>OX393565.1:8415226-8503269 GCA_947652115.1 Blastomussa wellsi | reverse complement strand
ATTTTTGCCATGACAGCTATTATGCAATATGATCCTGATCACAACGTGAGCTTGGGCTGCCTGTGGTCCAATTAGTGCGCGCAAAAGTCAATCGGTGGGTTATAATTAGTGATATATGCCAAGGCAAAGAATGCCTCAAAGTCGGAGGCGAGTCATTTAATGTTTGTTTTATGTTTTTTTATTTAGATACCACCCAATCCTGACTTTGCTCATTTGGATTCAGATCAAATCACGCCGCATTTTCACACTCTTCTTTTTGACATTGTTCACCAGGTGAGTTTATTGCAATGTTTTCACCTACTAGTCACCAGCCAAAGGATTGAAAGTTTCTAACTTGCAATGTACGTATAGACCATTAAGTAATTATTAGTTAAGCTCAAGATAATCTTCACCAGACAAAACGATTTTATCCGTCTTTGTCTTCCAAACAACGATATTGCAATTGTAATGAATTAAATATTTTTTTATAAATTTATTGCGATTTCAATGAGATGTTTAACCGTCGTAAATGTGGTATAACAAGTTCCCATCTTCATTTTCCAGTTCGCTGTTAATCAGCCATGCCTGTTCACTGTGGATAACGCGCAGTTTATAGATCAGGAATCTTGGGATTTCCTTGAAGACCTCTCTGCTGATTCTCACGCCATCTTAGTACTATCGCTTAGGCCTTTCTCGTCATCTAACCCACCATGTGAGGCAGCCATTAGACTTATTGGATATGAAATGACCAGGAAAATCAAGCTAGGTCAGTTTATTTGCCATTATTGTGAGCACTTCTTATCATACAGTATACGGCCAGCTAGGCTGGACTCTCGGCTCGTTTGGTTGTTTATAATTGTATGTTCCAGTGTTCCAGCCAGTTTGGTTGATTTACGCACTTTGTCATGTATTGGACTGTTTCACAAATAAGGTACAGTCGTTTTCAAGCGCGCATGGTTGACATTATGTTTTATTGGCAAATGCGTACGGGCAATTTTTTGCCACGGGGTGACGGGGTGCTGAACCATTTGTTTAAAAATTCTCCCAAGTTGCCTTGCCCAAGTTTCTCTTGCTGCCTAAAAAATCTGAGTTGTCCCCATGTTTATTGGTAAAAAGCTTCACTCGTGCTTACCATCCAGATTAAGCTTTGATCCTGTTTTTCCAAATTAAACCACAGGGCGCCCATACCAGCGGTGTGTCTGTTTGTATGTTCGAACTATAAAGAAGTGTATGGGAATACTGAAGAGTCTTAATATCGTAGACTTATATCGAGTAATGCCTATATATATAAACTAAACGCAAACTTACCTCAGGTGTTGTATTTTGTCGTTTCTGCGGCTCAAAATGGCGGATTTGAGCGATTTGGAAGGTTTTGCGTTGACTGTTGCTCCACGTTATTCTCTTTCTAAAAACGTGGAGCAACAGTCAATGCAAAACCTTCCAAATCGCTCAAATGCGCCATTTTGATCCGCAGAAACGACAAAATACAACACCTGAGGTAAGTTTGCGTTTATTTTATAGCCATTACTCGATATAAGTCTACGATATTAAGACTCTTCAATATTCCCATACATTTCTTTATAATTTGAACATACAAACAGACACACCGCTTGTAGGGGCCCCCTGTGATTAAACACACTGCGCCAATCTTAACGGAAACCAAGAAACTTTTAAATCTTAGTTTTTCACATTTTCCCACCTCATTCTGTTGAGCCACGATAAAAATTTGATGGCTCCTGACTAACTGCGTGCGATTTCCATTCGGAGTTTGTACCATAAGTCATGAGGTGCTTGTTTATAATCCTTTTTTGTAGGTGGCCTGCCTGCGGAGTACATGAGTGACCTGGCATGCCAGTTTATGGATGTAATGTACATCCCTAAAGAACTGGACGAGATCTTACAGGGGAAGAGTCACGGCATTGCGACATGGTGTGAGCAACTAATCAAGGATATGATCGCCAGTAATGTTATTCAGATTGTCAACGAGAGCCAGGCATTTCCTGATAAAAAGTCTGCTTTTAATGTCCTTTCGTTTAACAGTTCCGCCACCAGCACTGTTCTGCAAAAACACCAGGAACTGACTGATTTCTCCCGCCCCAAAACTCCATTTTATGGACAAGTCCGTGAAGATGGTCTGATAAATGCAGAGCCAAGGAGAAGGAGTATTTCCATCAGCAAAGGCTTGACAATGAATGCCTCAGGAGTAGTTGTCCAAGATACAGGCGACACACCGATACTTTCCCGAAGAGAAAGACGAAGATCTACTGGAGCCGCAAAAAGTCTTCAATTAAATTTAGAAGGTAGCCCATTTGAAAGTAAGATGACAATAAATGATCAAGATCCTGAAACAAACAAAAGTTCTCGTCGAAGTAGTCTCGTCCCTGATGAGGATACCATTGAAGAGAGCCCAACGTTCAATTTGGATAAAGCTAACTTTGTGCATGCATCAGAGAACTCAATGCCACTGGACACGAAAAAAGTCTGTATCATCAGCCCTGGTGTAGACATTTCGAAAGTGGTTGTCCCAGAGTCTGTTAAAGACATGGTTCTCGCTCGTGTGGATAGAATGATGCCTGTAGAGCTGATCACCTTAAAATGCGCAAGTATTTTAGGTTCTGAATTTCACAGAAGCGTGCTTCAAGCAATTCTCCCGAAGTCCAGCCGGAGCAGCTTCGGCTTGGTTTTGTACAATCTCGCCAAAGAATCGATTTTGGAGTGTGCAAGTTTGGCTTTACAGCATCAGAATGCGCACAATCATCACGGTTTCTATGACTTCAACGATCCCACGCATGCTCAACACCACGCTCATCATCACCATCATCACCATCATCACAACGTGGCGAGTTCCATTCATGCACAAGTCTACTGTGGTTGCTATGCAGACGAGTTGACAAAAGTTATTAACCTGTCACGACTGATGACTCCAAACGGTCCCAAAAAGCATTGCTTATATCTGAAATTCGTGAACACGTATGTTCAAGAGACCACGTATTCGCTTTGGCTCGAAGATCAGAGAAAGGAGCTACACGAAAGAGCTGCCATGTTTCTTGAATCGCAAGCTCACAGGTGTAAGGCTTGTGGTGGAGGTGGATTTGTAGCATTTACGGGTGAAGGATTGGAAGAACGAGGAGGTAAGTGACGTGGAACAAAGAGACAAGAGATAAGATAAATCTTTATTGATAAATTAAAGCAGACACCTGCAGACATACGTGTTTTACTTGCAAACATTAGACTAACAAAGTTGAAAAGACATCTATTTACAAAGCAAGGCTAAAAAGCGCTCTGTGCAAATGTGTTGTAGTATACAGTCATGACCACGTTGACGTAATGATTGATATGTACGTTTTCTCGGTAGATGATCTTTCAACTGACAATGTGTATCTGTAATCGTATATATTTTAAAGGTAATAAGTCATAACATGCCTTAGTGATATTTTATAAAGAGTGGTAATAGCCTTACTTTGACGACAACGATAAGCATTTTTAACGTTAAAACCTCCTTCATGTACAGGGACGATCACTTCTCAAACGGGTTGTTCACTTCTCATATTCATGAAGCAAACAAACAGTGGCATGCTAATTTCTCAAGCTCTTGGTATTTTGAACCGGGTTCACGCCAACACGTGGACTTGTTTCACGCGTTCGACCACTAACTTTACCCAATGATCAACTTTTCTAATTCCCGATTCCTAAATTAGCTTTGGTTCCCTTTGGAGAAATCAGGATATTGATATGTCAAAGTATTTGTTTGAGTATGGTGACAGTTTATTAATTTCAGTTTTAGGTACAACTGGGAGATCACAAGCGGCGTTTTCGTCCAAGATGAGCAAACGGAGGAAAACAGTGGAGATCAGAGAAAAGGTGCAGAGTCAAGGAGCATTTTCCGCGCGTGCGCATGATCGATCTGCTGAGATTGCAGGGACCAGCGGTGCTCTGGAGGTTTGTTACTGTCTTGCTTCTTAAAACTTTATCTAAGCAAAGCAAGGCAACAGGGTAAATGATTAACATAAAATACTGTTTCCTGAAGCTTGGCATTTCCCAAAACGTGGCGACTAGTTACAATGACCTCCCTTAGATGAAGAACTGTATTTTTCTCTGTTTTTCTGTTTCTCATATCTCCATAATTTACGGTCGTATAGATTTTCATCGTGACATTTGTGGTCCATCGATGTGATGAAGATCTAAGCTTTTGATCAAAAGTCTTTAAGGTCATTCCTTGGTTGCATGATGGAATTGTAAGGAATTATGGCATAAAAAAACAAGGTGCTAAAGCTCCAACAAGGGCATAGGGTGTTCCTATTGTAACTTGAAAAGTTACAAGAGAAGGGGCTAAGGGCAGTCTTCAAAGACAAAAGCAGTTCCTATGAGGACCTCAGTTCTAAACAAAGCTAAGCTTGTGACAAAAATCAAAGACTTCTATACATAGCTATTCTTATGTTTAGAGTAAACATGGCATCTGCCCCACATACATATAAGATCTTTTTAATCTACAAACCACCCAATATAGGCTTAGGAACTCAGAATTCGTCATACCTCGCTTCAATGCTGTAACGTGTGTTAAGCATTCCATTAAGTATCTTGGACCGACATTGTGGCGCCGCCTGCCTCGGGGAACAAGAAATGCAAGCACCCTGAGTCAGTTTAAGAAATTAGTAAGACAAATGGATCTCTCAAACTTAATTAGCAACGAATGTGGACCTGACTTTTTCTCTGCAGCTCGTAGAGACAAGGAGTATTTTTAATAGAATAGTATCGGTAGATTTCTATAGTTTTCTTAATAGAATAGCACTGACATTCCAATCAGCAGGTGTGCTAAAGTACTTTGACACAAAAATAAAGTTGTTGTTGTTGTATTCGAAACATTTTTGTTTGCTTACATATCTAAAAGCTATAAAAACCAGGGAGAAAACGAGCAACTTTTGCAGTAACAGTTCAACATTTTCACTCATGTCACGTTTTGTTGATTGATTCTTGTTTGGCTTCATTTGGTGTTTATGTTTTTAATGTGCATGCCTGTGTGCCTTAAAGCATATCAAACGAGCATTTCTCGTTTTGTAACTTTTCAAGAAAAAAATAAAAAGGCGATCTCCAGTAGTCAACCAAAGAGCCTCACAGGGGGAGAAAGCAGGCATCGGAGGTGCATTTGCCAACACATCAGGCTTCTTCAGCAACGCGGTTGTGGGTCAAGCTGTGGATGATCGTAGGAGTAGCTGGTTAAAGAGATTCCTCTTTGGTCGGAAAAGTGTGAATCCGGAAGAAGAGTTATTTGAGCCGAAAGAAGACACCACTGGGAAGAAAAAGCTGGGAAGATTCTCCACAAAACGAAACTCGGCAGAGACTGAAGGTAACGCTAGCTGTCCTTGCAAATAGTTTTATTCATGACTTCACTGATTCAAGAATATACAGGGCTGACAAAGATGAAATGATCAATTATGACACAAGCCTGGGGCAAAGAAAATATCAGAAAAATTCCGCGATTCGAACACATGACCTCCGAAATCCGGTCGGGCGCCCTACCCAACTGAGCTACGAGAACTCTTGATAATCTTTGTTCACATATGGCACGCGTCCTGCACTGCAAGGACAACAAGGTCGAAACAACGCGAGTGTTGAAAATATGATAGATGGTAAACTTTCAGCACGGTGAATAAATGACAAAGATGAAATGATCAGCTAGGACACGAGCGTCTCTTCTTGGTTTTATATAATATTATATCATGTGGCCGAAAAATATCCCTTGCATTTGCTTGTGTGTCTTGAGAATAAATGATGTTTTTTTCAACTGCACCAAATTATTCAACGAATTTTTAAATTAATATAGTACCACGAGTTTTCCAAGGTGTAGCAAATGAATTCATGTAAAATACATCAATATTGTTTTTATTGTATTTTGTTTTTGTAGTTCCATTGTAAAACATTTATTTACCTATGCTATTTGGTAATGTTTGTTTATTTCCTTATTTGATTATTCATTCAGTCAGATTTAACAAAGCTTGCCTAGAATATTGAACCGTTACAAAGATAAATAAAGAATGCAAAGCACTATTGTGCATTGCCTCTGTCTCTCTGTCCTAGCTAAAGGGACAGTGCAGTGCTAAGATTTTTGGGCAACCTGAAAATATGCTGGACTACTTGTCAGGGAATCGTATCCAATCCGGGTTAGCAGCAGCTTTCCTAGTATCGTCATGCTCGTCTGCCAGGATTGGAAAACAAAAGGTATCAACTGCTGCTTGTAATGGTCGTTGATGATTTGATCTATTATCCAGAACACAGTTCGGTACGTCCAATTACTCCAGTAATTGAGGAAGAAGAAGAATGTGATGATGATATTGACTTGGGCGAGATTCAACAGGCAGTGATCGACCTCAGTAACTGTCAGTGTGCTGAGGTGCTCGCGTCAGTCTTTCCTCAACTTGTTGACCATTGGAGAGCGGCGGGGAATAAAGTGAAGACCCTGCGCTACTTGACGGAATCTGGTGCAGCCGCATTGGCGACGTCTTCTAACATGCAAGCTTTATCGTACTTGTATGAAGTTCAGACCACGATTAAGCAGACACAGAGAGGCGAAGAACCTCTGGCTACTGAAGAAGAAACTGCTCGAGTCGAGAGTCTCATCGGTCAGGTGAGTCAAGTTGACTGAGTTGGGAACATGAAAGCAGAGACCCGCACAACTTAGAATGACTTGAAAGTTGGTGTATTATATTTCGGCTGGCCAAACCAGCCTTCTTCAGATAGAATGAGAATTTACACTGGAAGGGGTGTTTATATTGTGGATACGGTCTTTGCGTAACACCGGAAAAAAGTAAAAGCAATTTTATTGAAAACTAAAGAAATAGTATAACAATAGTAAAAGGAAATGCACTGATGTGTCTTCGCGGATGCTATACCATCGGGATCAATTGTTCTGCCTTTTAAGATGTAATAAAGCTTCCCTGGTCTTGAGTTCCGGATTGAGTATCTGTTGGAAATGTTTTTTTTTATGAGGGTGATTTGAAGGGAGTTCCCTCAGTTTTAGGAATAGTAATTTGTTCACGTTTGAAAAAGTCACTTATCGGTAATATCTTTATCGTGGTGTTCTGGGTGCATTACAAAGTTATTTATATCTGTTTCCAGGCATTGTTTCATATGAGCCGTCTCCATGAAGCTCTTACTCATCTTACGGCGGCTTTACGCATTCTGGGAAAGAAGCAACCTAAATCAGACTTTGGATGTTACGTAAAGATCTTAAAAGAAGCGATACGTCATTATTTGCATGTGTTTTTACCTGGTTACTACATAGGAGGAGCAAGGTACGTTTAATTTCGGGTTGAACGGAGGAATGACGATTCGGGTTAGTTTCTTTTTTACCACAACTGCAGAAAATCTCGCGCGCTCGTTAGCTAATTTCGTTGTCGAAAAGTGTACGGAATCATACATGATCACGCCATCGCGCGTAGATGTTGTAAACTTTGCCAAACTGTATACAGTTGAGCACCGTTAGTTCTCGAAAATAAGCGACAAATTGCATCCTAAAGAGACTCATTTAAAGAGAAAATCATCAACATCGGTTTTAAGATGAATATTAATCCGGATTGAATTCAACTGTAAAGGAGAAAACGCCAAAGTTTAACGTGTAGCGCGTGGAGCTCGTAATTAAGCGGTTTTTCAAGAATTTGCGAATGGAATGAAGGTTAGCTGTTGTTATTTTGAGTAGTTTCGTTCTTACTTTTATTTAGCGAAAGCGAGTCTACGCTTTGTTTTGGCTTTTGTTATGATAATTGACGAGAGATTTTAAGGGTCTTTCCTGTAATCATCGAACATAAAATTTCGCCAGCACATTGTCCAAGTAGTTTGCGGATCGATCGGCTCGGCTATCGCTGCGGGATCCACACCTACTTTGATAATATGATGACGAAATTCATGGTCGATTACAGGACGGGCCCTTAAAACCTGATGTCAACTGATTTGTTAAATGCTCCAATTTAGTGATTTTAAATGATGTGAAAAACACTGTCAGTTGTCTGACTACGTGGTGAGAGTACAACTTTGGCCAACTTTGTAATCTGGGTTGAAGTGGAGAATCTTTTGGCAACTGTTCTTGAGAAAGATGTGATTCTTTGTTTTAAGCACTGGATAAAAACAGAATTGAGTCCCTGTCGCGACGGGAAACGAACCTATGAACGTCTGCACAACGCTCTAGTGCACGCCTAGCCACTGATTTTTGTTCATGTGAGACAAATCGGTCCTGTGTGGAAATTGAGAAATAAAAGTGGAACATTTTAAGTTCAAAAAATGTCTCTTGTTTCTTACATTTCCTTGTGTTTATTTCAAAATGCGAGTTATTGTTCTTTCTTCAGAGACGATTCAGCTCGACTGATTGAACAGTCGCGCTGCCTGGGCCATCTAAGCCACGTGTACCACGCTTTACATCAGAACAATCGCTCACTGATGGCTGCCCTACAGGAACTGAACGCCGCCGAAGAGGCCGAAGAAAACCTTCACGAAGTAAGTTCGGATCATATCGGAAACCTCAATTTTACGAAGATGGCACGAGTATCACTTCATTAAAGAAGTGTGCATGGAATGGGCTAATTTGGCACTCTATGCTCCGGTTGTTGATATTAAGTGTGTTTTCTTATTTCTTCCTAGCTAATAACTGCCTATGCAGGAGTTATCGAGTGTTCACATCTCGTTGGCTGGATAGGATGGGGCAAAACATATGAAGAAATTGGAAAGAACAGGTAATATTGACATGATATGTTAAATGCCATAGTCGTGTGAACTAAGCTGAATGCAGCAATTTCTGTTTTGCCTTGCAATATAACATGAAAGCATAGTTTCGTCAGTGCTGCTATTCTCAAAGTAATGTACTACTGAAGAAAGCGGACTACAGATATATCTCAAAAGTATTTTATTTACTAGTTCTGAATATCCCAATTTGATCTGCCATCCGCCAGCTACATTGCTTTCTCGATTTCTTCAGTTGTTTTAATGTTTTTTGATGTTTTTGTTTTAAAGTTTTTGCAACGCAGGCTTGAGATTGCCCAACAGTCGATCTCAGCCTCATTTCAATGACTAGTGTATTGTGTTCATTGCTCAATCCGTTTACATGCTGTTTGTATGCGATTCGTTTGTGTTCATCGATGTGCTTATGGGCATGTATTCCATGTTGAATACAATGGCTCAGACATAACCGTTTGGAGGAAAATCCCGAAAAAAAATCCACCTGAGTAAATTTGTTTGACAATGAAATCTAACTCCTCTTCCTCTTTGGGACAGTCAGGATGGTCAGAGCGCTCGCCTCCCACCAATGTGGCCTGGGTTTGATTCCCACACGCGGTCGGTCGTATGTGTGGAGTTTGTTTTTCAGTTTTCGTCCTTGCAATGAGTGTTTTCTCCCGGCTGGGGATTTCTTGCGGCTCTACGGTTTTTCTCCATCCACAGAAACCAGCTCTTCCAAATTCCAAGTCGATCGGAAATCCGAGGGCCGCAGGTTTATAAGTCACAAGACTATTAAGTTTAAACTTCTTTAAATAAAAATAAGTTTATATTTTTTTCTATCTGCAGATGTAAAGATCCATCTCTCTACACAGATCCAGAGGATATGATTACAGTTGCTCATCTGTACTGCGTTAGCCTCGCGTTCAGATTGGCAATTGGTGGCGTGTCACTGGCTATTAGCTCAGGTGTGTCACGTGTTTGGCATTCATTAACTGAAAATAAATTCATTGCATGTGAATAGGTATTTGCTATGTCGTGTTGTTTGGCGCATTGTCCCGAAATCTCCAGCTTTAGTTAGCACTAAATGCAGGTCAGAAGTTGATGGCGATGCCGCATTTAATATCATCGTTATTGCTATCATATTGAAGAGCGGCAGGAGAATGTCAATAAAACTGATAAAAACCTTTAACTGCCTGTTTATCCCTAGGTATGCGAATTTAAATTATACTATGAGAAACAATTTTAATTACAGCTGGACCTATGCTTTATGATTCTTTGACCGTCATGTATGGAAGAGATTTCTCAGCTCAGATCAGGCCAGTTGATAAGCGGCATGTAAGCACAAAAAATCCAAACAACATTTCACAAGGACACTGTCACGGACATTTTTCGGCCTCTTTAGTAAAATGGTTTTCATCATTTTTTCCAAATCACGAGGACAGAACTTGAAAAAGACAGCCTAACCTTTACAAGTTGAAATCTTAAGCTCCTGATGGTATCATAATGATATCATTCCATATTTAGCTTTAGCGCACTGGCATAGTAATTTTAACAAAACTTGACCACTGTTTGTAGGTTTCCATTGGTGTAAACCCGTTCTTGGGCTGTTGAATTTTTGAAGTTACACTCATGACAGTGTCCCTTTAAAAGTAACAGATTCATTTTTTCTTTCAGGAAAACACGCGCTCGCCATCGCTAAAAAAGTTCACGATCAGAATATGATGACAAGCTGTATTCCACTTCTCGCTCAAGGCCTTCTTTTCACTGCTAAGTAAGTAAGATTGTATACATGCATTACATTTTCTAACATAGCAGAATTTTTGCATTTTTGACAATCTCCGACATCATTCCCTGTAGTACCCACGAATTTATTTATTTTCATTTTTTATTTGCCTATATTTCAAAATATTTTAAGCTTATTCGGAATGTAGGTTGAGCACAGACCAGAAACTCTAAGCAAACCCTTACGGAATTTCTAGGAGAGCCCTTGTACTATAAAACATTTTACATCAACGCGGTAGCTACGATGACCTATGATACCTAAAATTGTAGCAGCAGGGATTTTGGAATATGAATTATCTTATGCATAGTTAATTTATTTCAAGTTTTCTGTTTTGTATAATAATTTTGCAGTAAAGGTTTGGGAACTAATCCAGTAACTTACACAAAAGGCCACAAGGGGTATCTGGAGTGTTAAAAGATAAATTTGCTACAATCGTTTGCAAAATAAACTTTGGCAAAATGCACTTATTTTATGCAAATCGCAAATATATGACTGGAAATATATGATATTAAAAACTTTAGAGATCTTCTTGAGTGTTGCTGGAAACACTTTATCTGTTCCCTTTTGCTAGCACATGATCTGTATTTTTCCCCATCCATCAATTATAACAAACAACAACGGGCGAAAAAGGCACTGAAAACCGTTGAAATCCACTCATCTCAACGAGATTTAAGCTTTCGTCGAACAGTTTCTTCAGTCGCCCTATCCGAGTTTCAATCGGCCAGCGCAAAAGTAGTATTTCTTCAGTAACAACTCCCACGAGAAGACATATACTGGACCATTTTGCCATCCAGCAACATTTTCGGTCAGGGAACAGATAAAACAAGGAACACAGTCGTTGGGTGCCCATGATTCATGATAGGTGGAGACGGTTAGAATGCAAGTTACCCAAAGTTCTTTATTTATGTTGCCAGAGGCGTGTTCCTGGAATAAAAGCCCATTTTCTGGGAAAGTGTCTCAACTATTTTGCAAGTGGTTGCAACTCATTTTTTAAAATTTAGCAGGGTACTTTTAGTGCAAATGATACCGGTTTGTATGCCAAATGATACCGGTTTGCATACCAAATGATACCAGTTTGCATGCCTAATGATACCGGTTTGCATGCCAAATGATACCGGTTTGCATGCCAAATTATACTGGTTTGTATACCAAATAACACCGGTTTGCATACCAAACGATACCGGTTTGCATGCCAAATGATACTGGCTTGCATGCCTTTCCGGCTGCATGCATTTTTTATTCGTGCACAGGATTCCTGATTGCATTGAGGTTCTTAAAGAGCTCAACACGGCAGCATTGGATTCCTGTGACTCTCATGGGCGAGCGCTGTACATATGCTGTTGCTTTGATTTAATCCTGGAAGCAGGTAGATATGTATAACTTTTACCTAGTTATTGACTCCTTTTAGCTACGAGTAGTTAGTTCCTCGAAAGTTATGGACAAAGGGAAACGTTACGATTGGCGTTTATCAAGTATACTACATAAGACAGTTTTTGAAATTTCAGCTATAGACACGTGAATCTAGCTAATGCTAAGTAAAACGGTGGTATGGATATTTCTCGTCGTCGATTTTGTGTTCTGTTGCAGAGAATTCATCATTTTGTGTTTTGACCCCACACTGTAACCCCTTATGACGTCATTAGTTATCTAATTTGCAACGAAAGAAGATACCACAAAAGGGAAAAAAACATTCTTCTCATTTTGAAAGGGCGTTTAAATTAGCTTAAGTAGATTTTTACTTCATAGGCACTTTAAACCACTTTTCGCATGAATGGCACTGTTAAATAAGACATGAAATCCCCGGGGGGGAGGGGGTTATAATCCCTCGGCAGGCGCTCGGATGTTGTCACGGGACGAAGAACAAAGCCAACTATTTAACACCAATCAAATAGGGGGTGAAAGCACAATATCCCTATTTGTAGGTAAATATTGAATTTCTACCATTTGTAGATTTGGTTATATGCAAACTGCTTGCACAAAGTTATATATCATGATGTTGCAAAAGAAGCGGCACCAAAACGGAATTTACAAAAAGAATAACAGATTATTCGTCTATCCGTAACACAGTTCAAAGATGAACATAAAAACAGAACTTTAAAACGAAGACAGAACGCTTTACAGTAAAAAGTAAGTTTTTTGAGAGAATGACACAATGTTGGCTATTTTCATTTTTCTTTGGGTAACAGAAATTCCGGAAAATTATCGATCATCTGATCATTAGCATCTAATGCTGTTAACAACTGGTTGCTTAACTTTGATAAGAACTTTTGGGAATGTAAGTTCCTTAGCTTTCCCGTATAAGCCGCTCGAAGCTTTGCACGTTCTTTTGCTGATTCAGGCCAGGCAATAGATCTTTGTCAGTAAACACCGACGAGAAAAGAGAGCTTTTCATCCGTTCCTTTTACTGAGTCAGGTCCGGGGGAACTCGCATATGAAAGGGGCGGGGATGATTGTCGGAAATTTTGAATGAAATTCATAAAGGAGACCGATCTGGGCGTAGCCCAAGCTTATTTGACCCCTAAAAGAAACCGGCTAAATATAACGGCTTTTTGCCCAGAACACCTTAAGTGAGACCAAAATCCGAGATTTACACCCCTAAGCGAGACGACGAGCAATCCCCGCCCCTTTCATATGCGAGTCCCCCCGGGGAGTCATGATCTGGTAGATTTACAAAACGCACCAAAATAGTCTCGGGCAGGATGATCGTTTCCAAAACTACTTTCCTGTCAGTGTTGCTTGTTTTACCTCAGTCGTGCACAACGTGTTCGTTCCTATCTGCTTTCTGAAATGTTTTAAAAGCGCATATTATTAGATTTGTTTTCCTTTTTAAAATATCATTAGGTTGGCAACTGGAAGACATCAACAAAATCATGCAATTTACAGCGAAAATGTCAATAGACCCGGCATTCTCGTGTGACGTAGTGCCGAAGTTTTGTCTCAGTGCTTCTCTGGCTCTGTGGTATGTTAATGTTGTAAATACAAAAGTTAGGTTGAATTCGTAATGCTGCAGGGACGGCGGAGCCAGATGACATTTTTTTGTTTTAGTATAAGGTTCGTATGAAGAAATAATGAAAAAAGGAAAATGTAAATACTAAAGAAAAAGGAAAACGTAAACGGAAAAAGTCCGATTCACCACAGATTATCCCCCGAGATGAGGTTATTGGCAAACAAAATACTTCCGTTAACGCTAATTCAATTCATGCTCAGTAGTTATTTGAGAAAAGATGTAACATACATAGAGCACTAACCAGATGAAACAAACGCTTGAATCCTGCTTGCTTCATTTAGTGACGAGAATTTACAAAGCTACAACCTTGTTCAAAACTTGTCGGAAACTTTTCGTGGTTACGTACTTCCTTACGCGCATCCTTTCCACACGGGGAGCTTGTGTAAAAACCCAGGTAAGTGTACTAAAGCCGAAATATATCATAGAAGGCTGAAAAATATGTATCAAGCTTACAAAACTTCCAAAATATTACTGTAGCACAAAAAGTACCTGTCATTTTACACTTATCCAGGTTGTCCTTTTTTAAGAAATATCTCATAGAGAACGTTGAAAATACCATTTCCGAGCCTCTAGATTTCAAAATTTTCTGGGGGAGGACCCCCCAGATCCCCCTTCAAACTCTCGCCCCTGACGCTCGTTTCCAAGCCCCCACTTTCAAATACGCCCCGTCGTCCCTGATGCTGAATATATATATCATGAATTACTTCATTATGTCTTTTTATTTGCCGTACACATTCATTCTCACACTTTACTTTCAATGGCCCAGGTGCACAATTGACCTAGTGTTGGATCTATTTGAAAAGTAATCCATCAGGACGTCGAGTGATATTTATTTAAGTTGCACAAAAATCAAGTACCAGAATAATTTAAATCATATTGCGTTGTATTCTACCCTTAATAAAAGGTAAAGATCTAAGTAATTATCCGTGATAATGCCGACAGCAATTTCTTATCAGAGTTCGAGAAAATAAATTTTAAAGATCACAAGCTATAGGCAAAATGTTACGTGTGGCCATTTTGTAAAATCGCCTTTAAGCGATCCAGGGGAATTAATGGAAGGCTTCGAAATTTGTTTTCGATGTTTGGTGTTGTTAGAAAAGATTTCTTTTGATAAGATATTTGAAGCAGTAACACCAAAAGTTTGCACTAAGGTGTAAATAATTTTGGTACAACAAATTCTCATCAGTGCTTGAGAAAATTGATTTCAAAGTCCGCAAGCTATAGGCAAAATCTCACATTTTTTAAGCGATTGAGTGGAATTCAGTGGAACTTCGAAATTTGTTTACGATGTTTGGTGTTGTTAGAAAAGATTTATCTTGATACGATATTTGAAGCAGTAACACAGAAGCTTGCAATAAGGTGTAAAAAATTTTGGTACATAATTTTGTCCAATAAATACTCGTAGTCCTGGCGGATTCCCTTTAAAACGGTACAAAGTCGCAGCAGCGAAAAACACTTTTTCGAAATAGTATTATTATATACAAACTGGCCGAGGGTAACTCTCTCTTCCCCTCTTGAAAGCTTATCCCCATCCATGCAAAAACTGCGCTGTATCCAATGTTTTCTAGTTTCCTCTCGCAGGCCGCTCTGTGCAGGATCAAGCTGGTTTGCACGACTGAAGACATCATAGCCATAAAAATTATTGAGCAATTTCGAAGTAAAATTATAAAGTAACACCAAAAATGCGATTGTATTATGCAGGTATGCTAGAAGGCAGGAATGGGAATATGCTGATATGTTCATCTCTACTGCTTCAGGTATGTTGTTAACAATTAGTGCTGTGCAAAGAGGGCACAAAATTCATGTGATCAGTTACTTTAAAGACGGCGTATTTGAAAAAAAAAAACCATACCGTATACAGGGAACCTAGATATGTGGAAATGATTCGGAATCACTTAAAGAAAAGAGAATTGATCTGGAAAAATCGAACGCCCTTCGTATAAATAGCATAACTTTTGTATAGATAACATAACGAACGACTTGTGCAACCTGCCATTTTTCTTTCTCAAAATAATTCCCTTGGTTAACTCAGGTAAATGTGCCCATCTGCAAACCAGGAAATGCGTGTCAAATGTTAATTACTTCGCTACTCGCTGACCGACGCAGTTCTCAGCTGTTCATTCCATTTACTCCTTATTCCATTCCCATCAATGAACTTCCATTAAATAAAGGTTTACATACTTACTGACTTATTCACCTCTTACTGGGTCACCTCGCAGCTCTTACAAGGTGTCACCTGATTGGGGACCACCCTTCAGGTGAGACAAAAGAACAAACAACACAAACAGTGGACCATAGCCCAATCAATAAGGCTGCAACACTATCCCTGCCACTGAAATTTAGAGGAAAAAGGAGCTGTGAGACTACCGCTCTTTCTCCATGAGTTGTTGCATCGAATATATCAATAAACAAATGCTCCATCCCTTGCAAAAACATTTAATTACTCGAATTTTTCCTAGCCCTAGAGCCTTCAAAACTGGAGGTATTTATGTCTGTTCATGGCTTTGCTAAGATTGTCGAATTTTGGTTGTTAAAACTTCAAGAGGATAGCAAGAACAAACAAAATGATCATCAAGTACGCAAGGTATGACTCTTTATTTCAGTGGTTTTGCACATAAACTAATTAGAAAGCTGTAGTTGTTTACTACCATCAACTCTGTCGCTTTCTTGTGTGTTTGGTACTTGTATGTGCTAATTTCCGGACTGCTGCTACACGAACCTGAGAGAAAAACAAATTTACTATTGCGACAAGAAACCTAGCACACTGTAGTACATTTTGCCGTTTTGCTCATGCATTGAAGACACGAAACAAATTTATCTTAATGTAAAACCTTGTGGAAATCACCTTCATTTTATGTTGTATATTTGACGGTACAAACGTATTAAAATAAGTTTTACCTAGCTATAGATACCTTATATATCTTAGCTCGTCATTAAGCTGTGCGGTTGCTTTGTTTTTTGCTGGCACATATCAGCTCCCAAACAACACAAGAATGACACTGGAGAGAAATTGTGTGCTTATGGAATCATGTAGGCTTAAGCGAGTTTTGTAGTTCGTGTAGTTGTGTGCAAGCGCCGCAATAATACATAAACTGCAACCGCATGGTGCTTTCTCGTGTTAGGCTTACAAACAGTGATAAATTCAAAGCTTAGAACGTTCTATACAATTTATTTATGAGTACACCTGCACATACAGGTAGGACTCTTTTAGTTGCGGTTTGCTAAACAAGAAACAGAACAGTGTCGACAACATAGCTTCAAAAATCTTTTATTTCTCGGTTTGTCAATTTAATTGCACTTGGGATAAATTTCAGGCCCTAAAGAAACTCAAGGACGCCCTTAATCATCATCCAATCTTTGAAGCTCGCCGACTTCTTTTGCTCGCTTATCACAATCTTCTACGTGGCAAAAAGGAAGAGTGTAAAGCAAAACTACGTGGGTGTTCTACCAAGAGTAAACACATGGGCCTGTGGCTCGAGGTAGAGTGGGCCAACAAGAACAGGAAGGCATGGTTCTATGACCAAACAGAATCTGCTGGTGTTTACCAAGGCACCTCCATGTTCGCGCTACCCAAACCAACACGTGCTTAATGGCAACACTTTTTAAATTTTGAACAGCCAGTGATGTAATAAAAATAGCAATTTAGGCTGCGTTTTATGCAAGCAAAGGAAATAAATGACTTTATCTTAAAAACTGTGAAAGTTTGCTATGTATAAACAACTGATTACAGCGACGTAATGTTCGATAGCCGTTTGACTGCATCCAGTGTAAATTTCGCGTGCAAATGTTATGCTACCAATAGTGTATCATACGATATAGCTTTTGAAAATGACATATATCCTGACTGCATCCTAAAATACTCTATAAATCCGGCAATATTTTATACTTCGTTGCATCCTGGATGCCAGCTTGTTGACAAATAATTAACATCAACCCAAAGAATACAGTTCAGTTTGACAGGTTCGACGTTTTACTTTCAAAAGAAAGGTTCCGGCAACACGTTATGGGAGGTGCGGTGACCTAATGGTTAGTGCCGAGAGAGCTGGCCTCCGGATCGGGCGGTCTGTTACAGATAGCAGCTAGTTTAGAGGGGGGAGGGGGGGGGGGGTATAACCCTGCGATGGACTCACTTCACATCCAAGAAGGTGGGGGGTAGAAATACTCCTGGTCGCTTCATATTTAGTAATTGGGATAAGCTCTGGTCTCAGCCGCTCAGCTCGTACGTAGATTTTACCTGTACTTTTTCAAAAAAGAAATGTGCCAGACAAACATATATACCGGCTCCAATTTGCACTACAAATGAGTAAAAGGGTATACCCCTTGGAAAGCTAGAAAACCGAGTATCTATACAGGCTCATATGGGAGTTATGTCACATTCACTGACAGATAACTGTAATTTTGGAATCTTCAGTCAGATACTAGAAGGCAATTGCTCTTCTCGCCGGCCTGCACAAGCTCATTTGGAGGTCATCAAAATTGATCTTGGCATCTTTGGGACCTTGATCATCTATTTTACAATAACGGTCATCAGTTACTGTATTTATACTGTTCTTTTTGTTTTCTATGGACTTCAAGCTTCCCATTTCGTTTGCGTTGGTGTCTCCAATGACCAGCTTCTCGTTAGAGTCCTGGAGGCATTCCTTGTTGTCTTTATCCAACACATCGTCGTCCACAGACTCTTCCATGAGGCTGTTAAATGAAGGCACATGGTAGTATACGCTTGTCTCGTCCAGAGCACTTAAATCCAAGTATGGATTGTCCTTTTGCATCATGAACTCCAGCCTCTCCTTTATTTGAGTAAAGTTTGGGCGCACATCGGGACTTTCCTTCCAGCAGTCCTTCATCATACAGTAGCTGTAGAATTATAAAATAGGTCATTTTAATTTTGCAAACTAGAAATTAACTTACAGATTCATTCGGAAAATCAACCATCAGGTGAAAATATCAGAGGGAGAATTGGCAGAGATGACAAATGTTTTAAGAGCCAATGTTGAGCAATCGTTTTATCATTCTGCTTTTGTTAATACGTGCGAAATTTTGTAAATCGACGACCAAACAAATTTTAAATAGATCTGACAGATGAAAAACTGAATTTGGACTCGGTTTTATCGAAATTAGCTAGCTTTGCCTGCGACTTAAGCAGTAGAACAAGCTGGTCTAAATGACACATCACAGCCTTGGGAGCTCCATCTGTACTAATCTGGATAAACTATATAACGCCGGCTTAAATGAATTGAGCATGCGCCATTACTTGGGTCCGCGCGAATTCCACTTTGTGACGTCAGCGTTTTCGAGCAGTTCCGTTTTCGGACGTCCACACTACGCCACTTAAGCGGCGTTTTAAATTTCTCCATACTGGAGAGCGTTTTCGAAAATTGAACGGTGATTGTGGACAGCCGCGGTGGGAAAATCAGAGAAAAAAATAACCTATTCCAATCTGTCTAAATCAGTGTCGACGAGGTGTAAATCCTGCAGCTTTAAATCCAGGAACCACTGATAATTTTGAGCTTCAATATTTTGCAGTGTTCTATAATATTGGAAAGAGATCTGCTTACAGTTCATCGTTGCAAGTGTCTGGTCTTTCCATTCGGTATCCATCCTTAAGCAGGCGAAGCAGCTCTTTGTTATCGATTGTTGGGTATGGCGTCCCACCTGTTGTAATAAATTAACAAACCAAAAATATTATAAACAAACAAACAAAGTTAATTTTCTTTTCGTGAACGTTTTTGTGCATTTCTTGCCATTTATTAAGCCATCAATTTAGTTCGCAACTGTTATCATCAATCTCAGAAATGTAAAAGAAACGTTAGCCTTCTACATGCATATAATAGTACCATCACGGTAATTAAAAGCAAAATTTCGTTTAAATCAAAGGCTTGCTGCACGCTTCTGCGAAATTAAGCGTTGTTGGAATGTTTCATTCAAGATTGTTAATTAATACTTACACCTTAAATGAAGTCGTTATAAAACAAAGGTTCAAATGGCTTTGAATCTTTATATACGGCTAGTTGGATTGCCTTGTGCACCTGTGCCATCATAAGGGCTTGCCGTTTGCCAAAAATTTGCACTAATTCAGCATGCGCTTTCGAAAGCACTGAAGTTTGGTTGGTATTTATTATACAATCTCCCAGATAACGCTTTAAAAAGGTGTAACATAGTAACTTTTTTCAACATACCGAGAGTGACTAACTCCCAAAGAAGAACTCCAAAAGCCCATCTGCAATGAGAAGCTAACATGTCAAGTATACAAGGCTTACACACCTAAATTCAGGAATCGGGGAGCAGCTCTCACATCGCTTGCTACCGTTACAAAGAACAATGGAACAAACAACAGGACGGTGTCCCTAGCCCTAAAACGATTGGAACTTCTACAATAGAGGACCAGGGGCCGGTTTCTCGAAAGCCCCGGAAACTTTTCGGGCCCGTAAAGCCATTTTTAGTTATCTGTATCTAAAAAACCAGAGCAGTGTATAGGCCTAAAACTTTGTATGAAGGGAACCACTGTTCATTTCAAAACATGTGAATAAAATAGCTCTGTATAATCATAAATTTTCAGATTTTGCTATGGCTTTCTTGGTGCGAAAACTTTACGGGACCTTCGAGAAACGGGCCCCAGGCCCCTGTTGTCCAAAGGTTGGATAACGCTATCCACTGGATAAATCACTATGAAGTGGATTCAGTAGTCTGTTTTGTTGACACATCCAGTGGATAGTGATTTATTCAGTACATAGCGTTAATAAACCTTCCAACAATTGGGACAAGCAGATTTACAAGGCGAAATTCAGTGCTGCAGAATTTGATTTGTACTCACACATCACTCTGAGCTGTGAATGTTTGATCGAAGATTGCTTCAATTGACATCCATTTTAAGGGAAGCTTTCTATTTTTCTTTGCATGGTAAACTTTCTCTTCATACACGTGACGAGTCAGGCCAAAATCAGCCACCTTGGCAATTTTTTTCTCTCCGACAAGAACATTGCGTGCTGCTAAGTCTCGATGGATGAATCCCTTCTTTGCAAGGTATTCCTGTCAATGAAAGAAATTCAATATGATTTCCTAATGTTGGCATCCTGTGATTTCAAAGCCATTGAAACATAACCCAGTTCAAAAGAGTCATTGATCTAATATGGTTTAACTCCTTGGCTACGCATGTATGTCCTGCCAGTTGGGTGTTATGTTTATTTGCAATGTTTGTTTGTTTACATTGGCCCTTGAAAGCCCCAATGGGGAGTGGTCAAGCATTATTATTGTTATGACTATGACTATGACTATGATTATGGTTATGATTATGATTATTCCAGTTTCGAAAAAGAATGCCTAAGTTATCTTTCAAATCAGCAGCATTTTCATGATTTTTCAGGCCCACCGATTTGTCATCACCCCTACGAAACCTATTAACTCCTGCTAACCATTCCTTGGCTGATTTGCCAAGCAAACGCCATTAAATCTCCTGGAGTTAAGATCTCTTCGCTCTTATCTTGTTTGTCTTCATCTCCCTCAGTATCCAGGACTTTATTTTCCTCTCCAGTGTTATCTCCAGCCTTTTGAGAATTGAAGGACAGAAGCTGGATATTTTCTATCTTTTCTTTTTGCATCTCTGGAGCGTTCACATAGACGCGGTCGCTTTTGGTTGCCTGATAAGGAAAAAAAAGGGCAAACACGACCTTTTAAGATGTTGTTTGCAAACAAACATACATAGATAAAAAGTCTAACATTTAAACAACCACAAACAAATGGTTTCTTACATGTTTAACGAATAACACGTAGATAATTAACAAAGAGGCAAAGCAAAAAATATTAACTTATTGAAAACGAGCTGATTAGTGAAAGGGTGAAACGGATGTGAGCTAATCATTAGCTCACAAACGCGCGCTACAATGAGTAAAAGAGAGATAGACAGAACATTTAAGCGAGATAGAGCCTAAAATTGTATTTAATACCTTCACTGATATTCCTGCTGGATTCCCGTCTGTAAAATATGTCTCGCAGTACGTTGAACGGTAAGGTCCTCGAGAATCATCTCCAAGATATTCCTTGACCTTTAAAATAACAGATAAATATAAACAAAACAACAGCAAAAACTAATCGTTAACAAATAAAAATAAACATTGAAAGTGAAAACATGTGCAATAAACGATATCCCTGCGACACTGGAAAAATACATTCCCTAACCCAGCTACATAAAAGTCAATCAAACCTTGCATACAGCACTGGACTTGCGTATGGAGAGAGCTGTGTGCCTTAGGCGTTATGTTTATGTTGTTTTTAGGCAAGAAACTTTACTGTCAAAGTGCCTATCTTCACCCTGAAGCATAAGCGTGTACCGTGAAGCAAATTTATAGATGAAGAAGGAATAATATTGCACTGGGTCATAAATACTCTTAATCTTTTGATGTCATAGTTTACCTTTCCCCTGTGTTTTCTGAGGTAATGTAGAAGGTCACCGTACGGAATATATTCAACCAGCAAGAACATGGGTTCCTGAACAGTACAACAGCCAACCATGTTAACAATATTATTGTGTGACCCAACAGCTTTCATGAGCTGAATTTCCTCCAGGAATTCTCTTCTTTGTTCGTCATCGGCCACATCTAAGTAACACAGAGGAAATGAAATATATGTCAGTGCTTTTAGTAATTAAAATTTAGTTATACCTGCTTTGTTTATTATTTCCGAAGAGTTGTAGGTGTAAAATTTTGTCACATGCTTACCAGGGAAAACGTTTCCAAGCTACTATCAATACCCTTATTTTCAAACACTACATCAACGTTTAGGCTTAATTAGAAAAGTTTCCTTACTAGGAAGGAGCTCACTATTATGAGCACAAAAACGTACTATAATGTGGATGGGCATCCCATTTTCTCGAGTAGTCCAGCACCTCATATGAACATATTTTTTCATTCGTTTTCCTTAACAATAGACTTCTTTGTTATCAGGGCTAGAGGCTTTTTTTAGGAGTGTTCTCTATTGTTTCAACGCCCAATGGTATTCCCGCTTCAATGAGGTGCTGCTTGCCCCATTTTCTCTGCAGAATCTTGTAACGGAGTATTTAGCTATTAACAATCTATTTGTAATACTCACTGTGAAGCATTTTTACTGCAACCGTAAACACGTCATTTCCTTTGATGGTTGCAGTTCGAGTGGCTTTCAGAAGTGACATCTTTTGACAAGATTTATTATATCCTCTGAGCCCTCCTTTGTACACCCTACCAAAAGCCCCCTCACCGAGCTCTTGCTCCAGTGTCACTAGGTCTCCATCTACTTCCCAGTGATCAATCATTAAAGCGTTTTTGCTAACAAAAAACAAGCCAGTAACCAAACCATTAAATAGATGCCTATGGCCATTAGTTGCTTGTAATTTAAACAGAATGAACACTATAGCAGTCGATCATTTGAGTGAAAACGAACATCGGTAAAACGGCAATAAATCTTGACAAATAGCCCAAGTTGGGCAGCTCTGAACTATGTTGCGATTGAGAATAGTTGTTAAACAGATTCTGATAATGTGTTTTGCAGCAAAAAGAAAGATCCCTATCCGCGGCCAAAGTACCTTAGTTTAATAAAATCCGTCACGTAGTCTATTTTGTAATTCTTGTTAACAAAATCGTATTGAAACCAAAAGTAACAGGGCTCTTAGACTTCATACTCCCTAGAGTAAAAACGGAACGATTCAAACGGGCTTTTGTAAATAGATGTCTTTTTAAATTATTTCTTAAATTTTTTTTTTGTAATATATATGATAGGTTAGTTTAGTTCGTTGTTGATTGTTAAGTCACACGTATGTTGTGACTGATTTCTTAATAAAGACTACTACTACTACTACTACTACTACTACTACTACTACTACTACTACTACTACTACTACTACTACTACTACTACTACTACTACTACTACTACTACTACTACTACTACTACTGCTACTACTACTACTGCTGCTGCTGCTGCTGCTGCTGCTACTACTACTACTACTGCTACTACTGCTACTACTACTACTACTACTACTACTACTACTACTACTACTACTACTACTACTACTACTACTGCTACTACTACTACTACTACTACTACTACTGCTACTACTGCTACTACTGCTACTACTACTACTACTACTGCTGCTGCTGCTGCTGCTGCTGCTGCTGCTGCTGCTGCTGCTGCTGCTACTACTACTACTACTACTACTACTACTACTACTACTATTAATGTATGACTGAGTATGTGCCAGATGCGAGCCTTATGGCTTTGTACATTTAACAATTATTCCACGAGCGCGCGTTGGATATGAGATGGTTATAGCCAACGAGTCGCGTAGCGCCGAGTTGGCTATAACCATCTCATATCCAACAAGCGCGAGTGGAATAATTGTTTTATTAAAAACGCCCAAAAAATAGTGTACAAACATTTAGAAAGAAAAAGCATTCTTTTACGCGCACACCTACCATATTTGTAGGTCAATGGTATATGAGCTCATATACCATTGCCTCAAAACCAATCAGAACTCAGGAAATGCAATATACCATAGCTAGACTATCAACCAATTTAATCATCCAATGGGAAAGTAGTCCGCAGCTGCATCGACAGCGATAACTACCAATATTCCAACCTTCATTTACGGTCAGTGGTAACTGCAATTTTAACACGATCTACTAGCGGTCAGTGACACTACGCCACTCGCAGCGAGCGGCGTTTTTAAAACGAAATATAGACGACTTTATAGTGTAATCACCACTGTGTTTTGTTAGCATGATAAAGCTGCACTGGAATGCGTTTTAAACGGCGTTGTCGCCATGGGACACCTTGAAATAATGGCTTACTGAAATAGACTAAACAGGAAAACGCAAACGAGGTAAGAAGAAAAGATGGCTAAGATTGAATTGAAATGTTATTGACAACTAGAAAAATCTGCGCTTAACATTTCAACATGAGCCAGACGTAATAGAGCTCGTTTGTTAACTCCGAGAGAATTAAGTTTACATTCTACTTTAATAATAATGATAACGATAGTGAAAATAAAAATACTAATAATAACAATAACGATGACGAAGACGAAGATGTTGTTGTTGATGCCGATGATGATAATGATAGTGATAGTGATAACGATAATTTTATATCAATTTCGAAATCTTTAATTTTATAATATAGATAGGATTCTGCGCGCGCTCTGATTGGTCAAAAACCCATGTTTTATCAGAGTATAAAACATAGAAAAAGCGTGTTTTATTGTTTTTCGTCAGCTTTACTCTAGTGAAAATTCGCAAGGGATGGCGGCAAACATTTTCTATAAAGAAATTCCGGACAAAATTCTGAGTAAAGCTGCAGAGATTGTTGAAGAAGTTTCTAAGTTCTGCGGCTCGTGTTTTCTACATTTCCCTTGTGTTCTCAAATGCCCGTCGTGTTTTATGACAGTATAATACATGGCTTAGGCTTCTTCATTTGTTGAATAAAGAGGGCGGATATTTGTTTACCCTGTAACAAGTCCTCTGTCCTCCAACTTCTTCCGCCTTTCTCTGTGACACCAAACCATTAAGCAAAGTGCAATAAGGATCAACAGCAGCGAGCCAATAACAAGTCCAGCAATTTCACCAGGAGTCATTGTTCTGGACACACGTCCGCCTGATGAAAAAAAAAATGGTGCCAGTGTGTTATCTGTACGTTGCTAACTGGTGATCCAGTAGATAAGCAAATATTGGTTAATTATCACGAGTGCCTAGTTGTCAATTTCGCACACTGGCGTATAACTAAGAAGTGGCGTGGAATTGCCCTGTTAGAAAAAAAGAGGGGAGAGGGGGGGAGGACAAATCCTTCAGTTTCTATTTCCTTATTTTTTTAATTTAATATTTTATCGAATGACGTAATTGGAAATAACTCGCAGACTCAGAGGCTTTTAATAAAATAGCATGTGATTGAGAATAATTCTGCTGTCATGCAGCAAGACTATGTTTCTGCGTGGATATAGTTTTTATAGCCAGAAAGAGGTTTTTTTACTTGTTTCGGTCTTCAGAATCGAAAGAGTGACCTCTCTTCCAATTACCATGTTTATAGCAAATACGGGAGTGACCTGAAAACGAGAAAGAAAAGTTAAACCTTTTATAATAAAAAAGGTATGATAATTATACAGAAGCTACAGATGTGTGAACCTTACAAGCAATCCCATAAATCACAACAGAAAATGGCAATCATCACTGTGATATGGGAAATGTATTGGCAGAAGTTTGCTAGAGGTAACGTTCTTTCACTTTGTGTTTAGCGTTAGTGTGTAAGCTAGAAATCGACAGTTTGACTTTCATCATTGACTTTATTCTTGGGCAACACACGTAGCCCTTACAGTAATCCTTTCCTCCCAGTTACGAAAAATCCCCTGGGGCAGCTGGACAAAATGCTGGGATACTGACCTCCTATTGACCGACATTCCATCATTCACATGAGTTACTGATTCCCCGATATTGAAGATTAAAAGGAGTGTAAGGGGTCGTGCTAGTTTATTTAGGAACGTTAAAGCTGTCCCCAGACCTCAAACGAGATTGAAATTTTTCAAACCTTGAATTCAATGGCTTTACCCAGCTGAATTCCATCAATTGTAACGTTTGTGTTTTTCTGCAACGACAGTAAACAGTATGTGTTATCAGCGCCAAATTGAACAAGGAAAAAAGCTTGTCGTGGTTGGGAGAACCCAAAATGAAGAAATGATTTTTATAGCCGATAAAAGGTTCTTTTAAATAGAACATAGTTTTTCTTATTCAGAACTGCCTTTTTTATCGAGGGTCAGCATGCTCTGTAGTAGAATAATCAGATTCTTTTAACCAGAGCAACATGTACAAGAACTATTGTAAATATGCGTTGTAGATAAGAGAGTTTGTTCGCTGATATAAGAGTTGGAAGATTTTGACGACACTTTTGAAAAACACGCAAACTCTGAAGTCCTGAAGTCCAGCTGACTCAGTCGAGAGAACAAGCGCCAGATGATGACGAAATCCCGCCACCGAGACGGGACTCCGTGCCTGAAGTTGCTAAGCAACACATGACGTGTTTGCTCGCGCGATTACTTTCGGTGTATTCGCGAGCTCTCGCGCTAGGTATTGATTGGACAAAATAAGTCGATATCTCCTCGAGTGCCTCAACGAGGATTTTCAAAAACCTGCACTTGTTCCGCCGACTATACAAACGATTGCATTGCCTTTTAACATCGCCTTTTAGTCAATCCAAATAGGCCTTTTGCAAAAGTTGGTCACGTGACGTGCTTTTCAAGAACACACGGATTTAGTCATTGGTAAAGCATGTTATCAGAAATGGAACGAGTATTTGTAAATAAGCTTACATGCAAATTTTCAGATTTATATCCTTTAAGAGGGAATTTTTATGGACGTTAGAAATTGGAAGGATTTGTATGGGAAGAAGACGCTTTGCCCTCCAGTCACGCTCGAGTGGTTTTCCATACAAATCCTTGTAATTTTCAAACAACCATAAAATCTTAACCTTTCGGTTTAAGAGCCTAGAATTTTCCATTCTTCCTAATATTTTTTAATTTCTATGCCCAATAGTTATATGCTAGCAGCTTCCTTTTGTAGAGATTAATAACGGAAAAGGTTTCTGGAGGGCAAAGCTTCCTCACTTCCATAGAAAAAACCTAATTTTTGCAATATTCAAATCGTCATTACATCTCAACCTTACATAGCATTGGTCTGAAAGTTCGTGGTCAAATATGCCCTTTCTAGTTCTGAAATTGATTTAGCTGTAGCTAAAAGTTTAGAAATTATCGGTCACGTTACCAACTGTTGCAAAAGGCCTATTATGACCTTCAAACAAACCTTGAGACAAAGGCTAAAAAATCAAAACCAACATACGAGACTTTTTGATTAGATTGAATTAAAATTTTTTCTTGAGAGGTTGGTTTATAGATCTTTGACGGAAGTTTATAGCGAAAAACGTGACCTTCCATAGACAGATCGGACAGACGCATCGCAACGTTCTACAAAAAAGATGCAATAGAACATTTTCACTTACTGTTGTAAATACGGTGTTTAAATCAATAGCTCTTCGTTGCATCTTCCCAAGGTCTTTCTGGGTGGGATTGGTTATTTCATAACTGTAATGGCTGACTGCACTGTGGTTAAACAGTGGTTTTTTCCATGATACTTTTGTGCGGAATGAACCATCGGAAGTAGGAACGAGTTCATCATGGCCTATTCCAACAACTTTTAACAGTTCCTCTCTCGGTGCTGTACAGAAGCAAATTAATCATTGAAAAAGGTTAGTGTTTGCGAGAAAGAGTGAATGCAGGAATTTGGAAATTCCTCGTTGAGTCACTGTATAGTAACATATTTTCTATAATTCGTTTTTGCGCTATTATTTCAAAGTCACTTTCGCTAGTAGCGGAATGAACTTTGGCTGGACTAGAAATTGGGAAGCTTTGAACCGGATGACCTGTATCAAGTCTTTTTCTTTCGCTGTATGAAGTGTAACTGAATATCTAAATACAACGTAGGAAATTTGATTTAGTACCCTCCCTGTCACTATAATAGGGAGCTTAAGTTACCACGACGGCGACGTCGTGGGCAACGTCGATAAAAAAATGAGTTTATATTTTACCTACAAATCTCGCGGTACCCTAAAGTCATTTACTTTGTTTATCACTGTCAAAGCTATCACGAAACTGAATCTATGACACAACGATGAATTCGAAATAAAAATGTGAAAATTAACCGTCCTGGCTCACGTTCTCCACACAACTCAGAATCTGGTCATTTCACGTTGTTGTTTTGTAGAAAACGGCGAAGAAATGTACCAAGAATTATAACGCATGTGCAAAGCCATTGTTCTCCTCATTAAACCTTTTGTTTAGTGACATTGCCGTTGCCGCTGCCGTCGTGGTTTTCTTAAGCTCCCTAATAACTGTAATAGTGATAAATTCTAATTAGACTTTATAAAGCTAAAATTAGCAAGTACTTTGCTTTTTTTAATTTTGCAAATAAAGAACTCAATAACTAACCCGGTGCAATCACTTTTGTTCCTTTCATTTTCCCCGATATGTACGTGTCATTGTAAACAGGAGTTACCTGCAACAAAAACATCAGTAAACCCAAGGCCTTACACTTAATTCATCAACTCACGAAGAACGTTAAAGGGGCTTTGTCACGGATGACACGGATGAAAAGTTTAGCGTAAATTTTTCAAATTTGCCAATTACAATCCTTCTCAATCTTGCTTCTTCTCAGTTTATTATTGCATCTTAGGTGTTTTCTCTGCCTTGGTAAACAATTATTCCAAGGCTTCCTTTGATTAGAAGGCAGTTTTAAACATTACCAAAGTTAACTTCATTCATTATGACTGAGCCCCTTCAATGAAAAGTAACAAGCAAATAATTAACAATTATTGGACGAGGTTGAGCAAAATATCGTGATTTGTCAGTGACGAGCAGATCAATTGTATTTCTGATGTTTTTTACGAGTCTACTAGAAAATTGGACACAACACAATTGACACAACTACCTATGAGCAGATTATTATTCGTAGAAAAATCGCTAATGCGCATGAGCAGACCATTATTTGTAGGCAGCTATTTGTAGGTCACGTGGTAGGGCCAATGAAAAGGAGGGAAAAGTGAATCGAACGATAAATCTAATTCACTAGCTTCCTCTTTCTCCCACCCTTTGTTGTTTTTTACAAAATATTAGAAATATTACTATGAAGATACGATTTTTGTGAGCCTACCTCAATGTTCACATGATCTTGCGGAAGTATTCCCGATAACAGAAACTTCGTTTCTTTCTGAAAACAAGGCAACATAATTAACGCCGGGCTTTTTCAACTCTTAATTGTAACGTGCAACAAGATTAAGGGTTCGGATTTGGTGTTGTTTTACTTGGATTAAATGTACCCTTTCGACACCGACATGTTTAGTTAAACTTTGTTTTGAAACTGACTTGTAAACCAACAAAAGCAAACCAGGAGTCCAATTTTACACAGGTTAGCTGGTGGAACTTTTGTTGCGGCCTTAAGGCCGGTTCTCACTAGCGCATAAGCATAAGCACAAACATAAGCATAACATAAGCATAAGCAAGTGAGAACACCCGCGACATAAGCAAAAGCATAAGAAAAACGAACACGTTTGGTTTGTTTTTCTTATATCGGCTTGTGCTTATGCTTATGCTTATGTCGCAGTTTTCACAAGTGAGAACGGGGCCGACATAAGCATAAGCATAAGCAACCAATCACATGTTACTTTGACCCAGACTTCTGCGGAAAGTATCACAAGCAAAATGGCGGACGCTATGACATCTGTAGACGTCAGCCATCTTGTTTTCAAACATCGAGGAGACCTGGTATCGAGTATTGCGTCAAAAAATGTATTCTTCGCGTGTGTATGTCCTTATGCGTATGTCGCGGGTGTTCTCACTTGCTTATGCTTATGCTTGTGCTTATGTGTATGCGCTAGTGAGAACCAGCCTTTAAGCTTGTCATGGTAACGTTCAAGTTACAATTTTTTGTTGGAAAGGAGGCCTAGTAAATTGGGCCTGGGTATGGTAAAGCAAACTTTCCTTGTAGGAACCTTAACAAAGAAACAAAAGCGAGAAAATTGTATTGTTGGTTTCCAAATGAAGCCACAGGCGTATTGAATGAAAAAGGAACATCAATTTGGTCACAGCAGAAGAGTACGAGCCCGGGGTCGAGGGGGCTGCAGCCCGCTAGTTTAACAGCTTGTCGACATTTTTTTGCGTAAAACGCTCAGGATTCGGACAGCAGAAGCTGGAAGAAACCGAGCAAACAAGACCTACCGTTTGTATCGAGCTGGTGTTCAGATGGAATGATGGTTAATCGGATTCTTCATTATGCTCCTTTTGTACCACGACGACAACCTACAACGTTCTTACAAGTTTGAGTCGGCGAACTATGTTTGAACTGTAAACGTTTCAATAGCCATGTATTTTTTTTCGGCAGAGAGGTCACAGCCTCCCCCCCACCCCACCCCAAGTCCGATGGTCATAATTCATCACTTTCCGTAATACTCACCAAGCCAGTTATCGTACATGTTGAGCTCTTCAGCAATGAAGGACAAGGGAATTGATCACGTGGGTAGCCTGTGAACTTGTATGACAGGTTATAATAAAGCACGTCTCTATATGGGAATGACGGCGCTTCCCAAGTAAAGTTAACAGCAAATGTATTGCTCTGTTTGTCTTCAACAAGGTCTCCCACTTGTGCAAGACGCTGTACAGTAACTTCTTTATCAGGAGGCACTAAACAGAGATAAAAAATTCCGTAAAGCATCTTACATCTTTCTCTCGGACAAGGGTTAGTGGAATAACGTATATATATAGTTGAGTAGACTATAACCATTTACACTTAGTCTACAGCGCAGTTAAAAACGAGTTATTTTACTGACCAGGAGCATTGGATTTCACACGATACTGCTTTCCACTTATCCAGCGATGTAAATATTTCGTTGTAACCTGGTGACAATAGAAAACGAAAATAATATGATTAAAGTTTTGTTATCACGAATGCAATAGCAGAGTAAAATAGAAGTAATATATCAAACGCAAGAGACAGTGCATGTTTCATTACATTTCCAATAACCGAGACAAGAGTTGAAAATGGGTTTACCTCGGTGTAAGAACCTGTGACTTTTTTCTTTGTTTTTGAGCTATTGTTTCTGTGTTCTGTATTGTTTCGAAGTTCTTGGTTGTCTTGTTCGTTCTTTTTTTTACGTCACTGGTGAGTTTAACAGGTTCTTACACCGAGGATAAGCCTGAAAATACGACGCGCAGCCGAGTATTTTTAACGAGCTTCGAGTTGTTTGGAAATGTCTCGTGATGAAGACAGTCCCTTGTGCTTGATAATATAATTTGGTTTTATCAACTGGATTGATAATGTCAATTGGCCACCGTAATGAGATTCAATTGCTGACGTTTCGAGCGTTAGCCCTTTCGTCGGAGCGAATCAAGGAATTGTGGGTCGTGTGTTTTTTATATACAGAAAGATGGAGCTTCGCTATTGGCTGGTGCCTGGTAACGTGAAAACAACGGAATAAATTAGTTGAATGAAAAGCGTTCGTTGATACCGTGAGGATTAAGAGTGCCGATTTGAAAAATAAATTTCCGTTCTAGAGTTTTACGGCTTTCCGTGTTTCCTTGGTGAAGGGAAAGGCCGCAGACTGCCATATGTTGCTTAGAATGATTTGGGAGATTGAAGTGTTTCGCGACCGGTTTCGATGCATTGTGTTTGATACATTACTTCTTTATTGAAACTAAAATCACCGGGAAAACGAAGGAGCAAAATCGTGAAATATCTGCTAATTAAGATCAGATTTCCAAACCACGCGGTCATGGTTCTAATTTCCCTCGTTTTAACTTGGTGAATTATCAATGATTTTGAGAAGGATAAAATCAAATGCCTTTACGAAACGCAAGCGCGTCCAATAGAGCGCTATAGACACGTCCGATACTCTACGTTTTCTGGACAGATAAAACATGGGAAAAATCATGGCAGTGAAAACATCGTGTATCTGAACATATTGCGTCTGGGGTCCATACACATCTTATTGAGATCGGGATATGGAGGTTAAAAATTATAAAATCATAAATTATTGTTTAATAAACTGTAAATGTCGCTCACGAAATGTCATTTAAGGTGGGTGAAACGATCCGCGAATGCTGAATTAATTACAAAACAGCATTCAAAATAGTTTTCTGCATTTCTATACTACAGAGAAAACAAAGTAACCTTATATCCACCCTACCATCCTTTTCTTTTCATATACAACATAATAATGATAAATAATAATACAAAATCTTTAAGGAGGAAGCACCCGTCACGCAACAACAACAACAACAACAACAGCTAACTTTATTTACATGACCATAAATACATACAGTGTTGCAAAAGCTTTCCTCAAATGAAAATTGAAACAATAAAGATTATCCTGGATATGTTATTGTGTGTAGTACCTATACACTAGTTGTACGTAAGAAGAAAACAAACCCTAGACACAAAATGTCATATAATACTAACATTGAATGCAACAGGTTCCCCATGTAAGATTCCATGAATGTTAAAGTATGTTTTGTTCTATGTAAAAAAAGTACAAAGCAAAATAGTAAAAACAGTGGCTAAAGCAGGTTTCAAAATAAACAAATCCTTCTTAAATGAAGCAAGTCAAGAGAATTGATCTTTTATCAATAGAACAACTATGAGAGGCCTATTGGCGTATTGTCTGGTTCCCATGCGATTCCGACCAAGAACTTTGAATACACACACTAAGAAATGGTTGTTTTGCATATTTTCACTGAACTGTATAAAAGTTGTTGATCGAACACGCTTTGCCATTATAACTATGACACTGGGTCGACGTCACTTTTTTCCCTTTTGTAAACGGTCGATGCCATTTTTAACTGTCGATTCCATAATTGGTAACAACGCTTTTCGGAATGAACGAGGCTTTCAGTCCGTTGTAGTTTAGGTCTGGACTAAGGCTCTGATTACATGAGACCGGTACGAACTCAGACCGGTACGACTTCAGATCGGTCTCCATACAAATGCTTTTTTCTGTTCACATGAAGCCGGTCTGAAAAATAATCTCGTGCCGGTTTCACTCACTCCGGTTGCTGAACCGACACGAATGACTCGGACCGGGCTGAAGTGGGACAACGGAACCATGTAAACACGAACTGATTTGAGGCCGGTCAGAGATCACTGTTTTGAGCCTGCGCAAGAGTGTTGTTGGAGCATTCCAAGATGGCGGATAACAGGAAAGAGTCTAAAGAAAATCAAACTCGTTGGATTTTTAGGGATTCGATGGTTGAGGATTTGATTGAAGCACTGGAAGCACCAAAGACCGAACATGAAGCAGACCACAAAAGAAAAACAGGAACTTCCTGCATGCTTCATGTAAACATTTATGCCGATCTGAAGTCTCGTCTCGGTCTCTTGTAATCACTTCATACTTTCAGACCGGGCTCATGTAAAGTTAATCGTACCGGTCTGAGTCGTACCGATCAGAGTTCGTACCGGTCTCATGTAATCAGGGCCTTAGTCGAAACTGGTTATGATTTGGAAACAGACTACTGCACACTCACCATATGTTTAATTGTTCACTTTCACACTGGTTTGGTTTTGGTTAGCTATTATTTGATGGCTAAGACAATATTCTAAGTACTGTTATAATTAAATTTTGCGGGGATTTGGCGGATCAACATGGTAGTATAGTGGTGAGATAGGGATATTGCAATTGGCATGCCAGAAGTTCCGGGTTCGATTCTGGTTGATGTGTCAAAAAAAATTGTAAGTGCCACTAAAATGGCATCGACCGTTTACGAAACAGGAAAACGTGCTTCGACGTCAAAGGCTTCGCTAGTCCCAGTCTTCTTTAAACAAGTTTTTACTCCCAGGTCCGCGATTTGCAATTCAAAGCTTAATTTTATGCTTGTTCTTGCTTCTTTTACATGCATAAATTTAAGTATAACATAACTGATTAAGGGTGCTAGACCCTTTTATATCTAAAAGGTTTTTGTAATAAGTAAAAAAAAAACTTGTTCCGACTCTAAACACAGTTTTCAAAAGACAGCACAGTATGTTGCCCTATTTCCGGACACTTTTTGCATAAACCGTAATATCTTACCTCAAAGTTTCATCGCCTGAATTTCTTTCGATTCCTTGTAATTTTGGAAAGAGTTCGTCGAGTTGGATGCCGTATTTCCGTACGATCGTTACAAGATAAATACTCCGCTTTTCTTGGCAACATTCTTCTCCTTCGTGGAAAAATATATCTTATAAAAGTTGAATAAAGAAACATTCATTTAAAAAGATTACTTTTTGTCCGAAATTGAAAGCTTTTTCTTTCGATTATGTTGCGAAGAAGTCATCAATGTGAAAGATTAATTAATCAACATGACACGAGTTTGGGACAAAGTAAAATTCTGAGTCCCCGACAGGAATCGAACCCATGACCTCCCGAACACCGGGCGGGCGCTCTATCCACTGAGCTACGAGAATTCATGGAAAGCTAGATCATTTTTACTGAGTTCTTATGTGACGGGGACTCAGAAATTTACTTTGTCCCACGCTCGTGTCATGTTGATTAATTAATCTTTCACATTAAATTTACCGAGCTGAAAATTTGCCATCACTCTCATTTCCACAAGTCATCAATGTTTTGAAACCACTCAAGCCGACATATTTGATTTGTATCACGGCAAGACGAGGAAGACTGGCGACTGATTTATTAGATACTGGACTGGACTTGGAAAACAACACGCAAGTATTTTTTTCCAAATAATAATTTCAGGTGAGTTGAAATTTCGAAAGGGAGTGATAAAAACCCTTGTCTTTCAAGAACTCTTCGATAACACTGCATTTAAAACAGAAACTAGTTTGCTATCATTAGGTGTCCGGAAATAGGAACATCTCACCAAAAATGAAAATGAACTCTTTTGCGGTCAAGTTTAAAGATACGAAACTGAAAACAGAAATTTCTTATATGCTGACAAACCTAGTCCTTTAAGCTTTACCTATGTCCAAAAAAAAGTTTAATCTGTATCGCATTTTGCGAGAACGGACCGCTTAACTGTAAATGGGTAATTCGAAGCGCGCTAAAAATCGCATTTAAGAAGAAACAAATTTTACCTACCTCGACTGAAAACTTTAATGTTCTCGTCTAAACGGAGTGTGGCTTAGCCACGAAAGCATCAAACGAAAGCTGACTAGTCGATAAGTCTTTGGAACATATCGATCGGATTTGTTTTGTTGTTTCAACGAAATACGGAATCGTTAAGTCTAAGTGTCCGGAAATAGGGGTGTCCGAGAAATAGGGCAACATACTGCATATCTTTTTAAAATGACATTTCTCGATTGTGCACAGCGAAATCCTACTGTTTTGTAATTGTTTTTCAAAGACCAGTGTTGTAGAGCCACTGGTTTATAATGCATACATTTCAGTATTACACTTACTGTGGTAGTTTTGACCGTGTTTCTCTCATTCACTTGATATGAAATCTTATACCCTGATATTTCACTGTAGATAAAAGAGGGTTTCTGCCAAGTGACATTTAAATCAAAGGTCCCGTTTTGAGGTGAGAGAGTAAAGTCAACCAGCAATTTACGCACAGTTACTTCAGCAGGGTCAACACCTGTGTAAAAAGAAGATATTCCTTCAACATCATATTTTGTACTGTTCTACAAGGATCTCCGCATTTGAAAACATTATAATTTAACCACACGTTCAACGATGTGTTTGTTAATGATTATGATGAAACATGTTTACTTACTCGGAGTAGGTATTGAGAACTCTTTCCAACTCCCTAGAAATGGCGAATCCTTGAATGTTGGCTGAATCTGATAAAGGAAATAATCGCAATACTGAGCAGTGGATAAATCACTCTTAATTGGAGACACGTAGTCACATAATCAATATTGCGCAGGAATAATATAGGAAGAAGTCAGCCATTTTTCGATTCTATCTTTATCTGGTTGGGGTTTAGGTAGTTACAGCTCTGATTAACGCTGTTGGAAAAGTTTAAACTGATTAATCCACCCATGAAAAATTCTGTGCAGTGTTTTGTTGAAATTTTCGGCAGAATCGTGGTTCCTTTATGTTTTAATATAAGTTGTGAAACAAAATTGGCCCGTTTAAAAGCAACCTGTTCTGCTATCAGTTGAAACTAAAACACAGCGTAAGTTCAGCTGGCGAAAAGCTTAAGGTGTGATTTATATGCATCTTGGGTATACTGCTGCTTCACATTGAATCAGTAAACTTTACTCACGCTAACGAGCCGATATAGGGCATGATAAGGAGCTTTCTTCAAAAGAGAAAATTCGTTATGAGTCGCTGGGAAAATCCGAGAGGTGAATTAAAGAAGTTTTTAATTCCCCTTAAACAATCATTAAAACCTTGTTTCATTTGCTAATGTACGCTTATGCTTATGAACAATTATTATAAAACATCTCTCTCTTACTTTGACTTCATAAACTTCCCCGGGGTTCAACTTCGTTATTTCATATGACGTTTGCTGAAATACAAGAAGCATTTTAAAACGTTTTACCAGAAACTCTGCAATTCAAGCGTACACACAATCAGTATTCGCACAGGTACAGCTACTTTTAAAAAGATTAAAGATAACTTCTTCTTTGGAAGAGGGGGGTGAACAGGGGTACGCGAATCCGCGAATCCGTGCTATTTTTTGGACAAATCCGTCAATTCGCCACTATTTTCGTTCAAACCCGCATCCACATTCCTTGAAAACTTTCTGTGTAACAGTTTCACCGAAAGGACGGTAGATGTTGTTTTTCAGTTGATGGCAATTTTTCAGGAGGCTTCTTTGCTTGTTTCTGTGGCAGTTCTAATGTGAAGCGGTGGTTTGGGTCTCGTCCAAACACAAAATGGACAAAACGATAACACTGAGACCAAGACTGAAGATACGCCAAGGCCGCGATCCGAACTTCATGGCATGCAGAGTCCGGAATCCGAGCTAAAATTGTCAGCTAATCCGTGATCCACTTCATTTTCGAAATCCGATAATCCGCTTAATTTTTCGATGAAATCCGCAATCCGTGTGCTTTTTGTGTGAACCTATTCACCCCCCTCTTGGAAAATAGTTTGGTAATCAGTTATACTGAACAAACACATTCTACAATCAAAACACGCGCACAGTTACATTTTTAGTTTGGCTTTCAATAAGGCACTCGATGAGAAAACTGGAATGTAGCCAGCGGACTAAAGAAAGTAAACAAAGAAAGGAAAAGGAAATGTTTGAATAAATACTTATTTCATAAATTTACTTGGTTGATGGACAATCGTCAACAAAGGCAAGAAGAGTACTTATCATCAAAAAATAGCAATATTTTCTTCAGTCCGTCAACGTAAATATTTGGTATTATAGGTTAAGCGTTCAGCAGGGCGCCAGTCGATTCTGTGGTTAGTAAGTCGGTGATGGTCAGAATTGTAACTGTTTGCATTATCACTTCAAGTCGCTAATTATGCCCAGTCAATTTCGTATTAAGGTTTCTACCAGTTTCACCATTGTAAGAGGCCTGGCAGTCGGATCGGTTGTTAGGTTTGCCCCTGACTTAAACGTTGGTCCACCAGTAATTTGGTTTTAAGGCAAGCGACGTTGATGTCAAACGTATTTGGACTTAAAAAGCCGTACGGTATTTCTTGGCATTATTGGTTTAGGTGCAATAAGATTGTCAACTTACATAAGATGTCCCGAACATGGAGGGTTCGAGCCAAATATTTGCATTTTGTCTTTTCCAAATGAGAAAGTAAGACTCAACTTGTAGATAAGTGTAGACAGGTGGGTTCCATGACACATTCATATTGAATCTGTAATCATCATCTATGGACATCACTCTGTAGGCCAGGTTTCTGATTTGTCTGTGTTCGTCTGGGGATTCAGGAGGATCAACTGTAAAGCAAAATAACTTGAACCTTAAATCAAGATTTTCTTCACATCCCCGGGTGGGGGGGGAGGTACTCCCTTATATGGGCTATACGTGGACGTGCCGCTGGATGGGGTATGGTTTTTGACCTCTAAGTCCTGTGGGCTCCTGGTCCTGAACAGGGTACATAATTCAAGCGAGTCTATCCTAAACAGGGTATGAATATTAAGGAGTCGTCCTAGGCAGGGTATGGCTTCAAGACTTTCGTCGAGTTTCAAGCATATCCGAAATCAGAAATGTTCATCAGTATTTATTTAGCCGGTCATCATGAGTCATCAATAAGTCGTTTCCAGGACTAGATATTAGCGCTATGGTATAAATAAATATTTTTCTTGGTCCTAAACAGGGTATGTGTTTGAGGTTATTTTAGTCCTAAGGAGGATCAGGGTTTCGGACCTCCAGTGGCACCCCTGTACCCAAACATGGGTCGAGTAGCCCCCCTAAGGAGGAGATGAAAATCCATACAGTGATTGGTATGTCAGCTAGCCTGCATAGAGCTCTGAACAACACCTCGCCGGCGCACGTTTCTGTTTCGTAAACGGTCGATGCCATTTTTTCGACACTTAGAACTTTTTGGGCTATCATAGCATTTTTGTACCAACAAAAAAAAGAAAGAGTGTTCGTCAATGACCAGAATCGAACTCTGAACCTTTGACAGGCCAATCCGCCAAATCCTCACAAAATTTCGTTGTAAAAGATGACTTTCTTAGTCTATTTTACTTTTATTATTGCCCCAACAACAACAACAACGTTTATTGTACCCAAGAGGTTAAAATCAAATAAATTAAAAAGAAAATTAAATATCAATATAGTAATTAAAGGGTACCAGCACCCTGAAATAACTTAAGAGTTAAAAATGTCAGGGCGCTGGATCAAATAAATTAAATTAAATGTTAACAGTGGAAATACAAATGAATATACTAACTATCATACACACAGACATGACACTAACATGCACACAAACACAACATCTAAGGTTTATAAAATAATATTGAAAAGTTAAAACCAGCTACAGAGAATATGATGTAGTAAATTTTTTTAAGCTATTTGCAAAGAGTATCATCAATACAGTGCAAGATATTGTTCTTTAAGACTTAATTTAAATTTTGAAAGAGAGGCAGTTTTAAACTGTTCTTTTATTGAATTCCAAATCATAGGGGCTCGGAATCTTATGTCAAATTTACCATAGTTTGTTCTAACTCTGGGAAGGTAATACGATTGTTTTGCTGCAGATGTCGTATTATATTGATGAAAAACAGTGCAATATGATAGGAGACCAAATCATTTAGTTTAATAATATTTAATTTTTTGAATAAAGGACTTGAGTGCTCATCAAATTTTGAGAATGTCATCAGGCGCAATGCCTTTTTTTGTAAAATAATGATAGGTTGTAAAGTAGTTGTATAGGTGTTGCCCCAGGCAATTATTCCATAAATTAAAAAAGGATATATCAGAGCATAATATAGGCTAATTAAGATAGTGATGTCTACATTTTCAACTTTTTTGAAATATATTAGACCTGTGGTTTCCATGTTAAATTTGAGTCTATAAAGACACGAAGGTATTTAATATATCTTTCCTGCTTAAGACACACATTATTAATCATCAGACTGAAATCGCCAGTTATCTTTTTCTGAGGGGGGTGAAATATAATAAAGCTTGATTTATTTATATTTAGTGAGAGCTTATTAGGGCAGAGCCATATATTCACATTATTTAATTCAGCGTTTATATTATGTTTTAAAGTATCAATATCTCTATGTCTATAGAACAGGTTGGCATCATCAGCAAATAGGTGAAATTCAAGAAGTTTTGAGCAATGATAAAAACCATTAATATATAATAAAAACAAAATTGGACCAAGAACTGATCCTTGAGGAATACCACAGGGGACTGTGACAAGATTACGGTTTTGGAGATATGAAGTAAACCAGTCTTTAGCTATACCTCGTATGCCGTAGTATTCAAGTTTATCAATTAGGATATCATGGTCTACTGTATCAAATGCTTTGCTAAAGTCTAAAAGCAAACCACAAGAAAGATCACCTTTATCAATTGCCTGTTGGACTTTATCAATTATACTAAGAATAGCATAGTCAGTGGAGTGCTTAGCTCGAAAGCCAAATTGCCCTTTAAAAAATATGTTTTCTTTTTCAAGAAAAATTAGAAGCCTATTTGATATTAATTTCTCTAACAGTTTGTTAAAAGTAGAAAGTTGAGAGATAATTACAGAGATTGGTTTGTGAATCTTTTTTATAGATAGGGTTTACATTAGCAAATTTAAAATTGTCCGGAACTATCCCAGATGAAATAGAGCTGTTAAATACAGTTGCCAGTGGAACAGATATAACATGTTTAACAATTTTAAGGATATTTACTGGTTTTCTATAAGGGCCGGCAGCTTTACCAGATTTTAAATTTGAAATTAGAGTTTCAATCTCATTGGGTGTAATAGGAAATAAATAGAAGCTATTAGTTGAAGGATTCTTAAGATACTCTAATGGCGACTTGTTTACATCAGGAATTAAACTAGCCAAGTTAACTCCTACATTTGCAAAGTATTTATTAAAAGCATTTGCCATCAGTTTTGGGTCAGTTAATTCAGTTCCATTTTGCACAATTTTGACAATTTTTTGGTTTATTTTTGGTTTAAAGTGAACTATTTCTTTGATTCTATTCCACCCAAGAATTAAAGCTAACCACAAGCAAACCAGTGTGAAATTGAACAATTAAGCATTTGATAAGTGTGTATTAGTCTATCACCAAATTATAACCAGTTTTGAGCTAGTCCAGGCTTAAACTAGAGCAGATATAGCATCGTCCATTCCGAAAAGCCTGGTTATCAATTATGGCATCGACCGTTAAAAATGGCATCGACCGTTTACGAAACGGAAATCAGCCTCGCCGACACTAATACTGCAATAAATGTAACAGAGATAAATTAAAAATCTATCTTACATTTGTAGCATAGGTCTGTTGGAAAACTGGTGACATTTCGGCAGCCTATGACGAAACAAAAAAATCAAATGTTTCTCAAACTCATACAGGGGTTATTGTAAATCCGTATTTGGTAGCCCAGATCGATCGCTTCATAGACAGTTCAGTACATTGTTTATGGAATTAAATAATTTTCAATGCGTTCGAGTTAAACAATGGTACGAGCAAAAAAAGTTGCGCACAGTCAGATAAAATATGGGACTTTATTTTATTAAGGCAATTAAATATGTTTTGTGTCGTATGTATGAAATAATTCATATTTGAACTGGGAATGTTGATGAAAGTGAAGAATAACCATCGCAGTGAATTTCCAATTTAAGCAATTGGAAAGAAGAAGCCTGAAAAAATCAGGGCTTCAACGGGGATTCGAGCCCGTGACCTCCGCAATACTGGAAATATATAGATACTGATTAAATAACTGATGAAATAACAGGACTTTCCTTTGAAATAAAAAAAATCGTATCTTCATTGCGCGCAGTGAAGATATTTATTTTTATCTTCCACATGTGTGGCAGTATAGGTGTCGTCATGGTTACTAACATAATTAGCCAAAAGCGAGCTTCCCGTTCAGGCGCGCGGACGGCGCTTTTGAATACTCCCCCAGGTATTATCTGCGGGGAAATGACTGAAATAAAGACAACATGATTGCTTCGCATCTGAAGTGAACTGTCTGACCGATGAAAGGACTAACATAAAGTTTGTTTATAAAATTGGTCGCTTGCTTACCAGGATATTCATAAGTGACCGTTACCGCACTACTCGGTATGCACTGCGACATTGCATACACCTGCAATAACAACATCAAACAAAAGTGGTTACATGCATAAATTATTCCACGATAGTAAAGGTAAGAATTTCTTAGCAGCGCTCGTAAGGTCTCACATGAATGGCTCGACATGCGTGAAAAAAAAAATAATAAAATAAAACAAACAACAGGAACAATGCCCCTAGCCTCTAAAACAATAGCAACTGTTACCAGTAGAATTACAAGCTTACGAGAGCTGGTACACTCCCGGAAAAGTGGTTCTGTCCTCGTGTAGCGGTACTCAATTGCAAAAACCGCTAAAAAAGACCAAACAATACACTAAGATAACCAATGAATCCTAAACAAATAAAATACAATGGTTATTCCCTAGCTTGCCTGAGCACCGGTACACGAGACAGAACCGGAAAGGTGATCACTTATAAGTGTAGAATGTTATTCCATTGGCCATATAGTGCAATGAACTATGACAAATAATATTACGGTAGACAGGGAAGGTTTGAAAAGGCAAACAACAATAAGCATACCCTTTAAGAACAGCAATCAATTTCTTAGCCGATCTCATGAAAGCAAATTTGGACTAAATTGTGAGAGGATTCCCATTTTCTACATTTACTCAAAATTGTTGTATAATCACACACTAGCCTTTCTTACCTTCAACGTGTGATTGCATTTCTTTATTTCTTCATCAATGTAAATAGATGCACTGGTTTGCGGAGACTATGGAAAATCGATTACGGTAAAATTTTACGCATTAAGGTATCCTCCAATAGAAGTACAAATTACCGTAAATTCTCGCCGGAATAACCTGGGGCTTGGGAGAATTCTCGAACGTTTTGCAAACCTTCGACAACGTTTCGGTTTGCATAAACGTCTCGAATTCTCACAAACTCCCTTCTGTTTAGATGAGGGTATGTAAACACTGAAAATGTCCGCTGTTGCTTATATAGCTCATTAATGAACTAATGGGTGAATGAATTGAATGAATAATTGATTAATTGATATTTTTTGTTCGTCCGACTACAATCAAACATTAACGCGCTCCTGCTCAAATTATGGCGATCCAAACATAACGAAAAAGCTGTTCAAAATTATATTTGAGCAATTAAGTTACTTCCTCTTAATCTTTAAAAGGCCTTTAAGTTGCAGGATGTAAAATAAATCGAAATTTCAATAAGTTTGCCTTTCACGATTAAAATTACGTTTTGTAATTGATTGGCAGTAAAATGAGGGAAATGCTGCAAAGAACTCCTGCAGCGGTGAGACCTGTACTTACCTCGGTTGTGCTCCATTTTGGAGTAAGGCCTGGACATAGCTGTTCCCAGATCATGGCGTAATTTGAAATAACATGCACTTCTTCTGGTTAATGTAACAAAAGACGAAAATTAGACAATCTTGCGAGGCTTCAAGAAATAAACTAATCGCGCGAGGCCAAGCTTGGCTTTCACAATCGGAATGGTATCATTTCATAAGTGCAGGTGCTGAAAGCAATTTCCCCTTCCTCTCGTAGTCATGGAAGAGCAACATTGCGTTTACCTATTGTTAAATATATTTAGAATATAGTCCTGTATGCTCGCAATGGAACCTTAGCGGGCTTTATTTTTCATAGAACATTGGCAAAAACTAAAGAAGCCCGGTGCCCCGGATGTAGTTTATGTTGCGTTGCGAATTGCTATATTCTAAACCAACTAGACTGGCTTTCCAATGTCCTATAAGAAAATAATGCACTTTTGAGGTCTAGAAAAGCAGCTGAATGCCCTCGCCTAACGGCTCGGGCATCCACTAGCAGCTTTTCTAGACCTCAAGCGGCCATTATTTTCTAAAAGAACATGGATACCCATCTTCTAGTAGGGAAATAAACAATACATACGTTCTGGTGGAGTCCAAGACGCTGTCAACTTCAATTTTTGTTTTGAACTGTCATACTGAAAACTTGGCATTGTTAAATTAGTGGCTGGTGAAGGTTGTGGCAAAGCTGAAAAATAAGCAACAATTCTAATGGAGGTCTGGAAAAACTCTATTCAATCAGCAGTAACGATACATTTTTCTCCACAATAATATTAGGCGAGCAAAAATGCAAAAAAAACTAAAGTTGCGCACACCCTGCACCCTCTCAAATCTCTCAAATCTCTCAAATCTTTATTTAAACACGGTTAAAAAATTCATCAGGTTTGTTACATATAAAATTAAACTACAAACAATATTTATAATAGTAAATACATATCTAAAAAGTCTCTTAGAAATACTAATTAGAATTACCCTAAACTATACCTGTTTTCCATGAATGCCGTGTATCTAACTTAATTCACTAAAATGAAAGTTTAACAATTGCTTAAAACGAGCTAGAGATTTCTCTTGCCTAAGATTGCAGGGCAGACTATTCCAGAGAGTTGCACCTCTATAGCTAAAGCTCCTTTTTAGATAGTTGGTTCTTGGTAGAGGGACATTTAATTTGTTCATAGAGTCCCTTAAGACATAGCCTGACGTACTGCGCTCAGTAAACATAGAGGATAAATGGTCAGGAGCCAGATTATTAAGAGCTTTGAACACCATTAGAGCTTCTTGAAATTGACGCTGGGTGATCAGGTTTTTCCACCCAAGTTGCTGTAACAAGTAGCGAGCGTCAGCATCATAGGAGGAGTAAGTCAAAATGCGAGCAGCACGATTCTGCAGTTTTTGTAATCTTTCGAAAAGCGTTTTGCCGCAATTACCCCAGACAATACTACAGTAATCGAAATGGGGTTGTACCAAGGCGTTGAAGATGTAATGTAGTATTTCTGGCGAAACAAAGGATCTAGTTCGCTTTATGGCGCTAATGCCGGAGGCAATCTTTTTGGATAATTTGTCGATATGACTTTGCCATGCCATGTTATTATCAATGAGAATCCCAAGTGATTTAGTAGTTGAAACTTGCTTTATAGGGTTATTATCTATCGAAAGTTCAAGGGAGTCAGATAATGTACTCAGTTTTTGTCTAGAACCAATTAACATAAACTCGGTTTTAGTTGAATTCAGAGTAAGTTTGTTGCAGAGAAGCCATTTATAGATGTTACTTAAATCATGATTCAGACTAGACTGCATTGAGTGTAAGTCTGCGCTAGCATATGTGATGTGGGTGTCGTCTGCATACATCCTAGGTTGGCAGAAAGACAAACAGTTTGGCAGATCATTGATATAGATCAAAAATAGAAGAGGACCAAGGATAGTCCCCTGAGGGACCCCACAGCCCAAAGAACAGACTTTGGAAAGCGAACCATTGACTACACATTTCTGGGTACGGTTATTTAGATATGACTTAAACCAATCGTAAGCAGACTCCTGTATTCCGTACAGACTAAGCTTACCTAAAAGAACATCGTGATCAACGGTATCAAATGCTTTTTTTAAGTCCAGAAAAACTACTGCATTTACATTACCGCGATCTATATCGAGAGCCCAGCTGTCAGTCGCTTCCAGGAGAGCAGTGACAGTCGAGTGCAACGTGCGGAAACCCGATTGTTGGTTGGTGATTATCTCTTCCTTAGTCAAAAAACTATACAGTTGATCATACACGATTCTCTCGAACACCTTAGGTATTATTGAGATAACCGAGATTGGCCGATAATTATTCACATCAGTTCGCTCACCTTGTTTAAACAATGGAGTTACTCTAGCGCATTTCCAGTCATCAGGAAATAAACCAGAACTTAAAGAGTTGTTGAAAATGTTACATAAAGGGATCGAAATAAGATCCCCACATTCCCGAATTAGTTTGGCCGAAATATTATCAAGACCTGTTGCTTTAGATTTAGATAATTTATTTAAAAGAGAAAAGACATCACTACTACTAATTGGACGGAAAATGAATTTGTTGTCGCTGCCAACAATGTAATCGGCATAACTTGAACCGTCGGTAACAAGGGGTACCTCCCCCTAGATTGCCCTGATCACTTCGGCTGTCAAATTTCTCGTGTTCTAAATGATTTTCATAAGCCGCGTGTTTATGGAACGCCATTTATGACAAAAAGATAAACATATAAATGTAGACCAAAACGCTAATATTCGTACCAGACCATCATTATTGTTATCAATACTACAAATAAATCAATGATGTCAATATAACATAAATATACGTCATAAACTATGCGGCATCTATATTAGTTGTGAATTCCAAATTATTCACGTTATGACCGCGACAGAAATATACGTTATGAGCACGCGTTCTCAATCCAGCGGGACTACTTGTGGCGCGCATGCGTAATGAACGACTTGCAGCTCTAGAATCCCCACCAGTATTCCTGCCAATTTCTCTTCGTTTACTTCTTTACTGTAATGACATGGTAGACAGCAGTGGTTGTTCGCCTTCTTCTCCATGCGATGCTAGGTCCGCAGTCATCCATCCATGAATTAGTTTCAGGATTATTTGAAAACTATCATTTTCAAGTTGTCTGTCTGCTTGCTACAAAAGGTAATCCTCGAAGAAAACTGTCTGACCTCCTCTCCGTTCGCCATCTTGGTGGATGGATTACGCATACTCTTTGGAAGTGCCAGTGTCCAGATAGGAGCGCGTGTTCATAACACAATCGTTACGTAATCATAACGTATGTTTCTGTCGCGGATCATAACGTGAATAATTTGGGGTTCAACTTGTAGATGCCGCATAGTTTATGACGTATATTTATGTTATATTGACAACATTGATTTATTTGTAGTCTTGATCCCAATAATGATGGCCTGGTACGAATATTAGCGTTTTGGTCTACATTTACCTTATTATAGGAAATTAACAATGCATGTAATTAACGCGAATTTCAAAAATTCGCGTTAATTTTATATATCTTAATTTACTTCATTGTTAATTAAATTGACGTTGATTGAAAGCATCGTTATTTTAAGACACCTTTTTATCAGCAAAGTTTCAATTCATCTACGTTTCCGTCAGAGTCCGTTGACGCATCTTCATTTAATATTAACTTCAAAATGTCCTTAGATTCGTCAGTATACCGATCGTCTTCTCCGAGGGGATAAGTCACTTCTTCAACTTTCTTGTGCAAAATATCTATCGCATTTTTGTCATCCCATTTCATGCCCTAGTTTGTATGGCTACCTTGCTGGAAATAAAGAGCAAATTTTGTTGTTGGACGTTGTTGTTTTCTAAAGAAAGAAGTGCGAAAAATATCAAATTCGTGTCTTAACTATGCAAATGTACAACACGGAAATTCGCGTTAATTAATATAAATGTATGTAAACATTACTTTTCGAAAATTCGCGTTAATGTTATAACGCGTAAATTTTGTTCGCGTTGTTAACATGCTTCGTTTTATTCCTATAATAAGGTATATATTTATCTTTTTGTCATAAATGGCGTTCCAAACCGTGTTGTCTTTTCTCGATAAATGAATAAATTGCAAGAGAAGTAGGAAAATTGTTAGATAAAGCCGCGGCTACACGTTCCAACATTGTTGTACAACATTTCCAACATCGTTATAAAACAAATGTCGGATACGTTTAGCCGCACGTCTGACAAAGTTAGGCGCGCGGCTAAACGTCATTAACATGGGGGTCTGGGTGCTTAAATATGATTGGTCGTTGGCATGTACAGTTGTCAGAAAGCCTAAACCTTCCGACATTGTTTGATGTTGGGCGAAATGTTTGATCGAAATCAAAACATTCATCTGACAAAAAATGTTGTCAAAACGTCATCCAACATGGGTGCTACACGTTCCAACATTGTCGGATCGACAAATGTTGTACAACAATGTTGGAACGTGTAGCCTCGGCTTAAAGAAAAACGGAATCAGGGAGGGTGTCGTAAGTCGAGTTACCTTCTATCCGTTTACCACTAAACTTTTTTCCGTTTCAAATTGGTTTAAAGTGATCACATGACGCGACAATGTTCATCAGCCCGCGAAGAATCCTGGATGCCCCACGGACAACAAATTCTGTACTGCGTGGGTTTCTTTTACGCTTTCGTTTATTTCGGCTATAAAGTTAAAACTGGGAGCGTCGTAGTTGCCCCTTGAAAATTGAAATGTTCTTAGGCATATCAGCCCTCGACGCTTTTCGGGCTAATATTTGTTTAATATTTGTTTGGCGCCCGGATATTTTTGAAAAAAAAAAGAAACATGTTTGGACATCGTGACATTTTATGGTCAGCTGTGAGCTAAATCTGCTCCCAAATACTCAAAACGTCCTTTGAAACATGAAAACGTGTCTGTCTTTTCACGAGCGTCGTGTTTTATGATATTTTTGCTCGGGCATGGGCAAAAGGCAAAATTTGGGTAAAAAGTTGACCTACGTCTTAAGGCTTCGTTTTTTCCATTTTTCTTTTCGCTTTTACTTTTTCTCCTTTCCTTATCGTTTTGCTGCTGAGTTGTGGGCCTTCTACTGGGTTTGCCTTCAGTCCAAAAATTCCCGAGAAATCAAGCGTCATCAAAACAGGAGATTAGTGCCATGACTCAAATTTCTAAGCATTTAAGTTTGTATTTCACGTATCATTGGAAATATTATTTCCTCCCGCAGAGATTGAGTATAAGTGATGCCCTTTTTTTCAGTAAAACATGATGACGTCAGAAGGGGAACAAAGGACAATGTTCGTCATGGCTGGTTTTGGCCGGCACGGGCGTCAGTGGGTTAATTTTAAAGAACATCAAATTTCCCCAGGGCAACTATATAGAGCCGAAAGTTCTTCGAAAGAAACACCCTATTGTTTAACAGTCATCTACAAAAAGCAAAGTCATTAAGATGTGTATTATTGCGTCACCTTAATTTTTTTCTTTCGCAACCCTTCTTTATTACATATTATAATTTTACATACAATCTGATGGATCATTTCCACAATCATGTATTTACTACAGCTAAATGGGTTAAACAAGTAAAAAAATGTAAATAAATAAATATCTAGCAATTACTTTTAGAGTTAATAAAACACGTAGTTTAACCTAATTGTGGACTTAATTGTTTCAAAGAATTATTTCTTCAAAAACTCTCCATGTTTTCTTAAACAAATTGACGTTATTTGATTTAAAAGAATTATATTTTTCAGTTTGATATTTATTTAATAAAATTCTTTCAAAGTGGCTGAAACATGGTTTAGGTCACCGCTACTTACATATTTCTGTTGTTTCTGCTCCGTAACTGATAGAAGAATTCTCTGTTAGCACTGCTATGTGGAATTTGTAGAATAATCCATCAAAAGCTGACCGTATGTCTGAATCAACTAAGGCGCACAGAAGTTTGGTTTTTATTGTGGCTCGAGTCACTGTAGACACCTAAAGCAAACGAACAACAGTAGATCAGAGAGGGAGGCTATACACGCTTAAAAAATGGTGTCATATTTTTTAAATTTAATTTACCATGACAAAACAAAACCAAAAAGATTGAACGCGTAGACTCGTCGCTAAATAAAAGTGCGTTCTTTCGGCGAAAACGATTTCGACATTTATAGCATTCACAATTTCAGACTACGTAAAGTGACCCAAAAACAAAATGTAGAAATAGGATAATTTCAATAACAAACTTTTATTGCATTTAAAAATTCTTGAAAGCCTGCTGAATGACTACAAAGTTGAGTCCACTCGTACTTATTTTGGCAGAACACGGTAAAAATTAACAGTTCCATTCGGGATCGAGTTTCAAGTCAAACTTTGGCGTCTTCCCTTTTACAAGATTCAAGTTGAATTCAGCCCGGGCTCTCTTAAAAACGAACTTGATGATTTTCTCTTTAAGAAGTCCCGTTTGGATGCAATTTATACTTTATTATCGAGAACTAACAGCGCTGACCTGTACGTAAACACATTTTTAACCAGCACGCACGATTTCTACGTTTGACGACGTCATTTACGTGTATGTCCTTTTCTTAAATACGAGCATTAGCCTACGAGCGCGCGAGAATTTCTGCAGTTATGGCAAAATTCATCGTAACGATATAGTTTACATCGCTCGCTTTAGAAAAAACATGATATCATAATTAAAAAGAGCCTAGAAAATAAGTTATAATGTTGAGTTTAAAAGGAGAACATTTAAATCTTGTCTCCAATTTATAGTATATTCGGTGTGTACTTGTCAAATTTGATGTTTCTAAACATCTCCTTCAATATTTAACGTATTCCTCTCATATTTGCGACAATTAAAAAACGACATAGTCGCTTTCAATTTTCATATTTTTAAATTTGCCAGAGTAAATTTAATTTCCCTTTGATCTATGGTAATAAGAGATCGAAAAAGTGTTGACGAAAACGAATATCGACCAATAATAGTTGGCGTTAATTTCTTGGCCGCGTGCCTAAATTTTCTGCAGCTGTTTTAATAACATAATTAGTGCATCGCGGAATTTGGTTTTTATCCTTCGAATTCCACCATGCTTGTGCACTTCGGTTGGGGCATCATGCCTTGCGGTTTGATCGGTTTATGCCCCGATCCTTGGCATTTTGCCGGCGTTCCGCTGGAGAAAGTTTGTCGCCCCGCCCTCCTACCCTGGGCTGGTTGAAGGATCTGCCCTGGTTGCCCGCTTCATACCTTAGCCGCCACGATAGTCGCGGACTCCTCCCATAATTTAGTTTACCGCGATGTGGATATATTACAGTGAGGGTATATTACAATTCGTATCAATCAAGAAACTTGATTCAGATGCCAATAAAATGTTCACAGTTTCCTTGGTAACTGAAAGTGAAACGTACCTGTCTAAAGTAAAGAGGAAAATCTAGATCCCAATCCCCTGTTATGTTCATCGCAATCAAGTAAACAGGGGTACCACTAGTGTTGTGCACAGGATCCCATTTCAAGGAGATTGATGTGAATGTCTTGTTTGTTACTGTTGGTATGCCAGGTATTGGTGGTGTAGAACCATCTCCATTCAGTATGGATGAGAAGTTCTTCAACTGCGTCAAAAACGTACAACTTGTTTCGCAGCTACTGGAATTCATCTGCAAGTAAGGGAAAAGTAAATGCAATTTTATGCAATCGTGCAAAGCCTGATTTAAACCCTTCCTGTGTAGTAAGCCAGTATCTCCAGTATATATATTTCCCTTTTAGGGCTATATGGGCAAACGAGTAGGACCATGTGGTTGGGGTAAGCTTGTAATTCACTGAAACTAACCGAACAGAATATCGATGCCAGGTTTTCGCGTGAATTCAGTAGAAATTACATTTCGATCGGAAATCCGAGGGCCACAGGTTTGTTATTCGTAATTATTAATGTGTTACCCTCGCCAAACAAAGCCGATCCTAAACAAAGTCGAATCTTCACCAGTTACCAAGTTCAAGTAATGTCCGGGGTAGGCTGAGACCAAGACAGACCCTTAGAGAGTAGTTCAGAACCTTTCCGGGAATAATCGATTAATCATTTAAATAAAAGTTCGATTGTACTGACATAGAAAAAAAAAAAGGGATGGTGGTATTAAAAACCTGACGAACACTGAACAGTAAAATAAAAAGCTTTCTCTGTGCATAGTTAAATTGTTAATTGATTAGTACTTACGCAAGTTTGAAGACATTGTGCCTCATTAGAAAAGGTCTTCCAATTCTCACATGGTAATAAACACTGAAAAAAATAAAATTATTAAAAAAACTTAGCAATATGCGTGATTTCGATAACTATTCTCCTCACTACTGATCACACTTTTCAAACTAGAAATCGTTTTGTGTTAATGATGTTAAAACGAGTAACCGAGAAGGCAAAGTACACAAGTGTCCCTTTTCCGATATGTTGTAACTCAATTTAGCTTGAGACGTGGAAGGACCAAGGAGCCAGCCCCTTGAAGCTCCTTTGTAAAGCCGTTCCTTTCAATACTTAGAAAGGGTTTGCATTAGCTTGCATTAAATTCCTACAACGTCTGTAAAATGGGAAAATAACTGTTAAATGTTTTCATCTTCAGGGAATGTGCCATCCTATCTAAAGGAATGAATTAAAAGGTGTTTTCTGACTTTCAAAAGAAATGCGTTATACTTGATCTAAAACATACATAGATGATTATGTATGCAGATTAAATTTTTTATTTGGAAAAACAAATTACACTTAGATTACACTCTTTTTTATAAGAGCGATGAGGCTGAGAGTGATAAAATTTTAAAGGGACACTGTCACATTATGACTACGTTCTTTCGTCCATACAGAGGGTGACCGTAAATAGCTTTCATCAATTTTTCCAAATCACAAGGGCGAGAACTTGAAAAGGTCAGCCTGGCAAAGAGGCATTGGTTCCTGTACCCCTCCAGAGCGGTCATCATGAGACCTAATACATCAGACAGATCTCGTGGTGATTCTTTGCAGCTCGAATTCAACGGTCAAAAAGATACTTAAAGGGGTTAATTTTGTGTGCAACAGATCAGTTTGCAGTCCAACACAGTCGGAAGCCGTAGATATTCGTTGAAGCACTCGAGGAAAATCCGACTTGTTTTATCCAATCAAAACCTAGCGTGAGCGCTCGCGAATACCCCGAAAGTAATCACACGAGCTAAAAATATGTTGCCCAGCAACGTCAAAAACGAACTCCGGGGGCCCAGTGCTTTCTCGCAGGCGGGATTTCGACATCAACAGACACTTATTGAAAGACGATAAAACAACTAAATGAAAGTTCATAATAATATACTCTGTAAGTAACAACAACCAAAGGAATATTCTCTTGGGACCAGTTAACAACCTTTACAGCCTCAGTGGGGCTGGGAAGATAAAGATTGATTGGTGGTGGTGAGGGAGAATGAATCGGAAATCCCATTTCTGTATCACTACAATAAACAACAACTTACTTCTTGACAAGCTGCAGTCTGGCACGTTTTCTCGGAGACATTGTTGTACCCTGCGTACTATAATGAAAACACTTGAAATGAAAATACTTAACCATAAGAAATTTATAAATGTGTTTTGCTTTACATTGTCGAGATTTAAAGGGGGGAGGGGGGGATATTCAATGCCAACGAATTTGCACTTTTTTCGTCATTTCAAATCGAAAAGCATGAACATCAATATGCGCGCTGGGATGTTCCATATAAAATGAAAACGCTACAGCTTACGACGGCGACTCAGTGATATAACACAATATAAATGCGTGAACATATTCTAGTTCTAAATCTAAGCGGCCCTCCTCTATCTAGCTTTCTTCATGTTAATTTTTCAACTACCTTACAGAAAATGAGCTAACATAACTTGAAATAGATAATAATGACTAGTAATCTTGCGAGAAGAGTCTCAAACGTTTTATCGTCGTGGAATTTAAAACAAAAATTATCCCTCTTCGGGGTCTTGTTGTTTCTTGAGAGTTCATTCATGCTTGTAAACAGTTTGTAGACACCTTTGTGTTGTAGAACAACAGCTAGACACCTCGAGAATAACGATTGAATTGATAAAGATGCTGGTGCCCATTGATCCATGATTCAATCATGAAAGAAAGGATAAATAGCGAACCAAATTTTCAGAATCGAGCTTGTTCGCCAAACTAAAGTTGAAATGTGTATATAATAATACAACAACAAGAACTTTATTAATTACAGTATCGGTCCATGATAGCCAAGGATAGAGAATATACTTATTGGAGACACTCCGAATCTAAATATAAATGATTCTAAGCTCTACCTAATTATTTTGTTGTTAAAACAACTTGAATGGTAAAGTTTGAGCTCGGTGAATTAATGAAAAAAAAAAAAAAATGACATGATCAATTATGACGCGAGTGTGGGACGAAGACCCTGATGACGTCTCAGATACTTTCTAGCCAATCTTTTGTATCATTCATTTATTCACCGAGCTGAAAGTTTACCGTCTGTCATATTTTGCTACACTCATGCTGTTTCGATATTGTTGATCGAGTAGTATACAGGACGCGTGTCATATATGGACCTAGCAAATAGCGGTAACTCACCAGGAGTTCTCGTAGCTTAGTTGGTTAGAGCGCCCGATCGGTATCTGGGAGATCACGGGTTCGAATCCTGTTGGGAACTCATATTTTTTTCCTTGTCTCACACAGTTCTCACGCTCGTGTCATCACTGATCATTTCAACTTCATCATAAAATTTAACTTTTTAGAACAATATTAAAAGATTAAAGTTTAATGCACTTATTTGACGTGTTATGAGATTTTGAGAAATGTAAGTAAAGCGGATTATAAGAAAAATATTTGTCATTACCTTTCAGGAAGCCCTAAAAACTACCAAACTGTGCGTAATATATCGAAAAGAACAAATGAGTTCAAATCCTGTTGTTAAGGCCCTCCGGACATACGCCACTAGCACTGTACATCACAAACCACTTATTTTTTCACTGGTCAAAATGTTTGACAGAGATAATTCTATTAGTTGATTAGAAGAAGAATCATGCGGTTCAGGCATCGAATCCAAACAGGAATAATGCTGTGTTACTGTATCCTACTTGCATCACATCTTTCTGACCTAACGGAAAACGCTAGAATGGTTGTCATTCCCCACACTGCTAGCCAAGCGTAGCAACCTTTATTTCAATTCTGCGGTTTATAGACTGTACTGGTTGATTATTAATCAAGAATAACTTGTCCTCGAATAAACAATCACTGCTAACAGTAAAGAAGTTTTTCTTGAGAAATCTTGGGAATATTACTGACTTTTGATAAGAAGCGAAACTGTGTTTCAAACATGACATCATAATCCATTCCGTTTTCAAATTTTTCCGCGGTGTCTCTCAACATACCATGATGTTTATTACTTGAGTAATGTTAAGATAACATTTCGATTAAAAATGGATGATGATACCGGTCTTTGCGGAAGCAGTGTGATATTTGACAGAGAAAACATGTTCCTCGCAACAAAACTATATGAAATTCCAATATTAATAGCTGCTGGCATTTGACATCCAGCAGTAATCACAACAAAATGACAGTATTTGCGATATACGACTGTTTCCCTGCCGCATCAGACAAGAACCAATTGAATTTTGTCACTTGTGGTGTATGAAAGTTAACGAACATTCAGCTGTAATCAACAGCTGTTGCATGACAAGTGAATTTAACATTAAGTTGACAAACTGCGCTGGTAGGAAGAACAGACTAGGTCTACCTGATCTAGTCTTCTCGCAAACACTATCGTAGCTTGCGCTTACTTACCATAGTATAACAGTTGCCAATGCAACGTGCTCTGGTAACAGTGTCGGTAAAAAATGTTCCTTGAACTCCCAAAGAGCACAAAGCAAACCATGTAACATACACTGGGCAAAGCACATTCAGCAAGCGAAATTTAAACGCCACCATATTTCTCCAAATAGCGATAAAAAAATCGCTGGCTATGCTGATATTTCCTGAGGGTGGCCAACCTGAAGTCCTGTTGAAGAGGAAGCCCTAAAAATTAGCTTGCACAAAAACTCAAGATTAAGGTGCAACGCAATAGTTCAAGGGCTTTGATTGGTCTAGCATTGTTGTTATTAACCGCATACTGACGTAATCAAGGCGTTGATGACGATAAGGTGATCTCAAATCAAACCAAGATTCACAGAGTACGAATTTGAAAGCTGATAAAATGCATAATGAATATTTAATCTTTGCAATATACAACTTTTAACTTTTGTATACTTGCCATAATATAAACACGTTTGCGTATGCAACTGTGGTGTTGCCCTTGAATGAACAGCACAAATCTTTGACGGCTTTCGGTTTTATATTGGCAGCGAACTGACGTGTGTCACGCAAATAATTTTTCAATCACTTAATATCAGACAAAAGAAAACAAGCTATTAATATAATTTTCCAAACGTACGTGCTGAAAAATAAACATCACTTGGTGAAGGTCACAGGCAGCAAATTTCGAAACTTTGAAGTTACTGGACTAGTAACTAGTACTGAATTAGAAAAGGTCTACTGTACTCAACCACTCTACAACTTACACGTTGTTAGAGCACAAGAAGTTTGGATCATTCAATCAATCAACTAATGTATTTATAGCATAGCGTGGGACAAGGTTGCCTTTAATGTCCGAGCCAAAGGCTCATATAAAAGACGCATGACATGACATGATGGATGGACCTTTAACTGAAAACTCTCGTCAGTAATTAAAAAAAATAGAAAATTCTAACACACTGCTACTGTTGTATACCTGCAGTAGTTGCTCTATGCAGTGGGACTAGTTTGTCTTAATTTTAATATGTAATGTTAACAGTTTGCATCCTTCACTGTACCTTTTCTCATGACCAGATCACGTGAATGGTAGTTCAAGTTCACTGAAATAGAATTACATTTTAAAGTTAATAAGAAAAAAGACAAAGAAATAAATAATCTTTGAAATAGTAAGGTCATATGTACCAGATACGCTTTTGATACGTCTGCCAAGGGTGACCTGAGAATTAAGGTAGTTGGAATCAAATTATTCGATGCGAATAAAACATCGCACGCCCACCTGCGACTTATGTAAATAAGCTAGCACTGCAAGTTAGATTTATGGAATAAATATATTCCATCAACAATCTAAGGTTTTACAAATTCACGATTGCGTTGCTGCCGAAAAAATTTTGTACAAAGTGTCATAAGTAAAGAATTTTTGGTTTAAAAACAGTCAACCTACAAGTGCTACAAACAGACCCACTGAAATTACATAACATTAAACCCTTGGTAAAGCTTACATAAACAATTATCGATATAAAACCCTACCGCAAATGCCTAACTGATAATCCCGTTTCTTTTTATTCCACTGTTGCGGCACTGTTATGGCATTATAAACTTCACTTTGTAGTACATGCACAGTAGTTGACAGTTTAAAGCTCAGGTCAACACTAAAGAAAAAGTTAAAATACGGTTTCTAAAATAAGTTTGGAAAGATGACGATATATCAGTTCAAATTTTCCAAACCACAGCTGTGTTAGCAGCGCTTGGCATTAAATGACGCGAACACTTAGGAAAACCATTATTCTTTAAATTTTGTGCGTAAACATGTCACGTTCGAAATTAAACTACGGGACCTCGACAGGCAGAAAATTAATAATAAAAAATGAAACTCTTTGCTGAAACATAATGAATGAAATATATTTAATTGAAGGGTAATATTCTAAAGAAGGTGGAACGTTTTGGAAATTATTAATAGCAGCTGCAATAGAAAACAATTTTCATTCGCAGTAAGTTATTTCCAATTTGCCATGGCTATGAAAACGGCAAAAATTACTAGATTCTTCTCTCTTTTTCCTTTTGAGCTACATGCGATTGGGCGATGTTCTTGCTGTACTGGCCTTGTCCGCTTTTTCTTCCACGCTTGAGGCAGTGCAATAAAGGATTAGAATGACAGGGATTCCTAGATCCTTGACAGTTCCGATCTATGTAATTGAAACAATTAAGGTGGCCACAATAGCTTAAAATTACTCGTCTTTGGCATTCTATTACAGCTAGGCCGTTGATGCAGGCGAAAAACATTTAGTGCAACCTTGTAGAGTGTTTATCGGTAACAAAGTCAGGTCAAAATGGAGACAAACTATGTTGCCATGGCGACGTTAAAAGAGGTCAGCGATATATTTGACCTTTGCCGGCAAATATATTTAAAACTACTAGGTAAAAGTTTTTGTTTTTGACATATTTTTGTTAGATCTATAAAAGGGACATTTTTTCAAACTTTTGGCGTCACATGGGCATCAATATTTTTATTAGTAAAATCATCATACATTTATCCCAAAAGTTACCCTAGCTTCAACATTATTGGTGTTGCTCCAATAGAATTCAGAAGACAGGGATGTATCATCCATTATGAGCCATATTAAGCCATTTTAACTTCTACATAATCCTTAACCTGGTCAGCTCGCTAAATTCGTCATTTCTAAAATCGGTTAAGTTTTGGAATCTCGAAACCTATTAATTTTCCTTATAATTTTAAGTAATTTGGCAAGCTATTATCAAAGTCGCCTCAGTGCTTTTTTATGAAGGAAAGTGTTTTTTGTGCGACGAGCGGGGCAAGAATTTTAATTAAGGTTACTGAACAGGTTCGCAGGTCAATATTTTTCCAAATTGAGATTTTTAGTGTACATGAACTGTGTGGGTTTTTCTTTCTTTTGCAAAAAACAGAAATCCAAAATCTCTTTTCACTCCAGAGTTCTTGCGAATTTTCTTTTATGCGTGACTCATTGCGTCACACTTCAAAGGTGTCGAGCTGTCAACACTGCCAGACCAAGCGCGGGAAAGTGACTTCCAACAGAGGGTTTTCCTTTGCTCGCGTCGCACACTTCTGTCCCTGCAGTACAGTTTTGGTTGGAGCTTTTGGATGGGGAGAGTAAAGAAAAGAAAGCTCGAAAAAGCCCTTGGGTTCCAAAGGCTGATCAGTGGTACGGTAAAAAGAAACCACGAATTTTTTAAGCTTTATTGGATTTCAATTATGGTACATAAAGAATCTATCCTAAAGAACAATAAACAAAAGAAAGGACCAGGGCCAAATACTTAAAAACGTTTGCGTCGATCGAGCTGCATTATAAAACACTACCAATGTCAAAAAGATCTTCCTGCAATTAACTGCACTCAACTAAGAACAGTTCGATCGAACTCAACCAAGGTTGAGTGAAATTTCCAATATCACAAGAAAACTTGCAGACAAAGTGACACTGTTGCGCTTTCATTTTGTGAAGCGCATACCGAAGACGCATGCCAGCAGCTATCGGGAAGCAAGCAATTCCAGGTTCCTTCTAACTTGTAGGATTTATAGCGAATTGAATTACCAGCCTCAAGGACTTTCGTTAATCGGCTAAGAAAGTTTACACTATAAAATTTCTAAAAGAGGTCGGTGTGTACGTGCAACCTTAAAATCCAGGAAACTAATGTTGGGAGCTCGTGGCACACTCAACGCTCACTCAGGGTTGTTGGCCCTTTCTCGGTATATCAACCACTGAAATCAAATGATTCATTAGCCACTGGTTTCCAGGTAAGGTTTTAAACTTTACTTCAGCTTTTGAAAGGAAAAGGAGATGTTTTCAGCTAAATTATAAATCCATACAAAGTCTCATACAAACTCTTATAGTACGCCTTGGTCACCTGTGGTCGAGCGCTGGATCTCTAGGGGTTTTTAGGTGACTGTTTTTTAGGGTTTATGGGTCTCTGGACAATGCCACTAATTTATAAGTAGGTTTTTGCGTTTTTGGGGTTTATGAGACTTTGGTCTCGGGGCCTCTGGGTAAGTGGATCGCTGGGTTTCTGGGTAAGTGGATCGCTGGGTTTCTGGGTAAGTGGATCGCTAGGTTTCTGGATAAGTGGGTGACTGGGGCTCTGGGCAACTGGGTCTTTGGGCCTCTGGGATGGGAACGTCGGTCGTTGGGTTTCTGGGTCTATGGGCCCTTGGCTTTCAGGGTGTTTGGGTCTTTGGACCTCTGGGTCTCTCGATTTATAGGTTTTTGCCCTTGTTGTCTTGCGTATATGAGAGTTATAGATTTGTGGGCCGCTGAATGTTTGGGGGTCTGGGTGTCTTTTAACTTTTATTTTCTAATTATCTCCTCTGCTTACTTTGCAACTGAATGCAATAATGAAACAATATCTATTTAGGCGCATAAACCAGAAGCATTATTTCCCATCTGTATTTTAATCCACACACTAACTAAGTATATCAGTATAACATTTTGGATGTTTCAGTTCAGCGTAATTGGATAACTTGATCACTTTGCAGTGAAATCAAACAATTTAAAAGAACTACAATCGAAAGCCAATATGCATCTTAGATATTCTTAGGCTTAGAACAGGAGCAATATTTTCAGTATTTTAATCGGAAAATTCACGTATTCAGTGTACTTCACATTTCAGTCGCGTCGAATGTAGTCGTTCATGGATAAAAATGTCGAAATCGTGCTTCACCCCAATATCCCGAAAAAAATTCGTCTCTCGAGGTAAACCTGTACTGGATCATTGCGTTTTGTAAAACCATTACAACAATAATACGAATATTAATAATCGACTTTGTTTAACGAGGTTAGCTATCACGTAACAGTCCTTCGACTGACAAACCTGTAGCCCTCGAATCCCAGATCTATAATTGGAATTTAGAAGTGTTGGTTTTTGCGGAGGGAGGAAAACTGAAGAGCCCGGTGAAAAACCCTCGGAGTAAAGACGAGAACCAACAACAAAACTGAACCCATATATGACGCTGGGAATCGAACCCGGGCCACATTGGTGGGAGGCGAGGGCTGTCACCACTGCATCACCCCTGCGTCATGACACACCGTGATAGAAGTGTCGTCTCTTTGAGAGAGTTTCAAAGTCGAGCAGATGAAGTGCCTCGGTACATTGATTACTACAAGGTTATTCATGTCTTGAGTGTGTCGTTATTCTTATCACCTAAAGCTGTATCTCCATAATCAAACAATAGAGTAATTCAGTAAACTTTTTTATTATATATATAGCGACAATTTTAGGAAAAAAACCTTGCAGATAGAATTCTATATCTGCTATATTTTCACATGTGAGAAAAGCGATACGTCCAATCAGCTTTGCGTATAGCCTTCTTCACATGTGAAAAATATAACCAATCAGCATCAAGAGTAGAACCACCTAACCAATCAGAGCGCGGGAATTCAAATGGTTTCCAACGAGGTTGTGAAAACAAAACACTGCAAGTTTGCAAGCTCTCGAAGACAGTTTATGTTTTGGCTACAAATTTTGTACTTTTGAGAACTTTATGGAAAGGAAAGCCATCAGAAACACGCCAAGAAAAACCTTGAGAACACAGTTATGATATGGAAATGCTAAAATCATTCTCCAGGCGGAGCGAAGACAAACTAAATGTCGATAAGGGAAAGCAAAGAAATGAAAGACTTTCATTGTAGCTTTGATACAACGCAGCCGTGGACGTTCTAAGAAAATTCAAGCACTCTTGGGAACACCAGGGTAAAGTAAATATTTCACTTTTGAATATGGATTTCGTAATCATTGTTTAATGAACCGACTCCTTGTGTTATCACAACTTTTGTTCAAAACTTCGCCAGTTGATTTGCGCGCAGTAGTTGATTCACTTATGGCGACGTTTCTCGATGCGATAGCAAAAGCTTTTCTTTTAAAAAGTATGAACACAGTGTGTTTTATACCGCTATTTAAATAAAGTTCTTGTTTACGATAGCTTGTCGTCGCCGTAATTTTTATTTTCTATTTGAAAGAGATCTCGCTTGGAAATCCATCAGAATGCATTTGCAGCTTTGTTTTCCTCGTAGCGCTGTGTTTAACTCTTTAATTACAGACTAGAAAAATCGCTTTAAGGTGGATCGTACCAGTAGTTTTTCGTACGTGGGACGTCTGGTGACGAGCGCTCGCCTCACGCGCGAGATAGTCCGCGAGATTTAAAGCTGAAAATTTCAAAACAAATATGGCGGCGCGTGGGTTACTACATGCAAGGTTGCTTTTGTCCTGTTTATCAGAGATTGGATCAACAAGAAAGTTGTTCTTTGAGCGCCGGTTCTTGGACAATTCGATATGCGTCAGAACATTTTTTTTCGGAACTCAATGCCCGAGTTACAAAGTTAAAATTCTTGTTTGTGCTGCGATCGATCCCGTCGGCGATCGCAAAGATCTTAAAACTGAAGCGGTTAATTCCTACTCCCGATTCTCTCGTTTTGTGTACTTTGCCGGACTAGTAGGTTTTTACACCACCTCGTCCACCGCTTATGCAGAAGAAAGTGACGAAGAAAAAGAAAATAATGAAGTTTAGTCCCGGCCTCGTCACAAAGGTTGTTTTACTGCCAAAAGGCGAGTTTCAAAACTAACAAATCTCACAAGGGCAAGACAAAAAAAAAACAAGCACTTCGAAAAAGAAACAACCGCTAAGAATGATAACAAATATTCCGTGAAGTGCTTCCGCAATGAAGATCGACATCCAACCATGTGTCGAGTTGATTTCACTTATCGTTTCTGACAGCTTCGTGTTCAAAAAATATGGCAAATCAAACGAAAGTTTGAAAGGAAATCGTTGAACGGGAGGCCAAACGTTCAATAAAACAGTTCACGACGCAGCTACTAACTAATTTCACGGCAGCGAAGTCGAGATTCTCGAAGATGATCCTCAAAGATCGTGTCGAAGACCAAAGAAAACAAAACGACGATCAGTGCGTGGTCGCGCGCGTATGAACGCGAATAGGTCAGCGGTAGTCAAAACTGAGCATGAGTAAATGCCAGTCATATAAAGCCAAGATTTTGAAGTGCGTGACGACGCGCGTGGATATTGTTGAACTCGCGAAGGCTTTTCCGAGAAAACAAGCCCGGTGACCCTATTTTTTTATTGTTTCAATGTCTTCCCCTTACTGAGAGGAAACGTCAGACGTAATTTTAAAAAATTCTACGAAAGGAATTTTTCTCTACTCACAAATTGCCTTTTTTCACGTTTATAAAAAAATCCGCTTCGTAGAATTTTGTTAAAATTATTATACAGTTTCCTTTTCAAATGCCAAAAGTTATAACATGAAAAAAAATTGGGGGTCACCAGGTTGGTTTTCAAGTTTTATGCACCAGAAGCTGAAAAGTAGGTCTGAATAATCATCAAGTACCGTTACCATGGTGACAACTGATGACGAAATATTTGTTATTTTTGGTCAAGAACAAAATATGGAATTGAATCATACGAGTATTTTGTTATGGCCTTGGACTGATATTTTGCTCTTTTCTTCCAAAGTTTAGACAGTCAAAAACCTGAAAACTGGTACCATCCACCTTAAGTTTACAATGGTTGAGTACTCGTTATATATAATCAACAAATTACAGCATAGAAAGTTCTTTGTACGGATTATTATTCACTCGTCGCAAAACTTTGGAAAACTCACTCGTTCGTTGCGCTCACTCGTTCGTTTTCCAAAGTTTTGCAACTCGTGAATAAAAATCCGTACCTCGCACTTTCTATGAAGTAATCTATATTTATTAGGCAATCCCGCTTATATTTCACAGGAAGGGAACGCCGTTCCAGACAAATTTCAGAATATAAAAGTCAAGAAATCTGTTAAAATATTGGGAGTGAACTTCTCTCATGATATTCATGCCAGAAATAAGCTAAATGCCGATGAATTAATTAGCTCTATTGAACAAAACTTACGAAATGAATCTAGAAGTGGAGGGATTTGACTATTATCGGAAGAATCCAAATTGTGAAAACTTTTATTATCCCTATATTCTTATATCGGGTGAGTTTGATACTAATGGATAAAGATTTTGTGAAACAAGTAAATAAAATTATTTTCGATTTCATCTGGAAGGGAAAGGATAAAATTAAACGCTCGGCTCTCGTTAGTGAAATTGAAGATGGAGGACTAAAAGCCCCACATCTAGAGTCTATTGTTGAAGCGCAAAGAGTACTTTGCTGCAGGAAATTGGCAAGTGATGTGCCCAGCAGCTGGAAAACAATTCTTCTGCATTATCTCAAACCTGTTGGAGGGAAATTGATCTTATGTTGCAACTATGAATTGCAGAAATTGCCGATAAAGCTGCCAAAATTCTATGAAGATTGCTTTAAAAGTTTTGCAAAGTGCTCCGGGCAATATGATTCTTTGGAATAATAAATTTGTCTGTATTGGAGGCAAGTCTGTGTTTTTCTCGCAGAGAAAGGAATAATTAGAATTAGACATTTAATATCCGATAACAATGAGTTTATTATTAAAAACAACCGCATATTGAGGGAGCTAAGGATTTCGCCGCCTGATGCATTTAGACTTCTGACTTTAATTGTGCTTTACCAGTTGAATGGCGCGAAGCTTTAAGAGCAAGCTCCTATATGGAGGATGAGCCTTTTAATATACACGATGAGATCAAATTAAACTTAAATAAGCAAACTGTTCTAATAAAAACAGCGGTTTCTAAGACTGTCTATAAGGAACAATTTTAACGCCAGATTTTGTTTACAGCTTGCCTTTTCGTGTTACCTTAGATACAAAGTCGCGTAAATTTCAGTATAAATTGCTTAATAGATGTCTTGTAACAAATGCTTTTTTGATATAAAGTTGGAGTCGCACAATCTCCGGCATGTTCCTTTTGTGGAGAAATGGATGAATCCCTTGAGCACCTTATTACATCTTGTCGTTATTCTAAGAATTTTTGGGCTGAAGTTATAAAATGGTTTGACAAACAAGGGATTAAAATCGCTAATCTTTCTGAAAAGGATATAATGTTTGGCGTTGTAAGGTGTGATGATGAATTATTTGTAAATCACGTTTTGCTAGTTGCCAAACAATACTTATACTATTGTAGACAAAGTAGTTCTTTATCTTCAATTAGAATTTTTAATTCCAAAATTAAAATGACTTATCAACTTGAGACAATAATTGCCAAATCAAATAATAAACTGACAGCTCACAATATAAAATGGGGCAAATATAAAACAAAATAATGTGCAATCCTGTACCGCTACTGTACATATGCTAATATCTAAACTAAATGCTATACAATGTGAAAAGATGGTTATGAAGGGGTTTGTGTGTATATGTTTGTCTGTGTGTGAATTAATTATTATTATAATTTTTTCTTTCTTTCCCTGTACTAACTTAAGTCAAAGTGTATGTTTAAACTGTATGCTATAATCGGAAAATCAATAAATATCATTAAAATACAAAAGAAGAGAAAAAAACCCTGGGTGGAGGGTCACTCTCTTTGAAAGTAACTTATTATCTTATTATTACACGTCTATTTCGCGATTTAGGCGATAGCATATTTCGCGACACTTAAATTTCGCGATTTTGGGAAAATGTCGTATACAAGCTCACTTTATAATGTGTTAAACATTTCTTGAATTACGATAAAAAGTGGTTGGTATAATAAGAAAAATGCGGCTTACATTTTTTAGATATTTCTTTTCGTTCCAGAGATATTCACTTTTTTAAAACATGTAAATTGGCTGAGCGATGACGTCATCCACTCAACCAAATTTTAAACAAATATGTGAATGCGAGATATCTCAATCAGTGTGCATCATGAATGTTTGATTCTTGGCACCGAGACTCTACTAAGTGCATTCTACAATATGACTAATAATTATGTTACCACGGCAACATATTGGATTCCAGACCTCAGCAATGTTAAAACCATTTCTGGATTTTTTCAGATTTTATTTTCATATTTCTCAGTGCTGCCACATTTGCCTTATCTAGCTGGCATATAAGTATCTTAGGTAAATTTCTCGACCTGATTTCATTTTTTCCGGGCTGAACTTCACGGAAATATTGAAAACAGGTTCGAAGGCCTGGAGGAGAATGTGTTGCGATGGAAATGCAATATTATTGCATCAGTAGGATTCTGCAGCAAATTGAGTGAGATAGCTCCACTTATATTCTCATTATCAAATGAGGTTGAGTGGATGACGCCATCAGTCCCCTTATGGGCTCCTGGTGATTTTTTAAACTTAAATATCTCAGAAACTAATAAAGATATTTAAAAACGGTCAACTGAATTCTCTATGATGCAACTGCATAGTCAAAGTGCATAGTACCACTATGCAACTGCATAGTCAAAGTGCATAGTACCACTTTAACAACACTAACACAACGAGCTTGTTACGTCAACAGTAACAAAGAGAAACAATTCTCATTCATATTTTTTAAATCGCGAAATTCGCGAAATTAAAGTTTCACGAAAATTCAGGTAATAAGATACGATGACCCTGGGGGGCGAGCTAACTTTTGCTCATATAAACAGTTGGCTGCCTACCCGAGGAAACTCAGGGCATGCTGACCAACATGTAATGGCGAGATTTAGGTTTTCACGAACAAATTTAAAGACAATACTTAACTCAGCAAAGCTGACAGAAAAAGAAATGAAGATTTGGATATATTTTATAAGGGCTATGACTACTTATGCAGGATCAACTTTGACTCGGACGTCAGCAGCGACAACTTTTCTTGTATAAAAGCTCGGCAAAAGATGACTCGGTGAGACAGTAACCATCCCTACCAGGCAAATTTCGAACGAATCAGTCCTTTCAATACAAATGGAGTTTGCTCATTGGGGAAATATCATTGACTCTTTCTCAAAGCTTTTGTGGGTGACCAAAAGTAACAGCCACATTTGGATATGTTAAGACTCTACTCGAAAACCATTTGGAGGCTGCGGCCAAGTTCGTCTGAATTTTTATCATACTGAAGGTCAGAGATATCAATCGCTGACAGTGCCGTCCGCCCCATACAGAGCGATTTCACTGGCAAGTTGCTCCGAAGGCGTAAACCGCGGAAATTTGATTGCAGTGTTCATTTCATTTGTGTTAAGATTATACGCGACAAAATACCTGACAGATCAAAGCTTCATCTTTGCAAAGTCCAACCACAGAGCTGGAAACAACGATGTAATTTTACAAGAACACTCAAACAATCGTAAATTAAGTAACGCAAAATATGATTATTCACTAATCGCGTCTATTAAGGTGGCTAGTAATGGTTTAGACATTCCCGTCTTGTATATTCTACTGCGGCTACACCAATAGTGATGAAGAAGAACTGCTAGTGCAAATTTGTGTGGCATTTAACAATAAATAAATTAAGATCCCTGAGACATCAAAATTTGTTGCCGTGGCAACGTCAAAAGGGGTGAAATTAAAAATACCCTAAAATACCCTATTGACATTTTTGTCAATTTTGAAAAAATTCTGTCAATAACTGGGCGGATCCAGGATTTTTCTTAGGAATGATGTAACTGATGGGTCCGTAGAAAGCCACACGCCATCTCAGGCGGCTGGGTGTGGGGGGAGGGGGTGCGCACCCCCTGCACCCTTCCCCTAGATCCGCCCTCTGCAATAGTGCTCAGAGCTACCTTTATTTTAAGGTGGCTCTGAACCCTATTGGTAGAATTTCTTGAAAATTAAAAAAAAAGTTTCTTTCGTTAATTAAACAAAAATATGTCAGAGATAAATACTTTCACCTTGAAGTTATTTAGACGGGGAGTCATGTGCGATGCCGAATAGGTGAAACATTACCAAAAATAAGGAGGGGCAGCTCCGCGGGCCTCTCCCCTAGATTCGCCACTGACATGGTAGCAATCCTTGCAGTCACTTTGATCTGGCGGTTTTCTGATAAGTGCTTTACAAGGTTACACTGAATTGTTTTCATTCACGTCATCGGTTTGGCTGTAAAAGAAAGCATGAGACGGGAAGCTCTAAACTATTGTGAACCACCTTAAATTCAACTCTCCATTCACAAGTCACGTTTAAGTTCAAAATTGCGTTCACGAGTACGTCAAACATGGTGAAAAGTTCTTAGAATTGGGATTAATTGGGAATCACGTTTCACGGAAAAATAAATAGCTTCAATCACGTTTCATGGGGGGCCCTCAAAGGACGTATAAGGTACTTTATAACTGCTGGTATAAGTTATTGGAGAGGAGAAAATAAAACAAAATTGTCTTGTGCGGATGAACTAAAGCAAAATGTTGTACCAGGGTCCTGAAGGGGGAGATCCCAAACCCAGCCCATTCTTTTCCAAATCCAACTTCCCAATGCTCAAATCCCATTCCCACCACTTGTCATTGCTACAAACTATTTATCCCATTCCCATTTTCGACATTTTTCCCCATTTCCTAGAGATCAAATCCCAGTCCCAGTGACTTAAATCCCATTTCCCTGAACAAAAACAGTCCAATCCCGGCCCAATTTCTATTTTACCCCTTCATGCCTTCAGGACCCTAAGTACTTTACTCGGAACGTTTTTGGAAATTTAGCCTCACAATGCCCAGAAAAGAAATTTCAAGGTGACAAAAGAAACGATTTTAGAAGGGAAAGGGTTAAAAGAGTCTTAATTAAAAAGGCCTGTACGCAAACAAATGAACACAGTATTACAGAGAACCCACTTTATCACATACAAAAAGCGCAATGTCCACAGAAACCCCAGTGGAAAGCCTGAATAAGTCAACAAGGAAGGAAGAGATGAAAGGAATAATAATGAAGATATGTGGGGGTCACATGTTTCTGGTCAGTTTCCAATTCGATTCTCATAGTACGCTCAGTCGCTGCTCAACAGTTCCGAAGCCTACAGTACGCTTTGGATATCTGAGTAAATTGACTGACTAAATTGATATTTGAGTATACCCTGGGAACGAGGTCGCAACAGCTGTTTGACACAGTCCGGATCGCGGATCTTGGGTTAGCCTGCGTGCAGTCTTTAGGAAATAGGAGACGGCTGCACGCAGGCTAATCTTGGGTACGAGAAGTAAACTATTTCTGCAAAAACTGCTGCTGGGCAAAAACTTGCAACGGTGTTTCTTCCTAGCCTCCTAACGCAGGCGTTATTAGGGGATTGCGTTACCACTCGCAAGTGTAACTTCTTCCTTTTTGCATGCAAATTATCCACATGCCAAAATTTGGTTATACTCCTGTTGTACCCGCTTCCGGTGAATCGAAGAAGACGTGCAGAGCGTCACGTCACGTATAAAGGCCAAGGTGGGTGGCTGTCTGCAAAACACGAAAACATGGCATCCTTGTATTCGTGGCTTCCAAGATTATTGCGCTCAGCACGATTGTCTTCGAGTGAAGCTGGGTTACAATCGAGATGCATTTTTTCGCTTAGCAACAACAAAACCCGTGCGGGAGTCGACAAACGCAGTAAGTTTATACGTTTGCCTTCAGTTCAAAATTTATTTCAAGCACACCTATTGAAAGAAGTAAGTTTGTATATATCTCGCGTAACATGAACTAAATGGGGCAATCAAGCGAACCGTTTTCGACGTCCTTTTTTTTGTGTTTAGAACGTCGCAGTTTTTATACATATTCTGCGGAGCCATTTCACCCTTTGCCAGGTAAAACTCCAGCGTGGCAGTCTCCTCAAGAAGCTGTGCAAGTCATCCAATCAGGTAACAACAATTATAAAATACTTTGATATTATTAAGCTTACATTTATTGAGTGGTTAAGTACAACTAATGTGTTAACTGGTATAAACTTCGTAGATTATATTATTGCATTACTGTTCTCAGCTGCACAACATACATCACCCCTTCAAAATAATGTACCTATCAATGTAAATCGGGGGGGGGGGGGGGGGGTGACTGGGGTGCGGGCATTGGTGGGGGATTTGGCAGTAGTTGACAGTAGTTATTACTGCGGCCCCCCTAGTCCGCAGACTATCCTTAAAGTGCACCTAACCCCAAAATATTCTTTTGCAACAATAAACCAGTTCAAAATGCGTTACACCTTTTGTTTCCCCTTTTTACTAAAATTATGCAGATTATTTATAGCATTTAAAAGTTACGAAAAACTGTACATTATTTGGTTCACAACCGAGTCAGAAGGGGCCTGCATGCATGTTAACGATGCAAATTAGTTTGTGACATCTGCCCAGGAATAGACCCATGCCCCTTTTGACTCGGTTGTGAACCAAATAACGTCCAGTTTTCCATAACTTTTTAATGCTAAAAATAGTCAGCATTTGGTAAAAAGGAGAAACGAAAGTTGTAACACGTTTCAAACAGGTGCAAAGGTTTATTGTAGCGAAAACATATTTTGGGGTTAGGTGCACTTTAAAAAACAACTAAAATTACTTCTGCGGGTCAAAACACCCACCATCTTACTTTTTTTGGTTAAGAATGGGACAAGACTGAAAGAAGACTGGGGCGAAAAGCAAAATGGCAGGTGTTTTCAGTGATTGCGTCGGCAGCTAAGTAAGTTTCTTGTATTTCTTAAACCCGCAGAAGTAAATTTGGTTTATTTTTAAGGTAGGGTAGGCAGGGTAGTCCACGGACTAGTCCGAAGGGTAGTCCGCAGAGCGGGGGTCAGCTTTTCCAACGCTCCCACTTTTGACCGTTTTATTGGACTTTCTAGCAGCATTTTATTGACTTTTAGTGACTCTGTTGACCATCTACAAATTCCCTGGGGCTGGGCAATTGAACAGAAAATCTCAACTCAGTTCAAATCCCCTACCTATGCCTGCACTCCCCTCCCACAGGATTTACATTGATAGGTGCATAAATTAAATTACTAAAAAATGATATAATAATAATAATAACAGGATTTATTTAAACATGATTAAAAAGTTCAGCAACGCTTATGTGGTCATGTCTAGCCCCCGCCCACAAATATTTTTCCATTTGTATCATTTTTTGGTTTCTCCTTTTAGGTTTCAATTTTCCTTTTGTGAAGTCCCCTTCTGTGACGCCTGTTTTGCATTTCATGCCTTTTGTGTTAATTTGTTCAGACTACACCGGTAATTATTATGGTGTGCATAAATTAACAAAAAAATTGTGCAGGCAGATCATCATCCTTAATGTTGAGAAAATGTTCCTGCAGACAACTTGAACTGAAAAGAAATCATTCAGTGAACCCCCCTCTACACAATTTGTAAAGCCTGGTTTTCACTAGTGACAGAATTGGAGTCAGAGTTGAAGGCGGAGTTTAATAATAAGAGACACTGTCACAGGGATATTTGGGCGATGTAGCAGCTTTCCTAACATATAATGTGATTGGTTTGATACCCTAGCCCTAAACAAAAGACTCAACAATTGAAACAATGACTTTGTCTTGAAAACAATAGAAGCTGCTTACAATAACAAACAAAAGTAGCTTTGGATAGCTGCTACACTACCCGGATATTTCTGCTTTTTTAGTAAAAAGGTACAAAAACATTACTAGTTATGATCATAACAACATGCTTTCTCTTGTGCACAAAATGTACCTGGAACATCGTGATGAAGATATCAAGTAAGTAGCTGAAGGAAGGGGGAATTTTTAGCTATTTTTTGGAGCCACAAAGGCCAAACTTGAAAACAGGCAGCATGAATTGTTCAAGTTGAGATCTAAAGCTCCTTGTGATTTAAAAATGATGTCACTTCTCTTATACATGTAGCTTCAGTACACTGGCACAGGAATTTTTAACAAAACTGGACCACTGTTTGATGATGATGATGATAACTTTATTTAATGAGGGTGAAAACACTATACAGTTAAAAACTGATAAACTGATAAACTAGTGGCCCCTGTTGCAAACATGTCTTTACGATACTTGTGACAGTACCCCTTTAATTTTTGCCTAACCAAACTGAAATGTAGTCTCATTGGGTTTTAGGATTGCAAACCTTGATCTCCGGAATTTTCTGGCATTGTCGCTGTTAGGACAACCCTGTTTGATTAAGAACTCTTGCCAAATCACCATTTCTTGTTTGAGAAAAATGACATGGTTATGAACTTTACTGTAGATGGTAAAATGCAAAGTAATGAAGGTTTTACTTGTTAAATATTCCTGTGGATCAGTTTGGAATGCTGTTTGTTGTTTTAGGAATGAAAGTGTTTGTTCATGGCGGTGCTGCTACTCCTGGGCCCCTTCTTGAGGCTTTGACTGAGAGAGGAAAAGAAGCTGGATTAAAGGATATAGAATTGATTCATATCCACACAGAGGGATCAGATGGATTTGTGAAGCCTGAATGTGAGGGTATGGTAAACAATCTTTTGATTTTCAATTTTGCTAAAATAAGATGCATTTTATTTAACCCATTGACTCCTAAACCGGCCGTAACCGGCCATGACAGACCTTGACCTTTGTTCCGCTTCTGACGTCATCAGCTTTGACCAAAATAGGAATCCCATTTATCCCAGTTCTACAGAAGAGAAAGAGATTTCCAATGATACCCAGATGATATTGATTGGGCCAATGGAGCTTGAAATATGCAGGAAAACGCTTAGGAAAATTTCCCTCACTTACCCTTGGCTACTCCATGTTGAGTATTTCCCGTCTCAATGATGCTTTCGTGGCAGTTCTTGAACCGAAAGCAAGCCCAGTAAAAGGCCAACAAAAGCATTCAAAAGATACGAGGAAAGGAGAAAGGAAAAGCGAAAAATAAAAATAAAGAAATCGAAAAGCCTAAAGACATGGGCCACTTTCTCGTCCAAAAACCTCGAAATTTTGATTTGTGCGCATGCCTGAGCTAAAATATCGTTAAATGCAATACCAGTGAAAAACCTGGCATGCCTTCATTCTGCAAATGCATTTTGGAGAAATTTGAAGCATATTTAGACTATAACAGACTAGAAAATGTTCAAAATGTCTAAAAAACACGTTTTTTCAAAAATCTCCAGGAGTCAATTGGTTAAACTTGCAAGGTACTTATAACATACAGAAGCTGGCAGCCACACAAATGCTAACAGTCTACTAATGCAATTTTTTTTAATGCTCAGTAAAGCTTTATTTGAACTGTCAAGGCAACCTGGGGCGGGGGGGGGGGGTGGTTACTCCCTTATATGGGCTATATAATCCATGTGTTGCTGGATAGGGTATGTTTTTTGACCCCTCAGTCCTGAACGGTATATAATTCAAGTGAGTCTGTCCCAAACAGGGTATGGATATTAAGGAGTCATCCTAGGCAGGGTATGGCTTTATTTAAGACTTTTAAGATCATTGGAAATCAGAAACGTTCATCAGTACATGTATTTATTTAGCCGGTCATCAGTCAACGTTTTCATGACAAGATACTAGTGCTACGTATAAAAAAACATTTTCCTTTCTCCAAAACAGCATATATGTGTTTGACGTTATTTTTGTCCTAAACAGGGTCAGGGTTTCAGACCTCTAGCCAAGCACTGGTCAAGTGCCCTTCCCTCCCCCCCCCATCAGATACCCTGTGGGGGACTCCTAAATAAAAATGATGGTAGTCATACCTTCCAGGAAGTAAAATTGATGAACAACAACAACAAAAACAAATATATTTTTATTACTTCAGAATTAGGTCTTAATCTCCTGGCTCCGCAGGTAGCAAGGCTAATCGAGGCGGGCCAGAATAATCAGGGAAAAAAAGAGAAAGAAAACACACACTAAAAAAATGCAAATACGTAAAAACTAAAAAAGAAAACAGAATAAATCTACAGAAACAGCTATGTAATTAATTGAGGTTGGCAAAGTACCGCTAACGGTACTTTAACCTAAAATTACCAGTTGCTAGAGTTGTGCCTTTTAGGATATTGAGCCAAGAAATGGCAGGAACTGTGTGTGACTTTGTTGATTTTGTTTGAAGTTTTTAGTTATTTGGTACCTTTTAGGGTTGAAAATTTTTTTTTTTTGGGGGGGGGGGGGGCACACCCCGGGCACTAATCGAGATTCTTCTTTTAGGGGTTCTTTTCAAAAATTTTGACATACACCCCCATCATTTTTATAGGGGAGTTCCATCATGGGTCAGATAGTTGTATCTGTAATTTAACTATTTTTTGTTGGTAATCTCATATGATATTATGTTGTGGGTTTAGTTAATTTATGTTAACTGAACTCATTATGTCTCAGACTTTGTATAATTTGTATTTTTATTGTTGTAGGAATTTTTCGAAGCAACTCTTTGTTCATTGGTGCTAACTGTCGGAAAGCTGTGAATGAGGGCCGTGCTGATTTCACACCCATCTTCTTGAGTGAGATACCGCTACTTTTTCAGCGGAAAATAATTGACTTAGATGTGGCCCTGATACAAGTTAGTCCCCCGGACAAACATGGATTTTGCACACTTGGACCAAGTGTTGACTGCACAAGAGCTGCTATACAGAATGCTAAATACATTATAGGTATGGATTAATGTGATCACAGGTAACTGCCAATAATGAAATTTAATAAAAGTTTAGGTTTTTGCATAAATTGCAAATTGCACATTCAGCTAGCATTTCAATTCAAGTTGTCGGATCAATGGTTCAAGCTACAATACAAGACTGAAAAGTAGTATTGTTAGAAGTATGGGGCTGCTGTACATGCAATACTGATGAGATATAACAAAGTCAACTCCATGGCCATGTTTTCTTTCTTAACAAGGTGTTTTTGGTTGCAATGAATTTGGAAAAAAAAAATCCAAACTCAAGGGTGATTGTAGTGACAGAATAGTTTTGATAAAGGTTTCTGGCCACTTGTAGATGTCTTTTACACTGATATGCAAATTTTTAGTGAATATCCAGACACTAGTCAGTCTAGCTGGTATAGACTTGTAACTCTTTCACTCATTCTTTCATGTAGCTTTGAGTTTGGAAAATTGTTCTAAGCATTTAGTGTGGCCGAAAATACTCTGCTGAGCATCATATTTTGAACTCTCTTCTCCGTGATTTCCTGATGAAACACCATCTCTTGTGTTTGATATATTACATAGTACCATTTGGTCTTGCCTTGTACCTTGAAGCTTTGATCTGACAATGTTAACTGAAATAGCTGCATACCTTTCCTTATTTTGAACAGGGCTTGTCAATCCTCGCTGTCCTCGCACACATGGCCCAGGAGGTATACACCAGTCCCATCTTGATGTGCTGTGTGTTTCAGAGTTTAAACTCCCAGAATTGAAGATTAAGCCTGAGTCTCCTGAGGAAGCCAAAATTGGTCAGTTTATTGCTGAAAATCTTGTGGAGGATGGTGCTACTCTACAAATGGGTAAGTTCAGACTGTGAATTACTGATTAATTTAAACGTTTGCCCTAAACCAACCTACATATATATGCATGTATCCCTTGATCATAAAGACATATTTATGGATGTCATAGACATGTCTGCCCTTGAGAGGTATATTGAACTTACTGGTAGTGGATAGGAAACTGGATTGGACTATAGACTAACTCTCCCTCCTCCTGCTCCGTGATCCTTTTCTTCCTCACTCCTCCTCCTCCTCCTCCTCCTCCTCCTCCTCCTCCTCCTCCTCCTCCTCCTCCTCCTCCTCAAACAACACTGTACCAGGATACCAATCAGTAGGAATAATAACCAAGTGTTCCCTCAGCTCTGCTAACTCCTCCTGCTCTACCTGTTCCTTCTCTTCCTCCTCATTTTTCTTCTCTTCTTGCTCGTTTTCCTCCTCCACAAATAATAATCAGATTTAAAGTTTGTACTTCTCATACAAAACTTTTGCGAGATCTCTGCCATCTCAGCGAGATCACTGAGGTTTTGTTGAGACCGTGGTAAGATCTTGCTGGCGATCTCGCTGAGGTCTCACCAAAGCCTAGATCTCGCCACAGATCAACAAGATTTGTGGCAAGATCTCTGCGAGCAATATGAAAATCTTGGTGGCCAAAAGCTCACCGAGAATCTCACTGAGAGTCTCTCCAAAATCTCGGCAAAAATTTATACAGGTTCTTGAAAGAGCTTTAGGGGTAATAAAGATGGACAGTTTAACTTGAAAATGTTGCCTGGAGTGTGGGTGTGACCTTTCTTGTTGGAATATTATTGGGGTCGTTTCCCAAAATTTCTGTTCCCTCTCACATCTAATACTGTAAGTATCATACGATACTTACAGTAATTACGAAAAGTACGCGATTATATATTCATATCCCCGTTAAATCCATAAAATCCATGTCTCCCGTCCTTTTTATAGAACTCTTTATGTTTGAAACTTGCAGTGCCAGCCGAATGATTGACTGTAATAGATTATCAACATCAAAACATCTACAAAATGGACGGAATAAATGGACTTCATGGATTTAACGGGGATATGAATATATAATCACTTACTTCTCTAAAATACTGTAAGTAATAATATGAATGATAGTAATATTATTGATAATAAAATTACTTACAGTAATAATGAGAAGTATCTATTTATATATTCATATCCCCGTTAAATCCATGAAATCCATGTCTCCCGTCCTTTTTATAGAACTCTTTATGTTTGAAACTTCCAGTGCTAGTCGAATGATTGACTGTAATAGATTATCAACATCAAAACATCTACAAAATGGACGGAACAAATGGATTTCATGGATTTAACGGGGATATGAATAAACAATCCTTGCTGTAATTGCTTTACTTTTTTTCATTTTTCTGCATGCACTTTTTTCTGTACAGTTTTATATTTTCTTGCCATTCCGACTCATTTCCCTCACAACGTGATGCACTGGCCATGGAATGAAAACTTTGAAACTGTACTCTGCTGCTTTAAGCATTAGTAAGGCGGATGTTCAAGTCAGATCAACGACTTAACCTCCGAAACAATGACAAAAGCCGAATTCAAAGCACATCTTCTGCCTCGTTTATTTTCTACTGAAAATCAGCACCAAATTCTTATCATTTTTCATCAGGATGTTACAGTAATATGCGGACGAAAATCGCGAGAATTAAGCAATTGAATCGCTTTCAGATCAAGTCAACGGCACTCACACCCACGTTTGTGTCGTGTTATGCAATGGATGTCACCGCAATTTCCAAAATAAAGCTGCCACAAAAAGGAACAATCATATTCGGACCAAATCAACGCCCCATTCTGCTCAATATAAATTTAAATTGTGATGCTACAGTAATATGCCAAATAAAGCTGCGAAAAGTTTAGAACAATCGTGACGCTAAATTGGGTCTAATTGTTTTCCAGTCAAATGCCCAACATCTGCAAATGGTTATCAATAGGCTTCTTCATATCAAATCAACAGCAATTTGTGCCCCTTTTACACTAAAAAGCGAGAAACAACCAGCGCTTAATTGTTTAACACTCAACTTGAAATAAGTAGGATTAATGAAGCTTAGAAATTTCATACCCCGTAGGAACCACAGAAAATGTTGAGAGACAAAAACTGAAGGCTTTTCTACGCACATTTCGGACCTCATATTTATTCCTATGAGTTTCACATGTACTAGTTGGCTATTTAAGCAGCAATGTCGCATAGCATTTCGAGACACAATTTTGCAGAGAATAGGCGTCGTGCAAAGCAGCCAAGCAAGCAGTTAAACAGTGAAGCCATAAGAGGAGCCGTTTTGTGCTACATGAGCCCTGTAGTGTCTGGCCAATGCAGTATTATCAGTGCAAAATGTGTCTGGAACGTTAAAGAAAAAGACTTGTCGAAAGCATGGTATGCTATTTGCAAGAAACGAGATTTGTGTGACCAAGCAATTTCAGGTTAGTCTCGTTTGTCGATAATGAAATTTGTAAAATAATCGACTGGAGCTAACAGGTTTTTTTTATTTTTCTCAAGGTATAACCAATGCAGCCTTCTTTTTTAGCGCCATATCAACCCAAGAAAAGAAAAAAGGCAGTATAAACGAGGAAAGCGAGAATAGTGAAGATGATGAAGAAACTTCACCGCGGATTCCAAGCACGTCATCTCAGAAAGTAGTTGATGGCAATCCAACTTGCGTTAACAAATCACTTTGGCCCGCTATTACCTATTGGCTTGCATTAACTACACCAAATGGCGCCCCTGTAAATCCGCTGGTGGTCCATCGGGCTCTGCTTGATTGTGGAGTAGGAGTCACGGCCCATCAGGTAAACCAACAACTAGAACATTGGATATTGGATAGTTTTTGCCTGTGATGTTCCTTCTTTGTTACGAATTGGAGCTGGAATTTAAATGCTGGTAAACTATAGGCGAGCAAAACTTTCGCGTTGTAAGTTACTGTTAAAATCAACAGATGCATTTAACGCGATTCTTTTCACGCACTGAATTACATTTTTCTGTTTGTTTTCAAGGTTCAGTTTCAAGATGGAAAGGAATGCCTCGCAATCAAGGAATTGTACAAAGTCTTGAAGGACCATCGAAATCCTTTCATGCAAGAAATCGTGACAACATCTTACCAATACAGCTATCAGGATGAATTTCGCCATCTGCTTGGAATGTCACCACTCAGCTCCCAGCAATTAGATGATTGCGGAACAGAAAACGTCCTGCGCGTCACTTTAATAAATACCAGCTTCCAGCAAACGTTGACGAGCGCAGTAGAAAAGATGATCGAGGCCAAATTGCAACTGGACAGGTTCGGTTTCAACCTATCTGAAACACCTGAAACATCTGGAATTGAGAAGAAACACCTATCAGACAAGTTGACAATCCTCATAAATGACATCACGATTGCCATGAAGAAGCTAGACTACGCAAGCTACAGAGGAAAAGTGTACAAAAGAGACCCGAGATCTAGGTACACTTACTCATACAAGTGCGATGCCAGAGCATTCATAAACACCCTCGCAACAAACGAGCACTTTAAATCCCGACTCGTCCGAGAAATGAAAAAGGTTATCGAAATGTTATCAGATCAACTCTGTGAGCTGTTTGAGCCACTAGTCATAGATTACAATCTCATAGAAGTCAATGACGCTGTCTGCTGGTCGCTAAAAGAGCGTGCATTTGTGGAAAATGCCATCGATGACAGTCAAATAGGCAAGATTTCCCCCAGGGCGTTCTCAGCGTATGACTCCACAAAAAGAGCCGACCCAAGTTATTTCCGAGAAATACTGGCAAACAGTTTGTCGCAAAGCCAAGTGTCAACCTTCTGCGATGATTTTCTCAAGCTGTTGAATTACAATAAGAAGCAGCACAAGGACATGGTACCTTGCCTTGTGGGAGAAGCCAACAGTGGGAAGACGAGCCTGTTCTTTCCAATCCAGGGCCTCGTACACCATGGTAACATTGCGACGGTGACGAAGCAACGAGCTTTTAACAAGGCCATGATCAACCCATTTACTGAAGTCATATTCATCGACGAAGCGGACGAGAACACTTTGGACATTTCAGACTGGAAGCTTCTCACACAGGGGGGTTATGCCGCCCATGATGTTAAATACCAAACCGCAAGGGCGTTCATCAACAGATGCCCAATGCTGATCACAGCACAGCATAAGCTGCAGTTTGGAGCGGTTCACCAACCCGCAATGGATAAACGTCTGCGCACCTACCAGTTCAAGAGGCTTGAAAATCCAAAGAAGAAAGCCGTAGCTTGGTTGAGAAAGCACCCCATGGAATGCGTGGTGTGGGCTGCAGAACAAGCAAAGTGCTGTAAACCTGATAGCGATGGTGATGACACCGACAGTGACGGGGAGAATGAACAAGACCAAGAGGGCAATTTGCAGCAGGAAGAAAAACAAGAACTGAAAGCACTCTCACTCACTGATCCGCCAGTCAAAGATGACGAATCTGGGGAGGCTGAACTAAGTGAAGAAGATGATGTTGGCACCGGACAGTCCGACGATGAAGACTTGGAGCCTGCTAATGCCACACCAAGCAACGTCATTGTCGATTTGAGGGCAGCCCTAAGCAGAGCATATCCAGGAAGTCTCCGATACAGGCAGGTGGAGCACATGCTCCGAGAGCAGGAGCAAAGGGTAGCATCTCGAAAACACCTTGCAGAAAAGCAACACCAGTTGCGAAAAGCATCGCTCAGAGAGAGAGGGGTAAGCACTCAGACTGCCGATTTGCTGCCCATGGAGCCAGACGAAGCAATGCCCACGCCCATTCGCACTGAGTTGCAGAGGCATTGCGACAGACGAAATGCACAAGAAGATCAAGATCGACGCGAGAAAGCTCGTCAAACATTCGCAGGAGCTTGGCTAAGGGAAACAGAAAAGGAGCTACACGACTGTGTCGCAAAATGCCACCGCACTCGGGATCCTTTTCTCAGTGCCAATATGCAGGCTTATAGAGAAATACTGTGTGACAAACTCAAGAAACACCACCAGGCATTGGGAACTTACAACACGGAAGAGGCCATACAAGAGCGGAGAAGGGTGTGCATTCAGCTTGGAATTCTACGCGAGCAGGACCAAAACTGGGTGACGGACATCGCGGAACCACTGCCGCAAACTGAAGAGGGCATCCAAGCCGGGCGAGACAGTAGTGCAGATGGCGACATGGACAGTGAAGAGGAGGAACGCCGGCTGTTCATTACTCCATGTCCCCCGGAGAGTGCTCGAACATCACCGCCACCGAAAGACGACTGCAGCATTTCCGATGAGCTGCTACGCATGCATAGTACCCGCAAACGCCAGTCAAGTCAGCAGGAACCATCAGACCAAAAGAGACCAAAGAACACTATAACTAGATACTTTAAGAGTCAAAACTAAACTAGTGGACTTAGATTTTTGAGTCAAAAATTGTTTTCATTTTTTTTTCTAAATATTTTGAATTATAGATGGATTAGTATATACGTAACCAGGAAAACAACGCAAGAGGTAATAGTGAACCCCAATAAAAAGAAGTCATTTTTGTGTACAACTATGCTTACATGTTCTTTCTCCGATTTATTTGCAAGTGTCTTATTAAAAGCGAGGACATTTCCAGCCCTTTTCTTTAGAGGGTTCCAACAGTGTATTCCAATGAGGTGTTATTTACTTCAAAAGTCCACCAAATCGTAGGGCGCTTTCAACTAGCAAAGTTCATTGAATTAACCATCTTGGCGTTTTTTGAAACAAGTCAACCTAGTGCGGTCAATTCAGAGAAGCAAATTTGAGTCCAGCTCTTTTCTTTAGAGAATCGGCCGTTCTTCCCTCTTGAAACTTAAAATCGGAATCTCTCAGAATGGCCGTCCACTGTCCATATCCGTACTTGTTAATTCCTTTCTTGAGAAAATCGTCCTCTTCTGCGGAGAATTTCATCATCCGAAAAAGTTTCCTCTGAGCGGGTCGCAAGTTCTCAGTTGGAATGGAACCCTTTTCAGGTGGAGACAAGCTTGCCTTTTCCATAGTTGCAATTGACAGTGTCGAGCTTGAAGTTGAACTACCAATCCTCGCCTGTACATCTTCCTCCACCTCTGAACCCTTGCTACCTTGAAGCTTTTGTAGACACTCGTGAGCCTTCACAGCAACTTCGCGCGATCTCTGCTTTTGATAGTGAACTTTGGCAACGGCTGAACTGTGTTTTTGGTCTTCTGACAAAATTCTTTGCTTTTTGCTGGTGAGCTTATCCAGGCTTTGAGTTTCGACAATTTGACGATAGCGCGTCGGATGAATGTACTTTCCAATTGCATCGAACACGAGTTTACTCATGACGTCGCCCAATTTGCTGTGTTGGCCTCCATTTCTCGTGACCAGAACGAACTGGCACTGGGGTTTAAGTAGCGGCCTTACGAAATTGACGTAACTATCGAGCACGTTCATGCTTGCATCGGTCAGAATCAATGAATCAAATCCATACTTGCTAGCCGTCTTGAACTGTTTCTGGTCAATGAATCCCCCGTTCTCCTTCGCTGTTTTAACCATGTCCACTGTCAAGTACTGATAAGTCATAGGCCGAGATCCCTTCACCTTGATGAACAAATATACTGCCACAAATTTCGTGGCAAATGTTAAGTCCGAGGAATTAACTTCACCTGGAGTAGTTTTGCACGTCTTCACGGTGTTTTCGTAACGCGGCAAATGAAATGTCACCACTTCTAGCAGTTCTTCCATGTTTGCCCAGTGACCCTTGGCATCCAGAGTTTCGATGTCTAGATCTTGCGTCCATTGCAGTCTCATCATCTTTGCCACTGTCTTGCGCACTCTTTTGAGGTACAACTCCGTTGAGGATAAGTTCCGAAGAACTGCGTCTGATGCGCCATTTATTTTTTGGAAGTCGATTAATTCAGAGATGGCATCAATGTAGCCCAATCGTCCACCGTGTCCGAGCTTGCATTCATCTTGCAAGTAGTCGATAAACTTGAACAACAGACTATGAGAACACAGGCTGAAGTTCACCACTTCAAAGCTCAATTCCTCTTCATCTTCGCAGCAAAATTTGAGAAATTTGAAACACCTCTTGACTATCTGCTGGGCCACATGATCTTTCTTGCAACCACCACCACTTCCAGTCAACCATTTCGTGAATGATTCGCCAATCTGGCAGGAAGTCGAAAATGAAGGCAATATTCGCCCAGTCTGGATTGTCATTTTACTCGATTTACCACCATCGGAATCTGCCTTGGAACTTGTGACGAGTCCTTCCAGGTCAGGTTTTTGGTCAAAATAAATGAACCAACTGTGTTTGGTGTTAACATGTTTTCTACACCCTCTCTGACTTTGAAATCCATCATGGTCACACTCTTGTATTGGACAATGATACAAATTGTCGGTTTCATCCTTTTCCAAGTGAAGCCGTTTCGGTTTTGGCGACGCGCCATCGATATCTGACCAATTGACTTTGCTCTTTTTGCTCATTTTTCCCTTTGAAAAGCATTTGTCCAAGACGGTCGCTTTTACATCCTAGCCGAGAGCAAGGAACCAATGACAGCTAAAAGAACTCCATGCATGCTTAAACCTGCCTAAAACATGCCCACGCTTGCCTGTCCCTATTACTATTGAGCAAAATTCATGAACAGCATATGTGAGTAAAACCGTATTCAACTTACCCAAACAAGTCTGTGCGAGCCCTAATGTTTGCAATTGTCTTCCTTCAAAAGGACAATCCAATTTAGGAACTAAATGGTCCGTGAACAAACAGGATTCAGATCAAATCTGCATGGCCTTAATTTGTTCCTAAAATTCCAATTTGGGAACAAAACGTTCCACTCGGAACAAACAGTCCTAAATTATCAATTTGGGAACAAACCGTTCCATTCAAAGATAGGAACTCGGAACAAACTAGTCCTGAATCATCAGTTTGGGAACAATGTGTTCCACGAACAGATAGGAACTCGGAACAAAACGGTCTTAAATGATCAATTTGGGAACAATGTGTTCCACACACAGATACGAACGCGGAACAAGATAGTCCTAAATCATCAATTTGGGAACAATGTGTTCCACGAACAGACAGGAACTCGGAACAAAACGATCATAAAATTGTTCCTAAATTGTCAATCTGGGAACAGTGCACAGATGGGAACTCGGAACAAAACGGTCTTAAATGATCAATTTGGGAACAATGTGTTCCACACACAGATAGGAACTCGGAACAAAACAGTCCTAAATCATCAATTTGCGAACAATGTGTTCCACGAACAGATAGGAACTCGGAACAAAACGATCATAAAATAGTTCCTAAATTGTCAATCTGGGAACGATGCACAGACAGGAACTCGGAACAAAAAAGACCTAAATCATCAATTTGGGAACAATGTATTCCATATACAGACGGGAACTCGGAACAAAACAGTCCTAAATCATCAATTTGGGAACAATTTGTTCCATGCACTGATCGGAACTCGGAACAAAACAGTCCTAAATCATCAATTTGGGAACAATTTGTTCCATGCGCTGATCGGAACTCGGAACAAAACAGTCCTAAATCACCAATTTGGGAACAATTTGTCCCATGCACAGATAGGAACTCGGACCAAAAAAGTCCTAAATCATCAATTTGGGAACAATTTGTTCCATTCACTGATCGGAACTCGGAACAAAACAGTCCTAAATCATCAACTTGGGAACAATTTGTTCCAATCACTGATCGGAACTCGGAACAAAACAGTCCTAAATCATCAATTTGGGAACAATTTGTTCTACTCACTGATCGGAACTCGGAACAAAACAGTCCTAAATCATTAATTTGGGAACAATTTGTTCCATTCACAGATAGGAACTCGGAACAAAACAGTCCTAAATCGTCAATTTGGGAACAATTTGTTCCATTCACAGTTGTGAACTCGTAACAAAATGTTCTTGTTTTCCTTGAAAGAGAACATTTTGATCCTAAATTGTAAAAAAGCTGGTCCTCTTAAGGTCAAAAGGAACCCAAAAATAAGGAACAATCGATACTCGAGGAACGTTCCTTTACAAACAATGGAACAGTCAGCAAAAGTTAAAATCAGTTAAAAACAGGGCACAAATTTAAAGAAAATGTCAAAAAACGGTCAGATAAGCACATAGGTGAAATTGAAGAAATCTTCAAATCCTGGTTAACTTTATTGCGATCAAAAGCAGTAAAAGAAACAATGAAAAATTTTGGGAAATGTATAAGGCGGGGTCAGATTTATTTTTCATCAAAAAGGAAAGGTAGGGGGTGGAGTACAGATATTTAGTCAAATCAATATGAAGTATAAATAAATTAACCCATTTGGAGATTATGATTTTTCAGTGGGTGGTAAAATTGTTGAGACAGTTGGTTGAAATGATTTGCTAATAATTGTTATAATAGCGCAATCAAATTCAGTATAATCCAATAGAGCACGCTAATAGCATGAGTAAGTGTGGAGAGCACTCAAGAAACTACATCACATCAAGCAACTCTTGCGTTTCTTTTGTGCTCTCCAAACTTCCTGTGTGCGCCATAACTCGATGGTGTCAATGTCACCCATTGTTGTCATCATTTTTCATAATTTCATATCACTGACAACCAGTAGCACCATTAAACAAGTAGTGATAAGCTAACTGTATCTGTAGTCACTGCTGGCAGTTTTTGTATGTCTTTTTATTCAAAGTGACATTAATATTCTCGTTCGTTTTTCGTTGTTTGTATATTTGTGATGACCTTTAAGGTATTGGTTCAATACCGGATGCCTGTCTGAGTCGCCTGCTGGATCACAAAAATCTTGGTATTCATTCAGAGATGTTCAGTGACGGCGTGGTAGCTTTGACTGAGAGAGGAGCAATAACCAACGCTTTGAAGAATGTCCTGCCTGGTAGATGTGTTGGAAGTTTTGTGATTGGAACAGAGAAAGTTTTTGAATTCATTGACAATAATCCTTTTGTAGGTGGGTAAGGGACTACTTATTCTGGTAATGTAGATCCATTGAAAAGTTGGAAGCCAGTTTATTATCAGTTGTATTAACTTTTGTACGAGCAAAAGTGATCACCTAAAGGACCCTACTCAGCCACACCTTTGTTTTTTTGTCATGTGGATTTTTCGGTATTTTATTTTAATTACAATTATTTTCTTGGTATTCAAAATACTGTTTATCTATTCAGTGTTAAGTTCTATAGATCGTTTTCACTGTCAACCTCCAAAAAAATAAATCGAACACCATTCAGTCAATGAAGTCAAGAAAAAGATATATTATGGGAGATAACTAAAGAAGTATTTCTCCAAGTTGTAGGACTTTGCGTTATTCCAAACAGATATTCATCGAAACGTTTTGGCCAAATTTACAGAGCCCAGTATGGAATCGCGATATTGATGTACATGTACCTCAGTGGTACACTAATATGGCGGCCAGAAAATGGTGAAACTGTTACAGAGAAACAGACATTTACATAAACACTTGTCATACCACTTCGACTTGTCAAATGGCTAAAAATCGCAATTGCCTTTTATGACAAACATGTTTGATACTTCCGCACCACCATAATTCTGAAATTCAAAATGCACTAGTTTCTGAACAAAGGATGCTATTTAGCTGCAAAGTCGTAGACGGATATAAAATTCGTACATCTTATGCCTGATAACGATAAAAACTTTCGTACATGTATTTCTTTATTATTTGGTTTTATCAACTGGGTTGATAATGTCAATTGGCCACCGTAAAGAGATTCAAGAGCTGACGTTTCGAGCGTTAGCCCTTCGTCGGAGCGAATCAAGGAATTATATACAGAAAGATGGAGCTTCGCTATTGGCTGGTGCCTGGTAACGTGAAAACTTCGGAATAAATTAGTTGAATGAAAAGCGTTCGTTGATACCGTGAGGATTAAGACGAAGGGCTAACGCTCGAAACGTCAGCACTTGAATCTCTTTACGGTGGCCAATTGACATTATCAACCCAGTTGATAAAACCAAATTATATTGTTATACTTCCCACCGACGCAGCATCACAGTTTCTTTAGAAGCTTACCCCCTCTATTCATGTATTTCTTTAGTTTTGGATTTTATGTACCAGTCAAATCAAAGCTTCAACAACCCCCCCCCCCCCTAGGGCAACCCCCCGGGCATTCGAATTTTTGAAAAAATTATATTAAAATTCCCCCCTCTCCGGGCCCAAAAGCCGTTCAAATGCCCCCACCCCCGGGAAAATTAATGAGTGACCAGATCACCGTTTCAACTTTTTAGTAGCTTCTGTCATGCTCCAGAAGTCGAGATCATTGGCGTTTTAGCTCCGAGAACGAAATAATATCTCAGCCACTCAAAGATCTATAGGGGGCCTAAAGCCTTAGTCCTTTGCTTTTTAGCTAAGCCACCAAGAAGCTGCAATCTTTTCCTTTAAAACCCTCAAAACTCGCCTTGTCGGCACCCACTTGCCTCCGCCATGATTTATCAACCCACGCGGAATCGCCGGGACTCGTAACATGAAATCGAGGCTAACGATTCGATTTGACTCGTACATTAGTACCTGATGACGTCACGTGAAAACTTGGGATGAAAACTAAGCCAGCGAAATAAATATCAGAGTTCGAAAATTTGTAACCTGAAATCAGGCGTTCTTTTCTCACAGTGGTAAGAAAAAAGAATGCCAGACTGCCAGCAGGTTTGAAAACTGGGAATTATCACTGGGTAGATGAAACCATGTATCCCCACTTTTGGCTGTAGTGACACGACATGTTTAGATTGATTAGAAAAATTAATGATATTTTTTATGTTCTCACTGTTCAACTAGTGATGTTGGATGTTGGCTTTGTCAACTTGGTTTCGATAATCTCTCAAAACCCAAAAGTGACAGCAATAAATTCATGTATTGAAGTGGATCTCACTGGACAAGTTGTATCTGATTCTATAGGCACAAGAATGTATTCAGGTAATATATTCACTTGAAAAAACACAGCATGTTCACCATTTTACTACCTTTTGATGTGGCGCTTGTTCAAGGGTGTTACTCATCGTGTGAGCAGTGCTTATTCATTGGAACGACCCTTTATCCAAAAACGATAGCATGGCCTCTTCAATACGTTTAGCTCTGGAACTGAAATTGTTTCGTATAAAATAAGCATCGCGTTGCTGTTCAGAGGGGGGGGGGGGGGTGGGTTTGCGCTATGCATTTAAAGGAGCTACGTCACCGTTCGTGTGCTTTGAAAAAGTTTTAAAAATTATCATTTCCAATCTGTCTTAATCTATTCCATCGTCAACCATCCTTGTTCCTTTTTGGTCTAGTATCCCTCCTTTGGTGTTTTTCTTCTTTAACAAACTATTATTTTTAGGTTTCCTACATTTTGAGGGTAATTTAGGTTGTCGAATAAATGACTCAAGATATCGTGACATACATGCAGCTCCTTTAAGATTGGTGCTTATTACATGTCTCTACTGTCGTGCGCGTCTTTTGTTCAGAGCGGCACTTAATCATGGTTGGTGATGTACACTAGCGTTTGTGAGCCTATCAAGGTGGAGAGTGTGCGAGGCTTACTAGTGGGGAGGAAGGGGTGCTTAACAAAAATGGAGGGATAAATTATTGGAGAAGCCGGGCGGAAAGTGAAAGATAAAGATTGCTGTTTATCATGGATTATCTAGGGTGAAATTTCACAATACTAATATCTTGTTTTGGGGCTTTTTAGGTGTTGGAGGTCAAGTAGATTTCTTGCGTGGGGCTGCTCTTGGAAACGATGGCCTTGGTAAGCCAATCTTAGCACTGAATTCTGTCACCAAGCGGGGAGAGTCAAAGATTGTTCCTTTCCTGAAAGAAGGTATGAATGTTACACACATCAAGTGACATGTATCAACTGACCAGGGCCATTCAACTAAATTTAGGATCGAAAGTTTTACAACAGTTTTCCTGATTTCTTGCAGCGTTAAATGTTCTATCCTACTGTGATTGTTTCGTTTGTGAAAAAATTCGGATTCATTTGTTTTAATTCATCTTGTGATTGACTGAAAAAAGGTTGGGTGGGCACGGTTGAGTTGGTTGCACTGTAATTTTCTCTCTTTCATTTAAAAAATCCAACACTTCTCAGTATCCTCGCGGAGCCCGACGATGCCGATGTTGGGTGACAGCAATCGGTGCACTCACTCCCTTGTTTTTCAGATTGTCTTTTAGTCTTAATGACACTATTCCTAATACATCACCACCACCACCAACAACAACAACAACAACAACTTTATTGTACCCCAAATTAATTAGGTTTACAAAACTAGACAATATAAAATAAAATGAGTACATGGCTGCCCGAAATAACCACTATTGGCTAATGAGGAACTGGACAGCCATCCTTAGTGTTTACGTCAGTGGTTTTAAAGGTCAGGTACATAGGACTTAAATAAACACATACAACACGCATACACACACGGACAAAAATTAAGTAAACTAAGTTAAAAGTTTAGCGGAAATAAGCCCGAAGAAAAAGTATATAAACAGCTTAAATAACATAAGAGAGGGTATAGAGGTATAGATAGTTCGGTTAATAGCTTGCAATGAAGCTTGATTTGAATTTATTTTTAAATTGATATAGCATTCTTAGCATTCATAGCATTCATCTGATATAGCATTCCAGGTCTTAGCACCTCGATATCTAATATCAACAGGACTCCGCACTAACTAACACTTACCCGCTTTCCATCGGAAAGAAAATAATAATGCTTACCCGAAATTTTGGGTTATGCTGGAAATTAAATTTTATGCTTAATATGCGTAAGAGAAAAAAAGTGCATAAGAACAATAATCAAATGATGAAAATAACGATCTGGCAAAGATTTTCCATCTTCAAAAAGACGATTTTACGCCTTTCTCTCATTATGAAGATCAAGAGAGCTGCCGAGGTGGTGTGGGTACGATAAATACACGTGGTACGGTGCAAGTAATTTATCACGGTTAGGAGCTATGATCTTGCAATAGGCCCTTTGCACGACCCAGTCAACAACAACATTTATTAATATTAAACAATTAAAAGAAGAACATGTACAACTCGTATATAGCGTAAGCTAGTCGAAGCGAATTGTGCAGGGAGAAAAAGAAAAGAAAAAAAATAAACCAATTTGTAAGCTTCAAATAATAGACTATGAACAATGTAAAATACAATGTAAAATACAATCATTACCATCCGGAGATAATTATGGTTACAATTGATTGGTAATAGGTAGCTTAATAAACTAAGCAAACTAAA
>OX393565.1:8397726-8410226 GCA_947652115.1 Blastomussa wellsi | reverse complement strand
CTTTCCCGACATTGTTCTGGTTATGTCGTATAGCCTTTTCATATTTCGCTGTCCTTCTGCACTTTCTGCTTCTGTGGCGAGAGTATCAAAGAGTGCCTTCTTGTCTTTCTTAGCACTTTTCCTTACATCCTTATTGAGTTGCCAATACCTTGAAGTTAGGTTGCTCTTCTTGGCTTGCTCCTTACATCTGTTAATTTCGACTTTTAACCGTTTCCTCTGTGTGATCAGATTCCATGTCTCTGCCGAAAGCCACTCTTTCTGGCTTTTTCTCCTTTTTCCCAGGACTTCGTCACAAGACTCTTGCCAGGTGTGTTTCAGTGCTGTCCAGTGACTGTCTACGTCTTCCTCCACAAATTCAAGGGCTGAGTACCTATTCTTTACTGAGCAGCTGAATGTTTCTGCTATCTCTTTGCTCTTCAGGTTTTGGATGTTGTATTTGTAGTGTGGTGTACATGTGCGGTCTTGGTTGGCCCTAAGTTTCACTTTTATTATCCCAAGCAGAAGATGGTGGTCAGAGGCAACATCGGCCCCTCTTTTGACTCTCACATCTATAAGGCTCCTCCTCCACTTTCTGCCAATTGCGATATGGTCGATTTGGTTAGATGTTCTACCATCAGGGGAGATCCAGGTGGCTTTATGTATGGTTTTGTGGGGAAAAATGCTGCCACCAATAACTAGATCGTTGAAAGCGCACAGGTCGGCAAAACGCTCTCCATTTTCACTTCGGCAGCCTAGTCCATGGCGCCCCATAATCCTCTCTCTGCCCGTATTGTCCGAGCCTATTTTAGCATTTAGGTCCCCCATGAGAATTTTGATGTCACGTCGGGGTGTATGATCTAGAACACCTTGGAGATTGTCATAGAATTCTTGTTTTAGCTCATCAGTAGTGTTGTTGGTTGGGGCATAGCAGTTTATGAGGGTGACCTTTCTACCCTTAGAGTTGAAGCGTGCAGTGATGATCCTTGGTGACACAGGGGCCCACTCAATCAAGGCTTTTGCTCCGACCTGCTCATCATAAAAGCCACTCCCTCTGTGTGTGCGTGCTGTTCATTTTCGTGTCCAGAGTAAACCAGCTGTTCTCCTGTTGCTAGTGTTATGCGACCAGCTCCATTCCATCTGCTTTCACAGATTCCAAGCACCGCGATGTTATAGCGACGCATTTCGTTTGCCACTTGTGCGGCTTTACTTGTCTCATACATAGTGCGGACGTTCCAGGTCCCTATCCTTGTTGTAGCCTTCATCGACAGAAGAGGTATCGGCCGTCTGGCTCCCGGCGGGGTTTCGCCAGATGGTGTCATGTAGCTCTCGGAGGAGGTCTCTTCACGAGTCAGGCTGGTCTTCCTCAGTACTGTTTCCGTTTCTGTAATCAATTCGATCCACTGGTGGGTGATTGGCCCAGTCAGCTTCACCAGGGTCCCCGTTAGCCAGCACGTTTCAGGATAGATCCAGGCAGGCCTTCATGGCTACCGTAGCGGCCCGGGAAGGTTAACCTCCCGCCATACATCACCCTGCCTAGCAATCCCCTACTTTGCCTGTTTCCACCTCCTACGACATGGACGTGGGGATTGGGCTTTAGGAGGCAAAAAACGAAACCGTTTTCTGGCGTGTGTTGTTATCGATGGCGTGGATGAAAGTGGACTGAAATACTTGGATTGAAAATTGAAAAAAATTTCAATCCACTTTCATCATTTTCAAACCAACTATTATGGTTTGCTCTCCCTGTTAAATTTTCATTTGATATCTTCACAATTCTGCTGGAACATTTTTTTGCACAAGTAAAGGTATTAAGTGATGACAATTCCCCTTTAAGCGCTTTATCTCGCAAAAAATATTAGCAAATTTACCAGCCTGTTGAATTAAGGAAGTGCCGGAGATGGCAAAATAAAGCCTGGTTCACACTAGCGACATAAGGCCGACATAACGACAAGGTCACGCAAATGCAAAAAACACCTTACACTTACGTTTTATGTCACCAGTGTGAACACCACAACATAACGACAAAGTAGGAACATAATGACATAAAGCTACATGAACATAACGACATATTGATCTTCTCTTTTTGTCGTTATGTCATTATGTCGTCAATGTGAACCAGGCTTTAATAAGGGTCTTGGTAATCTTAGGTTGACAGAGGAGAGAACGCGTTTTATAAATGAATAGCATATTTGTAACATAACTTATTTGTACTTCGCAGTTGTTGATTCTACAGACAGTATGTACATTGTATCCAATGTCAAGTGTCATTTGCTAAAAGTCGTTTTGTTTCATACAATCTTAGAAGGTAGGCTTCAGAAGGAGTCGGGTGTTATTTAAGCAAGAGACCACACTTTCTATGGGTTTATAGGGGTAATAACCCACGGGGATGTTTGGGAGAACACGCGAAAAGTTTGTAAATCACGACCCGCAGGCGAGTGTTTTACAAACTTTTCGAGTGTGGTCTATTGCTTTTAAATAATAATTCAGAAGACGCGCGCTTTTTCCATGGGTTTACCGGCACAATAAACCATAGCTGATTGACCAATCAGAGCGCGCGAATTTATTTTGTTATTATATAAAATATAATATACATTAAAATAAATTATCATGGAAGAATCTTATATGATTGTTGTATCTTGTGATATCAATGGGTCTCCATTCATGAAGCTAGTTTTTGTAATTTATGAAATTGCCTTCAAATCAAAGGAAGCAATGAAAGTATAGTTTACCAGGGTAGAAAAAAACAAAAGGAGTAAGAATAACATGTCAAGAAACAAGGATGTCTTCGAATGAGGCAGAATGACAAATAAATTTGAAAAATGTAGGCTAAACTTTTCAAGACGTATCATTCGGGACAGAAAATTTTTGAAACATTTTTAGTGCAGAGTGCACTATTGGGATGATGTGTTGTGGGCTGTCGTCTTCTAACTCTTCTTCGTCTTCAAAGGCGCTAAAGTAGCCGAAAAAAAAATGCTGTTACATAGAAAAACATGCATACACATGCACCGAGACAAAAATTTCCTGTGCATGAAAGGGTTTGAAAACATTCGCGCCTGTACCAAATCTCCCCCCCCCCTCCCTCAAAAGTCAAACGGTCCACCCCTTAGTTCTTCTGTAATTGGTCGGACGAAACGGCAACCAAAGATAAACTGTCAACAAAACTTTAATACACCGAGGATCTCTTTTAACAAACTCGACCGATAAATCCGTCTACTCGCGAAAAAACGAAATCACACGTACAACGCTCAAAAAATCTACTCGAAGCGAGATCACACGTTCAACTGAATAATTATGCTAATAACTACGAATTGTTATTTCAACGAAATTCTCATGAACAATGTCCATTGTCTATTGTTCGTCACGTAACTCAGCGGAATAAAGGCAGTGTCTTTTGAACATCCTCCCCCTCTTGACTTGGTCAACAACCTTACGACTCCTCGTCTTTCATCTTAGTCGGACTGCAATAGAACGCATTTAGCAACTGGTCTCATAACAGTATTTTGGCCGATCTGAATCTTGACAACTCGAACGCGACCGTCTTGTCCTGGGAACACTTCCAGCACTCTTCCAATAGGCCAGTGTGCTCTGGGGCAATCAGGAGAAATGGCAAGAACGACGTCACCAATTTTGAGATTTGGCTGTGCTTCGGTCCACTTCTGGCGTGCATTCAACATCGGAAGCCACTCTCTCATCCATCTCTTCCAAAAGTGTGTAATTAACTCTTGAACTCGTCTCCATCTATTCCTTGGGTTAAATTGAACTTCGTCCACGGATTCTGGTGCTGTCACACCTCCCATCTGTCCATGAAGAAAGTGGTTAGGTGTGACTGGAGTAGCATCTCTCGGGTCGGCTGATTGATATGTGAGTGGACGAGAATTTAATAAGGCTTCTACTCCGACGAAAACTGTCATCAGTTCCTCGTCATTTACATCAGCATTGCCAAGCACTGCACGTATGCCCTTTTTCGCTGCTTTGATCATTACTTCATGAACTCCTCCAAACTGGGGGGCTAACGGTGGGTTGAAGGACCATTTAACTCCTCTGCTGGCCGTCTGATCTTGGATTTTACTCTGATCCAGTCCATCTACCAATTCTCGAAGTTCTCTTTCAGCCCCAATGAAGTTGGTTCCACAATCACTGACAATTGTTAAGGGATACCCTCTACGACCAGTCATTCGGACGAAACATCTGAGGAAGCTGTCAGTATCTAGGCCATAGGCCATCTCTAAGTGCACTGCTCGGCTTGATAGGCAAGTAAACAAACATAGCCAACGTTTCTCTCTTCGCTTTCCGCGACCTTGGACAGTGACGAATGGGCCACCATAGTCGACGGCTACGTGGGTGAACGCTCGAAGCGGTTGTCGCACTCTTACATCCGGTAGTGGTGCCATGATTTGTTTAGTAGCCTTTAACTTGCGTCTCCTGCATTCATTGCAAGCCTTTTCCCAATCTCGTATTTCTTCTCTAGCTGCCACTATCCAGTACTTGGTTGAGAGATTAGCGAGTGTGTGATTTGTTCCACACACATGGTGCCCAGCTTCGTGATAGTGTTTTACGATCAGTTTTGTCGTCCAGCTCCCTCTCGGCAAGATGATCGGAAAACGTACGTCATATGGGAGATTGTCGGCATACTGCAACCGTCCGTCACAGCGTAGGAGGCCATCGTAATCGATCTTGGGCGTCAGCTTGACCAATCGACTTTTCTTTGGCAAAGCCCGGTTTCCTTCAATGGCGTTAAATTCGGCAGAAAAGTCCGTTCGCTGTGCATCACGAATAAATCGAACTTCAACATTCTGGATCTCGTCAGGTGTTAGAGGACCAACTAATCGATTGCTTCGTCTCGTACGGCAATTGGCGATAAATCTGAAGATCCAAGACGTTACTCGTGTCAACCTGGTCCAACTTGACCAATTTTCTGGATTCAGCTTCCACGTTGGATCTTTAGAGACAGGAATTGAGATAAAGCATTGTGGCGATGAAATAGTGAAGGTCTTCCTTGATTCGGTTCTCACCTCCGAACCCTCCTCAATCTTGATTTGGGGCCAGTCGTTCTCAGCTTTCAAAAGGAATCGCGGACCATTCCACCAGAGTTGGTTTTCCATTAAACTGAGAGCACTTAATCCACGGGAACAGAGGTCGGCTGGATTTTCCTTGGATTCTACATACTGCCACTGTTCGGGGCACGATTGTCGTTGAATTTCTCCAATTCTATTGGCAACAAAAGGTCGAAACTGCCTTCCCCTGCCACGGATCCAGTATAAGACGTCCATACTGTCCGACCAGAAGTGCACCTCAGCTATCGGAATGTTTAGAGCTCTTGCGATTGTCGTGGTTAGGTTAAGGCCCAGAATTGCCGCCATTAATTCTAGTCGTGGCGTAGACATCGGCTTCAAAGGGGCAACCTTCGTTTTCGACGCGATGATCGAAGCGCTGTAACAGCCACGGTCGTATTCATATCTCAGGTAGCTGACCGCTCCATAAGCATCCTTTGAGGCATCCACGAAGGTGTGAATGGCACTTGATTTTTCGACTTTAGGTTCTCGCAGGCTTCTAGGAACTTTGATTTCCTTCAAGTCCTCCAACTCCAGGAACCATTTCCGTACTCGAACAGAAATCTCATGAGTAATGGGTTCGTCCCAGCCTAAACCCATTGTCCACATATCTTGAATTAGAACCTTTGCTCGTAGTATGAACGGACTTGCAAGTCCCAGTGGATCGAAGACTTCTGCCACTCTTCCCAAGATAAATCGTTTGGTAAGAGTATCTCCCACTTCGGGTGTTACGACGCGAAAGGAGAAAACATCTTCCTGTGCATTCCATAGCATCCCAAGAGTCTTAGTTGACGGCAAATCGTGCTGGTTAAGATCGATTTCAAACGCTCTCAGTTCCTGAGGAATGACTGTAAGTACCTCTGGTGAATTGCTTAACCATTTACGAGCTTTCATCCCTGCCTTTTCCCACAGGCCTTGAAGTTCGTGAAACAATCGGACAGCAGTGTCATTGTCCCTAACTGAATCCAACGAATCATCCATATAAGTTGACTTTCTTACGGCTTCGGCTGCAAGCGGAAATTTCTCCTCGTGGATCCTGGCATTCTCTTGAGACACGAATTGGGCACGAAACGCGTCACCAAACACGACACGTTCAAATTCGTATACATCAGGATCGCGATCGACTTCCAAATTCCTCCAAAGAAATCTGAACTTGGGACGGTCTTGAGGTGGTATGCGTATCTGTAAATACATTTCGCTGACGTCACAGGCCACAGCAACTGGAAAACGGCGGAAACGGAGAAGAACTTCGAATAGATTTGTTTGTAGCTTTGGGCCTGGCAGGATGCAATCGTTTAAGGATGTACCCTGGAACTTAGCGCTGGCGTCAAATACGATTCTTGTCTTTGTTGTAGACCTCTCAGGACGGCATACTGGGAAGTGAGGAAGGTACCAAGGGCTTTTCGGCTCGTTCTCGGTCGGTTCTACCTTGCGGATGTACCCTTTGTTGACGTAGGAGATGATAACTCCCTGGTAATCGTCCCCAACCGAAGGCTGACGAATCAAACGCTTCTCTGTGTTTCTGAGACGATTGTAGGCCATTTCGTAATTGTTAGGTAACACTGGGCAATCGGTTTTCCAGGGTGTCGCAACTTGGTAACGCTCTCCATCATGGACGAGTGAAAGGCGAGCCTTGTCCAATGCAATCTTCTCTTCTCTAGTCATCGTTTTTACGTCATTATCTTGGATGCCTAGAGTGTCTATCTCCCAGAATCTCTTCAGAGAATCATTGATCTCATCAAATACACGAGGTCTGGTGAAAAAGGTACAGGCTAGATGTGTTCTGTCGTTCCTGGTAATACTTCTGCCGTCTGGGGGGCCAACACAGGACCAGCCCAAAGGCCCCAATCTTGCAATCGGCTCTCCAGGATTTCCCCTGACATCACATTTGGAGAAGTGAAGATCGATGTGGTCTTGGCCAATGAGCACGTCAACAATAGGATCAGCTGGTGGATCTGGAAATTTGCAGACACGTAAATGAGGCCATCGATCCTGAAACTTTGACCAGTCAACAGCTTTGTAATTTCCAGTTACTCGACGCGGACAAGTCAGAGCCTTAAAGGGCAATATTACGTTTCCATCACAGCTCTCTAGCTCCATGCTTACAGGCATAGAATCGAAGGTTTCTACTGTCTCGTTCAAAACATTAACAGCCACTTGTTCGTAGGCTGCAGTCAAACCGAGTGCTCCAGCTAACTCCTCGTTTACATACGAAACACTACTTGCATCATCCATAAGGGCATTAACTTTAATCTTCCTTCCATTTGCAGACAACCAAACGGCTACCGTTCGAAGAGAGACGTTCTCCTGGTTCTGCTCGGAGCTCGAAGCGAGTGTAGTGATGAGAGAATGTTCTTCGATCGTCTGTTCTGAGTTACTCAAATCAGTCTCCTCACTCGGAACAGTTGCAAAGACTCTTGTAGGGGGCGTGGTAGGATTTGCGGATTCCTTGGCGACAGTTTCGTCACGAGCTTGACCTTCCTCTAATTGATGCAAAAGTCTATCGTGATTTCTCTTGCAGCCATTCACTCCACATTCTTTCGCTCTCTTACAATCCTTTCCCTGGTGGTTGTTAGCCAAACAACGAAAACACAGTTTCTTTTCCTTTGCAACTCTCCATCTGTCATCAACGCTCATGGCCTTATAGCTCTGACAATTTCTAACGGCGTGATTTCCTTGGCAGACGTCACACTTCTGCTTAATGCCAGTGAAGGTTCGATTTGACCGTTTCCTATCTTCCTCTTTCGGCTTTCCTTTGGCTCCATGAAGCCCTTCGACGGTTTCCACAGCTTTCATTTGATACTCTGACTCCTCAGTAATCCAGTCTCGAAGAGTCTCAATAGATTCTTGTCGACCACTTTCTTTAGCCCAACGATAAAACCTGGACAACATGGTTTTTGGAATTTTTTCCAGGACAACAGTGAAAAGAAGGCTTCCAGGTTGTAATTCACTCCATCGGCTATGTTCACGGAGAGTAACAATTGTGCTCACGAGAGTATCAGCAAATTTCTCGAGGTCCTGCACGTTTCCCTCTTGAATTGGTTTAATTCTCTTCACTTCCTCGAGATAATATTGAAGTTGTCTTCTTTCGCCACCAAATCTTCGTTTGAGAGTGTTTTTCGCCTCCTCGTACGCTTCTTCTGAAAAGCCAAGCTTCGCAATTGATTCTTCAGCCTTCCCGTGAAGACAAGCCTTTAATCGTAACATCTTATACCTTGCTGGCTCTTGGGAGTCATCCACGATGCTTTCGAACGCGGCCCAAAAGTATTCAAACTTTGTTTTATCTCCACTGAAAGTCGGCAACTTAATTCGTTCGAGCTTCCTGTCTGCGGCCGCTGATGAATTTTGCTGTGAAGAGAAAGGCTGCGATGACTTCGGTTGCGACAAATTGTTTTCCAACGGCGACATTTCTTCCTGCTCTTTACGTTTCAATTCGACGTGTTTTTCGGGTTCACTCTTCGGCAACGATTTCCGCGAAAGAAAACCTTTCACTGTTGCAATCTCTTTGTCTGTCGCTTCGATTATCTTGTCGATTTCGTCATTTGATCTTTCCACATTCTTCTTGTCATGAGACCGTTCGTAAATTACGATCAGATCTTCCAAAATCTGAATGGCATCCAATTTCTTTTCCTCCACGGTTTCGAGGGCGATTAAAATTGCTTCTCCATCGACGGTTTCCTCTGACATAAGACGTACGAGGCGGCTATACAGCTTCGTCAACTGCATTTTGATGGTTCGCTTTTGCTTCTTTAATTCATCTAGAAGCGCTTCGCTCGGATCAACATCATCTTCAACGCTTGGGCTTTCACTGTCACCCGCTTCGGACATCTTGAACCTCGCTCTGCTACCAGCTTTTTGGTCGGACGAAACGGCAACCAAAGATAAACTGTCAACAAAACTTTAATACACCGAGGATCTCTTTTAACAAACTCGACCGATAAATCCGTCTACTCGCGAAAAAACGAAATCACACGTACAACGCTCAAAAAATCTATTACTATTAACTGAACTGATCGATTTTCTTATAGCAAAAAATTAAACCGTGAATTGCATTTATTTTTTGACTTTGGTTTTACCCACTAAAAATTATCGAAATAATATTTGTACGCGCATGTTAGCCGTGTTGGCTGCCGTAGGTTGATTTATTTCACCTTGAACACTTGAGGGAAAAACATTTTCTAAGGGGCCGGAAATTTAATTTTTGAGTGGAAGGGGGGTGATTTTTGCAGAACAAAAAACTGTACACAGCTGACAAATGGAGGGAAAAACTCTTGCACGGCTCTAAGACCATCCCAATGTGTTTCGTTTCCCATCGCACCGTCTCTTGTGATGGTGGGTTGGTCGGTCGGGCCAAAAAAAAAAGCAAAGAATGAACACTTGAAGGGGTCTGGGTTCCAGAGAAGGCCGGGCTGCTAAGTAAGAAAGCATTGAAACAAGAAGCTCATAGAGCGTAACATTTTCAACAGCTTTTGGCCAATAAATATCACAGGTTGATTCAAAGTCATCACGATTTGGCCGAGTGGAGTTTTGGGTCTGGTCACCGACAAAAAACAAAACCACAAGAAGCTCTTAGAGCTTATAACCGCGCTATTAAAATTTAACGGAATTTTTGTTTAAAAAAATAAAAAAAAAATATCTGCTTTTTCATGGCAAAAACACTCGGCAAGCTATAATCGTGTATATAAAGCAAAACCCCGGTAACTCGAACTCTGAAGGGAAACAAAAACTGTTCCATTTAGCGGTGTTTCGAGTCAGATTGGGGTCGATTAAAATATTCAATTTTCCAGGTTAATAATTAATAGTTGATTGATTTTCAGGACTTCGGTTTACAATACAGTGCAAATTAAACTTATTTCACGAGAAACTAATACATTTAACAACTGTAAAGTAACGTAACAACTGTAACGATTATGCATTCTTACGACAATGCAATCATTAACTGGTCTATTGTATATATATCTAGATTCAAATTTTAGAGCCGTTATTTTCCTTGCATTAAAAAAGTACTGGCCCTGAAGAAGACTAGCTCTGCCTGTTGAAATATTGGCCAATAACTTTTGTCCTTTTGCCGTAGTGCCACCTTGCAATCAATTTGGTTTTATAACACATAGAGTGACGTTTGGTACGAGAATTTCTTTATCAAGAGATTCGGCAATTACAAGCCAAGTAGTTTGTTCTTCGTTGCGTAGTCTCCTATATTTGTTTATTTAATACGCTCAATTTCTGTTCCATTTTGCGTCGGGGTCGTTCTATTATCCGCAAAGTTCTTATTGCTTTGGCATAAAAAATGAATGCAGCGTCTGCTGTCGTAGGGAACTCCTGAAGATTCTTTCGGCTAATGCCTCTATTTGCAGTACATGGCTTCTGTTTTCCTCTGCACCCTAATTCACGAACAGAATGTATGAAGTCAGCACATCAATTGCGCATCTGACTTCGTTTGCAGTGGGTTTCTTCTGTGAACCGACTCACAGTGTATTCTTCACTAAATGAAAACTTGTAAGCCATTACCTGTGTCACCTCGCACACGGACATCAAGTTGGACTATGTGTCCACTTCACAAAATCCCACTGATCTGGCTACCAGAGGTGTTCCAACGGAAGAACTTATCCATAATAACTTGTGGTGGCATGGCCCATCGTGGTTAACTGATCAGCCATCACAATGGCCCTCATGGAAGTCAACACAGTTTGACAGCAAGATGTCTGAACCCAATACCAAACAGCCTCCTGGGCCTCGTGTTGTGTATGAGACCGCAACACTGACTTGAATACCGAGAGAGAGCAGCAAAATGCCCTTTGACAAGCCAGTTGCCCCCTTGGGCATCAGTGAAAGAAATTACTCCTCGTTAACCAAACTAGTAAGAGTGAACGTTTGGGCTTTGCGATTTATCAGAAAACTACAGAAGAAGAGTACAATCAATGGTCAGCTTACATCAGACGAAATAAGCCAAGCAAAGGTCATGTCGGAGAAGTCAGTCCAAAGAGTGCGTTCACACCAGAAATCAATGCAGTCAAGGAAAATTGGAGAAACAATCTGAAGAACCAATTACGCCTGCAGTTGGGTGAAATCAGAGTACTAAGGTGCCATGGTAGATTGGTCAGTGAAAACCTCCCAAAACATTCTGTGTTCCCAAAACAATTTCCAAGGAACCATGTCTTTTCAAGCTTAGTGATCAAGAGCTTCCATGAAAAGTTGATGCATGCAGGTGTATCTCACACATTAGCAGCTATCAGAAGAGAATTTTGGATTCCACAAGGAAGATCATCTGTAAGAAGAGTTCTACTCCACTGCTTGAGATGCAGATGACATCAAGGAGGACCATACAGAATGCACTGGTCTTGGCTATCTTGGGCCCTTGTATGTGAAAGTAGGTCAGCCATCAGCAACCCATAAAGTCTGGTTGTGTCTGTTTACTTCTTTAGCTGTTAGGGCTATTCACTTAGAAGTGGTTCATGACATGACTGCCGAACAATTCCTGTTTTGCCTAAGGAGATTCATTGCCACACGTGGAAAACCGAAACAGATCATTTCCGACAATGCTTCGCAGTTCAAAGTAGTAAAGTCAACTGTCGTGGAAGCATGGCAACTCTCTACGACAAGACCTGACACACAAAGTCACCTTGCCGAAGAAGGCATTAAATGGAGCTTCATCACTGAACTGGCCCCCTGGGTGGGTGTTTTTTATGAAAGACTTATCGGACTTGTAAAGCAGTCTCTTCGAAAGAGTATTGGAAAGATTTGTCTTACTATGGTTCAATTGGAAACCGTTGTGAAAGAGATCGAAGCAATTGTCAATTCCCGGCCATTAGTCTATGTAGGAGCTGACTTCAGCTCTTAAGGTGGCTGAACACAGTATTGGAAGATTAGAGTACCTGTACTTCATGAACGGGTTTTCTTCACCACTTTTGTCCACAGCGTAGCCACGTTGAGGTCTTCAGGCCATTTGTGAAGGCTTACTCCATCCTTGCGCATGTTAGAGCATCCACGGCGACACAGCGATGTGGCATTATAATATTTCGTGTTAAATGCGCTATTCGGGTCTTATTTACAAAGAGATAACACGGTGAGGCTAAGGTCGCGTCGAACTGTTTGGGCTGTTGAGACCTCTGGTAAGTTAAAACACGCCGCAGAATGAGCACACAACTCGACTGTATAAACACTTTTGCACTTTATTGCTTGAATAAAGTCTTTATAATCGCGGTGGTGACGTTAATTAATAACACGGGATTGCAACTAGTTAGAAACAATCTTTGGAGTTTCCTTAGTAGATAACAACGAAGCTACAATGACAGATAAAGGTGCAATTACTTACGAAATATCGTGGAACTGGCAATATACAAGAGCAGAATCGGCCCGTTTAAAATTACTCAGATAAAAATTGGTTCTTGTTTGTATTTTGAGTGAAAAGTCTTAACTATATACTGCAATACACGCGACGCGGAGAGCTTTTTATAGCTCAACTGGCCTCCATCG
>OX393565.1:8387726-8392726 GCA_947652115.1 Blastomussa wellsi | reverse complement strand
GAAAATAAAGAATATCTCTGCAAGTAATGATGCAATGAGACTGAACCTTGGTGAACACGTTATAGCATATGAAATACACCAGATGGTGTATATTTTGATGTTGCTATGGAAATTCACGTACACCTGGTTAAAGATCGCTTTAATGTGGGAATGATTGTTCCTGCATCAAAGAGGTCTGTTCAAATCCCCCAAAAATGCAATATTGTAAGGCATAGCTGATAAAAAAGGTTGCTTTGGAAACGTTAATGTAAGTTATCACATGGTACAAATGACAAAAATAGTTAGGAAAAGTCGCCAAATTTGACGGTTATAGCTTTCATAATTTTCAAGCTACACTTATTCAAAGTTGGGGCTGGCATCAATGTCTCCCTAGGTCTAAATGGGGTTTGGTCCCCCTTTCTTCTACGTTCCTCTTCAACGAGCCCCCCGTCTGGAAGTTAATAAATGTGTTTTCAGCATTCGAAAGTCCACTTTCTAATAAATGTAGCCAACTGATTATTGTGTCGATTGCTATTACAGTTGCCATTAATAACTGCACCTAACGTTTATTGCGTCGGTACCCAACTATTGTTACATTGTGTCTATTGCTATTGCAGTTGTCAATAACTGCTTGCGGCATTGGCTGCTTTTTATCATTTAAATAATTTCTGAATGATGAGATCATACCTCGAGGTCCATTAACTCCCATTATCTGTGGGTATTCCTTTAAGACCCTTTCAACGTTGCTCCTTCGCTGTTGCAAATTCGTACACTTGTATTGCTTGTCCAGGGGGCTGAAAAAATGATCTTTAATAGCGTGGTGAATAGGGAGCAGCGTTAGTCCAATAGGTTCGGGCATGGCGGGTCCGCCGGAAGTGAATTCCACGTGGGTCTCAGTAAATTTAGATACGTCACTACTGGACTGCTTGAACTGACTAACGTCAACTGACAAAGAGGTACTAAATCCACCGTAACCGCCGGAGGCCGACACCGATCCGTATATCTAGAAACCAAAAGAATTAAGATGATTAACTGTCGATTGAAACCCCAAACAGCCACAGTCAAGAAAACATTGGCTAGAAAAGGATAAAATTGCAAGGGTGGGAGGGGGTGGATTCCATTGACGGAACGTTAAGCATAAATGATTGCCTTAATTATGACTTAAGTAACGTGTGCACGTGGTTGTCAGCTAACAAGCTTACCTTGAACTTAACAAAATCAGAGTTTATGCTTATTGCGTCAAGGCAGAAGTTATCGCAGTTTTCAGAAAGTCCTTCTCTTATTATAAATGACAAGGCTGTAGAACAGGTAGCATCAGCTAAATCCCTTGGGGTCTACATCGATCAAACCTTGAATTGGGAGTGCCACATTGAAAATGTTTGTAAAAAGATTGCTTCGGCCATTGGTGCAATTAAACGAATACGAAATTATATCCCATTTAACATTTTGATCAGGGTCTATAATAGCCTTGTTCAGCCTCACTTTGATTATTGTAATGTGGTATGGAGAAACTGTGGAAAGGGCCTTTCTGAAAAGCTTCAAAGGCTTCAAAATCGTGCTGCCCGCACTTTGATGTCTGCGAGCTACGATAGTGATTTAGATGAGGTGTTCCGGGCATTAGGGTGGCGTAAACTCTGTCATCAAAGATTAGAAAAGAAATCTATCATGATGTAAAAGACTTTACATGGGATGACACCAGAATATTTACGATCAAAATTCGTTTATCGCGAACACGCCAGTGCTTATCGTTTGAGGAATACCGAAAACAAACTAGTTCTTCCACAACCTCGCACTGATTACCTGAAGAGAAGTTTTTCACACAGTGGAGCTCAGTTGTGGAACAACTTACCCACAGAATTAAGACAAGCGACTTCCTTAAGCGAGTATAAGACAAAACTGAGTCGCCACAGTTTTTTGAACACGGCCTCCATGAAAAGCAGCTTTTATTCTTTTGTATTTTACACCTTTTTTGTAGCAAGGAAGATAGGTAGTTAGTTGATTACCATAAATACTTCTAAATAAGCTGATGGAAATACCGTGTATAAATAAAGTTATCTTATCTTAACTTATCATATCTAACCACCCACCCCCCAACCTCATGAGGCTTTCGTTCCGTAAGGCACAGCAAAATTAATTTACTCAGTCTACAAAGCCTTAGAAATGTTCAACAAGATGACATAATTTTGCTGGCTTGGACGTTATACGATATCATACGGTGCCATTAGATTTCACTATTTTAACGGGAAGTAATACAAAATCAAATCAACATTTTAACTAGCCTGCGTGCAAACGTCTACTGTTTTTTCACGTGGAAAAGTTACGTCTGCAAAATGGCGTTGCTAATCGTGTTCTATAACATAACTGCAAGGCTGATACTACGTGAACAAGTTGACTTTGCGAGACAACAACCCGACAGAAACCGATAAAGCAGGGCTGCAAACGTGGACAGCTGATTCGTTGTTATTGGAACTGGTCAGCACGGTGTGGCCTGTGAAGCATATGAAACCAGCAAGAAAGCCAGCTGAAGTAAAATGCAACAAAACCCATGCTTTATCAAGTTCCGTACTTTACACCGTGGTATTTAGTTGAAGATCATGTTATTCGTGGACATGGACCGACAGCTGTCGCGTCGAAACTTGGTCATAGGCGTACGGGCCTGGGGGGAGGGCAGGGGGGACTGCATGCCCCCAAATTTTGGGCAAATCAGACTTTTTGGGCAGCATGAGAAAATTTGGGCAAGGCAACTTGGAATAATTTTTGGGCAAATGGTTCACCGCCCCCCCCCCCCCCCCCCCCCGTCCCTGGCAAGAAATTGCCCGTACGCCCGTGAACTTGGTTACCTCCTTTCAGGATCATTATAAACATCGTCTGGCCTCCCTTCAACTACTGTTGTGAACTTGCTACACACAATGTCATCTTCGAAGGAGGCTAGCTTGACCTAGAAAAAGTTTGGTCTATATAAGCAATTGTCATCTCCCCACCATCAGAAAGGAATGACTATGAAGTTTTCCTGGAAAACTACATCAATACCTCAATCACAAGAAATCAAGATGTCAGCTACAATACAAAATTCCCGTGGAAGGAATACTCCCAATGCTTCCAACCAACTACATCAAGTGTGAAAGACGGAACCGGTCTATGGTTCGTCGTCTTGCTGCCACACCCCAACTCTTGACTACTTATGGGAACATAATAGCTGAACGTGAAGCACGTGGATTCATTGAGAGAGTCAATGATGCACAACCTACAGACAATGCGCACTATATTCCTCACCACCCAGTAAAGAAAGACTCGGCTACAACACCAATCAGAATTGTTTATGACTGCAGCTTCCACTCCTCAACCGACACCACCAGAATGAATGATTGCCTTCTTGTTGGCCCGCCATTCCTTAATGGCAAGTGTTCGATTCTTCTGCGGTTCCGTACCTTCACTTATGGCTTGTCAACAGACATCGAAAAGGCGTTTCTCCACGTTGGCCTTGATAAAGGTGACACCACCACCCGGACAACTGCAAGACACACGTGGCTGAGGACATGAAAGAGAATATCTATGTTGACAAGGTCATCTCAGGTTGCAATCAAGAACAAGAAGCTGTTGACTACTATAAGGAAGCACGTTCGATAATGAATGATGGCCACTTCAACCTACGTTTCTGGTCCTCAAATAGCTCATCACTCAGAGAGCAAGCTGCAAAGAATGGTACTGCTGATACAAATGAAATCGTTAACATTCTTGGTTTGAAATGGGACCCTTTTACAGACACCCTTACCCTGACCTCAAGCAAGGACGAGCCCGCACAGAAATTGGTCACCAAGCGCCATGTATTACAAGTGTCATCCAAGGTCTACGATCATCTAGGGCTTTTGTCTCCAGTAACCGTTAAAGCCAAACTACTGATCCAAGAATTGCGGCAACAACAGCTGGAATGGGAAGTGCCACTTTCATCTGACCCGAAAGAAATTGCTGGCAACATAAGGGAAGCAGCTACTATAACCTTCACCAGACGCTTCTTTCCAATTTCCAAAGTACCGCCCACTGCATCCTACTTACATGTATTTGCGGATGCTAGCCCTAAGGCCTATGGAGCTGTTTCTTACATCGCCAGTGGCAATCAGTGCTCCTTAGTCATGGCTAAATCAAGAGTAGCCCCTCTAAAGAAATTAACCTTACCACAGTTAGAGCTTATGGCTGCATTAACCGGTGCAAGATTGGCAATGTTCGTTTCTCAGGCACTAAAGTCCAGGTACCCTAGTCTGAAGGTCAGGCTATGGTCTGATAGCGAAATAGTTGTCCACTGGCTCTCCATGCCATACTGGAACCATTGCCCTACAGCAGACAAGCCTGCTGATTTACTCACACGTGGCGTCAATGCACGGCAACTTTGCGACTCCTCCTTGTGGAAATGTGGTCCGCAATGGCTTCTGTCAGAGTCCCATTGGCCAAACTGGAAACCCTCACAAGGCCTTCACTTCACTTCACTTGAATCTCTCTACACTTCATGAAGAAACCCCCCACCGGTGACTCTGTTCAAACACAACCTCTTGAAGAGAAGGTTGGGATTCACCGTATCATTGATATCTCTAGATACAGTACACTACCTAAACTGGTGGGTGTGACAGCCTATGTCATGCGATTTATCCGACACCTGTGCAAACCTGAACCAAAAGATGTGGGACCCTTGTCTGCAAAGGAACGACACCATACTCTTCATAACTGGATCAAGACCTGTCAAGCTCTAACCTACCCTGATGAAATTACCAACTTGACTTCTCGCTCCCACACTCGCCTTCCCTTAGTACGACAGCTTCGTTTATTCCTTGATTCCGATGGCTTTCTTCGCTGCGGGAAGAGGATTCAGAATGCTCCACTGGATGACACAGCAAAATTTCCCTTCCTCCTTCCTCCAAGCCATCCACTCACTAAGCTAATCATCGTTGATTCTCACGTCAAGCACTGCATTGTGGAGTCAATGCCACTGTAACTGCACTACGCCAAATCTTTTGGATTCCGTCCATACG
>OX393565.1:8337726-8382726 GCA_947652115.1 Blastomussa wellsi | reverse complement strand
GCTCAGAGATACAATAACGCGGCCCACGAACACATTGAGGTTCTCGCGTGACCTCGGGTAGCGGTCACGTAGCACGCGCATTATTGCGGACAGACACGTTGTGACATATCATAGATAGATGGATAGAAAACTTTATGTACTCACGGTGACTTTGCTAAAAATTGCAATAATTACAGTTGCACTTTTGTTTTTCACAAAATCCGTGAGTTCAAATTACAATTTACAACAGTATAACTATGAAAAATAATTATATATGCCTAAATTTAAAATGAAAGCCCTTATGGATTTTCCCGTTTCATTTCTTCCGGTAAGGCATTCCAGTCTTCTACCTGCAAGGGATGACTGGTCAGCTACTGAAAGTTACAGCATCAAAGAATAGATCTCCTTTTCAAAACTGCGGGTAAAAACCAACAAGGAGGGATGCAGCATCCGCCACACACATTCCATCCTTCTTATGTTGCATTTGGAATGACTACTAAATTATGTGAATCTTTTCGCCTTCAAATTGGAAAAGAATTTGAACATTTTGGCAGGACCAGAAGTCAAACGCACTCCACTGAGATTATGTGGTCAATTTTCTGGAGTTCAATTATATATATTCCGCTAAGCGAAGGCAAATCGATCATCAGACATATTTTGCCCCACCTTGGACGTACAATCTCGGGGATGATACTCCCTTTAAAAAACCTGGCCCTATTTAAGGATAAAGTAAACGGAATTTGATACCCTATTTAAGGACAAAACCCGGAAAATGACACCGTTTTGGAGGAAAAAACAAAAAACTAAGAAAGGTATGCTAAACGAGTCAATTATTTATGGTTCCGTAACGTTTTCAGTTTGATAGACCGTTTGCGCACTGTAAATTGCAAAGTAGTCTGTTTAGAACAGAGACAAAATTACAAGGATTTGTATGGAGTCACTAAAGCATGAAAGGGCTAATATCTCACCCCCGAATTGAAATAAGATGCTGATTTTTGGCAAGTAGGCACTCTTCATCATGTACTTTCTGAAGATCTTAATGAATCTCATCATTTCAAAAATTTAAATATTTGTGACGGCACACTTTACCACTCAATTCTTACGTGCTTCGTGGCATAGTTGACAACTTTAACGTATGAACTTTCGTAGCGTGTTGTCTTCCTGGTCCCCAATTTCGCCTTCAGAACAATGTCCTGAAAAAAAAAAACAAGTAGATCGGAAGCTGTGGCCATGGTTTTATCGACTCTCCACCATGTTGAAGTCAGCTACCACCCTCTCGGAGAATCATTAAATATCTCCGCCACTTTCGGGCCATGCAGCATGTGCAACTCTACCTGTGTTCCTACGTATATGTTAGCCTGCCAACAAGCTCCTGTCTCGGACGGGCTCTATTTTACGGCCCGAGTGTTCGGTAAGCTTGTTCGTAGGTAGGCTACGAGCAGTCCCTTTTTTTCTTAGTCCATCGAGTGCGAAGCGAAAAAGATGTCCGCGCGAAACCTGCGCCGCGCCCACGCGGCTCGTCTCCCAGGTTTCGTGCGGCCATTTTTTCGCTCCGCGCTCGACGGACTAAGAAATAAAGGGACTGCTCGTAGTCTAGTTCGTAGGCTATACGTGTATCTGTACATTGTACACAAGAAAGTCTGACCACAAGTAACTTACAACGAAACCGAAAATGTTTTGCACAAATATTAGTCTGTATTGCAAAATTACACGTTGCAGATTCCACAGCACTCGGACACTGAACCAAAGCTAAGACCACAATTTTTTGCATCCATGGTTTATCAGAACTGATAATTATATACCCCTTGTGCTTCTTTTGCATGCTAATGCATGCCAATGCTCCGCTATTAAAATTATGGGGATAGCTGCAATCGAGAAAAATTCCTTTTATTATTTAATTCCTTACTGCAGTAGAAAAATAGAATGCTACATGTACATGCAAGATGGGAATGTTTGTGCCACATTATGGGCAAGCTATACTTAATTAGAGTCACTGCATGTCAGAGGGAAAGATGGGAAGGCCCAAAATTTCAACAAGATAATAGAATAAATTAAAAAATCATTTTTAACTTAAGTGGATAAACAACAAATAATATCAGTACACTAACCGTTCCCCAGTTGTTAATAAATCCGGCATAAGCACTCTTGTCGTACGAAGTGGGCAAATTGCACACAGCAACGGCAAACTCTTTTGAAACCCCATACTTCTCATGTTGAGCCAAGTGCAGTAGATATCTCGCTGTGCCTCTGTTGCACTCTTCTGCCTCTTCAAAAAACACCTTGCGACCAGTTGATGTCTCTTGTTTCATCGTCTCGTACCCTTAAATAACCAAAAAAATGAAAGCTGGTTTATGCCGATTTTTATCTGACATTATTTCAAAAATATGGTTTGCTAATTTTCATCGATTTTATGTGCTCCAGCCATTTCCATTAGAAACTTCAGAAACGTCACAGTGTCTGAAACATGTTATATTGTGTTTAGCTTATAAGCACCCTTTTGATTTTTAACAATAGGTGCTATGGACGTTTCTAAGGGCTTCAACGGGATTCGAACCCACACCTCCACGAATACCGGTGCGAAGCTCTATCAACTGAGCTATGAAGCCACACATAGGGAGCGATGTCAATTTATTGATTCATATTTTCCCGTGGAGTGAAATAATGTGAAGTATATATGAAATAATTTATATTTGAACTGCGGATGAAGATGAAAGTGAAGAATGATCATTTGTGCAATTGGAAAGAAGAAGCTTGAAAAAGGCCAGGGCTAAAACGGGATTCGAATCCGTGACCTCCGCGAATACGAATCCCGTTGAAGCCCTGATTTTTTCAGACTTCTTCTTTCCAATTGCTTAAATTGGAAATTCACTGCGATGATCATTCTTCACTTTCATCTTAATCTGCACAGGCACGGCGGAGCGTATTTGAAAGTAGGGGGCTTTAAAATAAGCGCCGGTGGCGCGAGTTTCTAGGGGGGTCTAGGGGCATCCTCCCCCAGAAAATTTTGAAATCTAGAGGCTCCGAGCCTCTAGATTTCGGCGGAAATGGTATTTTCAACGTTCTCCATGAGATATTTCTTAAAAATATACAGCCTGGATAAGTGTAAAATGACGGGTACTTTTTGTGCTACAGCAATATTTTGGAAGTTTTGCAAATACGAACCTTGTACTAAAACAAAAAAATTGTCACTGTCGTAAAAAGTGGGGGGAGGCTCCGCCTTCCCTGCTGCAGTTCAAATATGAATTATTCGAATAAACGCCTCCCTCGAATAAACGCCGCAGGGACAAGCAAAAATATCATTAAACGCCGCCCTCGAATAAACGCCGCTTTCAAATAAACGCCGCAATCTTTCTCGAGATTGCGGCGTTTATTCGAAGCATTTATTTTTAACCAATGTAAGCAATTTCAAGTACACGTCTTTAAAAACAATAGACAACATTCAATCTAAACCAGTCGTGGAAATTTATTTTTCTCGATTGTAATGTTATTCAGTTCAAAGTGGCTACACTTCATAGCTTTGCTGCTTAGCTCTCTCTCTCTCTCTAAAACTTCTGCGATGCGCAATTCCGTGGTGACAGCCGAGAATCTTACCGGTACAACTAGTTCGATTTCTCTCTTTCTTTTGCCAGTGACGTTCGCAAATAAGTTGTTCTCAGTGTTTGCGCGTAGGAAGTTATTTAATAAGCGAGACAGCTCAAATTGGACGTGGCCAGCAATCGTATAAATTGAAAAGACATAACTTTTAGTCTTAGTTTTTTGGGGTTGATTGTATTGGTTAAACTGACGTTTAAATGACACAATAAATTCACAGTTGTTGTTAAAAGTTTTGCAATAAACGCCTCTCTCGAATAAACGCCACCTTCGAATAAACGCCGCATCTTAAGTGCCAAAAATTTCGCGGCGTTTATTCGAATAATTACGGTACACTTCACTTTATAAACTAAATAGATTATGCCAAGATGTCTAAAATATTCAATGGAACAACTCCCCTAAATATGGTACAATTTAAATCCTCTTTGAGTGATCTTGGATTCAAAATATGCAATAAAAGGATGGTAAATGTTCTTTCTAAGTACTTACAACTTTGCAGGTGTCACAAAGCACTCTCAAATTCAAGGTTTAACTTTATCGTAAAAAAATCAATTTGTTAATTCTATTACGATAAAGTAATTAAATAACCTTGAATTTGAGCGTGTTTTGTTAGATAGGACGTCACTATACAAACGAATTGACAACTGCAAAGTTGCAAGTAATTAAGAAGAAAATTCAAAGGGAATTTTCATTGTACCGTATTTTGTAAGCATGTTTTAGTAGATTGCAAAGTATCCATGGTAATTACTGGGTGGGATCCCCACCCAGGACTTCGATTAATAATCTGTTTGAGTGCGTAACTCAGTAAGTGCAGCACATAGTACAGTGACAGGAATCGTACAGTTACAAACATCAGTTATTCTTACGTGCACTGAGACTGAAGGCGACGTTGTACAATCCTTTGTCATAACCAGCTAAAAATAAAAGAAAATGAAATAATGTTAATATTTGGTGCTTTGCGTAACAACTAGCTCGATCACCATTCACTAAGGGCCTCTTCATATGAGCCCGGTTAGCGGGATTTATTTTATCATCTGTTCATATGGGAAACTTCAGCCGGGTTACCAAGACGAAAAGTGGTCACGCTATCATTTAGGCATGAAATCCAACGAAAAGGGCTGGTGAGAGTTTCGCTCGGTTTGGTTCTATAAACCTCTAAATCCTTTTATCTTTACTCCAACTATCAAAAGAAATATCCGGAACTTAATAAGACAAGGAAAGGAAAGTAAAAATCAAATACTGTCCGTTCTATCAGGAAATCGCATTGTATCATTTTCATCCCGGTAACCGAGATAAAGCGTTCATATGGGAAAATTTCCAGCCCGGTTAGCGAGATCTCGGTTACAAAAACCGAAATCTCGGTAACCGGGCTGGAAATTTTCCCATATAATCACATCAGTTTTTTCCAAAGTAATTAGGAGAAGGCCGAGATCTTGGTAACCGGGCTCATATAAAGAGGCCCTTAGGTTCTTTTTGCCACGCCAGCATTGATGATAGAGCCATAACCTTATTTCCTCTTTGTCGCCTGGCAACTGGACAACATCACTTTGCTTACCGTATATACCGTCGAACTTTCACTACTTAAATTAAAAATCATCCCAAAAAAATTGACTTATACATGGGTCACCAAGCACTGGTAAAGCAAATTTTGCACAATTAGCAGAACAATTGTTTTTATAATTTACAGAGCGTTTTAACTTACGGAACCCCAAAAAATAAATCGAAAACTAATCAAGCTAGAAACTACGATCTTATAGAAGATAAATAAATAATACACTTCTCCAAGTTTCAGGTGTGTGCATTATTCCAAACTGCAGACATTGGTCGAAATGTTCCGCACAATTTTCCAGAGCCAAGTACAGGGCCGCCATGTTGGTGTCAGTACCTCAATGGAACAACAATATTAATACGTAATTTACTCTGGTTATCAAATGATCACCTGTACTGAACAAACAAAAATTTATATAAACACTTTTCCTAATATTTAAACTTCTGAAATGGGTAAAGCTCGCGAGATAAGTGTGTGTTTTTCGACAAACAAGATCGCAACTGTATGTCACGTACCGCGAGCTGAAAACATCAGCTGAAAAGTTGAACACAGACATAAATTTAGCAACTCTTATACCTGATTAGTATAAAAAAGTTTGGTGGCCCTTTGTGTTTGGATTTTAGAATTCAAGATGGGAGGCTATCCTAGAAGCTGGCTACGTGGAAGATAATCAATTTAATATGTGCTTCACAATCGATCGGCTACGTGTTTAGAACAGGCAACTTTACGGCACATCGAGGTAATGTGTTTCACAATCGATTGTATCAATTTACGTATGTACCTGTATCAATAAATTAGTAATTTTACAAGAGGAAGGGAGGGCAGTTCATCCCAAACCATATTTGAAAATTATCTCAAAACTACAAAATTATGGGTCTACAAATAGAACTAAGCGAAGATGAAAGAAGTGCAATAGTATTTTTCGAAATTGAAATAGAAAATCTGCTGATTTTTGGGATTTCATAGGAATGTTTTTTAGACTTGGTGATGTTCCCTATCGTAAAGAAATTAACCAGAAGACAACCTGAAGAAATCAAAAACATGCAAGAACATTGTTAATGACGGGGTGGTACGCAGCTCTTTACAAGGTCCCACAGTATTGGCTAAAAAAATGATAAATAAACAACAGTAACAATGGACCCTAGCCCTAAATCAATAGAGCTGCGTACTATTAAGATCCAATGAAATTAGAGGTTCTAGAGAGCTGCGAACCCTTAATGACATGTTTGCCAGTAATTGACATGACTTGTATATCACTTATTATTAAAAACTAGCTATGGCGTATTGCATTTCCTGAGTTTTGATTGGTTGAGAGGCAATGGTATATGAGCTCATATACCACTGACCTACCAAAAAGGTACGTGTACGCGTAAAAGAATGCATATTTTTGCTATTTTTGTATAATATTTTTGGGGCGTTTTTAATAAAACAATTATTCCACTCGCGTTTGTTGGATATGAGATGGTTATAGCCAACTCGGCGCTACGCGACTCGTTGGCTATCTACCATCTCATATCCAACGCGCGCTCGTGGAATAATTGTTAAATATGCTTACCGCTGATATCCACATGAACTTTGAGTTCGTCTTGATAAGACTTTACCCCAGAAACCACGTGGAATACGGTTGTTTTGGTGCAGTACAACTGATGAGCAAAATTAACCTGATCTGGGACTGCAAACTTCCTATCGTCAGTAGTTTTTCCTTTATCCCACGTCAGTTGAAATATCCGTCTAGTTGAATGCAGCCCGGGGTCAACACCACCATGGGCCTCTTCACTGCCTTGAGGGTTTCCTTTGATGATGTTATAACCAACACCTAAAAAACTAAGACCGTTTACCGTGCTCAGTGAACATTGGTTTCCTACCGTGCCCATAGCCTGGGTGATAATTACAACACCAAGAGTGATGAGAAAAAGCTGCATGGCTCCCTGTAAGAGAGAAAAGAAAATTGTGAATGAACTGACAAATTTAAAGGTATCAGTCAGACTGGGACTAGTGAAATGATCGGTCAGGCTAGCTCCTTCGTATTGAAGTTGCTCAACTGGCCAAGCAAGCATGCATGTCAATTGAACATGAGCGAAGTGTTATTTCTCTGATGACAAACTCCAGACATTTGACTGTGCTTATTTTTCAGGCAGTTTGATGTTTGGGTATTGGGGTGCCGCTGGGGATTTGAAATCCTTGAGAACAAAAATAGCGTTATGCTATTGCGCTAATATCTTGTCCTGAAAATGATCTAATGTTGACTGTGGACTGGCTAAATAAATACTGCTGAAGACTTCTGTTTTCTGATTGCTTTAAACTTAAAAAGTGTTAGACACACCCCGTCTAGAACGACTCCAGAACCTGATTAATTAGGACAGACTCGCTTGAAATCCCCCGAGGAAGGACAGCTTGACTGTCCGAAATATCGGGAAAACAAATTCTCAAGTCGTTTTTTATTTGCTGATTTTTCATTACCGTTGATTGAAATTATATACCCTGTTCAGGAATGAGGGGCATAAAAACATACAGGCTACCCAGCGGTACGTTCCCATATAGCCCATATAAAGGAGTAACCTGCTAGGATATAGGCGAATTGAATTGTCGGGGCAATGACCTCTAGGAAAAATGACTGACATTAGAATGACTAACTGGTTGAAGTGAATATGAAGCGAAATCAATGCTTTTAATTCATAGCTCTAAAATTTAACAGGTTAAAGGAAAAATCTGAAAGTTTGAGAAGGAAAGAGAATAAATTGACGATTTTATGAGCCTTTGAAGTTACCGAATTGCCCTGAATTGTCCGACAAATTGCGTGGCCAAAATACCACGTGATTTGAGATCGTGACATCAAGCCAGGAGCGGGGTTGGGGTACTCCCTTATATGCTAAAATGCTCCAACAGACTCACCAAGGTGAATTCAGTTGAAATTTTAGCAGGGAAAGCAGACCATAACACTTTTTTGGGCGATTTTTTCAATGCATAGCTTAGAACTTTGAATCCATTTCCATTCTCGTCATCTGTGACAGCATACAAGAATCAAGTTTCAATATAGTACTATAGGTTAGACCATTATTATAGGGTTTTCCTTGCTGCATCGATAGTTTTAATTTTGTGAAGTACGTATGAAATAATTCATATTTGAACTGCGGATGTAGCTGAAAGTGAAGAATGATCATCGCAGTTAATTTCCAATTTAAGCAATTGGAAAGATGAAGCCTGAAAAAATGGGGACTTCAACGGGATTCGAACCCGTGACCTCCGCAATACCGGTGCGATGCTCTACCAATTGAGCTATGAAGCCACACATTCATCACAATGCAGTGAAATTCAGCTACGAACTCAACTTTAGACATTCACGATTTATTTCTTATCTATTCACAATTCACAGCCAAGGACTTTTGCACGATTCACCGAGCACAAAAAAAAAAAACAGTATCACGGCGTCACGAAAATACCCTTGCCCCCTCTATAAAGTTTGTAATCTAATCGCCTGCCAAGCCGTTCGCCGCGAACGGTTGGATTATTTTTCCAGTCATGTCCAATACACCCGCACTGTATCGATCCGTTGAAGTCATATTCAGTTCGTTCGATTCGTACGGATCGTTTAAATGTTCTACGCTCCGTAAATTTCAAACGGATCGTCATCCCTTCTTACGGAACGAAAAGGGCAATCAACGGTCCGTACGTTTCGCACGCATTTGGTCCGACGTGCATCTCATTAAATCGGAGGCCATGTGTGTGTGTTAACGGATCGTTCAATTCGTTCGATTCGCAATTCTTGCATCTCATTAAACCAACAGAGTGTAGTCGTGCGGCTCTTAATTCTTGCTTGGAAGGGAATACTGTATAAACGTATATTATTCGTTCTAAATATGGAAAATACCAGCGATGAACACTGCATACATGTATATTCCTCGTTCTAAATGTGGAAAATACCAGACATGCTTTCTACCTGTGTCGAAGGAGTGCGATTCGTAATTCCTGCTTGGAAGGGAATACTGATGACATGTACATTCTTTGTAATTCTAAGTGGAAAATACCAGCCATGAATAAGCATACATGTGTATTCCTCGTTCTAAACGTGGAAAATACCAGGCATGCTTTCAAGCCGCGTTGAAGAAGCCGAAACGCAACGGGCAACGAATTCAGTCACTCTTTAACATGTACTCTAAGTGCGTGTTCGCGTGCGTTTCGTAATTCTTGCTCGAAAAGGAAAGTCGGCAAATACTGTATACATGTATATTCCTCGTTCTAAACGTGGAAAATACCAGCGATAAATACAGTATACGTATATTCCTCGTTCTAAATGTGGAAAATACCAGATATGCTTTCTAGTTGTGTTGATGAACCCGAAACGCACGAGTGCGATTCGTAATCTCTGCTTGGAAGGGAAAATACCAGCCATGAATGTACATGTATATTCCTCGTTCTAAACGTGGAAAATACCAGGCATGCTTTCAAGCCGCGTTGAAGAAGCCGAAACGCAACGAATTCAGTCACTCTTTAACATGTACTCTAAGTGCGTGTTCGCGTGCGTTTCGTAATTCTTGCTCGAAAAGGAAAGTCGGCAAATACTGTATATATGTATATTTCTCGTTCTAAACGTGGAAAATACCAGCGATAAATACGGTATACATGTATATTCCTCGTTCTAAACGTGGAAAATACCAGGCATGCTTTCAAGCCGCGTTGAAGGGCCGAAACGCAACGACTTCAGTCACTCTTTAACATGTACTCTAAGTGCGTGTTCGCGTGCGTTTTGTAATTCTTGCTCGAAAAGGAAAGTCGGCAAATACTGTATATTCCTCGTTCTAAATGTGGGAAATGCCAGGAATGCAAAACGGGCCGAAACGCACGAGTGCGGTTTGTAATTCTTGCTTGGAAGGGAATACTGTATACATCTATATTCTTCGTTGAAAATGTGGAATATAGATCCGCAAAGGATACTCATTGGATTTCGTGGGGGAGGGGGGGGGGGGGGTTGGTGGATGGTGTGTAGGGTCTATTGCCAGTTTGATTAAAGTAAAGTTAACTGTTAAAATGAATAATTGTCTGTTTATTGTGTTTATTGAAAAATTATAATGTGTAATACTGCATTGCAACGAAGATGTGCAAAATAAATTGCTAAGTATTGCTGTGTGATATGCATATTGATAAACACCCCAAAGGCGGTCATTGGATTTTCTAGAAAGGGTGTGGGTTGATCAATACTATGGTGGCCGACTGTTCTCACAGAAAAATTGGGGCAAATTCTTAAATATCCGAAGAAAAAGCGAAGAAAAAAACACTTTTTCGTTGAATAAATTTTTTCTGAAAAATAAAAAATATATATAAAAAAATAAAAGTGATATACTACAAATGTTTTACAATAAATTTAACTTTGGTTTAAAGAAAAGGAAAAAAATAAAGAAACATGTTTCGGAAATGAAAAAACAAAAATAAACTAGAGTATATTAACAAAAAAACAGTAAATAAAAAAAACACAAAGAATAATATCAGAGTTTTGATTTCAATACCAAATACATTTGAATTTCAAAAATGCTGTGAGAACGACCGGCCATGAGAAGGCCGGTCGTTCACATACAAAATTGTAATTGAAAACGAAATGTTTGAGTGTTCTCATAGCCTGCTTTTATTTTTGCTTTTTCATTTCCGAAACATGTTTCTTCATTTTTTTTATACCAAAATTAAATTTATTTCAAAACATTTGTAGTATATCCCTTTTATTTTATATATATATTTTTATTTTTCAAAAAGAAAAAATATTCAACGAAAAAGTGTTTTTTTCTTCTCTTTTTCTTCGGATATTTAAGAATTGGCCCAATTTTTCTGTGAGAATAGTCGGCCACCATACAATAGCCAAAATTTTTTAAAAAAGGGGCTACATTGGAAATTCCGCAAGGGAGTAGTTCAAACCAAAAGCCATCCTTTGGGGTAGTATGGTAATTTTTTTCTAAATCACACATTTCAGGAGCCTGCGTGCAGCCGTCTATTATTCCTAAAGCGGAAAAGTGACATCTGCGAAACGGTGTCGCTAATATAATAGTGTTCCAGTTTTTGGCTGTGCGGATTTAAATTTCACAAGGATTATGTTGAAGAACCCCGCTGACGAACCGAGTTATGGGTGGTTCTGTCGGGAGTTGATGCCTCGATGACTCGGCGAAGAGAATGTTTCATCCACGAAATTGAGCTTGTGAGGAGAGGCTTTAGGAATAATAGAAGGCTGCACGTAGGCCAACATTTCTCTTAATACAAGGGATTACGACTTAAAACTACAAATGGCTGTCAGATTAAACAAGGAATTTGTTGCAAAAAACAGATTTATTTTGAAAATTGAGGCACAATAATAGGTATCGTGCATTCTTGCCAAATATAAAATTGGAATTGAAACTGTACAAGAACAGCTTTTTTTCATTGCAGTAGTACTTAAACATTTACATTTTTCTTAACTTTATGCGGTAAAATACATGTCGAATATGAATCATTTAAAAAATCGCCTTTGTATTTACATCTTCATTGTGGCTGTCCACCACATACAACATGAAAAATGAAAATCGCCATCGATTCATGTGTTTGCTAATGTGTGCAAACTTCGATAGCCATGAGAATAGTTGTTCACACACTTCAGTGTTGACGACCTGAAAATGGGAAGAAAAGAAATTGTTATTATTTTTAATTCTTCTAACAAATTTTGTTTAGTATTTTTTGCCATTTGTATATTACATACATGTAAGTCTTCCGATTCAGGGCCATCGGATAAACATTTCTAAGATGATTATACAATCTAATCATTCTTGGTTTCAGATTATGCCTGCTGAATTCTTCAAATTTATGTGTTCGCATTTAACCTATGATTGGCTGCCTTTATCTGGGTGGCCTGGCTTAAAGAAATAGAATGTAATTTAATGATTGATTCTTACCAAGTCTGTATTTAATTTATATTGTAATGTTGTCCTAATATTGTGCCTGTGTGTTATAATTAAATGACACATTCAATAGTTAATGCAATTACCTGGAGTTTATTACTTTTGTGAGGGTTGCAATTTTCTTTGCACCATCCATCAACATGGTTTCAACAAGGACTTTTTAACAAAGACAAATTACATGTCTTTCCCCATATACCGTATACAACTAAATAACATGGATCTTGGATTTAAAAACCTCTAGTTGGACACCCACAAAAACAACAAACCATATCTGTGGTTTCAAAATAAAATCGCAGCTTTAAACTTGAATTTGTAAGCATTTTTTCAATGGATTTTTCCGGGGTGACACTTTCCATGATTGCATTTGTAAACTGCAACACCAATTAATGACAATCGGCCAAGAAGCAGTACCAAATTTGTCCATAACTTTTAAAGTAGCTGGTGTTCAATGATCTCCCAAGTTTTCAACACAGCAGCAAAACCAGTAGAGAGATATATTTTCTGCCACTTACATGATGCACTGTTAGAAAAAATTCAACAGCCTTATTCTGCCTTTGCTACCAATAGTTCACTTTCAAGTTAACCACTATAGCTTAATAAAACGACTTAAGACAAGACTATACAACCCTAGTTCCAACCTAAAGTAAGTTATTCACAAATTAATAACAACTAAATGCATTCCATCACCTTACGCTTCAGTCCTTTTCAGTTGATATTTGTGAATAATTTACATCAACTTTAAACTAACCCTATAAAATAATTATTGGTCAGAGTCTTGGCTAACTCTAAATTGGCCTAATGCTGATGCTTCTTTTCTCCTGGCTTCAAAAACCCAGCATTTACAATGGTGTGGCTGAAGGGCTATAAGATACTCAAAATTTGGTTTAACATGTATGGGTTTTTTGAGAAAAACAAAAGCCACCTTCCCCTCCACTACATGCAAAACATTCACTTAACGACATTGGTGCACCAATTTTCTATCATTGATTTGGTTTTTGGAAACTCTAATTACAACTTCCATTTAGCGACCACATTTCCACTCACCTAACAGCTCCAAGATGGAGGAATATGATGTACTCTATGTAAAAAACTTTCCCAATTGTTAAACTTCCCACATTGATTTTTGATTCATTTTTTTACAATCTGTCCAGACTAGAAATTAAAATCAATCATGACAAAAGTAGGGATCACCGAAGATTTATAAAACTAAACTACCATCAAAGCCACAACACTGGTTCTGGTACGTTGTTTTTCCTCAACCGTTAGATCAATGGATAAGGTGGTGCAACAAATTCTGTGCCCAGTAACAATGCCACAAACAGTTGGTGCAAACATCCTTAAACAAACTACTCGCCCTGTTTTCGGAAACCACAATGCAAGTAGTTTTCCTTGCATCTAAAATTATTTTTAATTCATTTCCTTTGCGACTTCCTTCAAATGCACTTGAGCCGGCTCAATCTTCAAAATATACAATATTAGCACTGTGAGAGATTTGAAGGGTGAGTGAAAATAAAGAATATGAAATACTAACTGGCACATATATTTAAACATAATTATTTTTTTAAGCAACACACAACAGGGTTTTAAAACTTCCAGTCATCTGGCAGTTACACATGTTCCAATATCCCAATAAAAATAAACAGTGTATAAATTAAATTATTTATGTAAGCATCAAGTGGTGAATGAACATTTTATTTCCAGTCACCAAATAAATAAATCTGGTTGCAAAAGCAATTCAAAAAATTAGGACACACAACAAAACAATAAAACATCAACTTGGAAGAGACTTATCTAAAGACCCGCTTTTATAAGGTGATTAAAATATCATGTAACTTACATTTCAGTCGAAAAAGTATTCATTCAATAGATAACCCACTAAACGGTAGTACCCGAATTGAAATGTTTTCAAGACTAGCGGTTTGGCAACTATAAACTATAAACCTGAAATTTCTCCTTCCGCCCTGATTTTTTGAAGCAACAATTATTACAGGTCATTCTGATCGTTGTTTTTCTTGGTAAAGCAATATGGACCAGGTTGATCCACATTTCATACATTAGAATTAAACAACACAAATATTTGAATTTCGACTGACTTAAACTATTTAATGAACTAGTCGGTTTTAACCTTAGAAAAGAATTGATAACCAGTCTGGCAAACTAAATCAATAGGATATATCCTAGACATGAAATCTCGGTCTCTGTCATAATAATATATACCAATCCCACTTAACCATGAAAAAAAAATTACGACAAAAACACTTGAATAAAATCTTACGAAAAGAAGACCTGTCCTTCATTCCAAATGTGGGTGTCCCAATCATTTATTCCATTAGGATTTTGTTTACAAATTGATTGTCCGTGAATGATAAAATGCTTGGAAATATCAATGATTTTCTTAACCCCAGTGGGAGACTACAACAACAACAACAGGTATGGGGTAGAGGAAAGGGCCAGAAACACAAGCCCTTCCATTTATTGACAACGAACTGCCCAAGCAGAACCAAATACACTACAGTCTAATAATAACAACAAACCATGAGGGGGGAGGGAGGGAGGGAAAGCCAGCTAAATAAAGCACATGTTAGAGTTCTAGCAGCGTTCTAACAGTTCTACAGCGCAGACTCCGACAAACTAGTCCCAGGCTTCCGTCCTCCCCAGAGTTAAATGTAAATAAAATGAATATTATTACTACTTAACCCCAGTGGGAGACTACAACAACAACAACAGGTATGGGGTAGAGGAAAGGGCCAGAAACACAAGCCCTTCCATTTATTGACAACGAACTGCCCAAGGGAGGAACGACCTACCCCATACCAAGAACACATAAGTAAACGAGCGATCAAACAAACGAGGCTAGTTGGCAGGAAGCATGCATTCTATACTTTATGGGTATATGAATATAAGACCTGAAGGCATCGGATCGCCAGTCTCCTAGTCGTTTAATTAACTCCTCTGGAATGTTAGCTTGAAAGGCTATAGTGGCACCCCCTGCTCTAAGGCTGTGACCACTGATGCGGGAGGGGTCTAAACCTGCTGTTGAGGCCACCGATGCAAGAAGACTGTCGAATTTGCCATATGTGAATGGTATTAGGCCCCTACTTGAGGGTGCTGGCAAGACGAAGGCTGGACCAGACAGGGGGGCTGGCACAAGCTTGAAGGCATGCTGTAGTGCAGAATAAGGGCACAGTGGGTGGCCTGGGATGAGAGGTAGTGGAATAGTAAGGAGACGTTGACTAAACTGGATGGTTTTGGACCAGCGGTTGATAACGATGGCCCAGCCTGGATAGAACACGATGTCACTTCTTCTAAGATTCTTCAAAGGGTTGAACTTGGCCACACCCTTTAACAACATATTGGCTTTGCGAAGGAGACCAAAGAAACCAGTTAAACAGACAGCCCAGAAGGTGGCATGGACTGGGTCTGCCAAGTTCAAATGTGACTTGATAGCCAAAAGCATTGCAGGCGTCATGGGTTGTTTCTGTGAGACTGTGCGGCCTTTGCAGCGACGAATACCACGCAAGGTTGTTGCTAAGTGGAAGTTATTCTTGGTAGGGTCGTCAAGCCCGTGTTCCAAATGGACAATACGAACAATGTTCAAGTAAGCGGGAATCGAGGAAGCAGACAAAGAACGGGCCAAGAAAGCTGCGTAGCGGCTAAGTGTGACGGTGGAAGCTGGAAGTGGCTGGTACCCGTAATAAACGCAAAAGGTAAGGTAGGCTCGAAGTTGACTTCTGTAAGTGGCCTTGGTGGAAGTTGCATAGGCTTGTTTTCGAAACTTGAGAACTTCCATGTCCAATCTCGACTGATCATCTGGATCTGAGGAAAGCAAGCGACAAAGGTGACAGGTGAGACAAGAAGTCTTCAGTAGAGGAAGAGGACCGTGAGAACCATGCGTTAAGCGCGTGTCGGTGGCAAGTTTCATCAAGTCTAGAGATACTGTCGGCAATAACATTGGCTGTACCGGGGATGTGCTGAACAGTTAGCTGGATAGCATGGTACTCTGACAACCAGAAGAGCTCTCGGAGCCAATCCATCATGATAGGACAGGGGGTGGTTCCTTTGTTTATAACTGCTGCAGCAACTTCACTGTCTGACTTGACAACAACCTTCTGTCCTGACCAAAATGGGGCCCACCGTTTGGTTGCCTGGAGAACCATGAAAGTTTCTTTGTAGTTGATATGCAGAGGGCACATGTTTGGAAAATCTAGTGCCCAGTTAACGTATAGCCAATCATTGTGCCAACAACAACCACCACCTGCAGGTGAAGCATCAGTATAGGCTGGTGCAGAAATCATAGGGAGCTCGTCGGGGAATAGGGATCTGCAGTTGAAAACAGGAAGAAGGGATGACCACCACTGTAGGTCTGCTCTTGCTTGGGTATTGAGGTAAACGTGATGATGACGATGTTTTGCTGAGTTCATTAAGGTTATCACACGTCGCAAAAAGGTCCGACCCCCTCTGACGACCCGAGCAGCCCAGCTTAGTTTTCCCACAAGGCGCTGAAGATGATGTTTCTGACACTTGCTCTTGGTTAAGGTCAAGTTCAAAATGTCTAATAGCTCAGAGACGCGGTCCCTGGGGAGCCGTAGTTCACGATTCACTGTATCCATTTCGACTCCCAGAAAGCACAGGGATTGACTGGGTTGAACAACCTTTGACCAGTTTATTGTGAAACCAAGCGACTGAAGTAAACTGATGAGGGTGTCCACAGCTATTTGACACTGCTGCTGACTGGGTTCTATGATGAGGAAATCATCCAAATAAGCGAGCACTGTGAAACCACGGCTGGCCATCATTCTACAAACTGATTGGGTTAGGCGGTGAAAAACCATAGGAGAGGTTCGAGCACCAAAGGGCAGGCGTTTATCAAACAAGAAAGTCGTGTTGGTAGTACCTTTAAAAAGCCAACACATGCCAGTGACTTTCCAGCTGCTGGGGTGGGTCCCAACACTTCGGTACGCATGTTTTAGATCAACCTTGGCCAGCCAAAAACCTGGTTTGGCTTTGCACGCTGCTTCATCAACTGTGGTATATTTGTAGTGGTCAAGGTCCATGTAGGAGTTTGCACTCAATGCAAGTGGTCGACTGCAGTCCATTATCATCCGCAGCTCCGAAGAGTCTCTTTTGGGTACAGCTCCTATAGCATTAACAATGGTGGGGGGCGTGTTTAATGATGCAAAATGGCCTAGCGAGAGGCCCTTACACAGTTGCTCTTCAATCTGCTCTTTGGCCCCTGGCCTGAGCGCTGATCTGTTATTCCTTGTGAAAGCTGGTAAAACAGTAGCATCTCGTTGAATCAAGTCAAACCCCTCTCGTACGCCATTGAGAATAAAGTCTTTGTCCGCATCATTAACTAGTTCCTTTGCCCATATTTCATACTTTAAGTCTGTGGAAATACAGGCTGCGTCGGGCTGCTGCGCATTAAAACATGAGAGCCCTGCTGATTGGTCGCAGTAAGTAACACACTCTGCTGTATCTAACTTAACATGTGGGTATTTCCCTGCCATAGGTGAAGCAGTCGAGCTATCCCCTGCAAGAGGTTCCGCTAAAGAGTTGAGAAATAGCTCTGCAGACGAGTGTGAGTTCAGGCTTGGGGGTTGAGAGTAGTTGTGTGCTTCCATTGGGGGTGGTCCCCGAGGCACTGTGGCTTTATACAAACGTGGTCATATTTGCAAGCTGAACCATAGCTACAGCCTTGTCGACGTTGGAAATCAAAGCACACCTGCTTGCCTGTTGTTGGGTTGATAGTTGGCGTTGATTTACCTGGGGGGCGGTTTGCTTGCTTAGTTGAGCCAGGCTGGGTAGCCTCAGGCTTGTGGAGCGATTGCTGGTAAATAAACTGGCTTTCCGTACTCCACTTGCAACCAGTAGCAAATTGCATGCGGCGATAAAGGTCGTCATAATGGATGACACGGGCTATCGGGTAAATCTTGGCCAGTTCTGAGACTTTGGTGCTGTATGATATATAATTCATAATGTCTGACACTGAAGATAAGGCACCCTCTTTGATAAGTGTGTGCATAATTCGGTAGTTTGCTGCTGACCATTGTGGAAAAGTGATGTTGGTGAGCTGGGGCTTCTTCTCATGACTAGTCTTTAAAATGATTTGAGTGCCCCCAGATGCGCCAAGCACGGTCTCCCGGTCCTCTTCCAGAACCACTGGAAGGGAGCTAACAAAATCAGGAATTAGTAGGGGACGCTTACCTCTGGGGGTGGTGCTGGGTTCCAGTAGTTTTTGTGCTGGATCTACCAATTCGTCAGAAAGACCAAGAAGAATTGGGTCTCCCAGTGACTCTTCTAAGGCTTTAAGTTCCTCCTGAACCGCTGTGTCAGATTGCAACGTAGTTAGGGTGGGTACAGTCGCTCGTTGGGTCGTACACTGGCCTTGATTCTGCATGCTGACGTTCGCCGGGTTTGGGGCGGCCATCTTGGACTGACTTTCGTGTGTCATCGCGGACTGAACCCGAGCAAGCTCAATTTTGGCTCGCGTTAGTTCAAGTTCCAATTTCAAATTCTCATTCTGAAGTTTGCTGATGCTGGTCGCAGATTTCTGTTCCTCTGCTGGTTTCAAGATCGGGGATTGAAGTTTGCTGTCACTGGTGGACTGTTTTCCCGCTTCGGGTGTCAGGCTTTCAAGCAAAGACTCTACTTGGTTCAATTCTTCTCTAATCGCACGTGTCTGAAGGCTCTCTGTCGGATCCAAATCTAACTGGAAATCCTGCAAATGCTGGGGTAGTGTCTTCTCCCTCGTACTCCTTCTAAGCTCCATTTTTCCAGAGGGAAAGCCAGCTAAATAAAGCACATGTTAGAGTTCTAGCAGCGTTCTAACAGTTCTACAGCGCAGACTCCGACAAACTAGTCCCAGGCTTCCGTCCTCCCCAGAGTTAAATGTAAATAAAATGAATATTATTACTACAACAACATGATATAAACTTCAGACATGCTGGCTTAGAAAAACCATTACCGTAAGTAAAACAAAAATCAAATACAAAATTAACCTACCTCAAAATACCGCTTCACACTGCAATTTAACTTGTAAAGAAAACGACCATCGCCATGAAAAGCGGCCACCATCTTGTCAAAGACCGCAAAGGATTGCCACCGTCAAACGAAGCGAGACTCGCACGATAATTTCCTCAAAAGAAACCCGAGTGATAATAAATAACCCGAGGCAATTTATCGCGAAATTAGTAACAAATACAACTCGTTCAGCAAATTGGTAACGCATGTTGATCTGAACTGATCGAACGCCTCGTTAATCTAATTTAATACACTCTACTGCACTCTACGCAACGATTCGGACAAATCGGAGCGAAGATCATTTACCGTACCGCACGAATCAAACGGGACGATAAGCAGTCTGACCAACACAGTCATGAATATACGATTCGTGAACACTACTCTACGGAACGTAGGACATTTAACGATCCGTACGAATCGAACGGATTGTCAAACCGTCTGCCCCACACACAGGAAAAAAAAAGAGATTCCAATCATGGTAAAACATGGGAAATTCACTGGAACATTACTGGTCTTTCATTGGTAATCTTAATAAGGTTTCCAACCTTGGAAATTTGGCATAACTTCCAACCTTGGAACCTTAAAATTGCAATACCAACATTGGTATGTGGCTATACCAACATTGGTATCTAATATGATACCAACCTTGGTATTTAACACTACCAACATTGGTATACCAAATGTTCATACCAATGTTGGAAAACAAACTTCCCAACATTGGAAACTTCATAGACCTCCAAACCTTGGTAAATTGCTGGCCATTATTGGGATGCTATTGAAATACCAATGCTGGAAACAAATATTCTATTATTGGACTTTTAGAATAATTTCCAACCTTGGTTATTGCTGACCAATAATGGGATATTATTGATATACCAATAGCAAATCAATTATTCCAGCATTGGACACTAACCTTGTTGGAAAATGAAAGCTACAAAATGATGTGTGTGTGTGGGAGGAAACAAAAAAGGAAATTTTTACAAAAACGATGTAAAAGACAATGTAAATATAAACAGGAAACCTTTAATTATAACCATATCAACCACATCATTCAACCTACAGTAAATGAGGAAGTCCATTTCTTTTACATGATGAAACAAGATGATTGTCTTTAACACACAAACAATAGGTTTGATACTGAAGTAATACTACCCAGTAAGTCCCTCTACTTCAAAGCCTTCAGAACTCATATCAGATGAGCTTGCTGGACTTGAAGGAGAAAAATCAAAAACAGGCTTACAGACACTTATATTCTGCCTCTTCAGCCGTTTGAAGTCTACCTCTGAACAGCTGGCTTTTAAAAAGCCTTGTTGAAATAGCACTCTGGCAATTGGTAATAGCATATCCCTTTTGCCAAGGGAGCGGTACCTAACACCTAGTTTTTTTGCAACTGGCACCAAATGGGTTTTTACTCCAAGATCTTGGAGAGAGTTTGCCTGTAATGCAACACGTACTGCTATCTTTGCACTTTGAGGGTTGATGTCTTCTGGAGAAGCAGAAGGGGTCTCTTCATGGTCTGTATCTGAATCTGTGTATGTCAAGATATAAGATTTGTAAGCTCGTCAGTTGATATTCAAATAATTCTAGTTATTTGCATGAAGACTGTTCGTAATTTTAAGCTAAGTTCTTATTTTTCTAACTCACCAGAACTGTTCTGGCAGCTGGAAATTGGAGTAGATGTACATGGGATTGGTTGAGAAACCTTAGCTCTCTTTGCAGGCTTGTGTTGAACCTAATGTAATAAAGAACTTTGCAATGATTAAATTAAAACAAAATTTGTACAAAAGGCAAGCAATCACTAACAGTGTGTGATCCAGAGTATGGTAAGTTCAATTGTTTATTCCACAAATAGGAACCAATTATGGCTAGACCTGCAGAACTATGAGTACAAGCTACTCATAATGTAATACTTGAGCACCTACCTCATAATCATAACCATTGGTAATTCTCCTGTTTTTCTCTTGGCCCCATTGAATAATGTGTGCCCTTATAGCATCTGCAACATCAAAATAATATTTAATTATTTTGAAGCACTGACCTACTGAGATGCAATGCCTGTGCATACCCCACTAATTGCACTAGTTTCCAATAGTTGCTAAAAAGCGAAGAGTGTTTTACATGGTCACATGCAAACGCAACTTAATAGATAAGGAAAAGATTAACGATAAACGACAAGGACATAAAAGATATTACATGGCAATGGGGGAAATACAAGATTTCTCTTCCAGTGTTGAAGAATATTCTAATTCCTTAATGATGGCTTTCCCTCCTTCATTTGCTAATAAATAGCCTACAGTCAATGTTATTATATTTACCATATCCAAAACCAATCTCCAGGATCGCACACATATCCACTAGCTTGCTTGCCAGTTCTTCAAGTTGCAACTTTGTATGTTCATTTTTAAAATAGATTTTCTCATTGCCACTCCACAGTTTTGCAGCCTCTCTCAAAATGATTGCACTCCTAAAATAAAATAAGTACGAACTACATTGCTCATGTGTATCACTGATTGTTGCTTAGTGTCCCTGATTATAGTAGGCCTGATGGCCAGCTAGAAGAATAGACACTTAAATAAAGTTTTTGATTGACTGATTGTAATAAAAAAGTTATATCACTATTATTAGCTTTTGTTACTTGCCCCTAAACTTTATATAAAGGTTTGATCGTTTCCCAGAAACAGTGTCACAGAACTGTTCTGTTCTGTTCACAGAACTTGTCATTACCATAGCAACAATAAACCCAATGAAAAGACTAAGAAATCCCTGAATAGAGTAATTTTGTGTTGACCAGGTTTTTGGTTACCTTGTGTTGTAGCGTGTCTTGAGTTCTGGTGACCACAGCTTTTTATCCTCAAGTCTTACTTTCTTTGTCCATTGTTGTGTTTTGGTAGAATTAAAAGAACAAGGTGCATTCACATTTGACTCTTTATTTCCTAAAAGAGATTGCATGTTTGTCACTTCAGTTGATGATGAGGAAATCAAAGACAATTGGGAGGGGGATGGTAAATATTGGGTGCTTACCACTTGTAGGAAGAATCCGGTTGGTGAGACTGTTCCTAATTTAACCAACTGAGGGAGATTGTACTTTCCACGTAGCTACAAGGTGTGCTGTTCTGCCTGCCCCGAAGGGTCTGGAAAAAGAGGGCTAGCTCTGGTTGTTGTCCACAATCTCCGAATGGATTTTCCAGTTGACTTACAGTTCTGTAAGTTGTTGTTGTTTTTAATTTTTTTTTTGGGGGGGGGGGGGGGGGGCTAAATATTAATGGTAAGCAACTGTCATTTAAGGTAAGTTAGAACTACATGTAAACAATGAACCTTCTTTCTTACCACAGCAACTTTGTATGTTCTACAAAAGCTCAAGTTGTCAGCCAATGATTGAAACCCCAAGATCTTTCAAGGTTGCTCTGTCCAGTTGTGACAGAACCTTACCAGTGATTTGCTGTGCTGTGTTTAGGGAAATATAGATATTTTTAATTCAAATTATATGATGTGCAACTTAATAGGGTGAAGCAGCAAATTAATTGTGCCAGTAGTTCAAAAAATATCCTGCATCCTTTATACGTTAATTTGGTGAAGCGCGCGCGCACTGAGTAAGTAGTATAAGAACCTTTGAATGTTAATAACTGAGTAAGGACTAATATTTCAAGCTCACCCAAAAATAATGGAGCTTCTTCTTTGAATCCATTTTTCCTCAACCATAGCTCGACATCTTCAGCTGTCCATTCTAAATGTTTTGTGTCAAATCGAAGGAAAACAATCACACTTCTACCATATAGCCTGGTATGAGTCGTCTTCACTCTACTGATTCTTGTGACCAAGATCTACAGCTGTTTATTTTAATATTTAGTAATCCCGCAAACAACGACTCTAGTTGTCTACACTTGATTAGTTAACATTTTATCACAGATTCCATTTTTTTTTCACCGCTGGATAAATACAATAAATTGAGTTCTTATAGGACTTATCAAAGTAATTTTAAGCTTATTTTCGCGCCATTAAAAAATGGTGCAAACGGAGGACTCTAACTAAATGCATGCTGCAAGATACATGTACGATAAGATGAGCCATATTTAAGGCGCTAAAGCTCAAAAAACGGCTTAATAACAGTTTCAGCAGTTTGCATAACTGACACGAAGAATAAGCTTTACTTTAACCCGCATTCAAAAATTTCCCGCCTTCGAATTCTTGTTGTAGATGCTTATTGAGAGTGAACGATAAGTTCAAATCTAAAACTGATCGGATATTTCTTGGAACCAAATAAAAGTTATGAAGGATAAAGGTCAAGCTAAAGCTAGCGATGATCAAGAAGTTTCGAATTGATGCAGCTGTAGTTTTGGCGGGAATCGAACGTACAGAACGTACATATAGCGAATGATAGAATTAGCTTACCTTCCACGAATCTTGTATCCGGTACTATTTCCTTCACTTCTTCTCCACCTTCCTTGCTATCACTCTGTGCGAGATTCATGACGAGAAATGTTTGGATAAACACTATATCAGCACTCACTAAATGCAGCCACAACAGCGAAGACCAGCGAGCGAATGATTACATTACAAAAAAGAGCGCGAATGTCCGTGGGGATCACATGATAGACCCAGTCTTTCTCGATCGCAAGAAACTCGTCTCCAGTCTTGGCCTCGGCTAAAACAAGATGGCTGACAGGGTGGACGCAGCGACGAAGCGTGCTTTAGATCAAGATGATTTTTCCCTTCATGGTTGCAGATGCCCTGATCTTAAAAGTAAAAGCAATTCTTTTCACGTTCATTGCTTTTGTGACCTCTGCAATGGTAAAGCTGTGCCACCTTCAACCGCCTGGAGACACAAAGAAAGAACTAAACGGGAAAATTGACCCCCAGAGTTGATCCAGATCTAGAAGGTACCGGTAACGACGACTATATACCAGTAGAGAGTGCTGTTGAATTTTCAGCTTTTTATTCCGAGGTACAAATATCTGGCAAAGGTAACCTTACGAATGCTGATCCATTACTCCTTGGTGACGATGATGGAAACATGATATTTTCCTGTAGCAGTGGATACAGTTGTTGTGCCCTACTTTCCAGTCGCTAATGACATGGTTAATGTAAAGGGGGATGACGGAGCAGTGTGGAAAGCACGCGTGTTAACATTTAGTTTGAGACGCCAAGTTGTCCAGGGGCGCTTCTTTGTCGAAGGAAGCGGTGGTATGTGGGTTCCTGAAACCACACGCCCACAAGAAATTCATTTTAAGAGTATTCTGGGGCTTGCAAAAGGTAGCTGGGTTAATGTCAATTTTACTCTTTGGCAGCCAGATTAACTGAATGTGACATTTGCTTTATTAGAGGCCAAAACAGAGTTGATTGTAAACGTACATGTCTTGGAACATGGGCGAGAAGAGAATGTTTTTTTGCAAAATGCTCATGTAAGTCAAAAAGAATGCCCAGATCATGTTGGAAACATACAACTTGTATACTTCATAGTAGTATTAATAAAATAACTTATGAAACCAACAGTATTCTAATATTTGTACCCAATATATTAAATTTCAAAAAATCTACCAATTATTGGTAGATTGGTTTGTTGGACGGGTTAATGTTGGTAATAATGTTCTTGGTAAATTATTGGTATTACTTTACCAACAATATTCCAACATTGGTATTCAATATGTTAAATTTCCAATAATCTACCTATTATGTTCCACGAATGGCTAGTTTGATGTGCCAATGTTGGTATATTCTTGGTAAATAATTGGTATTGGGTTACCAACAATATTCCAACATTGGTATTCAGTATGTTAAATTTCCAATAATTTACCTATTATGTTCCAAGAATGGCTAGTTTGATGTCTCAATGTTGGTATATTCTTGGTAAATTGTTGGTATTGCATTACCAACAATATCCCAACATTGGTATTCAATATGTTAAATTTCCAATATTTTACCAATAATATTCCAAGGATGGTTCAATTGCTTGACTAATGTTGGTATTTGATTGGTATATTATTGGTACTCTAAAGGAAACCCAATAATGGTCCAACATTGGATTACAAATTTCCAATGATATTCCAACTTGGAATCTCTATTTTTTTCCTGTGACACACTCAAGATCATCAGAAAGGTAATTTTTTTCTAAGTCCCCGTAATGAGATGCAATATACGATCCGTAAACTCCACTCTACGGAACGTAAGACATTTAACGATCCGTACGGATCGAACGGATCGTCAAGCCGTCTGCCCCACACACTCGATTTCCACAGCTGAAGGGTGATTTTTTCTAAGTCCCCTTAATGAGATGCAATATACGATCCGTAAACTCCACTCTACGGAGCGTAAGACATTTACGATTGGTACGGATCGAACGGATCGTCAAGCCGTCTGCCCCACGCACTCGATATTCACCAGAAGGGTGATTTTTTCTAAGTCCCCTTAATGAGATGCAATATACGATCCGTAAACTCCACTCTACGGAGCGAAAGACATTTAACGATCCGTACGGATCGAACGGATCGTCAAGCCGTCTGCCCCACGCACTCGATATCCACAGAAGGGTGATTTTTTCTAAGTCCCCTTAATGAGATGCAATATACGATCCGTAAACTCCACTTAGCGGAGCGTAAGACAGTCAACGATCCGTACGGATCGAACGGATCGTCAAGCCGTCTGCCCCACACACTCGATATCCACAGAAGGGTGATTTTTTCTAAGTCCCCTTAATGAGATGCAATATACGATCCGTACACTCTACTCTACGGAGCGTAGGACATTCAACGATCCGTACGGATCGAACGGACTGAATATGATTTTAACGGATCGATATGCAGTGTTCATCGCTGGTATTTTCCATATTTAGAACGAATAATATACGTTTATACAGTATTCCCTTCCAAGCAAGAATTAAGAGCCGCACGACTACACTCTGTTGGTTTAATGAGATGCAAGAATTGCGAATTCAGAGTCGATTGAATTAGCTCCAACGGCCGACAATTTTTTTACGATTCTTCGAGATGCTGAAGGAGGGATAAACTACCTGAAGACCAGCAAAATAGTCGTTATCATTCACAAGGCCGCGTTTAGAACAACGCGCATTTACAAAGTTCGTAAGTAAACGTGACTCCCAACAGCTTGAATAGCTGCCGAGGTTTTTGAACAGCTAGGTCGACCGTTCGAACTACTGGTAGTATTTTTGAAAGGAGGGGATAATTTTCTAAAGAAACTATGGTGCTACGTCGGTGGGAAGTATAACAATATAATTTGGTTTTATCAACTGGGTTGATAATGTGAATTGGCCACCGTAAAGAGATTCAAGAGCTGACGTTTCGAGCGTTAGCCCTTCGTCGGAGCGAAAGGACAACTTGACGTATATCATTCCATTCGAGCGGCTAGTGAACGGTTAACAAACGGATAGGTGTTCGGAACGTTCTCACATGAAATGTTCTTACTCCTCGATTGCTTCAAAAAACCATAAAAAAAAACCTTTGCAACCAAAGTGACGTCCATTCTCGTCCCCAGAACCACTTGTCCCTCTTAGCCGGCTGGGCCTGTGCACGAGGAACAAGAGGCTCTGGGGACACATGATTTGCTTCGCTGAAATCAAACAAAGGGAGTCCAATCACATCAGCTGTTTTAAAATCCCAAATCATTAGCACGTTTAAAACGGTGGATGTGATTGGACCCCTTTGTTAGATTTCAGCCAATCAAATCATGTGTCCCCAGAGCCACTTGTTCCTTGTGCACAGGCCCAGCCGGCTCAGAGGGACAAGTGATGTCGTAACAGAAACTCGACCCAGTCTCCGGACACTTTTTCTTCAGAAAAGCCGCACTTTAGACCCCTTAAAATTACTCGAATATTTGTTCAGTAAAATTGTTACACAGACAGTGGTTTTCTATACATATCGAGGAAGTCAAGACGACAGTGAAAAAGTTTGCGTCATATGCACGTTATCTACATGCATGTAATGGCAGAGCTCCCATGGGCGCCGAAGGCGTGCACGAGCAGAGCCCCATACCTTAGAAATTTTAGGAGCCATGGAGCTGAAAAATATTGGTTCTCAAGTGACTGTCCATCCGTACGACCGTACGAACGCAGTTTGCGTGTCGCGTGACGTGGGAAAAATCGCACTGTTAAGGTCTGTTTTAGCAGAGATACGTTTTAAAACGACTGTTACGTCTACGGAACTACATGGCTACCTGCCAACGTGGCTACGGGGCTACGAGGCTATTCGGCTACCTTGTAAGGCGACCAGATAATTACATAGTTTTTGATAGACATGGGTCACACCAGAGCGAATTCAGTTTGTTTTACAAAAGATTGGATCAACATTGGAGCTTTTCCTAAGGCGATCCCTACAAGCAAAATCGCCCAAACAGCGTGTTTATTTAAGGAAATTGATGCACAGCTACGCTTTTAGAGAGAGCGCGCAAAAACCAGGAGAAAGCATCGAGGCGGTGAACATGGATAGTCGATCTGGTCGGAATTCAAACACCATTTTACGATAAATCTTTCTCCGGATTTTGGATATTTTGGATGGGATCGATCTCTGTCGTCGTCTAGGCCTTCTTCGTTCTGCAAATCGCAGAATGATTCCTTAGCTGGTCGTCGCAGTTAGCCATAAAGACGCAAAAGTATCAAAACATTTTGGGTTTGTTGTTGAAAATTGAGGTGCACAGAAAGCGCACAGAGAACCGCGGTTCGTTCGGGCCGCATGATGTTTACGTTTATAGGTCATGGCGGCGAAAAATCATATATGGGCTATATGCGTATCTGCCGCGGGATAATCATTTTTGCTTCCTTGACATACTTCGCGCTGTGATCCTTAGATGGGGTACCTAAATTGTATTATTTGGATATTTTGCAATTTACAGTGCGTAAACAACACGCTGAAAGAAAAAGAATCGGTCTGCCAAAGTGAAAACGTTACAAAATAAAATCAACCTGTTTACACCTTTCTTAGTTTTTGTTTTTTTTTCTTGAAAAGGGTGTCATTTTCCGGTGTCATTTCCAAAATTTAAGGGAGTACCCCTCCCCAGGGGTAATCGTGTACGTGCTTGAAAACACCAAATTATTCCTTAACCACAGAGTGCAAATCATCTTTTAAAAGAAGTCGGATAAACGTATTGAAAAGCCACATAAAATCTTTTGGATTGACGTTTTTCTTCCCTTCAAGGCGCGCAAATTGAAAAACGTGTAGGTTTTGGCGCTTGACAAAAATTTGTCCTCCCTTATAGCAGGACGACGGAACCTAAGATGTTTGGTACGGCGTGAGAAAGTTTGGTTCGAAAACAAAATGCCATCCGCACTTATAAGCCGGAACTGATGACATTTGTTTTTATTTTTGCAAAATTCACTTACTGCGTACGGTACCTTATTGTGTTGCTTCATGTGAGACCGGATAACGAACCTGAAAACAATTTGTCAGTGCCTACATTTTTGGGTCTATTCGTATCGGCCAAAATAAAAATTCAAGCTAGAGCGACCCATGACTTACGTATTTCCGTAGCCACGTACCCGCGGAACCAGGTGGCCACGTACACGTGTAGCCATGTAGCTCTGTAAGCCCGTAGGCACGTAGCCGCGTAATTTTAAAGTGCACCTAACTCCAAAATATTTTTTTCGCTAAAATAATCCTTTGCACCAGTTCCAAACGCATTGCACCTTTCGTTTCTCCCTTTTACAAAATTCGGACTATATATAGCATTCAAAGGTTACGAAAAACTGTACATCATACGTTCCACGACCGAGTCAGAAGGGGCGTGGGTCTATTCCTGATTTGACGTCACAAACTGATTTGTATCGCATCAAGTCTTTGTAAATATGCATGCAAATCAGTTTGTGACGTCAAATCAGGAATAGACCCAAGCCCCTTCTGACTCGGTCGTGGAACAAACGATGTACAGTTTTTCGTAACTTTTGAATGCTATAAGTAGTCAGAATTTGGTAAAAAGGAGAAACGAAAAGTGCAATGCTTTTCGAACTGGTGCAAAGGTTTATTTTAGCGAAAAAAATATTTTGGGGTTAGGTGCACTTTAACCCCCGGACGTACAAGCAAACTCATACTCCTACCGTGGTACAAGAGGGGAGGGGTGGGGGTGGGGTGGGAGGAACCTCCCCACCCCCTTAGTTTTGGTTGGGTTAAGATACTTTGAAAAGACCTTGAAAAGGTTATACCATCAATAGATAGTCTGTTACGTCGTCTACACGAGGTTAATATTATGGGTTACATATGCAAATTGCGCCGCTGGGGGCCTATGACGTCATCCAATTTAACGTTGGTTGTTCTTGACAAAATTAAAAGTTTAACTCACAAATTACAGTTTTGAACAGCTGAACATGTAAAACGATTTAATAAGGGAATAAAATGACTTTTTGTGGGAATATGGTTTATTTGCGCCCGCGTAGTGTTATTTGCGGCCCGAGCGCGAATGTTCCCGATAAAAGTAATTTTATTATCATTATTATCAATATACAAGGCCAAATAACATCCTAATATCTAAAAAAATTTAGTAGAGTTTTCAAGAATACAAGCAAGAACGTACTTCGCACTGAAAATGTTATAACTGCAGTAAAAGCCGGACCGATATGTTTTGAACAGGTGTAGAACTTAGCGGTCTCTAAAAATAATAGCCAATGAGTTAAGAACTCATGGATAATCATAATAAATTAAAGTATGTCCAACAGTAGCAATTAAGCAGATACGGTTTATATGCGAATGCAGCCATAACACTACTGGGACAAAGACCTGAAAATTGCTACTGTTGGACATTCTTTAATTTATTATTCACCAACCCCGCCAGGTATTTCGTCCACTTTAAGGGCTAACCCATATACGGCCGCTCTCATGTGGCTTTGATAGCTCAGTTGGTAGAGCACTGCACCGGGAACGCAGAGGCCGTGGGTTCGAACCCCGTTCAAAGCCAAAAAATGTTCTTTTCAGGTCTTTGTTCCAGTAGTGTTATGGCTGCATTCGCATATAAACCGTATTTGATAATCATAATATTTAACGAGCTTACATTTCACAGTTGATCGTGGCTGTAAAATTCCTGGCGTACTTCAGCCGAGGTAATTTTGCTTGACCGTAGGAATCAAGTGAACGATGTTTCGCTTCTTGTAAAGACGACAAGAACTTGCTTTCTTTGTTTCTTCTGGATTGCGCTTTTGCTTCTAGCCTATCTTCAAGTCTAAATCCGAATTTTTTGTCTTCATTCTTCCCATTTATAACAAGCAGACCGATTTTCTCTCTGAAAACTATTTGTTTTGTGTGAAACTGAACTTCAAAGCCTGCTGTTCGCTCGTACGCACCTCGATGGTTTTCCCGCCTCAAACCGGCTGAACGTAATCTGATTGGTTTAAATTCATCGCGTGAACCAATCAACTTCAGGGCCATTTGTGGCCCGCACAGCGTGTGTTTTGACTAGAGGGGGTAAGTTTCTAAAGAAACTGTGGTGCTGCGTCGGTGGGAAGTATAACAATATAATTTGGTTTTATCAACTGGGTTGATAATGTCAATTGGCCACCGTAAAGAGATTCAAGTGCTGACGTTTCCGACGAAGGGCTAACGCTCGAAACGTCAGCACTTGAATCTCTTTACGGTGGCCAATTGACATTATCAACCCAGTTGATAAAACCAAATTATATGTGTTTTGACTAGGCCGGATTTTAATTTGGCCGCGTATATTGGTAATAAACTGCTTTAGGCCCAGGAACAGGGTCTTAAAGCGTACAATATTAAATTTTCAAGGGATAATCCCGAACACCACTCACTTGCATTTTAATATCTCATTCTTTCATCAAATTGTCAGAAAAGATGTTTTAAGGGCCCTGAACAGTATCTGGTTGCCATGTTACGCGGCTGCTATGCAAGTGAAATATTTCTTTTCCGGTGTTTTCGGGGCCTGCGTAGTGGCAAAATTTACTTCATACTTTTTGGCGAGAAACTTCATACAATCACATGCACCAGAAACCTGTTAACCATTGAATGCAATATTTGCGAACGTACAGTGTAGATAAATTGAGATGTTTGTCATACAAAATGTTTGCACAACAAACGAAAATAATACGTACCGCCAACGCGATATATATTTTTACAGAAGTGATGTACTTGTGAGTAAAAACATACGAACATACGGAACTATGTGTTTTGAAAGTTTCCCCTTCAGCTCAGTACAGAAGCCTGTGTAAACCATGGTCAAAAGTTAAGGCATTATCATTAGAGCTGAACAAAGCACAAACAATAAAACTGAAGTAGTATTTATTTCGATTTGTTTGTCGGCGAGCGAAGGAAGAAAAAAATTGCCAGTTTCAATTGAAAAACTGATTCGTAGTGAACCAGACTTAGCTGCCGAAAATTGCCCACCGAAACAGCTGAAATTATTCGTTCTGTAGATAACAACATTTCTAAAGAATAAAGCTATTCAACTATTCATCTATTAATTCAACCGATCGAGCTATCAGCACAAAAATTGACCACGCCGATTACACCTGTTTCGCAAAATTACAACTGATTATGATGAAACTCAAACTGAAACTCCTTTTAATACTTACATCCAACTTCGTATACATTTGTAGTAGCCTGTAAATGTTAACTGACGGCAGAAACGATTGTTAAAGCTAAGAGAAAAGCAAACAAGATTCAAGTAAAAGTTTGCTAAATGACGTTTTGCTGAATGAAAAAAAATAGTTTTTGAAGCGTACGCGAGCAGTGAGGAAGCCAGCTCATTTTTTTTTTTTCCTTTCTGACTTTTTTTTATTTATTTTTTTATTTTATTATTATTATTATTATTATTCATAGCAACGACACATACAAACAATACTACGTTACATGACTATTTGAGTTACACTACTATTACTACATTACATTACATTACATTGCTTGACCTACTTACAGAAATTGTACTTACATTGCTTGTATTCTTTTTAACTAATTACGAAATAAATACACGTGCTACGTCATCCTGCATACGATGCTAACACAACACACACACACATACACCCACACGCACCCCACCCACACATACAAAAGATAATAGAAGATTCCCCTTACTCAACTTTCATACTTAAAGTGCTTCACGCATCGTAGTTGCTGAGAGTGGTCCACTTAGCTCTATATTTTTCGTAATTAGGATTTCTAATGGCTATTTGTCTTTCACATTTGATCTTGCTGTCTAGTAAGGCAAGAAAGACCTTTAAATTTGGATTCTCAGACTGGTTTCTTGCAAGAAAAACATGATATTTGGCAATAAGAAGATAATGGTTTAACGCGTAGAAGGTGGTCGTTTCAGGTTTGTAACCGTACAGGATTTCAGTATTACTAGGGCTAATGTTGTCAGAGCGCTTAGCATTCCACCACATCATTACGTCTTTCCAAAAGATTTTAACGTCGGGGCATTCGCAAAGCATGTGAATAAGCGTTTCGTTCGGAAAGAGGCAGCGTTCACATTCTGGAGTAGCCTTTATATTCATTTTGTAAAGAGAGTGATTAGTGGGTATGATGTTATGAATTAGTTTAAATTGGAAGCTCCTCAGTTTGTTTTCGACTGTGACTTTAAAAGGAAGCTCGTATACTGCCTTTACATTCAACCCTTGTTTTCTAAGATTGATTTCAACGATGGGGGGAGAAAAGGATCTTTCTGCAAGCATCACACGGGCTTTTTTTGTAGAGGAGATGTCAAGGGATGGAACTGGTTCGTTATCGCCATTTGTGAGATTACCTACGATTTCGCTTTTCCAAATTTTAGGGATTGCCGCAAGAACACCAGCATAATCGAGAAAAGTAGAGCGAACGCTATATTTGCATTTGAAGTTTTCGAACGAAAGGAACTGGCCATGGATGTTTAGGAGGTTGCTTATTTTCAAAATGCCTTTATTAGCCCATGATCTATAATAAAACGATTTTCCGTTTATCTTTATAAACCGATTGTTCCAAATGATTTCTTGTTTGTATTCATTTGCGTTACGTGGAACTTTGGAATTGAGCTCTTGCCATACAGCTAAAACGTCTTTATAAAAGACAGAGAGATTTTTGAGGTCGAGTAATTTAAGATCGTAGTTACATTGAAATAAGAGAGTTCCACCGACCTTACTTAAAAGCGAATCGAGGAGGGCACACCAATGGCGGTCATTTGCTAGACAGTAACGATTAACCCACGAAGTCTTGAGCGATTTAACAACGTCAGCAAAATTGAGCATATTAAGACCGCCGTGGCTTATTGGGCCGGTCAGGGTTTTTCTTTTGATTTTATCTGGCTTAAATTTCCAAATAAAAGAGAAGATATTGCTGTTGACTTCTTTTACAAATTCTTTGGGAACATTTAATACGGAACAACTATAAACAAGTTTGGCGAGAGCTAAGCTTTTGACGATGGCAATTCTGCCTAAGATCGTTAAATGTCTACTTGACCAAGTATTTAGAACTTTTTTGAGTTTGGCGAGCCTCTCGTCGAAATTGATTTTATTCCCAACCTGAACATGATAAGGAAAAGCGATTCCAAGCGCAATGACGTATTGCTTCGGCCATGAAATGCCAAAAGGTTCTTCTTTGCCTAATCGACTTTTCAAAGGACCAAGCCAAAGACCCTCGGTTTTAGACTTATTGATTTTCAAGCCGGAAAGGTCACCGAACTGATCGAGAAGAGTTAGTAGGGACACCGCGGATGAATCGTCGCAAATGAAAGCGGTGGTGTCGTCAGCGTACATACTGAGTTTAGTGATCTTATTTCCGTTTTCAAGTCCTTTGATTGATTCATCGATTCTTATTTGGTGGGCGAGTGGCTCCACAGCTAGAACAAAGAGTAAGCCTGAAAGAGGACAACCCTGTCTAACACCCCTTTGGAGAGAAAAAAATTCTGACGAGTAGCCATTATTGACAACACAGCTAGAAATGTTGGTGTAAAACGTTTTGATCCAGTTGAGGAAACTTGGACCGAAATTCATAGTGTTAAGCACTTTAAAGAGAAAGTCCCATTCTAAAGAATCAAAGGCCTTTTCAAAGTCAAGGAAAAGTATCATTCCGTCCTTGTTTTCATATTGCTCAATTATGTCCGAAATTAGGCGAATATTTTCACCAATAAATCTACCTTTGATGTACCCAGTTTGATCACCGTCTATCAAGTACGGAAGTACTTTCTCTAAACGTTTCGCAATACATTTGGTTGCTAATTTGTAGTCTGTGTTTAGAAGAGAAATAGGGCGCCAATTTTTTAACAGAAGAGGATCTTTATTCTTTTTTGGGATCAGGGAGATGATTCCTTGTCTCTGAGAGATAGAAAGTTCTCCTAGTGAGGCACTGTGATTGAGGCAGTCTATCAAAGGACCGGAAACATCGGACCAGAAACGAAGGTAAAATTCTGCTGTTAACCCATCTGTGCCAGGAGTCTTGTTAGGTTGAAACGTTTTCAACGCGGCAAGGCATTCCTCTGCGGTTATCAGGCCTTCGCAAAGGTCTTGCTTTGTGCTGTCGAGTTTTGGTAAGGATTCACAATCGAAAAAGGTAGAAAAGCGTTCAGCTGAAAGCTGGTTTTGAGAGGTGTAAAGCTGATTGTAAAAACTTTTCATGGCGGTTAATATAGTTTTTGGATCCTCTACAGTGCTACCGTCAGGTGTCTTCAGCTTTGTTATATGTTTCTTTACATAACTTCTTTTTTATAAGTTAAAAAAGTATTTGTTGCATTTTTCTCCTAATTCATACCATCTAGCCCTACTCCGGATAATAGACCCTTTAGTTTTTTGCACGGCAATTTCATCCAATTCGATCTTGAGTTTTTTAGCCTTGCTTACAAGGGAGCTATTTTCTGGGGTTTCGTCGATACGTGAGTTGATTTTCTCTAGCTTTTGGAGGAGAGTAGTATAAGTCGCTCAACCAGCGCCTAAGCGCTCTGATTGGTCGAGAGAGCAATATTTTTTGGTCTCGACCAATCAGAAAGCCGCTCACAAAATTACCCATGAGCAATTTTTTTTTTAGCGGTCGTAGTCTTAAGATGGCGGCGCCCATGCGTGTAAAACTGCGCCCCAGACCTCTACGGAGGTTCTGGACCCGTCTCACAGATTTCCAGGTCTAGTCGTAATCGATAAAAATCGATAATGGGATGACGTCATGGCTTTCCGGTCCCCCGCTCCTGAAGGGAGCGTATTATTTTCCAGTCCTTTCGCTAGATGGGGCACTTCTCTTTGGAGTTAAAAATGAGGAGGAGAAACACAGATTGATTTTTTAGTGGATTTGAAATGGAAAATCATGAATAGACTGCTTAAACCTCGCTGATGAAGGATTCATCTATCCTTTTACGGCCTTGAAGACATGATGTCATGGCGCTTACAAACGTGTTTTGAATTCGAATCACGGACCTGTACACGAAGTTAATTAGGCTTTTCAAGACTTGAACACAAAATGGTAATGTACAATGTTGCTTCGAATTTGTATGGAAGTTTTAGAAAGATCGGTAAAGCCACTGAATTATGAATTGAATGCAAAAGCCGTGTGCTAAAATTTGAACTTTCCACTTTTAGCTTTAAACTGAGTGAAGTGTGAATAAACTAATTACGCATGCAGAATTGCACGGCTTTGAAATTTTCGATGTTTTGATATTTTGAGTACATTTCGTGGGTTCATCTTCAATGACATTTAATTTGAAGCAAAGTTTATTTGAAGTTTCTATCATATTTCAATCTTTTGTTCAAATTTTAGCCTTTTTGGAGCGAATGAAGCCGAGTGAAGTTTGAATAAACTAATTACGCATGCAGAATTGCACGGCTTTGAAATGTTCTATATTTTGATATTTTGAGTACATTTCGTGGGTTCATCTTCAATGACATTTAATTTGAAGCAAAGTTTATTTGAAGTTTCTATCATATTTCAATCTTTTGTTCAAAATTTTAGCCTTTTTGTAGCGAACAGATTTGGCACTTGCACGCACATGTTTATCTGATTGAGACGTCCCGTCTTCGTGTTTAGGCTTTCATTTATTTAAGCGCTTTCAGTGTCGCCGGAACTATTTACAAATTGAACGCAACGATATATGAGCGAGTGCTACATAGAATAGAATAAATAAAATCACACGGAGATTTTTTCAAAATTGTTTTAATTACAATTCTAATATCATACATGGCATTTCTAAAGTTTACAAAACGTGACAATCGCTTGCAAAATAAAAGTCCAATTCTCCTATCATACATGGCATTTCAAAACGTGATAATGCAAAATAAAAGTCTTCACAAATTTTATAGGAGCGTGTGCTACATCAACAAATCACAGATGTTGTTTTGTTTACAAAATAAAAGTCTTCACAAATTTTATACGTTTGAGTGCTTTTTTAAGATTCTCACCTAGAAACACGGTTGTAAAGTTCCACTCCTCAATATCGTAATATTCTCCATAAATGGAACCGCAGCAAGTCAAGAAAACGCGACCACCCCACTTGGCTGTTATCTCGCCCCATTTGATTTCTTTCACGAACTTCTCGTGATCAGCGTTGTGCACTCTGTGAAGAGGTTGTGTACACGTGGGAGGTTCCTGGCCACAGACTACACAGCATGAAGGTAAATTTCCACAAGACATGACTGATAAAATAAAACAAAAATCAAAAAAAAAAAAATAGTAAAGCAATAAAATGTTCCATCAAGGGTCCATAAAATGTTCAATAAAATGTAGATCAACGGTCCATAAAATGTTCAATAAAATGTAGATCAATGATTCAATGCATCAAATGCCTCTGCCCACACGAGTAAGTCATTCCAAAGCGAGAGCACTTCAGGGTCATCGACACCCGCGTCCCATGATAGACGACTTATTCTATCCAGTAAGACTGCTCCATCTTGAATAAGATCAAACATGTCCTGATAACGGGCACCTTCACAATTCTCTTTATCGGCGTCTAACTTCCATTCCATCAATGTTGTCGCTTCGTTGTAAGTTTCCCATAAAAGTTCTTTCTCATACGCCATACTTACTTTTTCATACTCAGCTTCAAGGGGTAACTGGTGGTGTGGGATGAAAAGCCTTATATACATTCAAAACAGGTCACGTGATACGAAGGGTATGGGGGATGGGGGGTATCCCCCCTATGAGAGGTTCAACACACTATACAAGGAACTCACTTGTTGAAGAACAAATTTTTTTAATTGCAAACTATGTAACAACAATTGTCAATAAAAGACTTTATTACAACTTGAGTTTTTTCTTGGCTTGCATGATACGTCTCACGATGCGTTCTGTCATGGTTTTCTTGCCGGGTAACTTGTTGATCGCACTTATCATCTTAGCGTCCGCTACCCACTTGTCTTGTAGGTTCTTAGCACGAGAATAATCGATGTCGTGGGTTCTTGCAATCCGATCCAGACGATTGATGCCCTTGTCGCCTCGTTTGAGTCTCTTTTTCAAATGAGTGCCAGGTCCCATGAACTGATATCCGGGCCAATGAAATTCCATGCCGGTTTTTGCCAGTAATTTCTGGATGTCGAATCCCCCTCCACTAGTCGTCGTCTTCCTCTTCCTCGTACGACTCTTCTTCTTCGTCGGTTTCGTCATACTCGGGCTCTAAAGGACGTCTCAGTTTCTTGCCTTTGTGCCAATCTTCCCACTCGGGTGCCGGTTTCAATCGCTCGGCTTCTGTTTTTCTCTTCCTCTTGAACAGACCTGTCAGTTTTTCTTTGAAAGTCGTTTTTGGTGGTCCTTGGTCTGCGTGGGACGTGGACGGTGTGGCAGGTTGTCGTTTGATCGTTTTATTGCGTGGAACTGATTTGGATTGCGTCGAGGATTCCTTTTTAACGACGACGGTGGGCGTTGCTGCTGTTGCTGCTGCAGCAGCTGTCGCCTTGTTGGCTTTGACGATTTGTTTCAACATGTTTTCCAAGGGAGCGTTTAAGAGCACGTCGTCGTCGTCGTCGTCATCGTCGGGTGCACTGCGAACGGTCACGGGTCCTCGTCGGATGCGTCGGCCGAGTTTTACAATTTGACCATACAGATGTCGGAGAAAAAACTAGACATGATAACAGGCGTTTGTATGTAGAAGGTATTGAATGCACATGGACTCCTATCAAACCTGTTACTGCACAATTTGCAGTTGGAAAAAATAGAACAACTCAAGTTGTGAGAAAGCAGTTTCCACTAAGACCTGCAGCTGCTAAAACCATACACAGATCACAAGGTGATACTGAGACTAACATAGTCGTTAACTTTAACACCAAGAGAGCCATACCACACATCCATTATGTAGGTCTGAGTAGAGTTACAACCATTGAAGGACTGCATATCACTGACCTTTGTGAAAGTAAAATAGCTGTAAATCCTACTGTAAAAGTTCAAATGCAACATTTACGAACTGAAGCCCATCTCAAGCTTTCCATATCTCCTATCTACAGTTATGAGACAGATCAAAATATTTTAAAAATATGTTTCCTTAATTCAAGATCATTGCACAGGCATATTGAAGATATACGCAAAGATTTGAATTATTCAAGCGTTAATATGAATATCTTCTCAGAAACAAGATTGAATAGTTCAGACAAAGATACCGACTATGCCATCACAGGGTATACTTTATTTAGAAATGACAATCAGTCCACAGCTCTGAATACACGGCCTTATGGAGGTACAGCAGTATACAGCAAAAACCCTTTCGTCCTTGGATATCCAATATGCAAAAACACAAATGGTGTTGAGATAACTGTCATCAGACTAGAGACGATACCACAAGTTACAATCATAGGAGTATACCGCTCCCCAAAAGTACCAGTGAGTCATATGTGTCTGGCATTGAAGCAAATTTTGACTTTGTACTCTGATTTCTGCATCTTCATAGGCGACTTTAATGTCAATTGGTTAATTCAAAAAGACAAAGTCCCACTTCATAACTTGTTTGTTAGAGACCATAATTACAGACAATTAGTATCACGCTATACTACTGATAACAGGACCACCATTGACCATATCTATACTAATATGCCTGAATCAGAGGTCAAAGTACACATTTTAGAAACGTATTTCACAGACCATAAAGCAATATGTGCATTTATTAAAACAACGTGACCTTCTTGTAAAACAAACACTTCATAAATGTATAAGAACATGATGAAATTGAAATAGTATAATGCATAATGATATAGATTTAGCAAAACCTAAAAGCACTGTAATATGGCTTCAAAAGCTCTACTTAAAGAAATATGTAGAAAACAGATGTTTTTACATGTTTAGTTGTTTTGTGAGGTATGTATATTTTTAATCACCAGTCTTTATATTTCTTTCCTTTATACTTTATTTTTTGACAATCTCTCTTTCTCTTTAAATTTCAGATACTAACATCTCGTGTTACGAGACAGGTGGACATGGCTGACCAAATACCCAGTGGTACTGGACAGAAAGAGAATAGTGATCAAATACCTGATGTATCTGCCACACAGAAAAGCCCATGTGATCAGGCAACCACAGAGTTTGTAGGATACATCCAAAATATTTCTCCACTAAAAAAGGGAAGTTACTTTGACTGTCAACTTCAAGGTAAAGAAAAAACTGTCCGGGGAGTGTGTTTTTCGCCACCAAAACTGAAGAGATTTACAAGCCTGAGTAAAGCAAAGTCCCCAGTGAAAATTAAGAAGTTCCGCATTGACACAAAATCAAATGCTGAAGATTTGCTGATGGGTCATGATGTTACCATTGAACATTTTCCAGCAATAGACTTTGATAAAGTTCAACTTCCCACAACGATGAACCTGTCCACCATTAAATCTGTGTGTCCTGGCCAAATAGTTACAGTAACTGCCAAAGTTACCCATTTGTATCCTTCAAAAACTGTCAGTTCCAAAAACCTACAAATCCAACATGCCATTCTTGCTGATCCATCAGGAACCATGAAAATGACATTATGGGAGAACTTTGTTGGCACCATCAACCAGGGTGACACGTACACCTTCCGTGATATCTCTGTATATAAGGATAAGATGAGCCATGAAATCTGCCTAAACACTGCCAAATCTGGCTCCACAGTTGAATCTGCCCCACAATTTAAAGAAGTTCTCCCATTTACAGTCCTTGAAAGTACCAGAAATAATTGGAGTAAATCAAGTTGCCTCCTATCTGTCGTGCTGCAAGTGCAATAAAAAGGTTAATCCCAGTCCAGGACATGCTTTTATAGAATGTGCCAAGTGCCATTTCAAGCAAAAGCAGACAGCTTCTAAAGAACACTGGTTTGCTCAAGTGTTATTTCAAGACACAAGTAATGACAAAATAGATCTTACTTTATTTGAAGATGCCATTCACCAAATTGCTAAGCTTAGTAGTGATACTGTCGAAATAAAAGGTCTTACTCAAGCAGACATAGAGTCTATACTCTTTGCTTCGCCACCCATCTGTATAACTTATAATCGAAGAAGCAAAGTAGTTGAAAATGTAAGTCAGTAGACTGCCATGTTATTATTGATATAAGTTCCTCGTTTTGTTCTTGTTACTTCACAAGTTCGATGGAAGCTTCTAAAATTTACACTAACTGCTCGTATTTCATATATATTACATGTACATTGTACAATGACAAGAAAAGAATAACAACAGAATGTTAGTCAGTAAACAGCCACGTTATTATGGTAATTAATTCCTAATTTTATTGTTGTTAATTAACAAGTTGGAAGTTATTCGTTAAAGTTATTTCGTTAAAGTTACACAAAATTAGCAAAAGCAGACAGCTACTAAAGCACACTGGTTTGCTCAAGTGTTATTTCAAGACACAAGTGATGACAAAATAGATCTTACTTCATTTGAAGATGCCATTCACCAAATTGCTAAGCTTAGTAGTGATACCGTAGAAATAAAACGTCTTACTCAAGCAGACATAGAGTTTATACTCTTTGCTTCGCCACTTATCTGTATAACTTATAATCGAAGAAGCAAAGTAGTTGAAAATGTAAGTCAGTAGACTGCCATGTTATTATAGATATTAGTTCCTCGTTTTGTTGTTTTTACTTCACAAGTTGGATGACAGCTATTCTAGTTGCCTTGAAATAAAGTTGTGTTCAATTCATTTCATCGTTGCCACTGTGATGTTCAAAAAAACAAATTAATAATAGTTAGCACTACTTACAGAAAAAGTCTGCAATAATTTCAACCACACTCCAAAGCAGACCAACCTCTACTCCTCCTTACTTTTGAGTATCACCTTCAACACGTATGTTACTTCAAGCCATTTTCCTATGCTAGACTGTTGGAGCTTCACGTTATACCCCAGCCTCCACTCCTGTACTCTATGGCGGATATATCACATTACTATATTACCCAGCACTAGACACATGTACGCATTGCGGACCTATTTTTCTAATTGAAATCTTATTCAAAACAGGGTGCTACGTTGTTTTATCTTGCTGGTCGTTGCGTGTACTTTGAGCCGCGCTTCAAATATTGGAAATTCATTCACTCGCAGTGTTCTCGAGTCCATGATAACAGGAAATTGCGATCCAGTGTCGCTGCACATTCAGCTCAGTTGTTTCCTGCGTCGTTATCGTACATTTGACGGCTCCTGCAACAACCTGTGCAACATTACACGAGGAAGCGCTATGAGACCGTTTCTACGCCTGCTACCATCCGCCTATCAAGACGGCAAACAAGCACCGCGAAGTCTCGGATCCAACAAACAACCACTTCAGAACGCTAGGAACGTCAGCACGATTGTGTTTGTGAGCTCAAGAGGCAACGACGACAACACAACGGCGATGGGACACGACAGGTTGTATTACATGACAAATTAGACTGAACTCTAACATGGCGGACAAGCCTGACGGATCGCATCTTTCTCCTTTTGCCGCCTTGAAGATCGCATCTCACGAGGTTCTCAGGTAATTTCCCTACTTTTTCTTCATAATTAAAATTATGGCGAGCTGGTTACACGGCTTCGTATTTACTGAGTGTAACAAGTTTGTTTTGGACACACAGAATAAAAGTTTTTGAAATTTTGTTTACGCGATTTGACTCAGTCAGCTCAGTGAGGTAAAAAAAAAATATTGTACTGTAAGTAGAACAGGAACTTGGTCCAAATCGGTCCAAATCCAGTTTGCTGCGTGGAGAATCATAAATAAAGCCAGTATAAATAAAACCATTATTTTTAACTCTTTAGTTATTTCATTGTGCTGGTACCCTTTAATTACTATATTTATATTTAATTTTCTTTGCAATTTATTTGATTTTAACCTCTTGGGTACAATAAACATTGTTGTATTGCATTACGGTTTGGGGCTCGACTTTTAGGCACGTCTGTATATATCGTTTCATTTTAACTCCCCAGAATCAAATTTGAATTTACTTGTGTATTCATTTCTTTTCAGGGGACTCGAAAGAAGGCCTTGTCCAAAGTGTCAAGCGTCAAGAAAGTACTATTGTTATGTATGTTATGTGACAGTTGGGTTTGATAGAAGTCTGATACCTACTGTTCGTCTGCCTATCAAAGCTGACATGTAAGAGAAGTTTCTTTCTCATAATTACTTTGCTAACATTAAATGGGCTAAATTACGGTATTTTAGATCATTCTGTTTATTTTTTGTTCTAAAATTATGAGTTCTAAATTTCCAGTTGGCAGCTGAGCAAACGTCAAGTTAATTCGTCTATAATGATTAAATTTATATAGAGCTAAAATTATAAAATATTCTTAAGTGCTTTACATGTCCAGCTATAGATAAAATGTTATGAAATATTGAAATGAGAAAATGTCACAAATGTAATTCGTTTTAACTCCAGTGTTGTCCATCCATACCCTTTCTTGACTTTTCTTTGTTCCTTTTGAGTTCTACATTCTAATAAAGGAAAACCTAATTTCTTCAGCGTTAAGCCATTAGTGCGATATTTCGGGCAATTCAATGAACAGTTGGACTGGAGTTGGCTGAAGTTGTGTGACATAGTCCCTTTAAAATTCATCCAAAAAGAAACGATTGCAGGATAAAGATTAAAACGTTGCAGATTATTTTGATTGGTTATATTGTCCTTGTTATATTTATATTATTTTTGTTTAGATATTAATGAGTATATCTGTAATTTGTGAAGAATAATCTACCTCTGCAATGTAATTACTTCTTGTCACTTATAAGCCTCTCCAAATGTGACTTGCTATTTTTCTGATATGTTAGCATTTATTTTTCTTACTCCCTGAAAACATTAAAGAGTGCTAGCTATTGAAGACAACACTGCAAAGTAAAATCAAAAAAGAAATAATCACATAGTTTCTTAAAAATTATATTTTATTAGAATTAAACATCAAAAAGAGTTGGTTGGAAAAAGTACCGCAACTCATGCTTGTATCCTGGCACCTGATGATGTGACAATATATAACTATCCTGTAAGTTAAATCTTATCTGTTATATGTAATTGGACTGATTTTAAATTCCTGCAAGCGAAATTTATTCATTCTTTCTTGTAGATCAGGAAGGGCAAAAAGTTGAAGCGATATCCTTTAAATCTCAGTTATATTATATGTAAATTCATCTTACGCATTCACTTTCTCATCCAAGGAGGTTCCAAAGTTCCAAGAGAGAGAAAAGGTACTGTGATAATTATTACTGGTGTTACATTGGCAAATCGTGAAATGAGAGATTACTGAGGCTGATATTCATGTTTATTTTCATGTTTTACAGGTAATAATTGTTTTTCCATCTGAGGTGAGTTAAATTAAATAAAAAAAAAAAAAATGGTACTTGTAAAGTTAGCATGACATTTATAATAATTATGATAATGGTATTAGCATCTCTTATGCTGATATGGAAGAACTTTGTCATGGTTGCTGCCAGCCTTCATTACTATAATTTTTGTTAAAAAAATAATTTTCCAGGATGCCATCACCCTTGAGATGATCAGACAAACTCACGTCAGACAGACACCGCATTCAACAGACACAAGTGCTGTGTTACACAGAGTGGTGTTCATTTACAGCACATGGCAACAGTGCCATCAGATCACCACTGTGAGTATAAAGCCATGCAGCCTTTCATATTATTTGATGCCTTTTGTGTCCCAAGTTGTTTGGCCATCTTTCTGGACTTTGTTGATCTGCGTCAAACAGTCTCAGAATCTTTTGCTTGATGCATTCAACAATTCAGAGGTGCAGGTAATCCAGTGGTCAATGAGGGGATCAGGAAAGGGGAGAAAGGAGAAGATCTATGGCTTACTACTGTAACTCATAGAGCCTGAGTTAGCCTCTCAAAAACATGTGTACCAAACAAACAACACTTGTTTTCAGTATTTTTAACAAAGAAATACTTTCTCCAAGGACAAAACGTTAGAAGAACTTCAAAAAGTGAAACTTGAAAGTGCTGTAACACATTTCTGGAGGTAAGCAAATATTTTTTTTGTATACCAGGCAATAGAATGATCTGCTGTTGTAACTAACAAAACTAACAAAAAAAAAAAATGATGAATATCAGTAATAAGAATATTTTCATACCCTAATTAGCTTCATATTCGTTGCTTTAAAAATACCTCTGCCCTCTGGAACCTTTTTTTTTTTTTAGAGGTGGGGGTGGGGTAATTGGTCTGAACATTTCTTGGAACCTTTTTATCAGCATTAACTTCTAATTTATTGGAATGTAAGGAGTATTTTGTATTTTTTAGGCCTCAGAGAAAGCCAGATACATGCCTTGCCACTATTGAAGCCATTTATTACTTTTTCAAGGAATATGATCAGCACATTTTAGAAAGGTATAGAAAACTGTTTTCGGATCTTGGATTTTTTTAAAGAAACGCACCCTTAGTCCATAAGTTGCAAATTAACTGTCCTTTGATGTTTGCATGTACTGATTGTTATTCGCTGTTCACTTTATACTGTCAGAGAATATGACGGACAATATGACAATCTGTTATACTTCTTTACTTTTCAATACAACTTGATACAAGAGGAGCAGATAAAAAGGTAAACAGAAGTACATTGTCAATGCCATGCACGGTAATATTTTTTATGAATAGTTAGATTCTGAAAATTTCCACGCCATTTTCCTTTATATTTCACAAAAACAACTGAAATTCTGTT
>OX393565.1:8236621-8337526 GCA_947652115.1 Blastomussa wellsi | reverse complement strand
TTTACCTTTTTATCTGCTCCTCTTGTATCAAGTTGTATTGAAAAGTAAAGAAGTATAACAGATTGTCATATTGTCCGTCATATTCTCTGACAGTATAAAGTGAACAGCGAATAACAATCAGTACATGCAAACATCAAAGGACAGTTAATTTGCAACTTATGGACTAAGGGTGCGTTTCTTTAAAAAAATCCAAGATCCGAAAACAGTTTTCTATACCTTTCTAAAATGTGCTGATCATATTCCTTGAAAAAGTAATAAATGGCTTCAATAGTGGCAAGGCATGTATCTGGCTTTCTCTGAGGCCTAAAAAATACAAAATACTCCTTACATTCCAATAAATTAGAAGTTAATGCTGATAAAAAGGTTCCAAGAAATGTTCAGACCAATTACCCCACCCCCACCTCTAAAAAAAAAAAAAAAGGTTCCAGAGGGCAGAGGTATTTTTAAAGCAACGAATATGAAGCTAATTAGGGTATGAAAATATTCTTATTACTGATATTCATCATTTTTTTTTTTGTTAGTTTTGTTAGTTACAACAGCAGATCATTCTATTGCCTGGTATACAAAAAAAATATTTGCTTACCTCCAGAAATGTGTTACAGCACTTTCAAGTTTCACTTTTTGAAGTTCTTCTAACGTTTTGTCCTTGGAGAAAGTATTTCTTTGTTAAAAATACTGAAAACAAGTGTTGTTTGTTTGGTACACATGTTTTTGAGAGGCTAACTCAGGCTCTATGAGTTACAGTAGTAAGCCATAGATCTTCTCCTTTCTCCCCTTTCCTGATCCCCTCATTGACCACTGGATTACCTGCACCTCTGAATTGTTGAATGCATCAAGCAAAAGATTCTGAGACTGTTTGACGCAGATCAACAAAGTCCAGAAAGATGGCCAAACAACTTGGGACACAAAAGGCATCAAATAATATGAAAGGCTGCATGGCTTTATACTCACAGTGGTGATCTGATGGCACTGTTGCCATGTGCTGTAAATGAACACCACTCTGTGTAACACAGCACTTGTGTCTGTTGAATGCGGTGTCTGTCTGACGTGAGTTTGTCTGATCATCTCAAGGGTGATGGCATCCTGGAAAATTATTTTTTAACAAAAATTATAGTAATGAAGGCTGGCAGCAACCATGACAAAGTTCTTCCATATCAGCATAAGAGATGCTAATACCATTATCATAATTATTATAAATGTCATGCTAACTTTACAAGTACCATTTTTTTTTTTTATTTAATTTAACTCACCTCAGATGGAAAAACAATTATTACCTGTAAAACATGAAAATAAACATGAATATCAGCCTCAGTAATCTCTCATTTCACGATTTGCCAATGTAACACCAGTAATAATTATCACAGTACCTTTTCTCTCTCTTGGAACTTTGGAACCTCCTTGGATGAGAAAGTGAATGCGTAAGATGAATTTACATATAATATAACTGAGATTTAAAGGATATCGCTTCAACTTTTTGCCCTTCCTGATCTACAAGAAAGAATGAATAAATTTCGCTTGCAGGAATTTAAAATCAGTCCAATTACATATAACAGATAAGATTTAACTTACAGGATAGTTATATATTGTCACATCATCAGGTGCCAGGATACAAGCATGAGTTGCGGTACTTTTTCCAACCAACTCTTTTTGATGTTTAATTCTAATAAAATATAATTTTTAAGAAACTATGTGATTATTTCTTTTTTGATTTTACTTTGCAGTGTTGTCTTCAATAGCTAGCACTCTTTAATTTTTTTTAGGGAGTAAGAAAAATAAATGCTAACATATCAGAAAAATAGCAAGTCACATTTGGAGAGGCTTATAAGTGACAAGAAGTAATTACATTACAGAGGTAGATTATTCTTCACAAATTACAGATATACTCATTAATATCTAAACAAAAATAATATAAATATAACAAGGACAATATAACCAATCAAAATAATCTGCAACGTTTTAATCTTTATCCTGCAATCGTTTCTTTTTGGATGAATTTTAAAGGGACTATGTCACACAACTTCAGCCAACTCCAGTCCAACTGTTCATTGAATTGCCCGAAATATCGCACTAATGGCTTAACGCTGAAGAAATTAGGTTTTCCTTTATTAGAATGTAGAACTCAAAAGGAACAAAGAAAAGTCAAGAAAGGGTATGGATGGACAACACTGGAGTTAAAACGAATTACATTTGTGACATTTTCTCATTTCAATATTTCATAACATTTTATCTATAGCTGGACATGTAAAGCACTTAAGAATATTTTATAATTTTAGCTCTATATAAATTTAATCATTATAGACGAATTAACTTGACGTTTGCTCAGCTGCCAACTGGAAATTTAGAACTCATAATTTTAGAACAAAAAATAAACAGAATGATCTAAAATACCGTAATTTAGCCCATTTAATGTTAGCAAAGTAATTATGAGAAAGAAACTTCTCTTACATGTCAGCTTTGATAGGCAGACGAACAGTAGGTATCAGACTTCTATCAAACCCAACTGTCACATAACATACATAACAATAGTACTTTCTTGACGCTTGACACTTTGGACAAGGCCTTCTTTCGAGTCCCCTGAAAAGAAATGAATACACAAGTAAATTCAAATTTGATTCTGGGGAGTTAAAATGAAACGATATATACAGACGTGCCTAAAAGTCGAGCCCCAAACCGTAATGCAATACAACAATGTTTATTGTACCCAAGAGGTTAAAATCAAATAAATTGCAAAGAAAATTAAATATAAATATAGTAATTAAAGGGTACCAGCACAATGAAATAACTAAAGAGTTAAAAATAATGGTTTTATTTATACTGGCTTTATTTATGATTCTCCACGCAGCAAACTGGATTTGGACCGATTTGGACCAAGTTCCTGTTCTACTTACAATACAATATTTTTTTTTACCTCACTGAGCTGACTGAGTAAAATCGCGTAAACAAAATTTCAAAAACTTTTATTCTGTGTGTCCAAAACAAACTTGTTACACTCAGTAAATACGAAGCCGTGTAACCAGCTCGCCATAATTTTAATTATGAAGAAAAAGTAGGGAAATTACCTGAGAACCTCGTGAGATGCGATCTTCAAGGCGGCAAAAGGAGAAAGATGCGATCCGTCAGGCTTGTCCGCCATGTTAGAGTTCAGTCTAATTTGTCATGTAATACAACCTGTCGTGTCCCATCGCCGTTGTGTTGTCGTCGTTGCCTCTTGAGCTCACAAACACAATCGTGCTGACGTTCCTAGCGTTCTGAAGTGGTTGTTTGTTGGATCCGAGACTTCGCGGTGCTTGTTTGCCGTCTTGATAGGCGGATGGTAGCAGGCGTAGAAACGGTCTCATAGCGCTTCCTCGTGTAATGTTGCACAGGTTGTTGCAGGAGCCGTCAAATGTACGATAACGACGCAGGAAACAACTGAGCTGAATGTGCAGCGACACTGGATCGCAATTTCCTGTTATCATGGACTCGAGAACACTGCGAGTGAATGAATTTCCAATATTTGAAGCGCGGCTTAAAGTACACGTAACGACCAGCAAGATAAAACAACGTAGCACCCTGTTTTGAATAAGATTTCAATTAGAAAAATAGGTCCGCAATGCGTACATGTGTCTAGTGCTGGGTAATATAGTAATGTGATATATCCGCCATAGAGTACAGGAGTGGAGGCTGGGGTATAACGTGAAGCTCCAACAGTCTAGCATAGGAAAATGGCTTGAAGTAACATACGTGTTGAAGGTGATACTCAAAAGTAAGGAGGAGTAGAGGTTGGTCTGCTTTGGAGTGTGGTTGAAATTATTGCAGACTTTTTCTGTAAGTAGTGCTAACTATTATTAATTTGTTTTTTTTGAACATCACAGTGGCAACGATGAAATGAATTGAACACAACTTTATTTCAAGGCAACTAGAATAGCTGTCATCCAACTTGTGAAGTAAAAACAACAAAACGAGGAACTAATATCTATAATAACATGGCAGTCTACTGACTTACATTTTCAACTACTTTGCTTCTTCGATTATAAGTTATACAGATAAGTGGCGAAGCAAAGAGTATAAACTCTATGTCTGCTTGAGTAAGACGTTTTATTTCTACGGTATCACTACTAAGCTTAGCAATTTGGTGAATGGCATCTTCAAATGAAGTAAGATCTATTTTGTCATCACTTGTGTCTTGAAATAACACTTGAGCAAACCAGTGTGCTTTAGAAGCTGTCTGCTTTTGCTAATTTTGTGTAACTTTAACGAAATAACTTTAACGAATAACTTCCAACTTGTTAATTAACAACAATAAAATTAGGAATTAATTACCATAATAACGTGGCTGTTTACTGACTAACATTCTGTTGTTATTCTTTTCTTGTCATTGTACAATGTACATGTAATATATATGAAATACGAGCAGTTAGTGTAAATTTTAGAAGCTTTCATCGAACTTGTGAAGTAACAAGAACAAAACGAGGAACTTATATCAATAATAACATGGCAGTCTACTGACTTACATTTTCAACTACTTTGCTTCTTCGATTATAAGTTATACAGATGGGTGGCGAAGCAAAGAGTATAGACTCTATGTCTGCTTGAGTAAGACCTTTTATTTCGACAGTATCACTACTAAGCTTAGCAATTTGGTGACTGGCATCTTCAAATAAAGTAAGATCTATTTTGTCATTACTTGTGTCTTGAAATAACACTTGAGCAAACCAGTGTTCTTTAGAAGCTGTCTGCTTTTGCTTGAAATGGCACTTGGCACATTCTATAAAAGCATGTCCTGGACTGGGATTAACCTTTTTATTGCACTTGCAGCACGACAGATAGGAGGCAACTTGATTTACTCCAATTATTTCTGGTACTTTCAAGGACTGTAAATGGGAGAACTTCTTTAAATTGTGGGGCAGATTCAACTGTGGAGCCAGATTTGGCAGTGTTTAGGCAGATTTCATGGCTCATCTTATCCTTATATACAGAGATATCACGGAAGGTGTACGTGTCACCCTGGTTGATGGTGCCAACAAAGTTCTCCCATAATGTCATTTTCATGGTTCCTGATGGATCAGCAAGAATGGCATGTTGGATTTGTAGGTTTTTGGAACTGACAGTTTTTGAAGGATACAAATGGGTAACTTTGGCAGTTACTGTAACTATTTGGCCAGGACACACAGATTTAATGGTGGACAGGTTCATCGTTGTGGGAAGTTGAACTTTATCAAAGTCTATTGCTGGAAAATGTTCAATGGTAACATCATGACCCATCAGCAAATCTTCAGCATTTGATTTTGTGTCAATGCGGAACTTCTTAATTTTCACTGGGGACTTTGCTTTACTCAGGCTTGTAAATCTCTTCAGTTTTGGTGGCGAAAAACACACTCCCCGGACAGTTTTTTCTTTACCTTGAAGTTGACAGTCAAAGTAACTTCCCTTTTTTAGTGGAGAAATATTTTGGATGTATCCTACAAACTCTGTGGTTGCCTGATCACATGGGCTTTTCTGTGTGGCAGATACATCAGGTATTTGATCACTATTCTCTTTCTGTCCAGTACCACTGGGTATTTGGTCAGCCATGTCCACCTGTCTCGTAACACGAGATGTTAGTATCTGAAATTTAAAGAGAAAGAGAGATTGTCAAAAAATAAAGTATAAAGGAAAGAAATATAAAGACTGGTGATTAAAAATATACATACCTCACAAAACAACTAAACATGTAAAAACATCTGTTTTCTACATATTTCTTTAAGTAGAGCTTTTGAAGCCATATTACAGTGCTTTTAGGTTTTGCTAAATCTATATCATTATGCATTATACTATTTCAATTTCATCATGTTCTTATACATTTATGAAGTGTTTGTTTTACAAGAAGGTCACGTTGTTTTAATAAATGCACATATTGCTTTATGGTCTGTGAAATACGTTTCTAAAATGTGTACTTTGACCTCTGATTCAGGCATATTAGTATAGATATGGTCAATGGTGGTCCTGTTATCAGTAGTATAGCGTGATACTAATTGTCTGTAATTATGGTCTCTAACAAACAAGTTATGAAGTGGGACTTTGTCTTTTTGAATTAACCAATTGACATTAAAGTCGCCTATGAAGATGCAGAAATCAGAGTACAAAGTCAAAATTTGCTTCAATGCCAGACACATATGACTCACTGGTACTTTTGGGGAGCGGTATACTCCTATGATTGTAACTTGTGGTATCGTCTCTAGTCTGATGACAGTTATCTCAACACCATTTGTGTTTTTGCATATTGGATATCCAAGGACGAAAGGGTTTTTGCTGTATACTGCTGTACCTCCATAAGGCCGTGTATTCAGAGCTGTGGACTGATTGTCATTTCTAAATAAAGTATACCCTGTGATGGCATAGTCGGTATCTTTGTCTGAACTATTCAATCTTGTTTCTGAGAAGATATTCATATTAACGCTTGAATAATTCAAATCTTTGCGTATATCTTCAATATGCCTGTGCAATGATCTTGAATTAAGGAAACATATTTTTAAAATATTTTGATCTGTCTCATAACTGTAGATAGGAGATATGGAAAGCTTGAGATGGGCTTCAGTTCGTAAATGTTGCATTTGAACTTTTACAGTAGGATTTACAGCTATTTTACTTTCACAAAGGTCAGTGATATGCAGTCCTTCAATGGTTGTAACTCTACTCAGACCTACATAATGGATGTGTGGTATGGCTCTCTTGGTGTTAAAGTTAACGACTATGTTAGTCTCAGTATCACCTTGTGATCTGTGTATGGTTTTAGCAGCTGCAGGTCTTAGTGGAAACTGCTTTCTCACAACTTGAGTTGTTCTATTTTTTCCAACTGCAAATTGTGCAGTAACAGGTTTGATAGGAGTCCATGTGCATTCAATACCTTCTACATACAAACGCCTGTTATCATGTCTAGTTTTTTCTCCGACATCTGTATGGTCAAATTGTAAAACTCGGCCGACGCATCCGACGAGGACCCGTGACCGTTCGCAGTGCACCCGACGATGACGACGACGACGACGACGTGCTCTTAAACGCTCCCTTGGAAAACATGTTGAAACAAATCGTCAAAGCCAACAAGGCGACAGCTGCTGCAGCAGTAACAGCAGCAACGCCCACCGTCGTCGTTAAAAAGGAATCCTCGACGCAATCCAAATCAGTTCCACGCAAGAAAACGATCAAACGACAACCTGCCACACCGTCCACGTCCCACGCAGACCAAGGACCACCAAAAACGACTTTCAAAGAAAAACTGACAGGTCTGTTCAAGAGGAAGAGAAAAACAGAAGCCGAGCGATTGAAACCGGCACCCGAGTGGGAAGATTGGCACAAAGGCAAGAAACTGAGACGTCCTTTAGAGCCCGAGTATGACGAAACCGACGAAGAAGAAGAGTCGTACGAGGAAGAGGAAGACGACGACTAGTGGAGGGGGATTCGACATCCAGAAATTACTGGCAAAAACCGGCATGGAATTTCATTGGCCCGGATATCAGTTCATGGGACCTGGCACTCATTTGAAAAAGAGACTCAAACGAGGCGACAAGGGCATCAATCGTCTGGATCGGATTGCAAGAACCCACGACATCGATTATTCTCGTGCTAAGAACCTACAAGACAAGTGGGTAGCGGACGCTAAGATGATAAGTGCGATCAACAAGTTACCCGGCAAGAAAACCATGACAGAACGCATCGTGAGACGTATCATGCAAGCCAAGAAAAAACTCAAGTTGTAATAAAGTCTTTTATTGACAATTGTTGTTACATAGTTTGCAATGAAAAAAATTTGTTCTTCAACAAGTGAGTTCCTTGTATAGTGTGTTGAACCTCTCATAGGGGGGATACCCCCCCATCCCCCATACCCTTGGTAACACGTGACCTGTTTTGAATGTATATAAGGCTTTTCATCCCACACCACCAGTTACCCCTTGAAGCTGAGTATGAAAAAGTAAGTATGGCGTATGAGAAAGAACTTTTATGGGAAACTTACAACGAAGCGACAACATTGATGGAATGGAAGTTAGACGCCGATAAAGAGAATTGTGAAGGTGCCCGTTATCAGGACATGTTTGATCTTATTCAAGATGGAGCAGTCTTGCTGGATAGAATAAGTCGTCTATCATGGGACGCGGGTGTCGATGACCCTGAAGTGCTCTCGCTTTGGAATGACTTACTCGTGTGGGCAGAGGCATTTGATGCATTGAATCATTGATCTACATTTTATTGAACATTTTATGGACCGTTGATCTACATTTTATTGAACATTTTATGGACCCTTGATGGAACATTTTATTGCATTACTATTTTTTTTTTTTTGATTTTTGTTTTATTTTATCAGTCATGTCTTGTGGAAATTTACCTTCATGCTGTGTAGTCTGTGGCCAGGAACCTCCCACGTGTACACAACCTCTTCACAGAGTGCACAACGCTGATCACGAGAAGTTCGTGAAAGAAATCAAATGGGGCGAGATAACAGCCAAGTGGGGTGGTCGCGTTTTCTTGACTTGCTGCGGTTCCATTTATGGAGAATATTACGATATTGAGGAGTGGAACTTTACAACCGTGTTTCTAGGTGAGAATCTTGAAAAAGCACTCAAACGTATAAAATTTGTGAAGACTTTTATTTTGTAAACAAAACAACATCTGTGATTTGTTGATGTAGCACACGCTCCTATAAAATTTGTGAAGACTTTTATTTTGCATTATCACGTTTTGAAATGCCATGTATGATAGGAGAATTGGACTTTTATTTTGCAAGCGATTGTCACGTTTTGTAAACTTTAGAAATGCCATGTATGATATTAGAATTGTAATTAAAACAATTTTGAAAAAATCTCCGTGTGATTTTATTTATTCTATTCTATGTAGCACTCGCTCATATATCGTTGCGTTCAATTTGTAAATAGTTCCGGCGACACTGAAAGCGCTTAAATAAATGAAAGCCTAAACACGAAGACGGGACGTCTCAATCAGATAAACATGTGCGTGCAAGTGCCAAATCTGTTCGCTACAAAAAGGCTAAAATTTTGAACAAAAGATTGAAATATGATAGAAACTTCAAATAAACTTTGCTTCAAATTAAATGTCATTGAAGATGAACCCACGAAATGTACTCAAAATATCAAAATATAGAACATTTCAAAGCCGTGCAATTCTGCATGCGTAATTAGTTTATTCAAACTTCACTCGGCTTCATTCGCTCCAAAAAGGCTAAAATTTGAACAAAAGATTGAAATATGATAGAAACTTCAAATAAACTTTGCTTCAAATTAAATGTCATTGAAGATGAACCCACGAAATGTACTCAAAATATCAAAACATCGAAAATTTCAAAGCCGTGCAATTCTGCATGCGTAATTAGTTTATTCACACTTCACTCGGTTTAAAGCTAAAAGTGGAAAGTTCAAATTTTAGCACACGGCTTTTGCATTCAATTCATAATTCAGTGGCTTTACCGATCTTTCTAAAACTTCCATACAAATTCGAAGCAACATTGTACATTACCATTTTGTGTTCAAGTCTTGAAAAGCCTAATTAACTTCGTGTACAGGTCCGTGATTCGAATTCAAAACACGTTTGTAAGCGCCATGACATCATGTCTTCAAGGCCGTAAAAGGATAGATGAATCCTTCATCAGCGAGGTTTAAGCAGTCTATTCATGATTTTCCATTTCAAATCCACTAAAAAATCAATCTGTGTTTCTCCTCCTCATTTTTAACTCCAAAGAGAAGTGCCCCATCTAGCGAAAGGACTGGAAAATAATACGCTCCCTTCAGGAGCGGGGGACCGGAAAGCCATGACGTCATCCCATTATCGATTTTTATCGATTACGACTAGACCTGGAAATCTGTGAGACGGGTCCAGAACCTCCGTAGAGGTCTGGGGCGCAGTTTTACACGCATGGGCGCCGCCATCTTAAGACTACGACCGCTAAAAAAAAAATTGCTCATGGGTAATTTTGTGAGCGGCTTTCTGATTGGTCGAGACCAAAATATATTGCTCTCTCGACCAATCAGAGCGCTTAGGCGCTGGTTGAGCGACTTATACTACTGAGGAGGTTCAATTCTGTACTTCTTTCAGCGTTGGCTTTCTTTTTCGCAAAACGAATTGCAAATATCCGGATCTCCATTTTCTTCATTTCCCAAAATAACCTTTTATCAGCAACATCCTTGTGTTTTTGGGCGGCGTGTTTGATGATGAAGCTCATTTTTGTGACGAAATCTTCATTTTCTAAGAGTGAATTATTAAATTTCCAGTAGCCTGGGCCTCTTTCTTCTTGTTTGTCTTCAGGCTTGATCGAGATGGTGACAGGGGAGTGATCTGAATCATGATAGGCGGAAATGTCGGTTTTCGAAACGCGGCATAATAAATGCTTCGAGATGAGCCAGAAATCCAGTCTACATTTGATTTTCCCGGAGCTATTTCTCCACGTAAACTGTGTATCATGTGGATGTTGTTCTCGCCAGGGATCGACTAGGTCATAGTTGCAACGGAGTTCGTCGATCGAATGTATTACACTTTTTTTGAATTGAATGTCTTTACCTCCAAATTTATCGGAAGCGGACAGTGGGCAGTTAAAATCTCCACCAATAAGAATTTTGTCAGTTTGCTGGCCACGAATAGAATCGGTTATCTTCTGAAAAAATGAAATTTGCTGGTTTTGGTCGTTTGGGGCATAAATATTAACGAGGCACAATTCGTCTTCGTTGACGGTGGTGTTTACAATAATAAATCTGCCGTTTTTATCCGCAGTAACATTCGTCACCTCTTTACTGAGCGAGGGACTGAAAAGAATCATAACACCTCTGCTGTGTTTTGAGCCGTGCGCAAAGAAAATGTCGCCTCCCCATTCTGCTCGCCAAAAATTTTCCAAGCTAGTATCGCTGTACGTCTCTTGCAGAAAAATTACATTAAATTTTCTAATATGAAGCCACCGGAAAAGTTTTCTTCTTTTGATAGATTTGTTGAGGCCTCTTGCATTAAGAGAAACAGCATTTAAGGTCATATACACACTAGATTTATGAATTTCTTTCTAACGCAATTCATGAACCACAGCTTGCAACGTTCGATAGCGTTTAGCCTTGCGATGGAAATGTTTTGTGCAGATGGTGCGCTGACAACAATTTACAATACGTTGAGTAAGGCGGGTACAAATCACGATGAGTACAACAAGTGTACTATGGCAACTAACACTTAACATAATAGAAACACTAATTAAACTGCGAAGCAGCTTATTGTATAGAAGGGAATAAGTGCCATTTTTTAAAGGCATGTAGAAAAGAGACAAAACCCTCCTACAAAACTCTCCGCCAAAATTTAAATAATTAATTGATGAAGCGAAAGGGAAGCGAGGGTTTTGAAAGGGAACGTTTGAATAATGTTATATTACATGTGGGAGAGGGTAGGAAAAAAAATATTTGATTATGCTAACGAATATTGTCCAAATCCTCGACTTCATATACTCTATGTACTTGATCGCTTTGGGACTTCTTGACGAAAATTTTGCCGTCAATGGTCCAGGCGCTATGCCAGTTGTTGATCTTTTTAACTTTTCTTACTTTAGCGAACAGTTCACGCCTATAGCTAGTTAAGTTCTCATTAATGTAAACAGCTCCTGCATTATGAAAATAGTTGTTTAAACTTACTGACTTCAGGTGCTTTTTGGATTTATAGAGTTCACTTTTGGCTCTGTATGATCTGAATCGTACGATGATTGGTCTTGGACCGCCATTAGATCTTCTCGTAGCCATTCTATGACAGATGTCGATGTCATTGTTGACAATATGTACGTTGAGAACCTTTCCAAGCTTGATGATCTTGTCAGACAGATTTTCTTAGATCTTCTCGTAGCCATTCTATGACAGATGTCGATGTCATTGTTGACAATATGTACGTTGAGAACCTTTCCAAGCTTGATGATCTTGTCAGACAGATTTTCTTCTGAAGACTCAGGAATGCCGTGAATTTCGAGATTATGTTTTCTAGTGTATTGTTCTAAATCGTCTATTTGGCATATAGCGGTGTCCAGATCGCTTTTAAGACCATCTAGATCGTCGTTTATGTCGGCAACTTCAACCTCTGCTTTGCGAACTTCTTTCTTGAGCGAGCTCACATCTTGTTTCAGCTTGTTATTCTCCGCCTCTAATTTTTCCAGCTTATCGATATGGAACTCTAGCGACTTCTGCAGTTCTTCGTGTTGCTTGCACAAAGCTCTGTTCTCTTTAAGAAGCTCGTCAGTGTTCCGTTGTATGTTGTTCAGTGCGATCCAGATACTCGACAGATCGGCATGCTCGACCGTGTGCTCTGTAGTCTTTGCAGTCTTATTTGGAGGAATTTCGGGCGAGCTGCTGCTACTAGGCCTTTCAACTCTCTTCCCTCCAGTGATGGGCGGACTTTCGTCGCATTCGCTTACCTTTTCAGCCATTTATTACGAAGCGGAGAGCTACACAGGACGGACTACTCAAAAACGCTGCCGTCCATCTTGGCTCTCCCCCAGGACCTCAGGAAGCCAGCTCATTGGGGCGATGTCAATTACGATGATTTCAGCCAATGAAAGGTCATAAAGTTTTATTTCCGGTGCAAACGCAATTTCGTAGTTTTTCTCGGGAGGAAAAAAGCGCAGCTTATGTGTTTTGCAGTAAATCGAAAGAAAGTGTCTTTTTCTAGAAAGGTGAGCATGCATTTTTGGAAAATCAAAATAACAAAAAAAAAAATGGTACACAAAAATGTGGTAATCAGACCACATTTTTTGTCATTATTTTTAAAGTTTTCGTGCTAACGAAAAACGTATGCTTACAATTCTTAAGATTGACGTATAATTTGACCTGATACTGCAAGCTGGGAATAAGGCCGCCGTAAGTGTCTTGCGTAAAACTCAGTTTTCTGTTTTGGGTGACGTGTCATAGGGCGTGTCCCGATGACGCCATCAACCCGTTTGCACCAACACTCATAGCCTACTGTATAAATTTAGTTTCATGAAAGCATTTTTCCCTAGCAACGGCCCAAAAAGATACTGTTCAGGGCCCCTAAAGGTGAACAAACAGCTACTGAAAAGGACAGATGACCAGATAAAATCCCCTCGACAAAATCTTAAGAAAACCTTGTACGTCCGAGGGTTAAGAGATACACCTTCAAGTGGCGGGGTATTATGCGGTTACTCTCATCTTGCACAAAGTTCTATTAAAACTGAACTGAATAAAAATTAAATGAAGACTGCGCGCATTGAAACCATGAAAACGTTAACAATACTTGGTAAAAATTCGACAATTTTAAACTATGGTGTAACAATAGCAACTTCAGAATGGAGCCAAATACTCTGCAATCATGGCTTATAATTATACTATGGGAAAATTATAGATATATAAAAAAATCTTACTTTGGTGACGACTCCCACAAAGATATATCGTAGAAACACAACTTACTCAAGGTCCTCAAAAGGTAGCGGTTGCAGAATAACTAAAACTAGTTACTGAGAGTCATTTTTATAACGCACGGGTCGATACGTGTAAGCAAGAGAACGGTTCGTTTCAGACTATACAAACAATTCTATCACGTGACTAAGAGACCAGAGATCCCATGATCGATTTGAGCATGCGAAGTCATCGGAGCAACCACGGCGGACGCAGAATTGTCACATATTTTCAGTGATTCTTGTTTGTTTTAGATGAAATTTCTAGCGTAAGTTTTCGAACAAACGCCACGGCTCACGATCGAGAAGATGAAAATTTTAAAGGAAACTTTCGATAGCTGCCCTTGTTCAAATACTATGCTGTTTATTCTTGTTTAGGGGACAATTAACGTGTTTGCTCGTTCAGCCGTTTTCGATTCGATTTGTTTAGTTGTGAAAATAATCAAGTTTTCAGCTGCCGGTTTAAATCATATTGCGTTATTTTTTACCCAATAAAAGGTAGAGATGTAAGTAATTGCTTGTGATAACACCGACAATCACTTCTTATTAGAGCCCGAGAAAATGAAGTTTAAAGATCACAAGCTGTAGGCAAAATCTAACGTGTAGCCATTTTGTAAAATCGTCTTTAAGCGATTCAGTGGAATTATAGTGGAACTTCGAAATTTGTTTTCGATGTTTGGTGTTGTTAGAAAAGATTTCTTTTGATAAGATATTTGAAGCAGTAACTCAAAAGTTTGCAATGAAGTGTAAATAATTTTGGTACAACAATTTCTTATCAGAGACTGAAAAAAAGAATTTAAAAGCCCGCAAGCAAAAGGAAAAAATTCACATCTTTTAAGCGATTCAGTGGAATTCAGTGGAACGTCGAAATTTGTTTTCGATGTTTGGTGTTGTTAGAAAAGATTTCTCTTGATAATATATTTGGAGTAGTAACACAAAAGCTTGCAATAAGGTGTAAATCATTTTGGTACATAATTTTGTCCAATAAATGCTCGAAGCCCTAACGGATTCTGTCTTAATTCTTTTTGCTATCACGCGGGCGACTGGGGACGAGGCTAAGTTTTTGAAATTGAGTAGCAAACCAAACCAAATCCAATCAAATCTACTCATTTACAAGCCGATGTGTGTGACCAGCGGAAGAAAGGTTCCGACTATTGTTTGACCACAAAATGAGCCTTAGTGCTGAAGGCTGTTCTTTGAATCTAGCTCTGTTCCTAAGCTATTAAGGCTTGTTTTCATTAGCGCACAAGCAGAAGCTTAACGACATAAGCACCCGGATAAGAAGAACAAACACACTTGTTTTCCTCATGTTGTTTTCACTAGGAATCACAGCGACAGAAGGTGACATAAGCATAAGCACAAGAAGAACGAACCATGCATTCAAGTTTTCATGGTCGACATGGCCAGTTACATGGATCGCGGGCGCGTACGACGACGACGATGACGAAGTCGCACAAAATGGCGGCCATTGGGTAGCCATGCTTTGTCAATACCTTGTCAGCCTTATCAGCTTACATCTTTGGTATTGGACATCCATGTTATGGTTATTGACAGCTGTCAACTCGAGGTATCAGCGCGATACCAACTCGAGGTATCAGCGCGAGGGCCGTACTGGGAGAATATCGGCCGGAGGTCTTGACAGCACGGACCGAGCGCAGCGAGGTCCCCACAGAAAAGACCGAGGGCCGATATTCTCCCAGTACAGTCCCGAGCAAGCGAGGTTAATAAGCGAGCGGAACGCAAAAAGACACCCGCAAGAGACCCGCGTGTGTTTCGGTCGGTGTAATTAAAATTCCCTGAGATTGTTTCTCAAATCAGTATAAAATGCGAAGTGATTTTTCGTTCAAGTATTTATTTTTTAATTTTTGTAAGCCATTACAATGCGCGAATCAGTTTGACTAACTTTCAAACAATCAATCAATTACAAATTCTTTCAAACGCGACGGAACTGTCAATCAAAAGAAAACTGAAGTTTTACCTCATTCAAGTCGAAAGTTCTCTCGAAAGTCAAAAAACACTTCTTCTAACCTATAAAAAGACTTCAACAAAAAAAACAAAAACAAAAAAGAACATAGGACGAAAAATACAACGTAGCGGGATCGTTCGGGACAATACCCGGTCCAATACTTAGAAAATATTGGACCGGCAACGAAGCAATCTGATTGGTTGATTTTAGTTATTGGTCCTCTGGCTACCAAAGTCGTGTAATAAGACTTAATATAGCGTGTTCCAGGCTCTCGTAGTCATCCATCGTCTTTTCCTTGCCCATCCGCTTCTTTCGCCCCCCCCCCCCCCGACTTTTATCGAAAGGTAATTATAGCAGAGCTCCTGTTAGGCGCGCGCGAGCGTAGCCCCATGGCTAAAAATTTTTGGAAACCCACCAAGCTGTCCGTCTGTAATTGATTATGAGTTGAAACGACTTTTGTACGCACTTTTCGTCTTACTCATAAACTTTGGAGAGAATGGGTGAGCATGCGAGGTACATATTCACTCAGTGTGATATTGGAATGAACTTTGCCCCAATAGATAAGAGCCATTCTTAAAAAAAAAACAAATGATTGTACTCGATTGTATTTCCCTCAGGAATTTAAGTGAAATAAAAATTATTCACATACGCCTGCTATCCTCATTTGCTTAGAGAACAAAAGAAAATAAAATTTAAAATTTCTACAATCATTTGTGAAGGAAAATAGGATTCGAAGAGGGGGCTTTTCTTCAACTGAAGCCTTAGCTTGTTATAACGGGACTGGCAATGAACCCGCAAACTTCAAGTTTCCCTTACTCACGTAATCATGACCATGCACATGCAAAATATCAAGGATGGCGTTCGGAGTATCCTGAATGTATGGAGGTGTTATGTTGTATTTTGCATATTTTATGTGTGTTGTTTCTATATTTCTAATTAATCACTATGCCTTGCGACAACTGCACTGTGTTTGGCTCTACCAATTTTAGTTTACAAAATCTCTAGCCCTCGGCGCTGTTGTGGTAATCTGCCTTGCGCCATATCAAGGGAAGTGCGTACCCAAAAGAAAATAGCGTGGGATAATGCCCTTTGCAAACCTCGCTTTAATTCCAACCCACGCAAGAAAGAAGACTGTTCACAGATTATGTGGTTGACATGACTCACACATGTTTATGGCTTTGAACAGATAGAAAACAGAAAAAAAAGAAAATTGGCCTTTCTTTTAGCAATACAAGCTAATGGGCCCAAATTGTAATGATGTATTACTTTGCTGCAATGGAGAATTTCAAGAGAGGAAGTTTTATTATACCACGCGATAACGTCCTACGATAAATTTTCTAACAACTAAAAGGATTCAAATTTCAATTCAACTGAATTCAATTTTAACAAATTGATCATCTGATGTAAAATAACAACGCAAAGTCAGAAATTATCTTCGCAGTGAATTTCAGTTGGAATAGAATCCTGAAAAAATCAGGTTTTTAACGGGATTTGAACCCGCGACCTCCGCAATAGCGGTGCGATGCTCTACCAACTGAGCTATAAAGCCACACATTGGGAGCGAGGTTAATTTATTGATTACATATTTTCAGTTGAGGGGTGAAATGACGTAAAATGTATGAAATATATTCATATTTGAACTACGGATGAAGATCAGTGAAAGTGTGAATTGCCCAAATTCTCTCAAACAAATAGTTTGTCATTTTTATTTTTTCACTGAGCTATTTAGTTGGCGGGATTTGGAAAGCCAACAACCGATATCAAGATCTAATCAACAAACTTTGCGTAAGGCGTCTTTTTATCTAACACAGATGCTTCTATTTAATGCTTGCGTTGCTTGGAGGATTTCTTTTGTTCCTCGGCGGGTGGCACCATAATCCACATTGTGGACACGATATCATCCAAATCAAAATCTGTCAGATGTGTTTGTGTTTCTCCGAGTAATTTTCCTGTCTTCACCGAACCCTGCGCGTAAATCCGAAAGCGAAGACTGCTCTCCATCAACTCGTTCCAAGTTACACCGCGCATGACGAACGTTTCGTTAATTGTGACATCGGAGGTCGCCTTCGTCTTCGTTTTGAATCGATATTTCTTCGACGGTATCAATGTCAGGTGAATTGACATCCCCGAAGAAGCGCTGCTGATGGAAATCTCCTCGGGAAAGTCTTGCACACGAATAACAGTCACTTCCAGTCTCTGCGCGGTCTGGGAAAATCCGACGGAAACTTGAAGCTTCGCGACACAATTAATCTCTCCTCTTGATTCACGAGGTTTTCGCTTCAAACGCTGAGCGCTGGCTGTATCGCCATAAGCCGAAAGAACGTTCAGATGGCTGATAGCTTTCACAGCTTCAATAGAAGGTCGTTCCCACTGGGTCAGCTTTCTCTGGGCAGGAACCTGACGCGGTTTCTCATTGAACAGATCGCTCAAACTTTTGCTCTTAACAAACTGCGGCTTTTGTAAAGCGTCTTCGCTGTCTCTGTCACTTGTCGTCGTCTCCGGTTGAAGCAGAACTGCACTGTCAGATTCATCCAGTGAGTCCTCGCCTATAGTCGTCGGGGATTGGCCGAGCTCCAAGTAGTCCGCCTCTTGAATACCGCCCAGTCTGTTTCGGTCGAATTTGCATATCTCGGAATGAAGTATTTTGTACAAGATAAACACAAGCGCGAGACACACTCCAAGAAATCCCAAAAATATGATAGCTGGCTGTGGAACTGCAAAAGAGAAATCAAAACGCATAAAGCAAACTCGGAAAAATTACGGTAAACAATCGGCATTTCACGATCTCGTCCTAAAAGTCGTCGGCTCAGTTTTCAGAATATCAAAAGGCCTTTCGCATATTTTTTTACAATTATTGTGGTGAAAGAAATGAAAACCACGATAGGTGAAATAAACCTTCTGTAGCTGGCGCTGAAACCCGATAAATGTCATGACGGTAACCCAGAAATTAAGAGTTTAAATTATTTTTTTCTATTTTGTCACCCAACCATGATGACCGAAAAGGCAATCGCTGACTAACCGAGATCTATCTTTCTATCGAACACAAAAACCATCACCGCCGTCGAAAATGTGGCCCCACGCTTATAAGCAAAAATTGGATAACGATAACAATAGCGATACAAATTCGTGAACTAAACAAATTTACCCAAATGAATTATATGTAAAGGAAAACGTACTATAGATTACTTTCTTGTATATAAATAGGTACAAATTGTATAGAAAAAACGCTTTTATGTTCCGAGATAAAAAGGAAACAAGAAAATCCAGTTTTATTTTCTGAGGAGCGCTCGCCAAAACAAAAGTAATGAACGGCTATAATAAAAAAACAATAATCAAGGTATAGAAACTTTTATTGATTTGCAAGGCATAATTTACTTTCATCGATACATGTTTAAGTGATGTTTTGCTGGACGATCAGAAATTTATACATTTGCGATATTAATTCGAACACAAAATATAAAATAAATTAAAAGCCAAGAAAACCGACAACCGAGTACAGGTGTTGAATAAACGAACGTTTAACCGTAAAACGCCGGTTAGACATCCAGGCAAGTACCGACCGAACTTTGAAATTACGATAATAAAATAGAAAACAGAACCAATTTTACCTCCTGGGATCGCTGTCATCGCGAAAACGACTTCACAAAATGCTATGGAAATACTTAATAGTTTTGTTGTGGTAGCAAGTTTTTTTTTTAACATTCAGCACTAACCACTTCCCATAGTTGTCGAGGTTAATAAGAACAAAAGCTCTTCCAAGGTGTACAATTGGTTGCTGCCTAATTTTTTCCTCAAAGTCTTAATTATTCCACTGGCTATGCCGGCCGTGATAAAGCCGTTTTAACCAGAATAGTTGCTAATCCGCTTGCAACATACTATCTGATTTTGTGAATTCTGAGGGAGAATATATTTATTAGCAATCTCGGTTTTAGGATTTCAATTATTTGAAAAGTGTTTCCTTGCTTTAAACTAACCGAATTTAAAGGGTTTTCTTTGCGAATTTTTAAACTCGTCTCGGTTCATTACATCAATTTCTTTAGCTTTTTGTAGTTTTTCAATGGCGATATTTTATTTTTGTCCATGAAGCCTTTTGTCCTCATGGCCCCGGAACTTTTTAAACAAAAGCTGAAAATTTGCATTGTTTCGTAGAGGATCAAAGTGCTGTCGTTTGCTTAGCAATAAGGACGTGTTTAATTATGGTCACCGTAGGCAAAAACATCCACTGAGATGAAATTTAAGGATTGCGGAAAATTTTAAGTCGGTGCCACGTAAATAATTCTCGTTAGGTTGCGGCTACAAAAATCAGTATTGAATGCTCACACTCGCCCTTCGAAAATAATATTGACTTTTCCGTATATGAACCAAGTTTATTTCACATAATGTTCCGTGAAAATGCTTTATATCAAAACTGCTGTACTTTCACGAGAGGGCGAATATTTTAAACATTTTGTTGGAGAATATTCATCAGCAAAATGAGCTATCTACATGCACTACAAAGCAATTTTTACGAAGAAAAGAAGACAATAAACTCTGAAAAGTATTCAGCGTAAACAAGAATGATAAAGAGTTTTACCTGTAAATTGAGTGCTGGTGTCTGATGATGGCTTCGAAGTTGTCTCCCCTTCAATTGGACTGTACACGCTAAAATATATGAATGAAATAGCACAAAGGGCCAAGCTTTTCATCTTAAGCATTTCGCCAAGGCCACGGAGAAAACATAACAGCTGTAGGTAGCAGGTTGAAACCACTTTCCATTAATATAAGTCGTCTTGCTACGAAAATACAAAACCGTGCACAAGCAGAATTACTATGCAATCATAAGCTTGCCAAACCCAACAACACTGATTGAAAATTAAACATTATGCTGATAATAAAGCGCAGTTTTTTTTTCATATCCAAGTAATAGTTAAGAAACCTGTGTTTCGTCGTTAATCCAATAATTGTTGCAGTTCTTAGAACAACATGTTCTTCGTCGCTCACGCTTCGCTACTCATTTCCCTCAAACCGGAACTTTTTGAGCGCGCGAGTGCCAAAAGCATGCGTAGGGCGGAATGATTTTTATTTTTCACATGTATGAATAAGTGTCTGCCAAAGGATTACATCACACAGGCCTATTTAGCATAACAGTTGTAAAGGCTCGCTTGAGTGGTTGTGGACAGAAGAGCAATAAAATCACTCATAAAAAATACTCACGTCATTAAAAATTTCAAAGGGATATCTTTGTTGAGTTGTTGTTTTTCGTTTCTTGACGATCGGGTCGACCTATTTAATTTCGCTTGATTTTGTTCATCGTTCTGAGTCATGATAAAGCTTATTCCGTATAAACTTTTCTTCACAGCCCATTTCATGTCAGTTGCTGAATTTCAAGACTCGAATAGAAATGGACGTCTTGTATTAATGAAGATGTAAACTGACATTTACTGTCCAAATGCGTCATTATCGAAGAGAATTGGACTGCAATTTGCATGAGCTAAAGCCTGCTTTTAAAAGCTTTTTGAACGAAATCTATCCTAACTAGATTTACCGATACCGAGCTGTTGCTATCACCGTAAATTTCCTCACAGCAAAGCTTAAAGCTCGTCACGTACATCGCCTATATTTCGCTTGTCACCAATTTCTATTAATCCGCGAAAGAAAATTAAATTTCGAATCGTCTTGAATGGCAATCTCGAAGCACAGCGCTCAGCCCAATACATGGAACTTTATCAAAAATACAGCAGTCAATATCCAAAGCAATTTAGTTCAACGTTACAGACCAGTCCAACATGCCAAAAATAAAATTGAAAAATGAAACTTAACAGCAAAGTTTAAACGGAGTAGTAACAACCCCAAAGACGAGAGTTTTACTTCGTGAAGAACTGTGTAAATTATCAGTCACTCAATCACTGGAAAATTATAAGGTACATCGGGGGAGAATCTTAATGAATATAATCGATAGTTTAAATAACAAAACGTTTGCTCTACCTTAGCATGTATTAGGGGAGGAAGCTTTCACGTATGCGCATGCGTAGCACTTTTAAGCCTGTCCAATAAACATAACGATGGAAAGATTGTTTAATTCTTTAAACTGAAGCGTCACGACCCACAATTGTGGTTTAACGGTACAATTTTCATGGCAGTGATATATTCCTTCATCGTTTGACGGCTATAAATCAGGCGTTGTGGCTCACTCACTCCTCCAACCAGCAAATTCACGAAAACACATTTCTCGTAGGTTCATGTTTTATTTAACCAAAGTTGTTTCTCCCTTCTCCACACAATAGCAAAACAACATCAACATCAATTGGAAACTAAATTTTTCGTACCTCACTTGTACGTCTTGATTCCGCACATGTCTATTATTAACTGCACAACATTCATCATTTTCAAAACAGAAATTACATTTTCGTTGTAGTTGTAAATCATTGGTGATGAATATGAATTGCCTACAGTCACGCAATGCTATATATTTTATTTCTCTGCACTATCGTTTATACTAGACCAAAGTTTATCCCTTCTGCTACCAAAACAACAGTAAACAAAAATACCAAAATCCACACACAAGCAGCTTGCGATATAAGTTAATTTTGCAGAGCAATAGGCCGCAACTGGGTTAGACATCACGAGATAAAACCAGAACATTGCCGCCTGTCTCAATATAACAAAACACTTCAGATTTCAAAAACCGTTAGAAATTTCCGATAAACAAACAGCCGTGACGGTTATGAATTATAACAGCACATGATAACGTCGGATTTTTGCTCAGTTCGGCGATTAAATCAGTCAAAGCTAATCATACATTTACCAATGTCCATTCTTTACGATGTTTAGTAATTTACTGTTGACGCCAAAACGTCTGTAAAATGCCCGATTACAATCAGTTGACAATCAGTTCAAAAGTGAAAGAAAACTAATATTCTTTCTGGAACCAACGCCCTTCACGATCACGTCTGAGAAGTCCTCGGCAACGTGTCGAATAAGCGCAACCAACACTCGCTGAGATGTCAGTACCTGTTTGGTGATGATGTGTAGAGCTGGATGCACAGGTCATACAAATGAGAATCCCTCGGCACCATGTCGTATCGCGATCAGCAGTTTATCCTTCAAGTGCTTCTCCGAACTGTAGCTGGTCAGTTTCAACATGTTAAAACACGTGGACGCCATTGGAATCTGTACAAAGATGACGAAAAGAATCAAACAAAACACTTAACATCAACCGAAAAAATGTCAGTTAGTCAGCCTGACACAGTCAGCCAGTTACTCTATCAGAAGGTCAGTCGGTCGGTCGGTCGGTCGGTCGGTCGGTCGGTCGGTCCGTCAGTCGGTCCGTCCGTCAGTCAGTCAGTCAGTCAGTCTACCAGACAGTCCGCTGATTGGTCCCGTTGGTTCAGGGTCGATCAGTGAGTAAGTCAGCCAGTCTGATGAATCACGCAAATAAAACGAATGTCTTGACTGAAGATATAGCTAACTACGCAAAAACACTTACTTTATTCAGTCCTTCGATATTCAGGATGGTGAATAATGTAGGTCCTGACAAACCCTGGAAAACAAAAGAAAATTTCCTCAAAGAGACGTGAAGCCAAAAACTATGCGTTAAAAACACATGAGCATTTAGTGGTTTATAGTGATAGCCTAGCCATGTAAAATGTTATTTTCAGGGCTCAATCCTATCCATATTTATACCGTTAGAGCAGCAAAACCGCCAAGGGGAACACAAGGCGAGCCAGTGGAAAACTTCATCAGCAAAGCTTTTTCTTCTTCTTTTAGCTGCGACACGACATTCCAGAACCACCTAATGACGTCATGTTCAGGCGAGCATCCCCGGTACTGGGAGCAAAAAAAAAAAAGAAATGAACAATAAGATTACATATTGTTCCAGAAAAAGAAAAGAAAATAATGCAGATTTGACTGCTCCTAACGTTGGACTAGGCCAATCCGAGTTGCTTTTTGCCTCAGTGACTTTGCGCGAAACCACGGTAAGTTGGGTCGAGCGCCATATACCAAGTCAATAGCAAGTCCCGAAGCCCGTCACAAAGAAAAAAGCAATGGGGCCTAGCCCATAAACAATAGCACAAGAGACTTCACACAATAAAATGACACAGTGAAGTATCACATATATTGACTTGGTATATGGAGCATCACCGATAAGTTTCACCTGCATTTTCATTGTCATTGTCATGCAAATCAAACTCATTTTCATATAAAGCCTCGTTTTAAAACAGAGGCAAAACGCAACAAGGAAATGGCCTGTTTTGCGGTCAGGATTTTCCCATCTTGAAAGACCCTGCAAACGAGAAAATGACGTTTTGTAGGAACTGAGACAAGTATCCAATTAGTATTTTGTCCAAGTCACTGACATCTGAACTCACTCTCAGGGTGCGTTACTTTAAAAAAAAATCCAAGTTTGGATTCTGAAATCAGAAAACGGATTTTGCGTTTGAGTTTAATGAACAGATTAATCCAAGATCACTCGAATCGTGGTGCATCAAAGGAACCGAAGAATCCACTCTGGGCAAGGATTCTTCGGTTCCTTTGATGCACCATGATCCGAGTGAACTTGGATTAATCTGTTCATTAAAGAATCGCAAAATCCGTTTTCGGATTTCCGAATCTAATCTTGGATTTTGTTAAAGAAACGCACCCTGAAGTCTATTGTTTCGTTTCGTACAAGCGACAACGATAAGGTTATGGCTAAAAGGGATGGCCGAGGGACGCCTCTAGCCATGAACAGATTGAGTTGTCGTACACGAAGCGTGGAATAGTTGGAGCTTCAGCCCTTTCAGTGGCTGCCGAGGCTCCAACGATTCAACGCTTTGTGTAAGACAACTCAATCTGTTCATGGTCAGAAACGTCACTCTCGGCCATCACTTTTGGCCATCAACGATAACAAGCAATTACCACAGTGTGTTTTTTCCAGTCTTCCACATCAAGTTTAGTCACTCCGCCAACCAACAGTGAAAATTCATCAGCTGTAAACAACGACAGCAAATCACGAGGAATGACCTAAAATGAAGAGAAATTGTACACTGATTAATTTCTTTTATATACAAATCCTGCTACTTAAGACTTTTAGCGCCGATTTTGCAGCCTTCAGTCGAATGAAGTACAGTATTTTGTAATCGAAATAAGTGTGAATAAAAATCTGTGTTACATAATAGTTAGGATCTTAACTGATCTACCAATTGATGGGGATATGGTCTCATTTCTCTTGTACTCCAAGAGATTTGATTCATATTGTCCAGCAGTAAAGCAGTTCTTTCTTGACTAAAACTAACCTCATTAAGCCCCCTGGAGAATTCAGCTACTTCATCTCTTATCGATGTTTCCAGCTTAAACTGTGACACAAGCTTGATGTACTCTTCCTGCGAGAAAAACATAATAATGTTATTTCCTTTGTTTTGGAGTATGGTAATGTGTGATAGGGAGCTTAAGAAAACCACGACGGCAACGGCAACGGCAACGCCACTAAACAAAAGGTTTAATGAGGAGAACAATGGCTTTGCACGTGCGTTATAATTCTTTGTTCATTTCTTTGCTGTCCTCTGCAAAACAACAACGTGAAATGACCAGATTCTGCGTTGTGTGGAGAACGTGAGCCACGACGGCTAATTTTTTAAATTTTTATTTCGAATTCATCGTTGTGTTCTAGATTCAGTTTCGTGATAGCTTTGACAGCGATAAACAAATTAAATGACTTTAGGGTACCGCGAGATTTGTAGGTAAAATATAAACTCATTTTTTTATCGACGTTGCCCACGACGTCGCCGTCGTGGTATCTTAAGCTCCCTACTAAGTTTCAGCAGGGACCGCGCAGAGGAAGGGGCTGGGGGGGGGGCTTTAGCCCCCCACTTTTTACGGTACAAATGGCAATATCAAAGAATAAAAAAAACTAAAAGAAAGTCATAAACGAAAAAGCAGAATAAGAAACAAATTTACTTAAAACATAACACATTTTGTTTGTAAGCGCCAATAATAAGTTGTGTGAAGATTTGAAAGGGACGAAACTGACGAGAATTACTATTTACCAAGGAGGCGACGTGGAACGGGTAATATCTAAAAGGTTTTCAGTTATCAGCCATTACTTCACAAAAACTGGATTTTTTAACAAGCGGACCTCTTAGCAAAAGACCTATATCACGTGATTCGTCAGTTTCGATCCGAACACATGAATGTGTTCAGTTTAAAGGCGATACTCCGCGAAAAAGGTCGAAAAACGCAACATTCACTGTCGAGTGATTGATTACTGTGCATTCTTTCCTCACAACAATGAAAGTTAAATTTGTCCTTGCCTTTACGCTCGTTCTCGTACAATCAACTCCTTTTCTTCAACATGGTGAGGTAAGTTCGTGTTAGAGTATAACGTCTAAGGTGTCAGTGAACATTTTTATGAAAAGTTTTGTGGAACAAGCGTTTCTCTTTTGCAGCATTTCAATTCGTTGTCTAAAATACCAAAAACGAAGAATTAGTTAGGGGCGTAGCGACCATATACGCACGTGCGTACCTCGCATGCCTTGACTTATGAAAATTCCCCCTAAAAAACATGGGAAATGGCATTTCCAAGGCCCTAAAAATAAAAATGGTCTGGGGGCGCTCAGTGGCTCAGTGGCTCACCCGCCCGCTCAGTGGCTCAGTGGCCCACCCCACCCGCTCAGTGGCTCGCGCCTTCGGCTCTAGATTACCTTCTCCTTCCGTGTGTCCTAGACGGAAAAACCAACCTACGCCCCTGATTACGTATGTCAGTGGTCATTCCGGGAAATTCAATCATGCGGTAATAACCAACAACGAAGCCCATATGGAAAATCGTTTGGTTTACCATTGTCAGAGACTGGACTACGATCTGTTAGAAACTTTAAAATCATCAGTTGCGTTTGAAGCGTTGAACGTGTATATTAATTTGTCTCTACGGAATTCTCGTTAATTATTTCCATGCGGAAAGGAAAAGCGCGAAGCTTTCTCTCCGCCACCCCTTCCCCCCGCTACTTGGCTCACGTGGGCCTTGAAATGAAAATCAAATTTGAACCAAGGATAAAACTGAACCACAAAACACGCAACAAGAATTCCTTTATCTGTTCATCGACCATATTCACGATAGCCGCCATGATGGTTTTCATATTAGATTGCAAATTAGTCACATTGTGTGCTTGGGGGCAAACACGGGAAATGATGCCGTTTCTCGGAAAATCGGACGGTCTATATAGTGAAATATCTGCGGTAAAGCCACATTTGAGAGCCAAGTTATGGAATGATGATTTATTTCTAAAGTTAGTTTGAAATAGTTGCTCGATACTTTGACGTGTTAACTACGCAAGCCGTTTTCTTTTTTATAAAGTGCCAAAATTGAGTAAAACTTAGAATAATATTATTTAAACCACAAAACAGAAACCAAAGCATGGCTATCATTTAGGATTGTTAGCCCCTTCACAAATCACGTGCCTAATTTGCATTACAATGTGAAAGCAAACATGGCGGCGATCGTGAATAAGGTCTATCACAAAAGTCATCCACACACATATTCATTCTTCGCCCTTCTCCGTGTTTAATTAATGTTGTTTGCGAAGACTTCAGAGGCAACTGGGCCTCTCGAGTGTAGGACACAATGAAGGAATGGGGAAGAGGTTGGAAATAATGACAACAACTTTTATAGTTGGGGGAATAAGTTCCAGTCGATGACGAATCTCGCCTTCGAGACGGGACTGGGCCCACGGTGTTCATACCTGATGTTGCTAGGCAACACGAAATGTTTGCTCGTGCGATTAATTTGCGTTTAAAAAAGTCGGAAACTGCTCGAGCGGTTCCCCAATATTTACCAAAACTTGCACTTGTTTCCCGGTTGTTTAGGCTGCGATAATTATTATTATTAACATCAATATACGCGGTCAAGAGAGAAAAATCAGTCTTAGTTATAAATGGAAAAAAATGCAGACAAAAACGTTGGATTTAAATTTGAAGATAGGCTAGAAAGACTAGAAGGAAAAGGAAAAGGTGAAGAAACAAAAAAGCAACTTTTTGTCCTACGGTCGCGCAAAATTAGCTCGGCTGAAGAACTGCGGCAATTTTATACTGAAATTAATCTGGAAAATGTAAGTTCGTTAAAACCTATGATTATCCATTGAGCATTATATTCAGAAACATTGTAATTATCCGCAACTAAAGACAGTACAGAAGACATTTCTAAAATTTATAATGCGAAGTAGTTCTTGTATTCTTGAAAACGTTTAGGTTATTAAATTTGTTAGTTATCTGGCCTTGTATATTGTTAATTTTCACCTTTGTAGTGTCATTTGCGGCCCGGGAGCGAAGCGCAAGGTCTCGGATCACACATTGCGGGTGACGGATGAAAAACACGCGCTAGAGAGAAAACTTAAAAGAACAAAGGGCTAAGGAGAGTGATAGTGCCCTCTGAAGTCCCCTGTCTGAAGTTGTTCGCGCGCGCGATCGAGTACCTTGTTGTCATCTGTGAGTTTCCTGTCGCTGTCATCAGTGAGGTCGATTGTGACAGGTTTGGAATTCCACGGATTTACCGCATCCACACTGAACGGTAAATCCAGGTCATTGACGCTGTTTTCCTGTACCCAGATCACTGCATTCTTGTGGAGTTCGTAGTCAAACGAGATCAGGTCATCTGGGTGCGATAATGGCATGCCAAGAATCTGAAACGCGAGAAGAACCATGATTCGATGGAGCTTACAAATTAAATGACTGTAAAGCAGTTGTACACAGGGAGTAGAAAATATACTAACTATTACCTTTAAGTTATAGTTTCGTTTTTAAAGGATTGCATTCGTGAAAAAACTTTTCACGTGGTCCTTTTTATTCCAGAGAAATGTGCATGGTAAAACGATTTCCTCTTAGATACAGTGGGTCACGATGGTTCTGTTTCCCCACTGCACTACTAAACGCTAGTTGGTTAAAGCTACAACCCAGATGTTCTATCGCCGCACGCGGAAAATCGCGATTTCGTGCTCTTCAAATTTTGCTTGGAGTGCTGGGGGAGGGTTTGTGAGGGCCAAAGTCATTGCTTTCTGGGATGGGGTGGGGGTTTCGCATGTATAATGGTATAAGTCTCCTTTTCACTACTTGCAAAGTCAAATATTGATACACTCTCGTTCCCAGAGCCCGCGATCCTTCTGGGCTGCGCTAGGGATCGAGACCTCTGGCGGATCCCAATTCTTTAGCATGAGTACTCGCTCTGTAACTTTCCGTTCAAGTAATCTGATTTGTCAGACCGTGAATCGGGGACTTCCGATGCTATAGGCAGCCAGAGGTTTCGATTCTTGAAAGAACCAGGGCTTCTGGGGACGAGAATGATATTGATATAAAACCTGTTTCACAAATGGTTTGGAGAGATGAAGATCTAACAGCAAGTCCTGGCAAATGGCAAATCCCAACATGCGACCAATGAAACGAAGCTGCTTAAGTTTGGAACGCAAAGACAAATTTGTAATGGCCTTGTCTACACTGGTCTGTTCCTGATAAAAGAACCACCAAAGAAAAATACAATGTTATTGCTAAGTGACATGCATAGAGCGAGTTTCAATTGAGTGTCGAAAAACAAAAACCAAGGTAATTACCTTGGCCAATCAAAACTCGAAAGAATTACGCGTAGCTGACTCAAAGCGCGGGAAAATGTGCGCGCGCGAGTCACAATTGGTTTTGGTTTTACTTTCTGATTGGTTGAAAAAGTGGCGCGAGATTTTTATACCAATTAATGAGAGTAGAAATGCAAAACCAGAGCAATTCACTAATTACTTTCAAAACTCAATACATGCCACCTGACACCTTATAATGTAAAAATATCGGTAAAGTTCTAAAGTGCTTTATTTAACAATTAGATTATGAGCTCGAGATTTCTATCGCGTGATAGCTGACGAGGGCGCAGCCCGAGTAAACATGACGCATAGAAATTGAGAGCGAATAATCTAATTGTTTTAGTATAAATCTACTAGTCGTGGTGACTTTTGACTTTTCTGGAACAGCTTCGACCAGTAACCTGCCTAAATCTTCTTCACGGACATTTCGAAAACGTGAAGAAGCGGCCGCCATTTTGTAGACAACCGCACTGCTACGCTACTCGCTATCTATCACAGAATAGATAGTGGGTAGCGTAGGCAATCAGAGAACGGCATTCGTGATAGAACGCTAGTAGATTTATACTAAAAACTAATAGATACTTGATAGAACGACTTACAAACTAGAGTATTTTACAAGTAAATTACATGTATGTTACCCACCGTACAAGACAACCACGTTTGTTCTGACACGGATGCAATATTTTCATGGTCAGCACTGCTCTTAGACAAGTTTGAGCCACGGCTGGGAGATGTGCTATTACCTCCTTCCGCTGGAAGACCTGTCGCACTGATTTCTTCTGCTTGTTCATCCAACAAAGCTTCTCTGGGCGACTCCATGTTTATGTCTCCATTAATTAACGCTGTACCTTCTTCTCCTGACACACCCGACTGGCTTACATTATCAGTTTCTCCTGAATGCTCTGCATCAGAAATGTTCAACAACTGACTTTCTCCACTTATTTGTTCGCTAAAACCCGTACTGGTATTTGGTGCAGTTGCGGTAAGCTCTTCAGCCTGTGATAACGCTGACATTAGCTCTTCATCTGTAAACTCGCTTGATAGATTTTCGTCTTGTTTAATTGACGTAACTGCATGACTTTCAGTGTCTGCCGAATAGTCTGGGAGTGCTTTCTTGTTGACAAATTTAGCAAAGTAAGCATTTGGCACTGGACTATAAAAAAAGAAATCAAACAAGTCACCAAGAGCCATCTCAAGGATACAGTGTATTAAATATAGAGCATATTAACCAAACATGACGGCCATACACGAAGAATATCAGCCCTCAATCACAGCAGGATTCATGTATGTACAGAAAGACTGAGCGCAGATATTGTCAGTAAGGTTTAGCTGCTCTACTAGGAAATTTGTTTCATAAATGAAACGCAACGAGAATAGAAAAAGTTATACAAAAAGAACCATCACAGTGGCACAGCTGCAAACATTTTCCCCTATACAGGATGTCCGACTAAGTCAAAACTGTAGTGATGTCGTACATCACATCACAGAACTCCTCAATAAAACGATGTCAGCGCAAAACATTGGCCTTTGCATAGGCGTAACAAATTGTCCGGATATTCTACAGGTCTGACTGGGGTTGACAGGGTACAAAGAAGTTCAATTTTCAGCTTGACCTTCGGGCAAGTTGTAACCAGGATGAACTAGCCCGGAGGTCATTTCCAATAGCCCGAAAAAATTCTCAGAAGTGTGATAAATGAATGAATGAATGAATGAATGAATTAATTCGTAAAACGCTGAAGGGAAGGATAAGATCCACTAGCATGATGACAAAATCCACTAGCTCCGGGCTATCGGACACTAACTTCCATATACGCTGGTTGAGATTTGATCAGACAAAAGTAAATTTTGGTCGGCCATTGTCTGATGTGATCACGCGCAACTAAGATACTAGTCTTGTAAAACTTCACCTGTACTGAGCATCATCTGTGACTATAAAGAGGCCACGTTTACGATCAATAATGTCTTTACAGAAACAAGCAAAGAATTCCCTCTTAGGACCAGTGCACATTCCTTCGTGAAAATGTAAATAACATAACATGATTAGGTTATGCTTACATGAACCTTATTTGCACGTACGTGTGGTTTACAAAGGGAGCTGACATCACGTACAGGTTTGCACAGGTCATGTACACTGTAGGTAGTGACGAACGACCGAGTCCAGGGTGTAGTTTCAAAAACCGAATGTTTTAATAAGTGCCAGCAACAAGTTATATATACTTCAAATTAGCATACCGCTCATACACATTCCACACACACATTCCACGCACATTCCACACGCTTACAGTAACATGCTTACATCCCCCTTTACAAAATGAATACACTGCAACTGGAAAAGCGAGTTACAAGCAAAATAGAAAAAACAAGTCAAAGTCCGTTATAACCCTATAATCCTATGACTGAGTGAGTTCATTGAAAGTCAGTGTCTCATGATAGTCAGGTTACAAAGTCTTGATACTTTGGATTCGGCTTGGACATCCTTCCAGATCTGGTAACATATGGTTGGGACTCTCCACTGGATGATCCTTGGGGTCTGGTAGGAACTTGGGGTCTGGCAGGAGACCTTGCAGGAGACTGCTGAGGTACAACAGGCACCTCGGTTAACTTGGGCGGTGACTTTACAGGAGAAGGTGTAGAAAGAGGCACATCATCATCTGCTGCTGCATGATGGTTAAACGGGTTAGGAGCAGGCTCTGAAACAGGCAATAGATGTCTTCGGTTTCTTCTATACTCCTTTCCTCCAGCTTGTACAATATACGATCGTGGATGCGAAGTGGGCTGCTTAACAACGCCTACTTTCTCGTAACCTCTGTTAGTCTGAAGACGAACAACCTGCTGGGGACTGAGAGGTTGGAGAGGTTTAGCATGCTGATCGTGATACAACTTCTGCTGTTGTCGCTTCAACTCCAAACGTGAGGATACGTCTTTGCTGTTGAGCGCTCTAGGATAGAGGAGTTTCTTTGCAACGGGTAGAACACATCTAGTGCGTCTGGACATCAATCGTTGAGCAGGAGAACCTAGCGTTTGATCTCTTGGAACATTCCTGAGGTTAAGAAGACCAAGCAGGGGGTCAGAGCCATCCTTTTTGCACTTGTCCAGCAGGTTCTTGGCTTGCTTGACTGCGTTCTCAGCTAGACCATTGGACTGAGGGAAGTAAGGACTGCTGGTGACATGCTCGAAGCTCCATTCACCGGCGAAACTCTGAAACTCTCTGCTTGAAAACTGTGGACCATTGTCCGTTAGCAGCTTGCAGGGAATGCCATGGGTAGCAAAGTGATTCTTCATCTTCTTAATCACAGCTTTGGACGATAGATCTCTGAGGGTACTCATCTCGAACCAGCCCGAGTACGAATCGACGAGAATCAAGTACTGCATTCCATCCCATTCAAATATGTCCGCGCTCACAAAGGACCATGGGAGGTCTGGGACCGGATGGATTAGAAGCGGTTCTTTCTGTTGATGGGGTCTTGCACTGTTGCAGGGCTGACACAAGGATATAGCAGATTCAATGTCATGAATCATAGAAGGCCAATACACGACTTCTCTTGCAATTATTTTCGTAGCATCAACCCCAGGATGCCCCTTGTGAAGCTGCTGAACGTACTCTTTGCGCACGGACTGTGGAACTACAACTCTCAGGCCTTTAAAGATGATTCCGTCGTCCACAATCAGCTCGTCCCTTATGGGAAAGTAAGGCTGTATCTCTGGAGGTACACTCTTGGACTTTCCTGGCCAGCCATTGACAATGAAACCAGAAACTTTCTGCATAACAGGATCTTCAAGGGTATGCTTCTGTAGTTCGGCCATGCGTGCCGAAGAGATGGACGTGAAAGACAAAATGTCAATCTGCTCATCGTCAACTGAGTCGGAATCTCCTTCAATATAAGCGCGTGACAACGTGTCAGCTACATAGAGTTCTGTCCCTTTCTTGTACACGAACTTCAAGTTGTACTTCTGAAGCTGTAAGAGCATTCGTTGAAGACGGGCAGGAGCTGAATGAAGAGGCTTGCTAACGATGGCTGTTAGAGGCTTGTGGTCAGTCTCGATAATGACTTGTCGACCATAGATGAAATCATGGAACTTCTTGCACGCAAACAGAGCAGCAAGTAACTCTTTCTCGATTTGAGCGTATCGAGTTTGGGCTTCTGTGAGTGCTCGTGAGGCAAAGGCCACAGGGTGACCATCCTGTAAGCAAACTGCACCAAGACCACTCTTTGAGGCATCCACAGACAATGTGGTAGACTTCGACGGATCAAAGTACTTTAGGACTGGTGTCTGAGAAATGTCTGCCTTGAGTGCTTCAAAAGCGCGCTGCTGTGCTGGCCCCCAGCTCCAGTGCGTGTCATTCCGCAGCAATTCACGTAGTGGTGCAGACTTGTCACTGAAGTTGCTGATAAACTTGTGAAGATAATTAGCCATGCCAAGGAATCGACGGAGTGACTCTGGGTCAGCAGGTGTTGGCATCTCTCTTATAGCAGTAACTTTGGCTTCATCAGGTTTGAGACCGCCCCTTGTGAACTGATGACCAACGTACGACACACGATCTAGACGGAACTTGCATTTCTTGGCACATAACTTCAGGTCAACTTCACGAGCTCTTTGTAGAACTTTCTTAAGGTTTGCATCATGGTCAGGTGTTCCCTCGCCCCAAACCAACAGGTCATCAACGATGATAGCACAGGGATACCCAGCAAACAGCTCTTCCATTGAACGCTGGAAGACCTCCGAGGCAGAGGTGATGCCAAACGGCATTCTCAGGAACCGGTACCTTCCAAAAGGAGTACTAAATGTTGTGAGCAGGGAAGACTCTTGATCAAGCTTGATTTGCCAAAAACCACTTCTCGCGTCAAGGGTTGAGAATACTGTGGCATTGGGCATGCGCGATGCGACATCTTCCACTGTTCTCATAGGATGATGAGGTCTTCTAATGGCTTGATTAAGGTCTCTTGGATCAATGCATATCCGGATGCTGCCATCTTTCTTTCTGGCCGCTACCATTTGTGAGACCCATTCGGTTGGCTCAGAGACAGGCGTGATCGCTCCTATCTTTACCATTCTGTTAAGCTCTGCTTTAACACTGTCCTCCATTGCCAGAGGTATCTTACGCGGTGGTCTGACAACAGGAGTAGCATTAGGGTCAAGCCTCATCTTGTAAACGACTGGCAAATTGCCAAGGTCACCTTGAAACAAATCTTTGTACTCGTCAAACACTGCTGCACGAAAAGCATCGGTAGTGTCAACTTCATGGACCTCGCTGTGTAACTGGATAAGATTCAAGCTCAATGCATCTGATAGACCAAGCAACGGTGTAACAGGCTTGTCAACGACGTGAAATTCCAGGCTGCGAGACATGGACTTCAGGTAGACTTGGAAATACGCAGTACCAAGTGTGCTTAATGTGTCGCCACCATATGCAACCAACTGCACAGCCTTCGTTTGATCAATGTTCTCGTTGCGCCTGATCCTCTTGAATAAATCGAGTGTGACCACATTGCATTTAGCACCAGTGTCAATTTTAATCTCAACTTCTTGACCATTGATCTCCATGGTGCAATAAATTTCACGCTTGTTTCCTGGCTTGGACGTAATCGCATCAATAATAAATAAACCTTCTTCTTGGTCGGCAGGAAATTGTGGATAAACTTCATCAACGGGACGCCTACGAGTGGGGCGCTGGCCAGTGCCATCCCGACGATTATTCGAGTGCTCGCCAAAACGCTTAGAACGGCACACTTTCTCGAAATGGTTAGGCTTTCCACAGTGCAGACACTTCTTTCCAAACGCGGGACAGGATTTCTGCTTCGCTACATGACTGCCACCACAATTCTTGCAGTTTTGAATCTTCAAATCTTTCTTTGAGCCTCTTTTCGAGAATTTTCTTTCTTTTCCAACGCTGTGGATTTCTTCTTTCGAATCGCCGACTTTAGCTGATAGCTCGCAGTTGTTCCTGTCTGACAACTCGTTTGCGATGCCAATGTCGATAGCGCGATCGAGTGTTAGATCTCTCTCTTTCAGGAGCTGCTTTCTTACGTGCGCAGAAGTGACGCCGCATACTATTTTATCACGAATGAGCTCGTCCTTCAAAGCACCGTACTCGCATGTGTTTGCCAAGATTCTGAGATCGGCTACAAAGGACTGAAACGGTTCACCATCCTTCTGTACACGCGTGTTGAACTTGTGCCTTTCCATAACGACGTTACCACGAGGGTCGCAGATTTCTGCAAATTTCCTTTTTAGTACTTCGACGCTCTCGCGAGATTCTTCCTGAACACGAACTGTTCCATCTTCGTCTAGGACGGCTGGAGCGTAAACGAAGGATTTCTCTTTTTCAATCGCCTCTCTTCCTGCTAAATTTAACAAAATGTAAGCCTTTGTTTTGTCGTCTTTGTCACCATGTGCTGCAGCTATGAATATCTCGACTTCTTGTACGAAATGCTTCCAATTAAGAGCCACGTTTCCTTCGAAACTGAGCGGATCGGGTTTGCGAAGACCGTCAGCCATGAAGAACGTCGAAGAGAAACGAAAATCAAAGCAGGAACCGAACGATGCGAAATCCCACTCCTGACACCATGACGAACGACCGAGTCCAGGGTGTAGTTTCTAAAACCGAATGTTTTAATAAGTGCCAGCAACAAGTTATATATACTTCAAATTAGCATACCGCTCATACACATTCCACACACACATTCCACGCACATTCCACACGCTTACAGTAACATGCTTACAGGTAGGGCCTGTAAGCTGGCCGTAAGAGTGCCAAATCGCACACAATGCCATGGCATTCTAAATACTTTGTCAATTTGTATCAAATTTGGTCTTGGACAGATTTCAATAAATTTTTATACCATAAATCCCCCCCCCCCCCACCCCCCACACACACCAAACAGTATGAGACCTGATTAACCACCCCGCAAAATGACGACACCTCAGCAATACTGAAACTGTCTGTATTTAATAACAGGCTTTAACATACCAGGCTCATCCTTGAAAGTGACTTGTAATGAACTGTTTCGCAGCACACGTCCAAGTGTTTTCCCCATCTGGTTCATGGTGCTGCCTAGTACATTTTCTCTATCAACGTTCAAAGCTATACTTTCATAAATCCAGCTACTCTCTCTGAAATGTTGCAACAAACTCATGTTATTATCAATAATACTAAAATTTCACATACTTCAGGGCTCAAAAAAAAAATTTAATTCCAGCAGCTCACACATTTTGCTTGCCCGGGCGCTTCATCCCTTACATAGGTTCTCAAACTTGTTAATAATTCCCCACCTCCCCTCCCCCCACCACGCCAGCCCACCTGCTCCTCCTAAAGGAAAAATAGAAAATCATACTCTCAATCATACAGCATCATATTGGTTTTCAGTTCTTCCTGCACGTACATGTGATGTAATGTGTTTTTGGTTTTAAAATGTTCCTTAAAGGGCACCTAGTTAGCCACATCTTGTTTACATGTGACAATTTCAGTATTATACTTTACGCGGATCGAGCAGAAACGAAAGAAATCCCTTGAGAAACCTGCTAAAGGTAATTTCAACACTATTAGTAACAACCTACGGCAACACAATACGACTGCGCTTCACTATACAATTTCCATAATTTCGATGAAACTGAAAATGGCGGAGGCTGACTAGGGCCCTTAAAACGTGACAAGCCTATTCCTAAGAAAATACAGTAGCTGATTTATCGGTCGAGTTTGTTAAAAGAGATCCTCGGTGTATTAAAGTTTTGTTGACAGTTTATCTTTGGTTGCCGTTTCGTTCGACCAAAAAGCTGGTAGCAGAGCGAGGTTTAAGATGTCCGAAGCGGGTGACAGTGAAAGCCCAAGCGTTGAAGATGATGTTGATCCGAGCGAAGCGCTTCTAGATGAATTAAAGAAGCAAAAGCGAACCATCAAAATGCAGTTGACGAAGCTGTATAGCCGCCTCGTACGTCTTATGTCAGAGGAAACCGTCGATGGAGAAGCAATTTTAATCGCCCTCGAAACCGTGGAGGAAAAGAAATTGGATGCCATTCAGATTTTGGAAGATCTGATCGTAATTTACGAACGGTCTCATGACAAGAAGAATGTGGAAAGATCAAATGACGAAATCGACAAGATAATCGAAGCGACAGACAAAGAGATTGCAACAGTGAAAGGTTTTCTTTCCTCCTTCTCGCGGAAATCGTTGCCGAAGAGTGAACCCGAAAAACACGTCGAATTGAAACGTAAAGAGCAGGAAGAAATGTCGCCGTTGGAAAACAATTTGTCGCAACCGAAGTCATCGCAGCCTTTCTCTTCACAGCAAAATTCATCAGCGGCCGCAGACAGGAAGCTCGAACGAATTAAGTTGCCGACTTTCAGTGGAGATAAAACAAAGTTTGAATACTTTTGGGCCGCGTTCGAAAGCATCGTGGATGACTCCCAAGAGCCAGCAAGGTACAAGATGTTACGATTAAAGGCTTGTCTTCACGGGAAGGCTGAAGAATCAATTGCGAAGCTTGGCTTTTCAGAAGAAGCGTACGAGGAGGCGAAAAACACTCTCAAACGAAGATTTGGTGGCGAAAGAAGACAACTTCAAAATTATCTCGAGGAAGTGAAGAGAATTAAACCAATTCAAGAGGGAAACGTGCAGGACCTCGAGAAATTTGCTGATACTCTCGTGAGCACAATTGTTACTCTCCGTGAACATAGCCGATGGAGTGAATTACAACCTGGAAGCCTTCTTTTCACTGTTGTCCTGGAAAAAATTCCAAAAACCATGTTGTCCAGGTTTTATCGTTGGGCTAAAGAAAGTGGTCGACAAGAATCTATTGAGACTCTTCGAGACTGGATTACTGAGGAGTCAGAGTATCAAATGAAAGCTGTGGAAACCGTCGAAGGGCTTCATGGAGCCAAAGGAAAGCCGAAAGAGGAAGATAGGAAACGGTTAAATCGAACCTTCACTGGCATTAAGCAGAAGTGTGACGTCTGCCAAGGAAATCACGCCGTTAGAAATTGTCAGAGCTACAAGGCCATGAGCGTTGATGACAGATGGAGAGTTGCAAAGGAAAAGAAACTGTGTTTTCGTTGTTTGGCTAACAACCACCAGGGAAAGGATTGTAAGAGAGCGAAAGAATGTGGAGTGAATGGCTGCAAGAGAAATCACGATAGACTTTTGCATCAATTAGAGGAAGGTCAAGCTCGTGACGAAACTGTCGCCAAGGAATCCGCAAATCCTACCACGCCCCCTACAAGAGTCCTTGCAACTGTTCCGAGTGAGGAGACTGATTTGAGTAATTCAGAACAGGCGATCGAAGAACATTCTCTCATCACTACACTCGCTTCGAGCTCCGAGCAGAATCAGGAGAACGTCTCTCTTCGAACGGTAGCCGTTTGGTTGTCTGCAAATGGAAGGAAGATTAAAGTTAATGCCCTTATGGATGATGCAAGTAGTGTTTCGTATGTAAACGAGGAGTTAGCTGGAGCACTCGGTTTGACTGCAGCCTACGAACAAGTGGCTGTTAATGTTTTGAACGAGACAGTAGAAACCTTCGATTCTATGCCTGTAAGCATGGAGCTAGAGAGCTGTGATGGAAACGTAATATTGCCCTTTAAGGCTCTGACTTGTCCGCGTCGAGTAACTGGAAATTACAAAGCTGTTGACTGGTCAAAGTTTCAGGATCGATGGCCTCATTTACGTGTCTGCAAATTTCCAGATCCACCAGCTGATCCTATTGTTGACGTGCTCATTGGCCAAGACCACATCGATCTTCACTTCTCCAAATGTGATGTCAGGGGAAATCCTGGAGAGCCGATTGCAAGATTGGGGCCTTTGGGCTGGTCCTGTGTTGGCCCCCCAGACGGCATAAGTATTACCAGGAACGACAGAACACATCTAGCCTGTACCTTTTTCACCAGACCTCGTGTATTTGATGAGATCAATGATTCTCTGAAGAGATTCTGGGAGATAGACACTCTAGGCATCCAAGATAATGACGTAAAAATGATGACTAGAGAAGAGAAGATTGCATTGGACAAGGCTCGCCTTTTACTCGTCCATGATGGGGAGCGTTACCAAGTTGCGACACCCTGGAAAACCGATTGCCCAGTGTTACCTAACAATTACGAAATGGCCTACAATCGTCTCAGAAACACAGAGAAACGTTTGATTCGTCAGCCTTCGGTTGGAGACGATTACCAGGGAGTTATCATCTCCTACGTCAACAAAGGGTACATCCGCAAGGTAGAACCGACCGAGAACGAGCCGAAAAGCCCTTGGTACCTTCCTCACTTCCCAGTATGCCGTCCTGAGAGGTCTACAACAAAGACAAGAATCGTATTTGACGCCAGCGCTAAGTTCCAGGGTACATCCTTAAACGATTGCATCCTGCCAGGCCCAAAGCTACAAACAAATCTATTCGAAGTTCTTCTCCGTTTCCGCCGTTTCCCAGTTGCTGTGGCCTGTGACGTCAGCGAAATGTATTTACAGATACACATACCACCTCAAGACCGTCCCAAGTTCAGATTTCTTTGGAGGAATTTGGAAGTCGATCGCGATCCTGATGTATACGAATTTGAACGTGTCGTGTTTGGTGACGCATCCGCTCCGTTTCGTGCCCAATTCGTGTCTCAAGAGAATGCCAGGATCCACGACGAGAAATTTCCGCTTGCAGCCGAAGCCGTAAGAAAGTCAACTTATATGGATGATTCGTTGGATTCAGTTAGGGACAATGACACTGCTGTCCGATTGTTTCACGAACTTCAAGGCCTGTGGGAAAAGGCAGGGATGAAAGCTCGTAAATGGTTAAGCAATTCACCAGAGGTACTTACAGTCATTCCTCAGGAACTGAGAGCGTTTGAAATCGATCTTAACCAGCACGATTTGCCGTCAACTAAGACTCTTGGGATGCTATGGAATGCACAGGAAGATGTTTTCTCCTTTCGCGTCGTAACACCCGAAGTGGGAGATACTCTTACCAAACGATTTATCTTGGGAAGAGTGGCAGAAGTCTTCGATCCACTGGGACTTGCAAGTCCGTTCATACTACGTGCAAAGGTTCTAATTCAAGATATGTGGACAATGGGTTTAGGCTGGGACGAACCCATTACTCATGAAATTTCTGTTCGAGTACGGAAATGGTTCCTGGAGTTGGAGGACTTGAAGGAAATCAAAGTTCCTAGAAGCCTGCGAGAACCTAGAGTCGAAAAATCAAGTGCCATTCACACCTTCGTGGATGCCTCAAAGGATGCTTATGGAGCGGTCAGCTACCTGAGATATGAATACGACCGTGGCTGTTTCAGTGCTTCGATCATCGCGTCGAAAACGAAGGTTGCCCCTTTGAAGCCGATGTCTACGCCACGACTAGAATTAATGGCGGCAATTCTGGGCCTTAACCTAACCACGACAATCGCAAGAGCTCTGAACATTCCGATAGCTGAGGTGCACTTCTGGTCGGACAGTATGGACGTCTTATACTGGATCCGTGGCAGGGGAAGGCAGTTTCGACCTTTTGTTGCCAATAGAATTGGAGAAATTCAACGACAATCGAGCCCCGAACAGTGGCAGTATGTAGAATCCAAGGAAAATCCAGCCGACCTCTGTTCCCGTGGATTAAGTGCTCTCAGTGTAATGGAAAACCAACTCTGGTGGAATGGTCCGCGATTCCTTTTGAAAGCTGAGAACGACTGGCCCCAAATCAAGATTGAGGAGGGTTCGGAGGTGAGAACCGAATCAAGGAAGACCTTCACTATTTCATCGCCACAATGCTTTATCTCAATTCCTGTCTCTAAAGATCCAACGTGGAAGCTGAATCCAGAAAATTGGTCAAGTTGGACCAGGTTGACACGAGTAACGTCTTGGATCTTCAGATTTATCGCCAATTGCCGTACGAGACGAAGCAATCGATTAGTTGGTCCTCTAACACCTGACGAGATCCAGAATGTTGAAGTTCGATTTATTCGTGATGCACAGCGAACGGGCTTTTCTGCCGAATTTAACGCCATTGAAGGAAACCGGGCTTTGCCAAAGAAAAGTCGATTGGTCAAGCTGACGCCCAAGATCGATTACGATGGCCTCCTACGCTGTGACGGACGGTTGCAGTATGCCGACAATCTCCCATATGACGTACGTTTTCCGATCATCTTGCCGAGAGGGAGCTGGACGACAAAACTGATCGTAAAACACTATCACGAAGCTGGGCACCATGTGTGTGGACCAAATCACACACTCGCTAATCTCTCAACCAAGTACTGGATAGTGGCAGCTAGAGAAGAAATACGAGATTGGGAAAAGGCTTGCAATGAATGCAGGAGACGCAAGTTAAAGGCTACTAAACAAATCATGGCACCACTACCGGATGTAAGAGTGCGACAACCGCTTCGAGCGTTCACCCACGTAGCCGTCGACTATGGTGGCCCATTCGTCACTGTCCAAGGTCGCGGAAAGCGAAGAGAGAAACGTTGGCTATGTTTGTTTACCTGCCCATCAAGCCGAGCAGTGCACTTAGAGATGGCCTATGGCCTAGATACTGACAGCTTCCTCAGATGTTTCGTCCGAATGACTGGTCGTAGAGGGTATCCCTTAACAATTGTCAGTGATTGTGGAACCAACTTCATTGGGGCTGAAATAGAACTTCGAGAATTGGTAGATGGACTGGATCAGAGTAAAATCCAAGATCAGACGGCCAGCAGAGGAGTTAAATGGTCCTTCAACCCACCGTTAGCCCCCCATTTTGGAGGAGTTCATGAAGTAATGATCAAAGCAGCGAAAAAGGGCATACGTGCAGTGCTTGGCAATGCTGATGTAAATGACGAGGAACTGATGACAGTTTTCGTCGGAGTAGAAGCCTTATTAAATTCTCGTCCACTCACATATCAATCAGCCGACCCGAGAGATGCTACTCCACTCACACCTAACCACTTTCTTCATGGACAGATGGGAGGTGTGACAGCACCAGAATCCGTGGACGAAGTTCAATTTAACCCAAGGAATAGATGGAGACGAGTTCAAGAGTTAATTACACACTTTTGGAAGAGATGGATGAGAGAGTGGCTTCCGATGTTGAATGCACGCCAGAAGTGGACCGAAGCACAGCCAAATCTCAAAATTGGTGACGTCGTTCTTGCCATTTCTCCTGATTGCCCCAGAGCACACTGGCCTATTGGAAGAGTGCTGGAAGTGTTCCCAGGACAAGACGGTCGCGTTCGAGTTGTCAAGATTCAGATCGGCCAAAATACTGTTTTGAGACCAGTTGCTAAATGCGTTCTATTGCAGTCCGACTAAGATGAAAGACGAGGAGTCGTAAGGTTGTTGACCGAGTCAAGAGGGGGAGGATGTTCAAAAGACACTGCCTTTATTCCGCTGAGTTACGTGACGAACAATAGACAATGGACATTGTTCATGAGAATTTCGTTGAAATAACAATTCGTAGTTATTAGCATAATTATTCAGTTGAACGTGTGATCTCGCTTCGAGTAGATTTTTTGAGCATTGTACGTGTGATTTCGTTTTTTTTCGCGAGTAGACGGATTTATCGGTCGAGTTTGTTAAAAGAGATCCTCGGTGTATTAAAGTTTTGTTGACAGTTTATCTTTGGTTGCCGTTTCGTTCGACCACTATCCATGACCAAATCTACCGAAAATTTACAGTTAGGACACCCAAACCATGAACACCTGATTTTTTGTGCATTTTTTACGATTATATCCAATGAGCAGGCTCTCATATAAACAAAAAGGATTAGTGTTTCTTAGGTGTTCAAAACACTAATCCTTTTGTCTGGATGAAGAGGTCTTGTTGGATAATTAGAGCAAAAATGGACAAAAGTCAAGTGTTCATGGAAAAAGTGCCCCCACTGTAATGCTTTGTTTCAAAATCATTGTAGTTTTAAAAGTCTAGTTGGTGGACAGCTTGCCTGGGCAAGTGAGCAGAGAAATATACTTTCCTGAGAGGAAAATCTACTTGTATCGGATGAGCGGATGGGGTCTTGTATGTGTGCTTTTTGTCAAGTAAAAATGTAGATGTTCACATGCAACACTGTATGGAGGTGTAATACAAGGTGTGGTTGGTAGCAGAAGGGTTGGAGGAAGAGCAAGGATGGAGGGGTAACAGAAAGCACGTAGGGTAAGAGGAGGAATAGGAAGGGCTCAGGAGGGGTTCAGGTATGAGAGGAGTGGGAAGGGTAGCAGGTGGAGGGGCAGTGGGAGGACAGAAAATGCTTGCATAAATTATTCAAATTAACCATTGTCTATTTCAAAATAATTATAATATGTCAGTCAGCAGAATTCTACCAGCTTACAGAACATGCAATGTACAGCCCGACATGTGCTTTGGGCTGCCAACCACACTAAGAGGATGACAAATAATTACGTAATGCTTGTTGTTATACATGATGCAAGTAATAAAAATTAATGCTAATTACATGTAGCTGCTGATAATAAACATCAACTACTTTTAACATAAACTTAAATATCCCAGCTGACCTGATTTGAGAGAGTTTCCTGAGAAACCACCTTCTCTTGTTATCAAAATCCAGGATGGCTCTCCAAATGTGCTGCAGAAGCCCATAGTTGTTCTCGTCAAGCATTTCAGGGTTTTGCCGAATGAAGTCATTGAAGACTGTGTAGTAAGCATCATGGTTTGCCAGGGAAACTAACACATTCTTCACAACCTTGAGAGGCAAAATTGATATTTTACCAGTCATTCTGGTAAATTTCCTGGAAAATTTTTAATAATGCTTATTGACATTAGACATACACTGTACACCTTTCCCTCTCCGTGCTAATTCAACTTAAAAATGTGTATTCTGACTGGATAAATTAAAATAATTCAAGTGGAATAAATATCACAAAATAGATATTGTTGCATAATTTGACCTCATCAGTTTCATATGTAAATTGTCAATTGCCGATCATGTGATGCTCTTTAGAGAATTTTTCCTTTGTTTGTCTGAAAATATTATTCTTTTTCACATTTATTTAAAACACATAATTCTCAAGAGTGACATTACACCGTCTAACATGGGATAACAAACAAACAAAGATAAAGAGGTCTATCAACAATAAAAAGGTACATGTAAACCGGTATTATTTTTGGAGTGCTAAAAAATTAATGTAAAAGCCTCGGCTGTTTTTACAGTATGGTAAATACAATTATTCTAGTTGCCAAAAATATGATAACAAGGAAATTTACAAGATAGACATGTTGCTTGAATCCCTGCAATAAATAAATACCAGTAAATAAATAAATAAATAGATAGATACATACATGTACAGTAGATAGTTAATAAATAACAAACTAAAACATAAAGTTCTACACAAAGTAAGACAATGCACCTTGACAGTTCTCTTCTTCTCGAGCTCATTTCTTGCTCGTCTCAACAATTTTCCCAACACAAACACCTGTTCTGGTTTAGGCTTCATCAGTGCCAGCACACAACTCTCGTGAGCCTTGAAGTTGGCATACAGGAGTGGAGGCCACCCGTATCTGTCAACACAATCAACCTGGTGTCCAAAGTTTAACAGTAGCTGGACACACTTGGTGTCTCCAGACATGGCAGCGAGATGAAGGCTTGAGGTACTGTGACTGTCCTAATGGCAACAAAACAGAAGTTGTAAGATGACAACAAATTAATTCAAATGCTGGCATATCCATTATAAAAAACCCAATTTGTTGCTGCATAATAATTGATATGAATGAAATAAATTTAGAAATACATGTACAGTTTATTATAAAAATAAGTAAAAAGGCAAAATGATGTATCCATTGTAATCAGCATCTAATAATGCTGGCACCATTATCAAGTAGAGAATGAATGAAACAAAATTTACTGCTCACCACACATTTGATAGAAGCACCCTTCTCCAACAGAAGCTTGACACATTCAGCATTCCCACTCTCACATGCATACATCAACGGTGTGAAACCTGGCCAGCAAATCAAGCAAACAAAGCTCAGGGTACTAATTTCTAATGATTATTTAAAATAACAGTCAAGTACATTGTACACACGTTAAAGTGCACCTAACCCCAAAATATTTTTTCGCTGAAATAAACCTTTGCACCAGTTCAAAATGCATTGCACCTTCCATTTCCCGTTTTTACCAAAAATTAATTCTGATTGCATGTATGTACGAAAAATAATTGTGCATCATTTGTTCCACGGACCAAGTCAGAAGGGGCATGGGTCTATTCTTGAATTGCTGTCACAAACTGATTTGCAAGACTTGATGCAATGCAAATCAGTTTGTAATGTCAATTCAGGAATAAACCCATGCCCCTTCTGACTCGGTTGCGAAACAAACGAGAAAAGAAAGGTGCAATGTGTTTTGAACTAATGTAAAGGTTTATTTTAGCGAAAAAGTATTTTGGGGTTAGGTGAACTTTAAAGGGCCCTACAACGCAAGTTAGAGGTGACAAAATGAATAACAAAGGCCAAACGCGTTGAAAAAAAACGCACTGACAAACGCGTTGGTAAAGATTCCCAAACGCGTTGAGAACGCGAAGCCAACGCGTTGAGTGGTTCGCTTATCTTCGAGCGGTACTGTAGTCAGCCTCAGCCACACCATTGTTACTGTTTACATGCTAGAGTTCAGTATTCAGTATTATATTTTAAGCTGAGCGTGTCAAAATGAAAGAGATCACTGAGAAACTAGCTAAATTTTATTAAACACATCCAGTAACATAACTTACAGCAATGTAATAACTTTCGCTTCACAATACAAATTCCATAATTTTGATGGCATCGAAAATGTCAGAGGCTGACTAGGGCCCTTTTAATAAAAGCAGTCTCCAGGATTCACGAGTCACAGTGAGTGAAAGTCCAAAAATTAAAAACAATCTGGAATAGCATGGATATCTTGCACAGTCAAGGGTGGTGAAGGGGGTATTATCCTTTGGGTGTCAAGCAGAGGTTCCATATCTCAGAATTCTGTACCAACTGCTCATTTTCAGCGTTTTGTAGCAACTCTAGTCCCATGGTTGGTTTGAATCTGGCTGTGATGAGGGAATTGTTACAATCATATACAGTATGGTATGGTGAATATAGGACAGACTGACAAAGGTTCTCCAATGTAGAGGCATTTAAGAGGATCAGAAAATGGGAGAGTTTAAAAAACTGCCTCCTGGGCTGCGGACTACCCACTGACCCCCTAATCTGCAGACTACCCTACAGACTAGTCCATGGACTACCCTGCGGACTATCCCTATGGACCACCCTTAAAAATCAACAATTTACTTCTGCAGGTTAAAGAAATACAAGAAACTTACTTAGCTACCAACATGATCATTCAAAACACCTGCCATCTTGTTTTTTTGGTTAAGAATGGGGCGAGACTGAAAAAAGACTGGGTTGAAAAGCAAGATGGTGGGTGTTTTGAATGTTCGAGTCAGCAGCTAGGTACGTTTCTTGTCAATCATTCAACTTTATTTGCCACTCAATCCTTTACTTCAGTTTCTTGTATTTCATTAACCAGCAGAAGTAAACCTAGTTGATTTTTAAGGGTAGTCCATAGAGGTAGTCCAAAGGGTACTCCATGGACTAGTCCATAGGGTAGTCCGGGGACTAGGGGGTCAGTGGGTAGTCCACGGGTAGTCAGTGGGTAGTCTTAGATTCGTTATGTCTCACTGTTAATAATGAATAAGTTAAGTTGACAGACTGGTTTTTTGCAAATAAGTTATCCATTAACATTAAAAAATCAAACTATATTATTTTTAGACCCCGACAGAAAAGGCAAACATTTGACATCAGGGTTACTCTAAGTAATTGGGATATTATTCAGGTTAAAGAAACAGTATTCTCAGGGGTGATACTTGATGAACACTTGACATGGATACCTCATATCACCAATGTTCCGCGTAAAGTCTCGAAAGCTGTAGGGGTTATGTATAAAGCAAGTTTTTGCCTTTCTAAGCGGTCTCTCATTACTTTATATTATTCTCTTCTATATCCATATTTACAATATTGTGTCAGTGTTTGGGGATCAACATATCCATCCAACTTAAAACGTATTTTCATGCTTCAAAAAAGAGCGGTACGTATTATTGCTAAAGAATCTTAAAATATTTATTTCAATTAGGTAAATTAATGTTTCAATTTAAAAATGGATTACTTCCATGAACCTTTGACAGCAAATTCGCACTAAACTCTCAAGTTCATAATTACGATACGAGAAGCTCAAAGCTATTCCATATTCCGAAGATTAGAACAAATATTTGCAAGTTTTCGCTGAGATACCAGGGTCCCAGATTTTATAATTCCTTGTCTTCTGATATTCAGTCTGCCTGCACAATGACATCATTTATCAATGGCTTAAAGACTTCTCTTATTGACGTCTGACTTTTTTCCCCATTTGTGTTTGTGTCTGTGACTATTTTTATATAACGTATGACATTGGTAATGATTATTTTGTTTCTTAAATTTTTTGATTTATTCATCTGCTAGCCTATATGATAAAAGTTTGTGTTTTATATTCTAGGATTTAGGAGGTCCATCTCGTATAAGCCTTGTGGTTTCTTTTGGCCCTCCTTGCTGCTTCTATTAATTTATGAATGTATTTATTATTTCGTGATGTGTAATTAATTGTGGCTAAATAATAAACTGAAACTGAAACTGAAACACGGACCGGGGGTCAGTTTTTTCAACTCTCCCTCAGAAAACAGTTTGTCCTGGGGATTGAATGATGTCACGTTAACACATGTTTCAAGATTAAAAGAAAACTGTATACTAGCCAAAAATGTGTCATGTGCTGGGTATGCCAAAAAATCAGGTATAAGCTATTGTGCAATGCTGGTGAGTGGTGAAGGGCAAAAACCTACACAATATGGGTAAGACAAACTTTTTGGGTGAATATCCAACTGATTAGTATGGAATTAATTATCATCAATTAGCAGATAGCAGTTTCCTTTGTCTGTCACTTTCATCAAGGAAAAGGCCATTCTCGTTCCCAGAGCCCACAATCCTTCTGGTCTGTGCCAGGGATGGAGTACTCTGGCTGCCCCCAACACCGCAAGTCCACGATTCACGGTCTCATTGTTGAATCTGACCAATCTGATTGGCTGAACTTTACAGAATGAGTACTCTGTGGATGCTCACAATTTGGAGGCGGCCAGAGGTCTTGAACCCTGGCACAGACCAGAAGCATCATGGGCTCTGGGGATGAGAACGGGAGAAGGGCTGATTGCTTTAGCATCATAAACATCTTAATTTTATGATGTGTGGTACACTAGTCTTAGTAAAAATTGTGAAATCAGATGGTTGGTTCATTCAAAACATTAGAAGTCAGATGCATACCGTTATCATCAGGCTGGTCAATAAGGAGTTTTGTCCTGTTGAGAAGCTCCTTAAGGCACTGTGAAGTGTCCTTGGTTGGTTCCCATGTGCTTTTAAAATGGGATGCGCATTCTATAGCAAAGTGCAGGATATTTCCTCCATCCTCTGTCTTATAAGCAAGCACATCTGCACCCATCCTCAGGAGGACTTGAACACACTGTTGAAGAAAGCACATCCATGTATTTGTATAAAATGTGTAGCATTTTTGGCATTGCCATTTCAAGGAATTATTGGTTTTACTTATTTCTAAGCTGTACATGTACATTCGCTGACAATAAAAAAGACCTGCGGTTCATGTCCATGCTGTAGTTTAATGTGGTTATATTAAATTTAAACTACAGGTGTACATGTAACTTAAAATTGAACAAACAGGGTATTAACATGACCCTTTGAGGGGTTATTTGTTTATTGGCGCCCACGTACTGTCATTTGCGGCCTGAGCGCGAAGCGCGAGGGTCGCAAATGACACTACAAGGGTGCCAATAAACAATATTCCCGATAAAAGTCATGTTAATGTCATTATTATCCATATACAAGGTCAAATACTGTAACATCCTGATGACTCACAAATTTAAGAATGTTTTCAAGAATACAAGTAAGAACTTACTTCGCGCTGAAAATGTTATAACTGAAAAAGCCGGACCAATATATTCTGAGCAGGTGCAGAACTTTGCCGATATAGCTACAAAGTCTCTGAAAATAATCGCCAATGAGTTAAGAAGTTATAGATAATCAATATTTAATGAACTTACAATTTCCAGTTGATCGTCGGTGTAACATTCCCGCAGTACTTCAATCAAGTGAACGACGTTTCGCTTCTTGTAAAGACAACAAGAAATTGCTTTCTTTGTTCTTTTAGCCTACCTTCAAGTCTAAATCCGAATTTTTTGTCTGTATTCTTCCCATTTATAACAAGTAGGCCAATTTTTCTCTCTCAAAACTATGCGTTTTGTGTGAAACTGAACTTCAAAGCTTGCTGTTTGCTGGTACGCACCTCAATGGTTTTCCCGCTTCAAACGGTCTTAACGTAATCTGATTGGTTTAACTTCATCGCGTGAACCAATCAGCTTCAGGGCCGTTGCGGCCCACACAGCGTGTGGTTTGACGATCAATTTGACCGAGTATGTGGATAATAATGCTGGTTGGCAGTGATTGTAGGGCTGTGACCTGAGAAGTGACATGCAGGGTTAAGGATATGCATTTTCACTTTCCAGCTGTGTGGGGTAATGCAATTGTTTCAAGCTTTGAAATGTGCATGTGTGCTTCAGTTTGCTATCTTGCCCTCTCTCTGCTATCTTGCCCTCTCTGAAAGACAGTCGGGAAACGTCATGTACTATAATTTAAACTTTGTTGCAGAAATTGAACATTCTACTTCTCTCATTTTTTTTACCCATAAATAATTATATGTACCTACACTGTGTCTGGTAGAAAAGAAACCTGATGTATTATGCAAAGCCAAATTTTCTCAATCCTCATTAATTTTGATTTAGTAACAAAAAAATTGCCCACCTCGTGTTGTCCAGCAAAGACAGCTGCAATCAAAGGAAAAAAATTCCTGACATCACTGTCTCCAAGCAGCTTTGTGCAGAGCTTCTTGTCTTTACTAAACAAAAGCTCCAGGCACTTTGCTCGGTCATGGCAATTCAAGCCATCTCTCGTTTCTCCAATAGCAAAGTGCAACAAATTCAGTTCTTGCGGATTTGCTGCCATACTCTTACTAATGTTCTTGATGTTTGCACGATTAAGTAATAGTTGCACACATTCCGGATGCCCATCTAGAGCATAAGCAATAGCAGGAAGATGATAGCAATCCAAAGCAGTTCGATCGGCACCATGATAAAGCAGAAGTTTCACTACTTCCACTTTCCCTTCTAATGCTGCCAAATGCAATGCTGTTCTCTTTCTGTAGCCAATCTCGTAAACACAATCCCGATCTTCTCTGATCAGGTTATTCATCGAAGGCACATCATTTTCAAGAACAGCAACATGAAGTGGTGGATGTCTGTTACAAAAATCAATGGTTGGATCATTAACTTCACTTTCTTCACTATCATCCTCCATCTTTATGCGCCTCCATTTTGACGCTTTCCTCTCCTTTTTCCGTTTCCTTCTTTTTCGTCGTCTTTTCAAATAAGTGTCTTGACTATCAGTAGGAACATTCTTGTCACCATTAACTTCTTCATCTTGCTGTTTACCAGTAAATGTGTCCAAAAGCTTAAGAAACTGAGAGGCACCATCAGAATTCATGCCATCATCAGAAGCTTCCCTGTCATCGACTATAAAGTCTCTGTCATCATCATCTTCTTCAAGCTCGCTGCTGTGCTGTTCAAAGCATGCCACAGCCTCTTTCAGAGGGTCCCGGTCATCCTCTAAACTTGACAGATCACTGCTTGACGTTTCTTCACTTTCTCTTGACAACTGCTTCTTTGCATGCCTCTCTTTTGGATTCAGTTTTGCTGTTTGCCTTTTCTTCAATAAAGTGCTAAACATTTTGCGGTTCTTGTACTCCTGTTTCTGTGTGAGTTTTTGCAGTCGGCTTGAAGGTGGCCTCAAAGCAGCAGATTTACATGGAGAATGTTTTGTTGGCTCATCGTCACTTTCAGAGTTTTCACATTCCTGTCTTGCAGATTGACTGTCTTCATCAGAGTCACTACACTGAATAACTTTTCTTCTTCTATTATTGAGTTTGAGTTGTAGAGTAAATTTCTCATCTGTGTCACTAAATTTTGGATCATGAGCATTTGGAATAATTTTCTTTTTTGTTATATTGTTATTGAACACCTTTGCCAAGGGAACATCATCATTATCATTATCATTACACGATTGACCATTTTCTTCCTCTTCTTCTGAGCTAACTATTGTTCTTTTCTTCTTGTGTCCCTTGTTGTTGACTCCTACACTACACACTCTAGAATCTTTCTTGTTGCTGTCACAACCTTTGTCACCCCCTGTACTGGATTCTGTGTCATCATCATCATCATCATCCTCCTCCTCTTCATCATCATCATTGATGAAATCAGACATTCCACTGTCATCTGAGTTATAATGACTCTCTTCACGGCTGACATATGATGTGCGCCTACAAATACAAACACAGAGGACGTCAAAACAATGATAAACTTACTGTATAGCTAAAGGCCTGTTTTGTAAATTGCTGCTAATTTTTAATTATTTTGTGTGTATTTAAATTTGCCTTTCTAACCTCGTTTGCAAGTAAAAATTATTTTGATTTACCAACTCAAAAACGAGGTTAGAAAGGCTACGGTAATTCAAATGAATACAAAAGAATTAAAAATTGGCAGCCATTAATTTTATGAAAATTGGTATACATGTATGTTTGTGCCTAAATAAAAGGTGCAAGTCAGGCTATTTTTCAATGTGAGAGACACAGATGTCTACCAGTAATAATTATTTTGATTGGGAAGCAAATTGGAACCTTCAGTAATGAACGTAACATCAGGCAATCCTTACTATTTGACAAAATGATTTAATCATGGAAAAAAAACGGAATGGAATACCTGGTAGTTAAATACCATGCACAATCTCATCCAGTTGGTCAGTATCAGAGGGTACCAAAGGGTTTCTTCAAGATGTATGATGGCCCCAAAATAATTAGTAGGGACGCGTCATTGAGTCCAAATTAACCACATGATGTACAGTAGGACTGTAAATCACAATGTGATACGTGATTTGTTATTAATTATAAGCATGTGACTCGTGATTTACCAATTAGATATACATGTATCCATGATAAGTGAACATTCTTTGGCCTAGGATACAACACAACGGTTTGTGCCTTTTGAAAAAAATCTGTCATTCGTAATCTGCCTCAGTCTTCTCCATCCTTGACCATCCTTCTTCTGTTTTGGTTTTTTATCACCTCTTTGGTGTTTTTCTTCCTTAGTAAACTTAGGTTTCCTTTGTTTTAAGGGCAACTTGGTTCATCACAAAAAATAATTCAAAATATTTTACGTACCTCCTTTAAAAGGTAAATACAAATTAAGTGTCACCAGAAGCATATCACCCTAGAAATGCTTTATCACCCAAGAAATGCTTCTGCTGTCATACAACGAGACACCTCGTGTGTATTTATCAGTCGAACAAGATACTTACTCTCTCAGAAAATTGTTTACCAGTTTTCTCGGCTTCAATGACTTTACTTTCTGCTGACTTCTGATTGTTTTGTGTTTGGGTGACATGTCATCTAGTAACTTTTCTCTGCTTGGCAACGAGAATGACTGGGAAGACTTCTTTCGCAACCTATCTGAGCTGCGGGGCGTCTGCGAGATGGAGGGCGTTCTGTTCATATGCTCACTTCCACAGTCGATGTCTCCATTTGCTTCCTCTTTTAAGCTGTTCATTCGTTTCCTCGATGATCTGCTCCTTATTTTATCTTCATCTGAATCGGATGATAAGCGTGATCTTTTGAAACACCGCCGCTTTTTAGCCGACAGACTCGGCGGTAGCTCAGCTTCGTCCTCACTCGATCCTTCCATTCCTTGCTAGCTCGGTCGAAATATTTTCGTCACCACACATCCATATCTAAAAATCTGCATTGGATGTAAATGAATGTAAATGTAATTGGTCTTTATTCGCACACTGCATGTAGTTTAGCAAAGGAAAAGCACAGGATTTTACAACAAACACTGTATTCAGCTGGATTTCTCACCTCGAAATGTCACATGTTGTTCAACAAAATGGCGATCGCAAAGTCACGTCGGCGTGCTTTTTTGTTGATCTCACTGCCTCTATGTCAAAGCTCCTCCTCTTTCCTGTTGTATTAAAATTGATCTATTCTTTTGGCTACCTTTGAGTCATCTAAAGACCTGCGAGGATCCCCAGCGAAAACAAAACAAAATAAATTAAAAAACACACGAAAAGTGAAAAGTACCCGCGCTTTTTCTTCACAACTTTCTAGTGCCCAGTAGTAAACGGTCCAAAAGTTGTGACGCCTATACCTTGGGTCATTTAGAAACACACAATCTGTCGCGTCTCTTTATTTATTTATTCGCTTCATTTTTGTTGTGTGGGATTTCTCCCACACAAAGTCAGCGCCAGCGATATTTATTGCGTTCGACGAAAGGAGAAGGCATTATAAACCAGTTTGAATCGAGATTTTGGTGGTGTAGGTACAGTCCGTTTTGGCCCCCCCGAACATTTTTTTTCAGGGGCAAATGACGTCATTTCCGTCGACCATGTGCTTCGTTTCTAGCGGAGTCGAGTTTCACGTTCTTGCTTCGCGTCTTGGTGGATTGTCGAGTTCTTGATTGTGCTTTTGCGGATTGTTGTCGAATTCTGGACTGTGTTTCTTTTCATTGGAGATTCAACGTCTGCCCGCGTACAGGGTTGTGACGCTCTACTGTTCAAATCAGCCTTTCGAAGATTGTACAACTCCTGGTGCGAATATATAACAGCAGATTTCGATCAGTGCGGTGACAGTCTTTGTAATCGTCAATTTTATGTTTGCATTTTAGCTTGCATGTGCATTTGTTGGGCGACAAAGAAATGATATTCATACACAGTCTGTGGTTTACGAAACACTGACTGCATGCAGCTTTGTTATTCGTGAATAGCGGTGTCACGCAATGCAAAAAACTCCAAACATTGTATTTGTATGAATAAATCGGAAAAAATCATGTTCATCAACTACAGTTATGTTAAGAGTTTCATACTGATATTTAAAATGTTGATTTCAGTATTAAAGAAAGCTTGAATTTCGGGAAACCAAATCAAAATGCAGCCAAGTGAATCGAAATCGTCGAACGCACTCTCTGATCTTTGATTACTACTAGTTTATTTATTTATTTATCTGTATACGAGAGTGAAGTGCTAGTCACGTGTTTTCTAGTTTGGATGTGTCGAAGTGAGAAGACTGGGTTCCAGTTTATTGTGTTTATGAGTCCTGGGTGGCCATTTCTTCTTTCAGCTGTTGGTTTTTTCACCGATTTCGAATATTTTCGCGTTTTACTTTTAGTACAGAAGGTAAGTAGAAGTCGCTTTCCTTTTAAACATTTTCTTTGAGTATCTCTAGGTCTTAATTTCCTATGTAAGGTGATATTTTGGCTTCAAAATATCCTAATTGAAAGCAGATTACGTTCGCGTTCGTTTTTTGACCTGCGTTTTTCCTAATCTGAGACTTTTCTTCCGTTTATTTCTTCAGGTGTTTATAACAGAGGATTCTTTTGTCAAAGGAGCTGTTTGGCGTTATTCACAAGCCAACAGTTATCGCCTTGGACCTTTCGTTTTGGTGCAAGTTGTCCCAGCTTTATATAATCAAGGAGTCATTGTACTTTCGCAAGCCAATATTTGTCGTGAGTGTGCAGGTTGCACAGAATTTTCTCAAACTATCTCACAAGTGTCTCACAAGTGTCTCAAAGTGTTATAGAAACTGAAAGAAACTGTTACTTGCACTAAACTTAAACTGAAACTTATGGGTATCTCCATTGAACAATTCCGGTCAAGGATCGGCAGTCATGACAATTTCTTGAAAACAAAGGATGCCTCATTACGTTTTAAGGATCGATTTTGGAATATAATGCTCATGATGTTTTATTTAAGGTGGATGGTACCAGTTTTCTGGTTTTTGACTGTCTAAACTTTGGAAGAAAAGAGCAAAATATCAGTCCAAGGCCATAACAAAATGCTCGTATGATTCAATTCCATATTATGTTCTTGACCAAAAATAACAAGTATTTCGTCATCAGTTGTCACCATGGTAACGGTACTTGATGATTATTTGGACCTACTTTTCAGCTTCTGGTGAATAAAACTTGAAAACCAACCTGGTGACCCCCAATTTTTTTCACGTTATAACTTTTGGCATTTGAAAAGGAAACTGTATAATAATTTTAAAAAAATTATACGAAGCGGATTTTTTTATAAACGTGAAAAAAGGCAATTTGTGAGTAGAGAAAAATTCCTTTCGTAGAATTTTTTAAAATTACGTCTGACGTTTCCTCTCAGTAAGGGGAAGACATTGAAACAATAAAAAAATAGGGTCACCGGGCTTGTTTTCTCGGAAAAGCCTTCGCGAGTTCAACAAAATCCACGCGCGTAGTCATGCACTTCAAAATCTTGACTTTATATGACTGGCATTTACTCATGCTCAGTTTTGACTACCGCTGACCTATTCGCGTTCATACGCGCGCGACCACGCACTTACCGTCGTTTTGTTTTCTTTGGTCTTCGACACTACTTTGAGGATCATCTTCGAGAATCTCGACTTCGCTGCCGTGAAATTAGTTAGTAGTTGTTTCGTTAACTGTTTTATTGAACGTTTGGCCTACCTTTTAACGATTTCCTTTCAAACTTTCGTTTGATTTGCCATATTTTGTTGAACACGAAGCTGTCAGAAACGATAAGTGAAATCAACTCGACACATGGTTGGATGTCGATCTTCATTGCGGAAGCACTTCACGGAATATTTGTTATCATTCTTAGCGGTTGTTTTTTTCGAAGTGCTTGTTTTTGCTTGTCTTACCCTTGTGAGATTTGTTAGTTTTGAAACTCGCCTTTTGGCAGTAAAACAACCTTTGTGACGAGGCCGGGACTGAACTTCATTATTTTCTTTTTCTTCGTCACTTTCTTCTGCATAAGCGGTGGACAAGGAGTAGTAGGTGTAAAAACCTACTAGTCCGGCAAAGTACACAAAACGAGAGAATCGGGAGTTGGAATTAACCGCTTCAGTTTTAAGATCTTTGCGATCGCCGACAGGATCGATCGCAGCACAATCGGGAATTTTAACTTTGTAACTCGGGCATTGAGTTCCGAAAAAAACAATAATGACGCATATCGAATTGTCCAAGAACCGGCGCTCAAAGAACAACTTTCTTGTTGATCCAATCTCTGATAAACAGGGCAAAAGCAACCTTGCATGTATTAACCCACACGCCGCCATATTTGTTTTGAAATTTTCAGCTTTAAGGTGGATGGTACCAGTTTTCAGGTTTTTGACTGTCTAAACTTTGGAAGAAAAGAGCAAAATATCAGTCCAAGGCCATAACAAAATGCTCGTATGATTCAATTCCATATTTTGTTCTTGACCAAAAATAACAAGTATTTCGTCATCAGCTGTCACCATGATAACGGAACTTGATGATTATTCGGACCTACTTTTCAGCTTCTGGTGCATAAAACTTGAAAACCAACCTGGTGACCCCCAATTTTTTTCATGTTATAACTTTTGGCATTTGAAAAGGAAACTGTATAATAATTTTAACAAAATTCTACGAAGCGGATTTTTTTATAAACGTGAAAAAAGGCAATTTGTGAGTAGAGAAAAATTCCTTTCGTAGAATTTTTTAAAATTACGTCTGACGTTTCCTGTCAGTAAGGGGAAGACATTGAAACAATAAAAAAATAGGGTTACCGGGCTTGTTTTCTCGGAAAAGCCTTCGCGAGTTCAACAATATCCACGCGCGTCGTCACGCACTTCAAAATCTTGACTTTATATGACTGGCATTTACTCATGCTCAGTTTTGACTACCGCTGACCTATTCGCGTTCATACGCGCGCGACCACGCACTTACCGTCGTTTTGTTTTCTTTGGTCTTCGACACTACTTTGAGGATCATCTTCGACAATCTCGACTTCGCTGCCGTGAAATTAGTTAGTAGCTGTGTCGTGAACTGTTTTATTGAACGTTTGGCCTCCCGTTCAATGATTTCCTTTCAAACTTTCGTTTTATTTGCCATATTTTTTTGAACACGAAGCTGTCAGAAACGATAAGTGAAATCAACTCGACACATGGTTGGATGTCGATCTTCATTGCGGAAGCACTTCACGGAATATTTGTTATCATTCTTAGCGGTTGTTTTTTTCGAAGTGCTTGTTTTTGCTTGTCTTGCCCTTGTGAGATTTGTTAGTTTTGAAACTCGCCTTTTGGCAGTAAAACAACCTTTGTGACGAGGCCGGGACTGAACTTCATTATTTTCTTTTTCTTCGTCACTTTCTTCTGCATAAGCGGTGGACGAGGAGTAGTAGGTGTAAAAACCTACTAGTCCGGCAAAGTACACAAAACGAGAGAATCGGGAGTAGGAATTAACCGCTTCAGTTTTAAGATCTTTGCGATCGCCGACAGGATCGATCGCAGCACAAACGAGAATTTTAACTTTGTAACTCGGGCATTGAGTTCCGAAAAAATATTTTCTGACGCATATCGAATTGTCCAAGAACCGGCGCTCAAAGAACAACTTTCTTGTTGATCCAATCTCTGATAAACAGGACAAAAGCAACCTTGCATGTAGTAACCCACGCGCCGCCATATTTGTTTTTAAATTTTCAGCTTTAAATCTCGCGGACTATCTCGCGCGTGAGGCGAGCGCTCGTCACCAGACTTCCCACGTACGAAAAACTGGTACGATCCACCTTAAATCTCGCGCGTGAGGCGCGCGCTCGTCACCAGACTTCCCACGTACGAAAAACTGGTACGATCCACCTTAAGTGTGCTTTATTTGCCGACTTTGAAACAAGTTTTTGGACGGTACAAGATGTGGAATGAAGTGATGCTTTGGTTTACACAAATGATGTACTACAATGTGTATATTCCAATGCTTATAAGACAAGCAAATGATGTAGAGGAAAACCCAGGCCCTGCAATATTTGATATCATTAACCCAATGAGAACAGTATCTGCTGACTACAGTCAAGGCGAATCATATAACTGTAATACCTTACTCGGCAAAAGGAACTGAATGACAACAAAACAAAACAATGGCTCTTATTGGAGTTCTCAGCGGTTTGACATACAAACGAGGCTAAAGGGTCATTGTGCATTGTGTTGTCCGATGTTTTGACCCTTTCGCCTCGTTCGCATACTGTCTCTACAAAAGAATATATTATCGCAGGCTCAACTTCAATAACAGCTATTCGTCTCATCTAATCATCAACGAAATCCCACACAAGTACGCATTGCGGACCTATTTCTTACACAGTATGTGAATACGTACACAAAATTAAGGAATGAAAAAAAAAATACAGCAACAACAACAAAACAAACAAACAAGTAAAGGCCAGTGCTAACAAAAAGGTACGATTCTATCTACGATTAGTAAAAATGTACTAGTATACTAATGCAAATGCCGCAATCTGATTGGCTGAGCTACTGTGCACTATTTAACAATTAGACTACGAGCCCGAGTTTTCTACGAGCGAATAGCGCGCCGAGTTGACTATCGCTCGTAGAAAACGAGGGCGAGTAGTCTAATTGTTTTAGTAGAAACTCTAAAGGATTGCAGTCCAAACCCTACAATATTGTGTACTTTTGAGCCCAAAATTCAAGAAAAATTACCGCTAAAAGAGCTACGCGCGCGCGCTTGTTTTTTTTTTTTATCGGCGAATACAAAACAGCGGGAGAACCAATCAGATTCGCGGATTTTCAATAGAACACAACTGAGTTTCTACTAACAGCCATTAGTAGAAACTCAGCTGTGTTCTATTGGAAATCCTTGAATCTGATTGGTTCTCCGACTGTTTTCTATTCGCCGATAGAAAACGATCGCGCGGGCGTTGCTGTTTGAAGGCAAGATTTTTCATTATTTTTCGCTTAAAAATACATAAATGGTAGCTTTTGGAATGCAATCCTTTATAGAGTTACTACTAAAACAATTATACTACTCGCCCTCGTTTTCTATGAGCGATAGTCAACTCGGCTGCGCCTCGTTGACTATTCCCTCATAGAAAACTCGGGCTCGTAGTCTAATTGTTAATTAGAGTGCAGTGTTTGAAGGTCGTCTTCAAAATGGCGTCTTCTTCGCGCTTAAGCAAAGTTGCGAAGGACGGACGGGCACTATGCACTGATAGTGCCCTCCGCGGATGAACACTATCGCTTCACGTGATCAATTTAGACCAATCAGAATCGGACAAAATTTAGTGGTGAACTATAAGAGGCGATAGTCGATTTGGCCTTCGACCTCATCAACTATCACCTCATAAGAAATCTCGAGCTAATAATCTAATTGTTAATTATTCCGATTTTTCAAATTCTACACGATTCTCCGGTTTTTCCAGTTATACGATTCTTTCGATTGTTATTCTACGATTGTTTTCATCCTCCGAGTTACACGATTCTTCGATTTTTCAGACTATATCACCGTTTCAATGATACTTTGAATTCAGGGAAATGACATCCGAGTCTCTTGTTACCGTCCGCAAGATCACGTGTCAGGGGAATCTCGTTACATCTTTCCCCTTATAAAACAAAACAAAAATAGAATGCTACTAAGTGTCCGTAATACACGGTTACTAGGTATATAAAGTTCTGTGTCCAGGAGCAGCTTAGTTTCGTGAGATTACACTCTGTGTCGCCCACCTTTACCATATAGCTTCTGTCGGCAACCTTTCCAGTACAGGTCCTTGGACCCCACGTGTCCTGACCAGGGAGTTTCATGCGTACCGTCTCGCCAGGCGTGATGGCCTTCATTGCCTTGACAGCTCTGTTGTAATACAATGTAGTGTTGCTGGCGCTGCTTTGCCAGTGTCATAACGGGGCTTCAGGAGGCTTTCTGCAATTAGCAACAGGGTTCTGCATCGGCGCCCTAAGAGACGTTGTGCCGGGCTCGTTCCGATTCCTTCTGTAGGCGTGTTGCGCCAGCCAAGCAGAGCCAAAACCTCTGACTGACCAGAGCCCTTACATTTGTTAAAGAGTCGTTTTACGGTTTTGACGGCATTTTCGGCCTTGCCATTGGATTGTGGATACTTGGGTGACGATGTCACATGATCAAAGCCCCACACACGTGAAAAGACCGAAAACTCAACTGAGGAGAACTGAAGCCCATTGTCAGTCACAACGACAGATCTGGTTTGCCAAACCGCGCAAAGACTGCTTTGAGCTCTTTCATGATGGACCGTGAGGTTATTGATGTAACACGTGCAACTTGATGTAATTGCTGTAATAATCTGATATGACTAGAAGGGTGCGTCTGTCTAGGTCACAGAGGTCAACGGCTACTTTGGACCAGGCCGGGTCTTGCTGCAAAGTCATGTTGCTGAATTGGCTCCTGGCTGTGCTCACTGCGGTGCGCCATGCAGACATCCAACTTGGCAATGTATTATTTCAGCTCCGTTGACATCCATGGCCAATAGAGGATATCGCATGTTAGTCGGATGCAAGTCTCAACTCCAATATGGGAATCATGTGTTGCTGCGAGTAGCTCCTTTCCAAGTGAAGCCGGCACAACCAGTTGTTGCCCTGCACGGTGAGCTCATCGCGTATGTCAAAATATGCATACAGTCACTGGGAGACATCACCTCTGTTTAGAGGCCAACCGAGCTGTATAGTCAGTCGCAGTTCTTGGAAAACAGGATCATCTGCTGATGCACTTTCAATTTAACGCCATCGTGCCATTGAGCGCCACTGATAGGAAGTACGGCCTTGTTATCAATCTCCTCCAGCTCATGGACAAATTCGGACACTTCCTCGTCGGGTGGGAAGGCTCTGCTAAGTGTGTCGGCGAGGAACATCCCCTTGCCTCTCTTATATCTCATCTCAAGGTTGTGCCTTTGGAGACGAAGCAGCATACGCTGAAGGCGTTGGGGGCTTTGCGCACTATGGCCTCCAAAGGCTTGTGATCAGTTTCAACCATGACCACATCTCTGCCATATATGTATGTTTAAAATCTTTCGCACGCGAAGACGATGGTCAATAGCTCTTTCTCGATCTGCGCGTAACGAGTCTCTGCTGGTGTTAGAGCTCTGGATGCGTATGGCACAGGCTGCCCTTTCTGAAAAATGGCAGCTCCTAGACCCGACTGTGATGCATTACATTGGAGTGTCACTTCGTCGCTGAGGTTGCAGTAACGGAGGATTCGAGTGCGAGTGACTGCTTCCTTCAGTTGGCTGAGCGCAGTGTTCTGTGTGTCGTCCCATCACCACTCAGTATCCTGCTGTGTCAGCTCTCGTAATGGTTTTGTCATGTCGGACAGGTTGCGGAGAAATTTCCTTAGATATTGTGCCAGGCCCAGAAGCCTTTGCACCTCAGCCTTGTCTGAGGGGAGGGGGGGGGGGGGTCGGCATATCTCGAATGGCTTTGACCTTGGCCGAGTCCACTTGCAAACCATCAGCTGTTGCCGGCCAATGAAGGGCACCTGCGTCTGTCTCAGTTTTAGCTTTTTAGTGTTCAGCTTTAGCCCGCGCTCCTGGCACAGCTGAAGAAATGCCATCAAGGTCTTGTCTTGGTCTTTCGAAATTTGAAACGCGTTACACCTTTCGTTTCTCCTTTTTACCAAATGCTGACTATTTATAGCATTAAAAAGTTACGAAAAAGTGTACGTTATTTGGTTCACGACCGTGCCAGAAGGGGCGTGGGTCTATTCCTGGGCCGACGTCACAAACTGATTTGCATCGCATCAAGTCTTTGTAAACATGCATGCAAATCAGTTTGTGACGTCAATCCAGGAATAGACCCACGCCCCTTCTGACTCGGTCGTGAACCAAATAACGTACAGTTTTTCGTAACTTTTAAATGCTATAAATAGCCCGCATTTAGTAAAAAGGGGAAAAGAAAGGTGAAACGCGTTTCGAACTGGTTCAAAGGTTTATTGTAGCGAAAAAATATTTTGGGGCTAGGTGCACTATCTTGATACCAGCAACTGTTCTCCTGTCAAAGTCACCATACCTTCAGGTTATTTTATTACATTTTGATTCTCGTTTGTTTTAATTTTGCACCACTTAACTAAAATAAAAATGTAAAAATACGAATTGGGAAATGCATATTTTAGTGACGAAAAGTATATGATCATCTGTCAATTTCGCATATTGGTATGGGTAATCGAATGGTGACGAGCGAAATTAGGAAATAATTAAATGAACGCGCGTTTTGTCAAAATTCTTATAATTTCCCGAGCCTTTCCCGAGCCTTTAGGTGAGGTAAATTATTAGAATTTTGACAAAACGCAAGTGAAACAACTTCCTAATTTCACGAGTATACGATTTGATTACCTTTTAATATCATAGGTTACAAATTACACTCACAATCGTGGGTTTTGACTTGAAAATTGTATAGAAAAATTTCGCGCCAAACGTTGCCATGGCAATTTTATAACTTCACATGCGAAATTACAGATTAACGCTGAAATGTCGCTTCGCGCGTGTGGGTTTATTTATTTATTTTTTGACAAAAATCTGTGGCGCACGGGGCCCCCGGCCCCTTCTCTTGCTACGGCCCTGCTCAGTCACGGATGTCACGGCTTAAAAAGTTTAGCCTAAATTTGTCAATCTTCCTCATTTAAAGCCATCCTCGATTCTTCCTAGTTTATCGGTGCATCTTTAGTGTTTATCTACCTCAGTAAACTACTATTGATTTCAAAGTTTTCTTTTACTTGAAGTTAATTTTATACATTGCCAAAGTTGACTTTGTTCATGGTGACTGTTCCCCTTTAATAAAGGCGCAGCAATTTCCTTGGGCTGCACTGGTAATATCACAACGTAGAAGAGCTAAGCGATTTTCCGTACTGCAGCGTAGGGCACGTGTCGATTTTAGATCGAATTTCAGTCACAAAAATAGTTCTAGCTCTCATTCTGACTACACATCTTAATGAAACCTACTTGCTTATCTCTAGCAACTTGCCGCTTATAGCCGACGTAAGCGTACAACAGAATAACCGAAAATAGACTGGACACAAGTCATGTTAAACCCCGACCCGCGAGAGGGGGCACTCTATTTTCGGGCGAGCAAAAAGTGGTGTGCCCCCTCGGTTGGTTGCGCTTGTAGCTATATGCTACGTATATATTTCGTCGTAAGCAACTAGTTGAAATAATTTATTGACAACCAATTTTTGTAACAGCTAGAATGTTTGCAATAATGCATGCCATTAAAAAAAAATCGACGCCGTTGGAAGCAACAGAATGGTAACAAAAATCTGACATTTGATTTAAAATATAATTTGATTTCATTTCATTTGTGCTTTACAGTGTCCCCAATTAGTACGTCAGTGCTAGATACAGTTGACACTGGCACACAAAGAAAGAACGATAACAATATCTAGCATTTATCTCGGTCGGTAAGCTATCATTTATATTGGTCTAAAGGCAAAAGATTGAAGAATTAAATTAAAATTGTTAAAACGAGGATCCCAGTTGAATACTCGTACATGAGTCGGAAGGAAATTTTTTCCAACGACCTTTCGAAGTTTCTTTATGATTATCAATGTCCATTGATTAAATTATCATCGGGTACATGTATATCTTTTGAAACATTGCCTAACCTACTGCGCAAGTATATATACTTAACTATATTCTGCTCTGCTTTGATATTTGCACCCAAGCTCTACTCTCGACCTCAGCTTGTGTTCCGTCGAACCTCGTATTTATTTTCCTCAATTCTTTGCATTAGACTTGTTTACGTAGCCTCGAGAAGAACAAAGAGACACCAATCTCTGTTGATATTAATTTAAGGAGGATCATTATTAATCTACTTAGTTGTGTTGAATGCGCATTGTAGCCATGTTGGACTGTCCATGTAAATTTCTTATATTAAACATAAATAATTAGGCAGCAGTCATTTTCCTTTTTAAGCCCTTTGTGTGAATTTAAATTTAGAATTGTTATTAATGAGAACTGTTATTAGCCACACAGTAATTTTTAAGGAGTTATAATAACTCTTGTTGTGGAGTCAATTTAACTCCCCAAGGGACTGAGTTAAAGTTACCCTAAAAATGGAATTATCTTGTACCTAAAATTCTACCATTTTCGATGTTTATTAAAATTTAAGTAATCGCCAAAAGAACACGGGATTGCTGATTTAAGCCAAATCCTTCCCAAGAAGTCATTATTTTCATGTAATGCAACACGCTGCAGTTACAAGTTAGGGATGGGATGTATAAACCGATGGAAACTATCTTCAACTACATGCCCTACCGGGCACAGACGTAACTAATTTCCTTTCTCATAGTTTGATATTTATGATTGCCTTGTAACGAACTTAACCTCTGTGGCTGCTACCAATCTTGTTCCCTTGAAGAACCGAAAATCAACCACGCCATTTAACAATTATTCCTCGAGCCCGATTGGGCTCTGAGTCAATAGCCCATGAGGCCGAAGGCCGAATGGGCTATTGACTTAGAGGCCATGAGGGCGAGAGGAATAATTGTTTTAGTAAAATCCAACTAGAAAGCATAGAAAGTATATATTTATCTAATAATGTGCTCAAATACTCCTCCGAGACTTCAGCAAAACGCAATTCAGCCGCCATTGTTTTGGTTTTCAAGGCCGGCGCTTTCGCTACTAGTGGGCTATAACATATAGTCTGGTAGTAGCTCAACCAATCAGAATGCAGCATTGATAACAGACCACTAGTTGGATTTTACTAATATCAAATATATGAACGCCGGCCAGGGTGTATTAATTGATACTGGGCCTCCCTGGATTGTGTGGCATACAACATTTTTCTGCTATCTCTAAGGTCGTGACTTGACGGTACATGGTCAAATTGAATATAATTTAATTAAAATTGCCTACCTTTCGATGATCCAATGACACGGCTGCCATTTCCCCGTTTTCTGACGTTAGTTTACTGACAGCACTGAGTTCTGATAAAGGAGCTACGTCACGGTTCGCACATCTTGAGAAATTTAGCCAAAATTTTTCAAAATCGTCATTTATAATCCGTCTCAATCTTCTCCATCCTTAACAATCCTTGTTCCTTTTTTGGTTAGTATCATTTCTTTGGTGCTTTTCTTCCTTAGTAAACTATTAGTTTTAGGTTTCCTTCATTTTAGGGCAATTTGGTTCATGGCCAAAAATAACTCAAAATATCGTGACTTAGCGCCTTTAAGTGCAAGGATCGATCACGCCTTCGAGGCCAAAAATAACAAGAAAGGTTTGAGGCACAACATCAACAGGAACTTGTCAGAATTCTCAAGAAACCACCACGGAAAGCTCATGAAGGTTCTTGTTTCCCAAATACCGGGATTTCTGGAGCTTTAAAATCCTGCAATGATATTACAACGTAAGTAATTCTTAGAGCTGCTTCTTACTTTAAGTTACGGACTACATTTTAAACACAATTAATTATTGCCACTGAAGCGGATGAGAGTAATCTGCCAAGTCACGCCAAGATTCCCCTCAGCATTTGTGGCTTAGTTCATTAATTGCGACTTTTTTGATTTTATAAACCTACAGTTTAAGGAATTACAATGTGTAAAACACACCATGAACAACGCTTTGAAAATTTTCATGTGGATCTTAGCTAAACTAAAGTAGCTTTCAGGGAATTATAACAAGCAGTGTGTTCTAATGAGTTAATTGAGACGTACGGCGTCTATAAGCGCATATGAGAAGAACAGGAATAAGCCATAACAATTTCACACCATCATAAAAAATAGCTGTTCTCGTTAATTGAATTATTGAACCCTGTGCAGCGTAAAAAATAAAAACTCAAGTGGAAAAACTCATCAATATTTCACTCGGGAGATTTAATTAATGCCATTTTAAATTTTAATATGAAAACATATTATAGAATTTTCAACTTCAAAAAGCTGATTTTTCAACAACAGGTGCCCGTGATGGGCTCCTATCTACAATTAACTTTCAAAACTAATCTCCTGATATAATGTCTCGATAGACACACACACCGCCACTCGCTCGGTCTCTCCGCCAAGATAATATATAGATTTCGCCAAGCTTAAAAGCGGTTCTTAATAATTTGGCTGGTTCTTAATAATTTCTGAAATTGTGTGCTGAATTTTCTTTCATAAAAGTACTAGCGTGCGCAACTACTCAAGAAAGATTCCACAGCGGAAATAAATAAGAATAATTAAAAACGTCAACTCCACCATGAAAAATTAAAAACTCCTGCTAGAAGCAAAACAAATCGGACCTGAGCCCGCGAACAACGAAAAAAGACAATACCGTGTCAGCGTTCAACATTAAAAAAACAAGTAAGCTCGATAAGTTCTAAATCTGAGCCCGCGATCTGGTCATGTGATACTGCTCAGCGGATATCTACTTTTGACAGCTGTCAGCTTATTGTAACCTTTAAAGATGTTAACCAGGTCGAACTCTCGAGGCGACGTCGTACGTACTTTCGACGAGCCCGCGAGTGGTGCCGCTTGCAATGTTGACCATCGAAAATGAAAGGCATGGTTCTGTTTGTACTTTGTTTGCGTGCTTGGTTCTCCTATTTCTATGGGCATGGGTCTCCGCTATGCGGCCGCCGGACCTCCGCTATATAAAAAGTAGCATTTTATTATACGGCAAGGAAAATCCAAGCTTTCTGATTGGTTCTTTCCTGGACGGACCGTTTCTACAAAAACGGTCCTAAGCCGCGTATTTTTTCCAGTACATAATTTAAAACTTGTAACTAGAATTGCAGAAAGAAAACTTATAAATATACTCTAAGTTAAAGAAAAAATGTTTTCAGAATCGTGGTACCTCAAAACACGATACGGTGGAAAACCTCTGAATTCAAGTCACCAAAAGTCAAGAGCTGACGTTTCGAGCGTTAGCCCTTCGTCGGAGCTAACCTAGCTTGCTCGAGCCGTACTGGGGAATATTGGCCCTCGGTCGCTTCTGTACGGACCTCTCTGCGCTCGGTCCGTGCTGCCACGACCTCGGGGGTCAATATTCGCCAGTACGGCCCTCGCGCTCGGTTAGTAAGAGGTTGTGATTGTGTAAATTTCATAATGGCTCATCATATTGTATAAACAATACGATGCGATGCAATGCAATCCAGTGCAATGCAGTACAGTGCACTCAAGTTAAGTCGAGTAAACAGAAACACCTCAAGTTAAAGCCCTTTGAATTTGAAGTGATTGAAAGTGCGCTTTAAGAGAAAAATAAACAAGCATGGCCCAAAAAAGAACAAGAAAAGTAAAAAATAAAAAGGGCTAAGAAATATCACTATTTACAATACAATACAATACAATACAATACAATACTCTTTATTTTACGTGGTAAATGTTCTTAGCTAATTAGCTACTTTACAGACATACCACGGAAAATATTTAACATTTAAGAAAATAATTCAGTCTAGATTTAAAAAGTTTAAAATATCTCTGCGAATAACAGAGAGTTTTACCTAATATGGAAAATGGTATGTGAACAAATTTGCTCGCCACGAGAAGAAATACTTAAAAAAGACGACTTAGTCGTTAAATATATAAAGCATTTTGAGTGACATTCCGGCTGCGAATGATAACATGTAAACTCTACTAAGAAGCATGAAGCTAGTTAGGATGTGAAATATTAAATCGAAAATGCTTGTAAATAGACAACAAGAACGAACGAATATTAACACACAGTTTACGGGAAGATTCGAAACCTACTGACCAACACAATTATCAAAACAGAGTATAACCAAATTTGTTACCTTATTGGTCCAACAAACCAAACAGGCAATCCAACTAGGTTACGCAAATCCTATAATTTATTCCAGTATATTATTATTATTATTCGATCTGAAGAAAAGAACAAAATACATTTCAGAAACTGAACAAGATCCATAGGTTCATAAACGCACGAGTAAAACTATTACAGCTAGAGTTACATCACTGAGAACTTACTTCTTTGACGATGTCTAGAAGGATTGTTTCACGGTATACAACTGTGTACAGGTCAGCAACGGATAAAACAGGTCAGGTAATAACAGAAGACAGGTCAGCGAGACAGGTTAGCAAAACATGCACGTAGCTTCGAATCTAAAATATCTGAACTGCCGGAAAAACTGACGTATTCACGTGGCTAAATTGCATAAGTAAGTGTCAATCAAAATCAATCAGGAAATCAAGTTAATAGAGGGGGTAAGTTTCTAAAGAAACTGTGGTGCTGCGTCGGTGGGAAGTATAACAATATAATTTGGTTTTATCAACTGGGTTGATAATGTCAATTGGCCACCGTAAAGAGATTCAAGTGCTGACGTTTCGAGCGTTAGCCCTTCATTCGCTCTGACGAAGGGCTAACGCTCGAAACGTCAGCTCTTGAATCTCTTTACGGTGGCCAATTGACATTATCAACCCAGTTGATAAAACCAAATTATAATCAAGTTAATAATTCATTATATTGACGAAACACTCTCCGCCCCGATAAGGGCGTAGTCCTTATCATAGCAAATGTTCGTTTAATCGTCGCCTTCAGCAGGGTGAATTACCGCAATCTTCGTTACTGGACGGCTGTTCTCTCCAGTGGCTGTCTTGATGTAACGTTTCGAACGCGTCCATCAGCTCCAGGGTATTCTTTGATTACTCTGCCTACAGCCCACTTGCCTCTCAAAGCGTTATTATCGGCTACCGTTACTATGTCACCGACTTGGACATTGCGGTTCTGGACGTGCCACTTCTTTCTTGGTACTAGGGTAGGAAAGACATCTCTAGTCCAGCGTTTCCAGAATGAATCAACTATTCTTTGCACGAACTCTACTCGCTTACGAGGATTTCTGGTGTCCTTAAACGGACCTTGCGGTACCTCCGGAGTTGCTCTTCCAAGGAGAATGTCGTTTGGACACAGGTAAGCTCCATCGTCTGGATCATTAGGGATGCGCCCGATGGGACGTTGATTTAACAGGTTGGCGATCTCTAGGAGGCAGGTGTACAACTCGAAAGGCGTCAGAAGTTGTTCGCCGATTACAGTCTTCAGCGATCTCTTACAGCTCTTTACAAGGGCTTCTGCGCATCCGTTTTGGTGTGGTGCAGCTGGCGTTGTGAAGATCCACTTAATGCTCTTCTCTCCACAGAATTCTCGTAATTGATCGCCATCTAGGTCTTTCACCATCTCTCTCAGCTCGTTAGCGGCTCCAACCATCTGCGTTCCGTTATCGCTCAGTATCACTGCTGGGTATCCTCGGATTGAAAAGAATCTACGAAGGACTTGGATGAACTCCATTGTAGTTAGGTCAACTGCTAATTCTAGATGGACAGCTCTGGTGTTTAAACACGTAAAGATCACGCCATAGTGCTTAGCCGTCTTGCTTCTCCCTATTTTAACGTTATAGGGACCAAAGTAATCACACGCGGTGTAGTAAAATGGAGGTGTGTGTGGTGCTAGACGGAGGACAGGAAGATCTGACATGAGTTGTGTCTCAGCCTTGTGCGCCATTTCACGGCAGAATCCACACTTAGATTTCACGGACTTGCTTAGCTTGTTCGCTTTCAAAATCCAGAACTTCCTCCTTGTTTTGCCTGTGGTAGCTGCTACGCCGGAGTGTCCGTACTGATGAGTGTGTCTTGTTATCAGCAAGGAGATCCAGTGGTCACTTGGAAGAAGGGCGGGGTGCCTCATTTCGTAGGACACGATAGCTTCATCCACTCTTCCTCCAACTCTGATAATTCCGTTTTCATCTTTGAATGGGCTGAGCGATTTGAATTCACCTCTATTTAAACGGCTGTAGAGTGTTGTCTGCGATTGGTTAATCCAGTAAAGCTCTTCTTGCTGAAGCTCTTCAGGGGTCAGCGGTCCTTCCTTTCCGTGTTGGTCGTATTTTCTTAGTCGTATCTTTACTGCTAGTCTGCGTATTCGTGCGGTCACACGGATCAGTTTTCTCCAGCTTGAGAACTTGCGTGGATCAATTCCATTGCTAACTTTCGGTGCTGTGACTGTGGTCAGTATCTGCATCCGACGGCGTTCCATGTCTGCATTCGACACTGGCGGGGCTGTCGTAATCGGCCATTGACTTTCTGGTAGGTATAGGAACTCTGGGCCATTCTTCCATCTACCTTGTAACTCGTCAACGCGGATCTCTCGCGACAGGTCGTCAGCCACATTATCTTCACTGGGGATATGCTTCCACTGGTTTGGATCTGTGTTACTTTGAATTTCTCCCACTCTCGAGGAGACGAACGGTTTAAAGCCGCGTGATGGAATTTGAATCCAGGCCAAGGTGATCGTACTGTCGGTGAAGAACTTGACATCTTTAAACTGTATCCTAGATTCCTCCTGAATGGATTTGGCTAGGCGACTTGCGAGGACGGCTGCTTGTAGCTCCAAGCGCGGAATTGTCAGCTGTTTCAGTGGGGATACTCGAGACTTCGCTGCGATGAACTTGATTGCGTAAGTGTTGTCATCCTTTCTCTGGCGTGCATAGGCACAGGTTCCGAGTGCGTCCTGTGATGTGTCAGCAAAAACACATAACATTGGCGGTTCCACAGCATTGATTACCGTTAAACATCTTTCAAAGGACACACTGTCTAGCTCCTTAATTTCCTGGAAGAGTGAAATCCAGCTTTCCTGAACTGCAAGTGGTACCTCGTCATCCCAGTCTAGTCCCAGCTGCCACAGTCTTTGCATTCCTATCTTTGTTCTGACGATGAACGCTGCTGCAAATCCAATCGGATCATAAATACGAGCCACTTTACTCAGGATCATTCTTTTGGTCATCTTCTGCATGTGGTCTGGACTGTTTTCCAGCTTCCGTAAGTCTGCTGCCACTCTGAAGTGAAATTTGTCTGTTTTAAAATTCCACAGGGTCCCCAGGACCTTCTCTTCATCTCCTTTAAACATGTCAACTTCCTTCTCTGGGTCACCGTTCACTTTCTCTTTAAGTATCTTGTTAGAAATCCACTCTTTAACTTTGAATCCTCCCGTCTTCAAGACAGTGTCTATGTCATTTGTTAATTTCCGAGCTTCCTTTTCTGTATCTACAGACTCACAGATGTCATCCATGTACGTGTTGTTCGTTAGCACTTCCGCTGCTTCTGGGTAGCTTGCCTTGCTCTCTTGGGCTGTTTTTCTTAGAGCTACTTGCGCCATGGCGGGTGCAGGCTTGTCCCGAAACGTCAGAACTGTTTTGACATAAGTGTGAGGTTCTCTGTCTGTTTCCATATCTCTCCATAGAAAGCGGTGTACATGTTGATCTTTTTCGGGAATAAGGATCCAATGATACATCTTGGAGATGTCTCCCAGTACTGCAACTTCCTTCTCTCGAAATCGCAAGACAACTCCAAATATGCCGTTTAAAAGGTTGGGACCTTTCTTCCAGTAATCATTTAGAACATGTCCTTGGAATGCAGAGGATGAATTAAAAACAATTCGAACAGGTGTGCTCTTCTTGTCTGGCCTCAGGACAGCGTCATGTGGAATGTAGTGAACAGGACCATGATATCTGTCTTGTTCTGCTTGAAAGCAAATTTCATGCTTTCCATTTCCTCCATCTGTTTGCAGTAAGCTTCAGCTTGTTCAGGATTTCTTTTCAGGCGTCGCTCTGTTGACTCTAGGCGTTTTATTGCCAAACCTCTGTTGTCTGGCAGCAGGTTAAAATCTTTTCTCCAAGGGTAAGAGATCATCCATTGGTTTTCGACTTTGATACACGACTTGTCTATGAGCTCAGCTTCTTCTCTTTCCGTTTGAGTCAGTTTGTCTGCATCGCAGACACAGGGTTTCACGGCCACACCCATAGTTTCGGTTGTCCAAAAGTCTGTTAAGTCTATTGGTGAGGCGTACTTGACGTGCAATATGTTGGTTGCGTCGCTGATCTGCTCTGGCTTTCCTCCAAAAACCACCCATCCAAGTGGAGACTTGCGAGCAAGCAGGTTGTCCACTTGTCTTGTTTCACCAGCATGCATGTGTGCGTGATCAATACCGATCAACAGGTCAACTTTCCCTTTTCCACGGCGAAACCTGGTGTTTGGTGCTCCAAGAACCTCCGGTAAGTGCGAGGTTTTCACTGCCGGAATCTGGTCACTGATGCTGTGAATACCGATTGCTTTGACGGTAAAACGCTTGTTGTTGTCAATACAGGTTAGCTGAACATTGTACTCCGTTGTTTTCATTGTTTCGTCCTCGCCGCCAACTTTAGTAATGGTTATGGACACGTCCTTTCCCTTCAAACCAAGAATTTCAGCGGTATCCTGTCGGATAAGACTTACTTGAGCCCCCGAGTCAAGAAGCACGTTTCCGCATTTAAAGAGACCGTTAGCGCTGCCGATGTTAACAGATAAAACGGGAAGAATTGCTTCACTGGGGCTGGCTGTAGTGGCGACGCCAATCTTCTCGGAATTGCTCTTGTGTAGGAGTTGATGGTGCTGCTGTGGACACCGCGTTCCATTCTCCAGCTTTGTGCACTGCTGTTTGCGTTTGCAGTTATCCAGAGTATGTCCTCTCCCAGCCCTTTTCAAGCAGCTGAAGCACAGGTGATTTGCCTTTGCAGTTGCGATCCGGTCGTCAGTGCTGAGGGATATGAATTTCGGGCATTGATCAGGCCAGTGTGATGAAGTTTTGCACAGCCAACATTTGTACCAAACGGGTTTGTCGTTATCAGACCTGAAGTGATGCACAGGGCGTTTAACGGATGGGCCCACTCTGATTGGCGCTGTGGCGCGCATTCGCGATTTCATTTCAACATTCATCCAGTTCATCAATGCTTCAAGGGTAGGAGGTTTCTGTTCCTTTTCCAGATCTCTCGCCCAGACTTTTCTGTCATCAGCGCACATCTTCTGCTCAATTATGGAAAGCATGTGGCTATAGTTCATGTCACCAGGGAGACCAACTTCCTTTAACGTATTGTAACATCTTTTCACCAGATGTACGAGGTCGCAAAATCGGGCGTCCTCCCCTTCCTGCAAGGCTTTAAATTGAACAATGTCCTGAGTCACAGTGTCTGACACAAATCTTGGGTCTCCATAGATGGAGTCCAGATATTCCCAGGCGGCGTCATAGTCGCTTCCGATTCCCTTAATGAGCTCGAGTGGCTTATCTCGCAGGCACGTACGTAGAAGTGTGATTGCATCCCTTTTTGAGTACTTCGCTTCTATTGCGTGCTTGAAATCTGAACGAAAGATGGCGTAATCTCGGACATTCCCAGCGAAAACAGGAAGCTTGGGTTTTTCCAGTTTAAACGTGCAGGCGCCAGTTTCAATAGGACTTTGCTGTAATTTCTCTGTACTACCGGTTGACGTGATGTTTACATTGCTTTCTGTGTTAATCGGCTTATCATCAGCTGTCGAAACACTGTTAATTACTTGTACCGAGTTAGCGCCTTTCTCGACGTTAATTTCCGGACCGACTTGTCCGACTAATTGCATTTCATCGCTGTGGGACACGTCGCTTGTGCTGGGTGTTGTCGACTGCATATTTAAAATTCCTTCGTTTTCAAGCACTTCATTACACGCAATACTCTCCTTTTCTTTACTTAAATTACCATTCTCAGCTAAATCATCCGAACTAGACTGTTCCATACTTTCAACAAACATTTTTGCGTCTACTTCAAGCCGCATGAATGTTTCCTGGCAATCGGAGAGCCATTGTTCTTCCGTTTCGTACGCACTATCACCTTCAATGAGCTTGGTATAATCCTCGTGTTTAACCACTAAGTTTTCATACACTCCCTGCAGCTTAATTAAGACTTCTCTTACCTCATTCTGGGGTCTTTTATGTTCTACGGCATGTACCAACGCTTTTCCAGCCCTTGTGAAGGCCGATTTTGCTGTACGCCGGTCAGTCTTCGCTTGTTTTAGCGCCGCTTCAGCCATCGTCGATTAGCGCACTCTCTTCATCAAGCCAGAAATCGAATGAAATGGTCCAACAAACCAAACAGGCAATCCAACTAGGTTACGCAAATCGTATAATTTATTCCAGTATATTATTATTATTATTCGATCTCAAGAAAAGAACAAAATACATTTCAGAAACTGAACAAGATCCATAGGTTCATAAACGCACGAGTGAAACTATTACAGCTAGAGTTACATCACTGAGAACTTACTTCTTTGACGATGTCTAGAATGATTGTTTCACGGTATACAACTGTGTACAGGTCAGCAACGGATAAAACAGGTCAGGTAATAACAGAAGACAGGTCAGCGAGACAGGTTAGCAAAACATGCACGTAGCTTCGAATCTAAAATATCTGAACTGCCGGAAAAACTGACGTATTCACGTGGCTAAATTGCATAAGTAAGTGTCAATCAAAATCAATCAGGAAATCAAGTTAATAATTCATTATATTGACGAAACAAAGGCTTGTAAGTTCCAGCGGGACCAAGCCTTCAAATGAGCATAATAAATGTGGCAGACGAATCGTCTAATTATAAACGTTTAATTATAAACAACATCGGCTTCCGACAGTGAAATTATCTTGGAAGATCAACCTCTCTCTCCCTCTCCATCCGTGCAGCAATCGACAGTTTGCTTTGTCCTTTACAACAGAGGGATTTATCGGTTCTGAGCTAATCTGCTTCAGCACAGTTAATAAATTATTTGGAATCAATCTTGATCAACCTCGAGATCGCTAGACAGCTGTACACATTAAGCTCGATTTGTTTTGTACAACTAAAGCAATGTTCAGCTTCGCAATATTTCGCATCTTCCCGTTAACCGACATCGTTTGTCAAGATGTTTCACGACAAAGACAGCTTTAGAGGAGATTGTGCCAGAAATATACGAAGAAGCTGACTCTCTCGCTCGCCTATTTCACGTATTTCATCAACTTACAGAGCGAACAACGCACCACTGATTTTGCCGCCTTTTCACACAATCGCTTTGTTTAGGTCAAACTGAAATGTCCGCAAGTTTAATTATCAATTATTACATTCGCCCTTGTTGGATATGGTGATTATAACCAACTCGCGCTACGCGCCGTTGGTTATTTATCACCTCATATCCAACGCGGGCTCATGGAATAATTGCTAATTTAACTTGCAATCCCCGATTCCCTCCACGAGACTTTCGCGCAAGGAATCATGGTAGTTGCCCCCGCAGGGTTTTGGCCCAGACGGCCAAAACCCGAGGAGGCACCCTAGAAGCCCCCGTGTATAGAGAGGAATATTTCGCCGTACCAGAAAAAATCTCGATTTGTGAGAACACGCTTCGCAAAGGATTGCCAAAACTTTGCAGGGGGTCAAATAAACGGTTTGAATGAACAAGCGAAGGATTTCTGAATTTCTGCATTGGCAAGTTCAAAGGTAAGGTTGTGCGTATAGTTTTCTTCTTAATTTGCCGAAAACCGTATTGAAGTTCATTCGCTCTAGAGTCAAAATTGTAGAAACTGGCATTGTTCATCGAGGTCTTTGAAGAAACTCGCACAAATTCACATATTTGCTCATCGATGTCTTTGACCGAAAGACACGATCACACTTAGATTTGTCAGACACAAGGTAAGATGAAGGTCAGAAAAAGAAAGACATTTTTTTAAGGTCAGGATAGGGAAACTCTTAAAAGTTTGTAAAAATCGGTGAAAAGTCAGAAAATTATATTTTCTGTCGGTAAAATGATCCATTTGTGTGACGTCTGGAGCAATACGGTTTTGATCAGTGGTTTTCGGTAGTTAGTACCATTTTGTACAATAAATAGTATAATTTCAAGGCTATTTTTATTCAACACGTTAATGTTCCATGTACAATAAATTTTCCAATAAGATTTCTATTTTTATATGAATATTTACATCACTTTCATAATTGACAAGGTTGAAATTTTTAAGAAATATTTACAAATAAGCCCTAATATTCTTCCACTTCAAGAAAAGATATATTTTATAATGTTCATGTTCAGATTAAAATTATATTCAAAATATTTAAAAAATAACATTTTTAAGTGTATGACAAATAGATAAATATATCGTTATTGTTTGATTAAATTTTTAAAAATGTCCTGGTGTCTGTTTTTACTACAGTGGATAAAAGACATCAACTCCCTAGGTAAGACTACTTTCAACAATTCTGTCAGTTTGTGCTCTCTACCTTTATTTAAAATAACCTAGCCTCCCAGATAACAAACAAGGGTTTGGAAGCATAAACGGTTTTCCCTGTACAAAACCTCACTTCACAAGATATTCTACGCACCATAATATAAAAAACATCGGGGGCAGCTCTAGTGAGAAATATAACTAGTTGTATACATCACGCGCACGATATCTTCGAGACTTGGTGCGACAAGTTGGATACAACTACCAGATTGGTTTTGCGACTTTACTTATAACTAACTATACAAGCCGTCATATGTTTGCTGCGGTTTAACTTTGCATTCACTGAGTGTCAGATCGGATCATGGTTTTGCAGTTTGTGTTCACACTCAGATATAACCGATGGGAAATAAAACATTAATGTAGCAACTGTGAATCTACAAACAGCAGACCTGTCAAAATATACAGCTTGCGCTGAAATTACTTAAGACACCAAAAAGCCACATACTGTTTTGCGGGTATTGGCCAAGTTTTAAATTGCCTTATCTACCTATTTTAAGGTTTCAGTTTCGAGCAATCCTCCGACACGGTTTTCCAGTTTTTGAGTATTTTGTTTTCGGGTCTGTTCCTGGTGTTTCGTTTCCGAAACACCAGTTCGTGTTTAGGATAGGTCTTCATTTTCAAGTTGAGAGTTCTTGCAGTTTTTTTGTAGAATGTTTCACTGCGCATTAATTAAAGTTGCTTAAATGCAATATACAGTCTGAATTCAGGGGCCCAAATTTTAATACACACCCAGCATCGCAATTACAATATAATTGCGTTTTATTATAAAATGTGTTGTCGCGTAATATATTGTGGCATTTTTCAATAACCCTAGCTTTCATAAAATGTAACAGCACATTGTCATGTTATGCATACGTCTTCAAAATGAAAATGACCAATTATTCAGGCCTCTTTTAACAAATGACAGGTGAATATCCGCTTACGATGTCTAGTCATTCTTTCCAGTGCTGGGCACTAATGTTTTGAGGAAAACAAATTAACACTTTGATCGTACTGACGTTTTTGTTATTTTTTCAGCAGCTGGGATCGAAGAATTTCCTGCGGTTAGCGAAAGAAATTAAGAAAGAAAAGATATTAAGAACGGGTAACTATAAACTATGTAGCAGCAATTAGCGTCAGGAATTTGGTTTTCCACTGGGCTTTTCATTCAATAGTGAAGTGTTACTATGTTAAAATAAAAAAAAAATTAAAGAAAATTTGCACACAAATTAATCCAGAAACGAACAATATTTGAACACTGCACCCAAAAAAGGACGACAAAAACCGCGGCCAAACCTATTCATCAGTTATTTGTTATTGCTGGTCCTTGGTTGTGACAATTCTTGATATTTAGCTCACCTCCGGATACGATCGCAAAAAACCCTTTAACCGGGACATTTGCGAGCCATTTTAAAAGGTCATTGCAAAATGCGATATATCATAAGGTTATGTGACGACTCGGATTATCACAAATTTCGACAATAAGTTTTCCATACGTGCGATTAACTGTTAAAGACCCTCTGTCGACAAGCATTCATTACGCCCGAGGTTTCTTTATTACCATATGCCAAATGGCATATGGTAAACCTCAAACTCAAACTCGTTGATTTAGATAATGTCACTCTTCAATCCTTTCAATTCGAGAGATCAAATCTGGATTGTTCGATATTGCTTTTAATGCCGGTCTGTAATGCAGTTTAATGGTGAAATTTCGACGTTACTTCTGCATTGTCCAAGCGCATACTGAGAAGAATACATTCTTTTCCTAATTATGGCTGTGTTTTCACTTGGCCGATTAAAGAAGCTCGGTCACGGATGGCAATTTGAAAAGTTTAGCCTAAATTTTTAAATTTGACAATTGCAATCCTTCGCAATCTTCCTCATTTAAAGCCACCCTCGATTCTTCTTAGTTTATTGGTGCATGTTTGGTGTTTTTCTACCTTAGTAAACTACTATTTCAAGGTTTCCTTTGATTTGAAGGCAATATTTATACATTGCCAAAGTTGTCTTTGTTCATGGTAACTGTGCCCCTTTAACTAGCTGAACATTCTTCCTAGGTGTTTGTTTTCAGACTGACATTAGCTAGTTAAAGATGACATCATTTTTTACTGGGAAATTTTAAGCCACTCGGGAGATTCTAATTACAAATCCGAGCAACTGTCAAAAATGGTGGGAGAGAAAGCCCTTTTTAATGAGTTCACTAGTACTGATTCTCGCTATATTTTTGCGAAATAGAAGGAGTTTCGTTCAGAGGATGCGATTAATGTCTCGGTAGATGCGGAGGATGAGACAGAATGTTGTAATCCTGGCAATTCAACGCCAAACCAACATACATCGCCGTAAGCGCAAGACCATGTGGGTCTATCCAAGGCCGAAGTTTTGGTTCGAACAGCTCGTTGTAAATCGTTACCAAGATCATTTGTGGCGCGAGCACTTCAAAGTGAGCAGAGATACTTTTGAACACTTCTGTGGACTCGTTGGCCCTGAGCTGGTACGACAGAACACAATTCTTCGCCAAGCTATCTCCGAAGAGAAGCGGCTTGCCGTTGCTCTTTCGAGCGTTGCCAGATTGATTGGCAGGCATCTGTCACTGCACGCGATGCGATTGGCTGCGGTATTTGTCGGGACAAGTTAAACCATCTTGCGAGGTAGTATAACTCTGCGTGAGTTTCCTGTCGTAAAGGCGAGAAAACACGTTGTTTTTCCTTGTGAAAACAGTTGACATTGTTAACTCGCTAAACACTAGACAAAGTGTTTTCACTGTATTTCCGGACTTTTCTGACTTTATCTAGCTAAAATTGGCCTAGTGAAAACACAGCCTATATAAGTATGTTCCTGCAGTATATGCTAATTACGATTAACCTGTGATAAAAAACGATGTTTGAAAATGAAAGTTCTAGGAATATCAAGGAGTTTCAGTCGTATCAAGGAACCAAAGAAAGAGCAAACTTTGTTATTGGACACCTTGTTATTGGAGATTTAGCTGCGCGCGCTCCAATTTGGTCAAGAATAGGGCGTGCTAAGAACCAATCAGATTCGAGAATTTCTTTATAGTTATAATTATAACAAATGTCGTTCTTACCATTGAGACGAATGTATCTGGTCGTAAATTGTTCGTTTCGGATTCGTTTGTTGCATATTTGAGAAACTAAACAATTGCCTTTCACCTCTGGAAAGCGTAGTCTGTGACAAAAGGCTCTGAAAAACAGCTATGAGAAAATCGTGTCCAGAATCACCAAAGAAACAAAGAAGATGCATTCTGATTCAAGAAAAGGGAAATAATCCTCCCGTATGTCGCTGTAAGCGTCACTGGTTTTGAGAAAATTCGATTGATGTCAGATGACTTTTATTACAGCGAACTTATTTCAACAATAACACATGAAAATTAAGATCTAAAAGGAAAATCGATATTTCCATGGCAAAGATAAACAGAGAACCAAGAAATTAGTAAAACGAGAATTTTACGCGTACTAGTTTTGGCGTAGAGAAACTAAAACCAATGTCTCAAACTATGGTGTATTGCAAACCAAATTTACAAGAATATATAAATCGCAAAAATATTTCAATACAGTTTCTGACCATACCAAACATTTACGATTGGCCATTTAACAGGCTTCCCAGAGGTAGAATGATATATGGTTAACACTAGATACCTTTTTAGGTTGAAGTTTGATCATATATTATATTTTTTAGGGAAATCGATATTTCCATGGCAACGAGAAACGGCACCAGGAAATCAGTGAAACTAGAATTTTGCGTCTATCAGATTTGACGTAATAAAACTAATACAAATGTCCGAAGCTATGGTGTACTGCAAATCAAATATACAAGAATAAAAATAATTCATTTGTTTGATCTCAAATAACTCGCAAATATCGACAAATATATTTTGAACCGTCCACTTTTCTTGATAATGGTATATAGAGCGAGACACTGAAACTCATCACTAGATCACTCAATTATAATTTTTTGGCAAATCTCCATTTTGAGTGCTTTATCAAAAATCTTAAAAACGACTCGCCTTGATGTTTTGAAACTTTCACCACGCATTTTTAATAATGCAAAAAATTAAACACCAAATTGTTAAGAGCATTGATTCACTAGATCACGTCCAAATTTAATGTTCTAGAAGTTATTTGCACAGACCAAACGGTTTCGTTACAAACTCACCGTTTATAAAATGTTCTAAAATAGTAAAACAGCAAACAGTAATGTTGTGTTAATTACAGCTCCCCTGTCGGGGCTATTCCGCTAGAAATACATTAGCAATAAAAAACATACTACATAAAATACGAATTGAATAGGAATATACACAAGCAAACATTAAAATGTAGACATGTACACAGAGAATTAATATAATATTTTCGTCACGTATAATAGAATGGAGAAAAGGAAAATATGTATCTTTGTACATATGATAAATATGATGTAAATATACACACTTTGAGCTGCCCCTAAGGTTAGACAATAAGATGGTTAATCACGTTCTTAGTACACTTTACAGCGTCCGGGAGGCTAATATCGTTTATCGCGCCTCTAAAACCGAAATACCGCTGACCAACAGCAAGTCTGCACTTAGGTAGACATAGTTTTGACTTGGGTATAGGCGAATATTTTTCTCGTTACCATAAGGGAATCAGTTTTTGATAGGGCTTCAAAAATATCTGCTCTGAATATTGTAAGAGCGTGACATGTTTATCTGTCCCGAAGAATTTGATCCCGTTACACTTTATGATTAGGTCTATTGTTTTAGGCTGAATTTTAAAATATCGAAATTGGTCTATTTCTTTGTCATTTTCTTTTGATTAAAGGCGAATATGTGAAGGTTCAAACGCCTTCCTGTATTGATACGAATGCTTAGGCAACTTAGTTTCCAACCAGTTACTTTATCCCTAAACTATTAAACCTATTTTCTGGTAGCTTTAGTCTTTTCTTACAAATTGTAGAAATAACTATTACTGAAATTATTTGACCTCGTGAATCCGTGAAATTTCCAAATATACGCTGTATTTCGCACTATAATCCAGTTGTCGCACATCAAGATTTTATAATCAGTGGTATATAAATCCATATTCACCGAACAAACTTCGTTCCTGACTTCCACTTAATATCCTTTGGCGTCGGCGTCTCCAGAAATATTTCCATTTGGAACAGGATAATTTACTGATAACTGTATATCAGGAGGATACTGTTCAAATTTAATCTGTTGTAACCAACTTCAGCCCATAACTTGTCATTTTTTGTTACGATCAGTTATTTTATAGATTACAATGTGCATGTCTGGACATACTACATTTTCTATCTTTGTAATAAGGGAAAAGGGGAAAAAGCATCGAAAATTGTGCAAGTTTGGATGCATAAATTGCGGCATAGACATATCTATCTTAAGAGTGGACACGTCATGCGAAGTTCACTTGCGTAGACAGCGCTCACTTTCCGTATGCGATTGTGGCCATAGGCATACGAACCGGGGGGGGGGGAGGGCTGCAGTCCCCAGTTTGGAAAATTTTCAACATTTTTGCGGCAAAACGCTCAGGATTCGGGCAACAGCAGCTGCAATTTTTGGGCAGTTCACCGCGGTTACATACCTGTTCAATGCTAACACATTCGGAAATTGTTTTTTCGGGCAAGTAGGTTACAGCTCCCCCAAATCCGAAGGTGCCCGTACGCATATGATTGTGGCCAAATGAAACGCAATATTTTGTGTGGACGGGGTCCTTAAAAAGTAATATTGTAAAAAAAAAATTATAGTTTATTATAAGCTATCTAGGCTGATTGATACAAGATGCTGCTGAGGAAAAATTTCCGCGCTTTTCAGACAGGAGTCCAAACTAACACCGAGCTATTAGAGCTGGGTCTGATATATATGAAGTTATACGACCTATTAATATTATAATTCACGATCAAAAGGCACCGAAATGTTATTAGTAGACTTAACGTTTTCTATTGTCATTGGATTTCAGTCATATTATTTATGCAGTTAAGTATTATTTTTGCCACGACTTCCTTCCCTTTTCTTTGCAAACTAATATAAAGAAACAAAAACAAAGCCCATTTTAGAGCACTTAAAAATTGCATTTAATTTGTGCGTTATTGTTTTATATTAAATAAGACCACAACCAACTAACATGATCTTCGTCCGGTTCAGTTATAATTAAAAACGTCCAAATGACGTATGCCATTATGAAATAATATGGATGGTAATAAAAAGTAAGGTTTTTTTTTCCAAAGAAAAGCTTTCCAAAACTTAGTCAATGCCAGTCCTAAAAGTCAACTGCATATTTAATCCTGAGGATTTAATTAATGTATTATTTAGCTGTTGGACATGTTGAAGACCCAGATATTAGAGTGAGACCTCGTGAGAAAACATCATCTGATTTTCTCAACACTTTATTTGTTTTCTTCTCACAAGAATTTTGTAATTAATTATTCAGGACGACTGTTGTGCATTACTGAATTAAAACTGATTAGAGCTAACGTTGATAAATTTTTTGCAGAATGGAAAAAAAAAAAGAATTAAACGAAAATGAAAACACTTTATCTTTAGTGCGACGAGATACAGGAAATCAAAGGAATCATCTGCTACGTGACATTAGTATTCAAATACTTCTTATGTTCAAGAAAATTTGTTTTCTTGTGTGTAAAGCAAACATGCTTATTTGAAGACGAATTACGACGGTCAACATTAGGCGCTCAATTGTCACTCAAGGCCGACTGCTCAAGATATAGCAATTGACTTGATTCTCATATGCGCACGATTCAACCTTAGCTTGGCTGAAAATGCACCACAAATAAGTTGATGTTGCTTCCAGTTAAGGAACGAAAACGAATTTTCAGCTGGAAAACGTCCTCAGACCCTTCTTCTTAAGGTAATTGATGTGTTCTGTTAAGTACTGCTCATTTAACGTGCTAGAATGATGTGGATGGAAACTTAAACAAGGCACAACGTTGCCGTTGTTTCTTAACGGGCTTCGAAAGCGTGATAATTTAGTTTTCGTTAATTTTAGGTATTACACGAGGTTTATTTCATAGTTACTGATAGCGCGTGTTCTCGTCCCCTGCATCTACAATAATAAGGGCTCTTGCCGGTGAAACGGGTAGTCTGTATTTACGGAATACTTGGAGAAAAAAATTTCCAATTCCACGTTTGGTGGTTACGTTTTTATTACGCGGCATGTATTATACCTTTTATATTTCAAGTGCTGTTCTGTCTCGATTGTTTTAGCCAATAAAGATGAGCTTACGTAATTTAAGTGAATGAAGAATTTAGACTAAAGAAGGAATCTAGCCTTGATAGGGAAGGATCTGACTGTCGTTTGTTGTTTGTTAAATAACACTGATTTACATAATTAAAACAAAGGACTAGCTTTTATATGTACACTGACCAATCCACCGTGTATACTAGCTTGTTCCAGATAATAATTTATTTCAATTAGGCATAGTGTTTTACTGTTTGAATAGCACTGAATTAGTAATTTTGTGTTTGATGAGGGTTTAATTAGGAAGGGATTTTGGCCGTGACTATAATTAAGAGCACTCTAGAATACAATAAGGCAAAACTTTGCGGACAAAAGCACCTTTAAAAGCAGACTCTGAAATAAATTGAACGAATTCGCGGATTTAGCAGAAGATATGGCGTATGTCGGATAAGCCGAACATTTGGCCAGATTCTTGACTCATCGGATCTTGGAGTTCGGTTAATTATTTTGATAATGACAATGGTAACAACAACAAGTGGGTCTCGATTGTGCGGTGGCTTTTACGGTTAACGATTAACAATTTGACTCTTTTGCGGCTAACGGTTAATTTCTTCGTTTCGATTAGCAATAAGTTAAAACTTAATTCCTATTGTTTTAAAAGTTGAAAGTTAAGTACTGTTGTTGTGCAACCCGTTTAAGGCGGCTCCAAACCGTTTCCTACATTTCTCAGAACCTCAACTTTGACGGAACAATACTACGAATCTTTTTCAGTTGACGCAACAATTCTGATATCAAACAGATGCCCAATGGCTGGTCAACATGTTGTGATAATTTTCTTGACATCAAAAGTAACCATAGCAACAGTACAACCTTGTAAATACACCCTTAATTTTAGCTTTAACTGCTAATAACTCTTAAACGAACTCAGTGACCTACATTTTTTTATTATTGAATTTTTATCAGCAAGATACGAAGTAACTTTTAGCATAGTTTAAAAAAATCCTGTACAATGCGGTTCATAGGTACTGAAGGAAACAGTCTGGAGACACATTAAGGGCTTTGGAACACGGAATTGAAGATTTAGAGATACCAAGCAGCAGTCAGAACTGTCAAAACTTCTGTCCACTCGTTCTACAATACATTCGGCAGTCAGTTTCGACTGAATTATCAGCCGAGTATCAGCCGTTCTTTTTACCATTACATATAATAGGCGACAACTATGAAATTCTTAACAAGAGATCTGAGGCCTTTATTTGCCAAACTAGTCAGTGTCTTGAATATCCGGACTTGGAGCGATTTCTCTCAAATGAAAGAAAATTTCATTCAGCGATTGTCCGCCATGTCTATCTACCTGGATGACAAAAGTGGCGTGAAACAGTAACAAACCTCGAAATGTTACATTCACCACTTCGTGCTGTGAGTATAGCGTCATAAGCCGGGCTTCTCGACCAATCAAAACGTCCCGTCAGTTCTTATATTCACCTATGGAAATTATACTTTATCTAATGGTTAATATTCTTGTTTTTCGGCCATTTCAATTTGAGACCCCCGTTTGAGAATCAAACGCAGTGACAAACTTTACAAACAGACTGCGCATGGTCTAAATTAATCAGTTTTTATACATCAGAAATGTATACACATCATTACTGGGGCAATCTAGGGGGGTTCGATCGAACCCCCTAAACAGCTAACGTCAAAACCTTGTAAAATATTAAATAAATACAGCCAATCTTAAATGCAAAAAGTTGATAGCTAAGTTAAGCCTCTGATGCTCAATAAAGCTAAAACATTTTCTCCATTAAAAATATAATTTTGGTTTACTGTGAATGTGGCTGTTTTAATTTAGTGGTCTGTTTCTTCGTGCTTTTGCAAAGCATCAAGCCAAAAGGAGCAATTTTCCTAGCTTGCTGCACCTTTTAGTTATTGCCAGTCCAGTCACGGAAATTCAGTCCTTACAACGAGCGGTGCACGCAATAAGTAAGAGCAGCGAATAAGAAAACATCAATTTATTTTGTGACGAACCCTGGATATAGATTTGTTTTCATTCTTGAGTTAAAAAGCGAGTTTTCAGTTCCTTTGAGATGTCCAGAACAAAATTGTCAAGACTGTCACGCTTGGCTCTGGTGAACATTCCCTGGGAAAGGCCCGTTGACTACGATGCTGTGGTTCAGCTTTTTGCGGAAAGATATCCCTGAAGAAACCTCTTGTCGATCCCATCTTTGACGAAACACGAATTTGAAATGAGATAAAATGCAGTATATTTTTATCATACTCTCATTAATGCAAGTTTGCATGTTTTTACGTAGCTTCGTTATATTTTTCTGAAAAAATAATGGCATTTTAACTTTAAAAATGCCACAGAATGGCAGAAAAATTTTCCGAGGGGATGCCCCCTGACCCCCCTACCGGGACGCCCTCGATCCTTTCATCGAACCCCTTTTCCTAAAAACCTGGATCAGCGTCAACATTATATATGAGTAGGAGCCCATGACAAACTACATCATATGACCTTTTTTGCCGGAATGGGGTAGTTATGCCCCACAGTGTTTTTAGAAAAAATGAGCAATAGGTAAGGTGGCAATAAAGATTTATTTGCGTTTTTGTTGCCATGTTCAGTTGATCCTGCCATGAAACTTCGTTCATCAAAATAGCCAATCGACGTTGAGATTTGCTATGTCCTTTTGCTCGATTCATGGAATACATGATACAGCCCTGTGCATGAAGATTTATCGGAGTAATTATGCATTCGACTTCAAAAGACCATTCTCTTAACAGCTTGTAATATTTCTTTAATTTTTGTATTTTTTTGTCTCGAAAGATTGTGCGTCTTCACGTTATCATTTGCACTTCTTCTCATCAGTGGCGACAAACTCCTCAGGGACTTTACTATATTGACAAAAACATACTACAACTGTGGAAGAAAATTAACTATTTTTCTTTGTTTGGTCTTGCTTGGTTGAGACGCATTATATCTAACGTTTCTGCTCTGTTGAGTTCAACAATTCCACTCCTCTTTGACGTCTGAAAGGTTGGCCAACCGGAAAACGTCTATCAATGCCATAAATCTATCACCTTTATTTATAATTGACTGTCTCCTTAAGATCTTCAATTAATTATTTTTTCATATCCAGGACGTCAAGTAAAAATCTTATCAGCCATATTTATATATAAAATACTGTTTTCTTCGAGAAACTAGTATTGAATAACAGTCTGACGCTGTTTATCCTTCAGTGGGCACTAACTAAGAAAGGTAACAATGTGGAGCAGTATGTTCCGTGCGGCAATCTGGTCGAAATGCGTGGCATTTGCCTGCAAAGACCCTTTATCCTTCCCAAGCGTTATCCCTCGTTAATTTAACGAATAGCGCTTTGTAGACACCGACCTAACAGGACAAAGATTTATTTTCCCTCTTCAAAGTTATTAACTTGTCAATCTCAGTGACACAGGAACCACTTTCGGATATTACGTTAAGACTGCAATTAGCATTTGTATTCAAATCACGAACACGACTTAAGACAAAGAATTGTTATGTTTTCTATAATAACTCTTTGGATTGTTCCATATATATTTTCATAAATTAATAGTCCATTTCCACCGCTACATATCCACGTTCATTAAATTATTCATTAGCCCAATGATTAGTTTTCTTAGCATCCATCCGACAATAACATCAAACTCAAAATGAGATAATCTAATCTTGCACACATTCGAAAACAACATCATTTCCGCTCTAATATACTCTGCAATATCAACCTTCTCTATAAAGGTAAGGGACCATGAATTTGCTTTAATTTTCCTTCCTTCCTTAGTATCGGTAACTCGATATAAAATCTATTCCTTGAAGTGGAACCAATGTTAATTATTTATTCACGGATAGAATAACCCGTCTTTGAGGAAGCGAGTTTAATTTTCAGTTTCTGGTACCGAAGTTTGAAATACAGTTCCTTAAAAATACTTAACGAGCACAGGAATATTGTTAGAAATGGCTCTTTGTGACGTAGACAACTTGTTTGCAATGGCCGGGCGCTTGGAATTTTCACTACATTGTGACTAATGAAGTTATACTATCACCTTGAAGTTTACGTTTATGAACTCCGGCATCTGAATTGAAACCATTTCGTTTGCCTCACATCATGAAATTTATACATCAAGAAATACCACTTTGGTCGTATAGTGGCGAGGATAACTTTTCAAGTATATTGCCGTCCTTGTTAACCCAGTTGGTCGCCGGCGTTATTCCATCTATTTGTAGGATATTTAGTCTAGAAAATAATCTGTTACGGACCGGATAAAAACGGACCTTGCCTGATAATTTCATTCATCGTTAAAATGCACGCAGTGATTTTATTAATGTCTTACCAGTAGGGACTCTATGGGAACATACATCCACGACTACAGAAGAAAAAAAAAGCGCTGCAACAATTTTCGATTTTCCGCGAAATAAACTAAGTGAATCATCGCCTCTCTGAATTACACGCTTGTAGCGTAAATTTTTATGATTTAACCGCATGCATGTACATTGATTGTGCAAACAGATTAAATATCATTGGAGATGGTACATGTATGTTGCATTTCATATTCTCATATGAATGAGTAAAATAATAATCTAAATTTAAATCGTAGTTAATGCCACAGTTATCGCATTTTTGATTCACAAGTTGCTGCTGTCGGTAATGGTACTATTAGTGGAAAAAATTTCATGTTGATCGAACCGGTTTCTTCTAAAGCGATCCAATAATACGATATCGGTCGTCCATAAGCCACAACTGTTAATCAAGCAATCCCAAAAAGGAAGCGGTGTTTCGTTGGTTAGATTTCCGTCCTCTTTGAAGCGAAACCGCCGCTAAGATTGGCTTTCATAATTCAACTCCAAGAGTCGTCCGACTTGCAAGAGTTGAATTAATGATATATATTTTTTGACAGATTTTTATCAGCATTGCGTTAAAATAGAACGAAATTTCAATGATTTTATACAGAATAACGAGTTGTACTTCAGGCTGTCAATTCTGAGAATTTGAAGTGAAGTGTGGTACTCAGTTGTACATTTCCTTTTCGTTGACGTCACTAAAGCTGCTTATCAGTAATGTAATAAGACGACAGAATAATACTTGAAATTAAGGAAACGTTCGGTTGGTGTCAACTTTGGCCTCTTAGTTTAGCAAGATAAATTAAAACCTAACAAGTTAAATGCGTTATCAAAAATTTTACTACAGATATATATTTTTATATATTGAGCTATGGCCTGCACTTAACGACGGTGGGTGTACACGCAAGGATGGAAGTGGATTGAAAATTAGAAAAAAAAAATCAATTTTTTTTTCAAATTCTAGTACTGAAAAAATGAGGAAACAGCTATTGTGGTTTGCTCTCCCTGTTAAATTTTCATTTGATATCTTCTTCACAATTCTGTTGAAGAATTCAACTTTCACAAGTAAAGATATTAAACAATTACTCTACCTGAACACTTCAAAACCACCGTGAGCCCTTTAAGAATAGCAAAAGAATAAAGGAAGGCAAACGATAATATCGACATGGGCTAGTTTTGCTACTATGTTCCTTTTTCTAATTTTTCGAGGCTGTTTTTAAAAACTGTTTGATTGTAATATTTATAATTTCCAATTCCTGTTTGGTTAGTTTTATTCATGTGGAAAGTAGATCCCGCCTAGAAATTTCATTTTCGTTCTTTCAATTTTCAGTGATTTTTTGTGTCATATTAAACACAATGTGCGTATAAGTAGTGAAGAATGTTTAGGTTTCATGCTGGTGCCTTGTAAGAAAATATTTTATTTTTTAGAAATCATCCGATGGCAGTGTGAAAATAACGGTTGATTGATTCCTCAAATGTTTTTAAAAAGACATACCAACGTAAAAACTGTACCATGCATTGCGTTATGTTAAAAAATATATATTTCTAATTCTAACTATAATTTCCGGCACAGAAGTTCAGGTTTCACTAGTAATCATCGTTTTATTGCTACAGAACTGTTTCGTATGGTACAAGGCCCACACTCATCAGGCAATTTTAACGACTGATAAATACGATACACTAAATGAAACGAAATACGTTGTACTCAAAAAAAGAATTTATATTACTAATTCCGTATGTGAACAAATGGTCAAGCTAAACAAATTGCATGTATTTCAGCTATTCTCTGTCAATCAATCTCCATGCCCACCTCAAACAAGATCCACACAATGCAAGGATCTAATTTAATAATGTACAATTAGAATCACGAAAATCGCTACAGTTCAGCAATTGTGTTTGAATTAAGGGTCACAGTAAGGCAGATTACGAAACGAGTTTTTATTCAGCTGAATTGTTTTTGTTGGTTTACTTTTTTAAACTTTAATTAGCAGAGAAAATATATTGCGTAAAATTAAAGTAATAAATTGTATTTCTTGTCAGAAGACCAATATGAGCAATGAACACTGTTATAGTTTCTTTGTCTCTTTTGTCAATAAAGGTCAATTTCCATGGCAGTTTACGCGCGGGGTTCGTTCAGTGTGACGGTAATTTAATCTAATCGTATCTAAATTATAAAAGAGACTTACGAGATAAATCGAAAAACCTTCCTTATTTTGGCTAACGATTTTTCATGGGCCCTCTAAACCCGATAAAAGGGAATAAATCTACAAATACTGGAAACAACCAACGGATTTTTATTATAGTGGTACAAATTGCAGGATATATAAAACATTCGATTTAGATTTACAGTGTTCTTTGAAAATTGATTTCGAATATGGAGTTATCAGAAGTTAAGGCGTGCTATTTATCAGCAGATGATGTTTTCAAAAAGACCACGTGTATAGTTTATTGGAAATGTGTGCTTATGGCCGTAAAGGTAACAGCTTCAATGCATGTTCATTCGTAATATATTTTTAATACCGTGCAGACATTAAAACAAAAGACGTTAAAGCTCCCCCGCTGAAGCAACCCACTAACAGCGGAACCAAGAGAAATATATTAAAGTGTGTCATTTCTGAAGAAGTACTCAGGATTTATTCAAATGCAAAGGTTAAATTCAAGCAGACATTTGCTGGATTGAGATTGAAATTGAAAATACTAAAAATGCAACTAAAAAGTTAGTTCACATTCAAGTCTTGATTATAATGAAAGACCTCATGTCACCTTCCAGTCAAATAAAACCCGTTTAGCGGAAGTGTCAATTAGCATTGCAGGTCAACATATTTGCCACAATATTCAAACCTGACATTTCCTTTGACAGAGACCGAACTCCAGTGCAACTTCAATATCTTGGATCGCGTCCAGTGCAGCTAGCGATGTTTTGGCAGCTATATATGCGAATTTGCAGCCGATTATTCTTGGTTATATGGATTTTTACTCTCTGGAATAACGTCGAAGGGGTCCCGAGTGATTCAACTATCATGAAAGCTCGATGCTACGCAAACTGTCTCTCTCAGGTGAGACTTATTTTCAATATACTTTCTCAATACTTTCTCAAGAAGCTGTAATTTCGTTTCAGTGACTTCTCGACAAAGTCTGAAGCATTCTTCAAAATTTCAAAATTAAAGTGTTCAAGTTTCAGATGGAGAATTTGCTATTGCATGCCGGGTTAATTTCGGAATTGTTATTTTTAGTTCGATAGCTGACTTTTAAAAGGTCCAATATTACCATTCACGGTTAGTCGTATTAAGTGTTTGCAGCTTTCGCAAACTGAAAGAAAATAAATCGTAGGAATACGAAGCAATATTTTCTAAGCGAACCAATTCTTGAATGAAAGAAGTTTTCGTCGGCCTCGATAATTAAATAAGCAATGCAAATATACGGAATGACGCACAGCCTCGGGACGGGAAAAATCTTCCTTTCTAATCCCCTTTATGCAGCTGTTAGGATTCGCTGATCATTGTGGCGATAAATGTTTTACGAAATTCATGTTTCCCTGAGAAAAAAAGTTTATATTTAAGCGCATTTGATGCTCCTGTTTCAAAACTTAATTACATGTATTCTAGAATCTGTCTTGGCGTTTTTCGTAAAATAGTATTGTGCCTTTGATGTTTGTTACTGACGAAATTCGCAGTGATCACGAATCTGCAATTTCCTTTTGATTTCCGATGATACATAAGCCGAGATTACAACTTGTCTTATTTCTGCCGGGAAAAGGTGCGGGTTAATTTCTTCTTTAGTTTAAGACGTCCAATTAAGGATAATTACTTACCATTATTGCGAGCGATTCAGCATTTTCTATAATGCAGTGTCATTATAGTATTGATTGTTGTAAATCCAGAAGCCGATTCAAAACGTTATTGAACTGAATTATTTTTTCTCGTTTAACAGTCTACTGACAGCCTGCACTTTTAACGGGGATTCGATTTTTTTTTTTCATTAAAATGAAATCATGATGGCTGCAAAAAAACATGAGCTTCTTAGTACGCGAAATTCGTGTTCATTGGCCAAGGCATCATTTCAAACGTCAGTTGAATTTCTTTTTGGAAGCATTATTTAAATTAATTGTTGAACTTCACGTATATTTGCATTTTTGGCAAGAAATGAGTTGAATTTCACCACCCCAGTTTGCAAATACATTACATTATGTTTGCACAGGGTGCTCAGCTTCTGCAGCTAAAATAAAAGTGCTTACTAACCAAATTTATCGCATTTTAGGAACCGAGTGCCGAGTACAAAATTTAATGACGGTCCAAATTTATTTCACGACAGTAGAAAAAAAAAACAGCATAAAAGTGATAATAATAAAACAAATTTAAGCTTAAGATATCACCGAAGGGCTTGACACGATAATAATGAAAGACCCCTCGGCTTTTTTGCTTAGCGCCAACACCTGTCATTTGTTAAAAGGAATACCCGCCAATTCCGATTGGGAACAATTTTCATTTCATTTGGAGTTTGGACTGGTTTAATGTTTGAAATTTTGTTGAGATAAACAACTAGCAACAATTACAGCTTTTGTTTCTCTCCAATGAATTGTATTGAATCTAATTTGCACGTTTTAATGAATTAAACTGAAACAGACTAAATCAAATAAAGAAGGCCAGTGTGTTTGTGTTTTCAACGTGACAAAATTCAATTGCGTTTAAGCCAAATGAATATGATTGTATTCAAAACAGTAAGACAAGTTTTTTTTCTTGATTTTCATGGCTGGCCCAATATATTTTATAATTTCCACAGCAAAAGTGTTTCTACAGTAACTTGTTTTTAAAGAGTCCATTCATGCAAACATTCGTGACACCCTGTCTGCTATTGGAGCTTGAACATGCCAACCATAACAAGTAGAAGGTAGTTCAAAATCAGCGGCGGAAGAAAATAAATGTACAATTCAATTACTCAAAAAAGTCAAAGGGTAGTAATTAAAAAAAAAAACAATACAGTTTCACGGAGCAACCACGCCAAATGGGTTTTCAAATATAATTAATACAAAAAGACACTGGGATCAGCGTAACCAATACTTCTTCACTTATTCATCTACATTTTAGTCGATCTACAGCCTCCATGTTTAATATATATCAATGACAATACATATATATGGTTGAACTGCACGGGAAAGATCAATTGTTTAATACGCAGCATAGCCGTCGCGAAGTGAGAGCCTAAAACAGTTCTTTCAGGATTCGATTCCATGTCCTCTTCGAGTGCAATGCTCTACCAGATGAGCTATCAAACCAACAGCGGAGGTGGTCGAGGTGGTCACTTTGTGAGTTCTTTATATACCTGAAGAAGATATACGGAAGGCATGAAAGTAAAGTTAAAGCCAGAGGTTTTTTCAGACTTTGGTTTTGCATCGGTATAAAACAAATGATTTAATTTAATAGTACAATTGAATCGTTGCTAAAAAAGCTACACTAGAATGCATGTTCTACATGCTTGAGCAACAATCCATTGCAATTTGTAAGATACATTGATATTCGTATTGCCGTGTATAAAAATGACCATGAATCTCTTAGCTTGAAAGATTTCTGTCATTTTATTAGAATGCAGCTGCCAATGAATCAGTGAGGACTTGCCAGATATCAGCTTGCCAAGAGGTAAGTGTTATACATAAAAGCGGAGCAATAACATCACTTTAAAATTTATTTCAATATTTAACGAGTAGATTCTATTTTGCTGAGTTGAGCTGAGCATCTGTCCAATGAGAGGGTTACCCATGTTCTTACCGCATTTTGCTGTCTTCTATTATCAATTATTGAACGGACTCACAGCAAAATCGAATCTATTTCCTTTATACATAATACTATAATAGACGTAAGGCTGTCGCCGGTGAACTAATTAAGGGCGCGTTCGTTTGGGATCAATCCGGAATAAGAATAATTGGAATAATGCGAGTAAGCGTTTGTTTGGGAGCTATTCTCATTCCGGAATACCTGGATTTCCATTCAGGCTATTCTGCGGCTATTCTGCTCCCGGGAGCAATCAGCTCCCGGGAGCAGAATAGCCGGAATATCCCAAACGAACGCGCCCTTAGAAATAGATTCCATTTTACCATATGCCGGGCCGTGTTCAGTTTTTGGCATAAATCTACTAGGGTTCTATTACGAATGATGTTCTCTTATTGGCTTCGCTGATCACTATCTATTCTTTTGAACGCGGTGAATAACTGTTTGTCAACAAAATGGCAGCAGCCCTCTTTAGCTTCTTCGCGTTGTTATAAGTGTTCGTGAAGGACATTTGGATAATCTTGTTTAATTATACACAATTAGATTATAATCTAATTTGTTAAATGGATCGCAGATGACGTCACAATATGGTCAAACAAGTGGCCTACAGCCGCTTGGCGAGTGGGCCACTTAGACATCTACCTCTAAGAAACAAAAACTCTAGTTCTAAGAAATTGTTTTCATCTCACAATAAAGTGGAACTGGAAGCGTTCAGTGATCATTTATCAATAGGTTTCCTACAGCGTTGTCAAACACAGTCTTGGATACAGGTTTTTTAATCAGTTTACTTCAAGCTTTCATACATACGTTTTATTTTTGCTTTTAAATTAGAATTACAATTAAACCATGCCCGCAGGTAGCAACGTTAGTCTAGGCGGGTCGTGTTTACACTGGCCTTTCTTAGCCCAGTTTAAAGGAGGTACGTCATGGTTTGTGCAATCTGAAAAAATTAGCCAAAATCTTTCAAATTTTTCATTTGTAATCCATCTCAGTCTTCTCCATCCTAAGCCATCCTTGTTCCTGTTTGGTTTAGAATCACCTCTTTGATGTTTTCCCTCCTTACTAAACTATTATTTTGAGGTTTCCTATTTGGTCTGTGACGAAGTCGTGACGTAGCTCCTTTAATGTCTCGAAAGGTGAACTATATTTGGCGGTCGGCTGTCAGTTTGTCATTACATATTTGCAATTATTTGCTTCAAATAAAGAAGCCTAAGCCATGTATTATACTGTCATAAAGTAGGACGGGCATTTGAGAACACGAGTGTTCTCAAGTGTCCGGAGTTTTCATGAAATAGATTTTATACACTGCGAGTAAAAACAACAAAACACGCACGATCGATAACTGAACTGAAGTAATTTAATTTCGCTTCTTCTACTCTTAGTCATGAACTTAGATGCTCCGTCGACAATTTCTACAGCTTGACTCAGGAATCATTCCTGAAGAACTCTTTTTCATGGCATGGCAAATGTTCTCAGCCATATCTTGCGAATTTTCACTTGAGTAAAGCTGACGAAAAACAACAAAACACGCTTTTCTGTGTTTTATTTCCCTACATGAAGATGGGTATCCATGTTCTATAAGAAAATAACGCCCGCTTGAGGTCTAGAAAAACTGCTAGTGCATTCAGCTGCAGCAGCTTTTCTAGACCTCAAATGGGCATTATTAGGACATTGGAAACCCATCTTCTAGATGGTTTAGAATATAGCAATTCGCAACACAACATAAACTACATCCGGGGCACCGGGCTTTTATAGTTTGTGCCCATGTTCTATCAAAAATAAAGCCCGCTAAGATTCCATGGCGAGCATACAGGGCTATATTCTAAACTCTGATAACACAAGGGTTTTTGACCAATCAGAGCGCGCGCAGAATCCTATCTATATTATTTAAGCAATAGACCACAAGTTACTATGGTTTATAGGCTGATAAACCACGCGTAAAACACGAGAAGAATTTGTAAATCACAAGCCGCAGGCGAGTGATTTACAAATTCTTTGAGTGTTCTACCAACATCCCAAGTGGTTTATCAGCCTGTAAACCATGATAGTAACTTGTGGTCTATTGCTTTTATATAATAATTCAGAAAATGTGCGATTTTTCCATGGGTTTACTGGCACAATAAACCATAGCCGATTGACCAATCATAGCACGGGCATTGATTTGGTTATTATATAAAAAGTCATATATATTCTTCCATTTCAAATTAACGTTTTCTTAATTGGGAAGATCTGAAAACCAATTAATAATCAAAGGGATAGAAAAACGTCAACGGGAGAAACAAACTTTTATATGGTAATTTGTTATTTGTATTTTTACAGTGCCTAACTCCGTGTGGAGTTCCCTTTTCTAACGAAAAAACATGCAAGCAAAATTGTGTAAGTACAGCTATAATTTTTTTTCCTAAAGACCACTTCCAGTCTTACGCCAAAAATACTGTTCAACGTTACGTTTTCTATGTCTGTTACAGAATAACGTAAGCAGCTGCGTGAAAAGCTGCGAGTTTTTGAAGCTGATACAGAACTTCTCCTCAATATTAACTGGAGATGGTTCCTTTCCACCACGTCCTGGAATACCAACAGTTTCAAGCAAGAACTTTACCTCCATTTCCTTGAAATGGGATCCAGTGCAGAACTCAAGTGGCTCTCCTGTTTACTTAATTGAAATAGCGTTTACCGGAGAGCAGTCAAGATTTTCTCCCAGATACACGACAGAGGTAAATAGTCTTGTTATGGGTATTTTTGTTCTGGCGCTCATCTCAGCCATATGCGACGACTTCATTGCTGGTGCTATTTTTCTAACCCTTCCCTTTCACTCTACTGAACTCTCTCTCTCGTTTCTATTTAATTTCTTCTCTCTAGCTTTTCTGCTTCACGTTCTTATTTTACCTGTCGTGTTTGTCACATGTCTTACTCTCATATTGTTATCTTTCTTCTTTCACTTGCTTGTATCCTGACTTTTTTGCTTCTCTAATTAGGTCTTCGTCAGCCCACAGGCTACACTCAAATTTGAACATCCTTGCACCTACAGCGCACGAAGCCCCTTTCTGTCTGAGTACACAAATATATTATACAGTTTTAAAGTTGTTGTACTGACAGAAAATTCCTCTGTGAGCTACGGAGCACAAACAGCCCAAATAAGTGAGTAGTGCTAAAATTTGTTTAATGTAATATATGTGTTGCATAGATTTGCGCATTCCTTTCCTTGGTGTCTTAAATGAATTTGTCGGCCAACGTTCAACAGCACGGAAGTGTTTATGTCATTTTCAAAGAGAAAAACACAACAAAAACTCTTTATTAATAAATTAAACGATGGCAACAGCTATTTACAATGAACGGTTCTGATGATGCAGTCATTAAAATGAATAACAAACTTTAGTAAATTCTAAACCTCGGTTATTGCATTTCCAGCTTCTGATTGGCTCACAAACCTCGGTTAATAGCGAATAACCGAGGTTTACCTTATATGGAAAATGGACGGGTTATGTACTTACAAAAGACGACTTAGTCGTTAAATATAAAAAGAATTTTTCGTTAAAGCAAACAGGTAAAGTCTACCAAGAACCATTGAGTACGATGCGAAACATTTAATCGAAAATGTTAAAAATATACAACAAAAAGGAGTGAATATTAACACGGCGTTTACGAGAAGATCCGAAACTGATCAAGGTCGATCAACACAATTTTGTCTAGAAAGTGAAAACAGAGTATCAGCATAAATAAGGCTAGCAATTCAGTGAAGTTTGTTACCTCATATCTGGACTAAGCTTGTCAGTTCCAGCGGAGCACAATAAATGTGGCAGACGAAGCGGCAATTTTTTTGCGACAGTATATAATTTTTACAAACAACATCGGCTTCCAACAGTGAAATTATCTTCGAAGATCAATCTCTCTCTCCCTTTTCATCCTTGCAGCAATTCAATGACAGTTTGATTTGTCCTTTTCTTCAGAGGAATTAATCAGTTCTGAGCTAATCATCTAATCGCTAGACAGCTGTAAACATTAAGCTCGATTTGTTTTGTACACGTAATGCAATTAATGTTCAGCTTCGCAATATTTCGGATCTTCCCGTTAACCAACATTGTTTGTCCAGATGTTCCACGATAAAGACAACTTTAGAGGAGATTGTGCCAGGAATATTTACAAAGATGTTGTTTTTATCTCGCTCGCTTTCTTCGTGTGTTTCATTTAACTTACAGAGCGAACAACGCACCACTGATTTTGCCGCCTTTTCATACACCCGCTTTGTTTAGGTCAAACTGAAATGTCCGCATTATTAATAATATAAAAATAGGCTGAACAAGTGTACTGTTTTAAAATTCTTACGACAATAATCGAGGTTGAGAATTTACTAAAACACTTATTCCATTCGCCCTCGTTGGATATGAGGTGATTATGAGGTTATTTATCACCTCATATATCCAACGCGGGTTAATGGAATAATTGTTAAATAATCTACAGGAATATTCCTTAAAAAAAGCTCAAAATTGGTCCTAGAATGAATGAAGGAGAAACAACACATGTTTTTTTTATGTAACAACGGTTGTTGCGATCGTACGCGAGTACCAAGGAACAAAAGAAAACTCTTTTCTGCTATTTACAATAAAAATTCTAATAATTGTGCCATCTTACTTTCTAGTTCTTGGCCGAGAACCAAAACTACCCTAAAAATCATTAAAAATAAATAAATTAGAAGATACCCGCATTCCTTGCATTAACACTAAAGTCATCTAAAAAGTTTGCATTCTTGTGAAATGGGTTTCTAGGGCCTCGAACACGTGTGTGGACTGATGTTAAAATATCGAACGAACGATATGCGTGGCCCTGGCAAAAGAGAAATGTGTAAAGGCAATGTTCCTTCGTGGATGTGGATGGCAACGAAATGTAGTCATGACTTAATTCATCTCAACTACAAGATACTGTTACTTGCCGTTCGTTCAGGGCAAGGTGTGCCCATTGCACTTGTCTTGCGACGTTCCCAGAGCCAGGTCGTTGTCGTGCCGTGATTGTAATCTTATTAAATATCAATCTCTTTGATCTCAAATGTTGTTCATTTTTTGCCATTCTTTTTATCAGCTCTTTCAAAGCCAGATCCTGTGACAAACGTGACGCTGGATAGTTTGGTGTACGATGCAGCCAGTTTAGGAGATAAAATGAAGTTGACTGTTTCTTGCATTCCATCTAAGGGTAGGTGATAAACAGAAATGACGTCGTCACTGGTGATGATTTGGCGTTCATACTTATTGACGTCCATGGCTGAGCAAGGTTATGATTTTCACATCTGTCCACAGTCGAGCTTCCTTTTCTATTCATCAAGTTTACTTTTCTCATAAGACCGTTTAAACAAGGGGAAAACGTCTACGTACGTTGCGATGATTAACTGAAAGAATGAACGCGGATGGACGATTAAACAATGGATTGTTTCTGTCGAGGAACTATCGGCTGATAGTTGCTCCACCTAAAATCAGATGTTCTCAAAACAAATATCAGCCCGAGAAGCAAAGCTTCGAAGGATCATGAGCCGATGGTAGTTTTATGCAACTATGAGACAGATAGTTCCGAGACAAAAGCACTCAACTATCTTCTGAATTTTCTTCCGCCTGCGCGTTACAAAACGAGCGCTAGCATCTTGAGTCATTTTTAACTCCTTAGGGTGAAAGAATTCAGACCAAAATCTTGTAACAAATAATTTAAAACCAGACAAAACCCCACTAAATGCAGGATATTTTGCCTGTGGGCCTGCACGTTTAAAGACGATTACTCTCCATCCAGTATTGTCTTATTGGTCTCCGCGGATAAGCACTATCGTGCGACGTGACCAATTCAAGCAATTCGGAATGGGAGAAAATTTAGTGGCGAACACTTTTTTGACCATATTTCTCTTTTTTAGATCAAAAGGATCTCATTTCATACTTCGGCATGGCCTGGTCTGCAAATGTTTCATGTGGCTTCAACATCTTACCTCGATTCGTAGACACTAATGGAGTAAGTACATAAAATTAACTCACGGCAATTGAAAATTGATTAGCATTAAAAAAGCCTCAAATAGTGAAGAAGTAAATTATACTTGATGTGGGGGTGGTGGTTGGGGAGGAGTCTCATTCGCAGCCCTTTTTTTGGATGTCACGCAAAACGGCTTCGAAGGAGACTTGGGGGGGGGGGGGGGGGCCTTTCGATGGGTGCGTCCACAGCACTCCCCCTCCCCATATTGGCGTATTTTGAATTAGCTCGTTTCTTTTGCTGTAGAAATTGCAAGCAATTACATGATTCTGTTATCGGCATTGTCTGAATTGTCAATAACACGTCATATAAATTTTCTGTTTATGCCATATTTTAATTTTTTGACAAAATTTAAAGTGCCCCTCATCTTGCATTCCAAACATGAGAAGTCATATTTTTTAGCTTTTATTTCCCGTTAATTGGCTTTGATCCAAGGCTTGTTTGTGACTTGGAGAAAGCGATGATCAGAGGCTCAAACATACCTCACGATGTGAATTTGTAATAACAATCAGCACAGAAAATCACACGAAGAACGAGTCAAAAGCTTTTATTGCTCCTCGTTTGATTTCAATAATTACTGTCATTTTAATTTCAATCCGTGAGGCATTTTTGAGCCGTTGACGACACTTTGGGCCCAGTCACAATGGAGGGCAAGTTTGGCGGCAATTGGTAGATTTCACAATTAATGTACGTGTGTCAATTGTTGCGAACCACAAGTGCAAACTACATTTTTTGAGGCAGACAACCTGTTTAACAAAAAAAATTACTACAAAGAGGCGGTAGCCCTATGACGGGTCTGCTTTGCACGCGCGATACAATCGCAAAAACGTTAAGAAACATTTTCTAAGCGGACAAAACTTCAGAAGAGCCGTCGTCTTAAGGCAGGACAATTAACATTCCGCATTTCCGCAATCCGCATGCATGCACCTTGTGACTCCAGGAAATAACACGTTATTAGGTGAGTCTTTTACCACGGGAAAACTGAATTAAGCAAGTGTCGGCCGACATTTCCCGAGATAAATTTCCATGGATACGCCAAAAAGATCAAACGAAGCGCCCATAAAATAACGTGGTGAGTAGTAATGGTGTTTTGATGCTCAAAATAAAAGAACCAATCACGATGCTGCGTTTGACATCAACATTTCATTTACCTCGGCAATCTAAATCAGCGTGTAACCGCTTGTTAACGCGATGAACTGAAACTCAAGCAAGTGTGATGTACCGCATGATGGGAAATGCCAGCTTACCGTGGTGTGTGTGACCGCACCTATTGTTGTGAAAGGTTAACATAGACATATTATTTGGTTATTTGACATTTTTGCTTTGCATAAAGCGTCTGAGAAGTCAACACTGCGTGCAAAGCTATTGTAGTAATAAATTAACCTTTTATTCATGCCTCAAAACTTGTTGGGTCAATTAATATGTTGACAAAAATATCAGGGCATTTCAATACTTGTCCGCTAGTGCAAGTGGGAGTTAATGGCCCTTCCTTCATTTCTCAATCTGGCCTTGGAATTTGGCAAGATGAGCAAGAAAGTCGCATTAAACACGAAAATGTAAAAAAAAAAATCAATATCACAATTTATCTCAGGATTGCGGAATATCCATGTTTTTGCATTCTCGCCATATTTCAACCAATGTAACTTCAAAATATTTTCAAAGGGACGCAAAAACAGCACAATTTAGAGCAAAACAAGCTCCCAAAAATGAAAAATTAACACTCAGCTTTACATATCCCTCTAAATATTCTTAAAAAATGTCCAGACCGCTTTGTTTGTCTGCGGTAAGCCACGG
>OX393565.1:8121621-8231621 GCA_947652115.1 Blastomussa wellsi | reverse complement strand
GTTGAACAACTCTAACTTTTTTATTTCGCTCGCTCGAAAAAACGGTTTAACACAGAGAGAGAAAATGCAACACATACATAACTGCTAATTTAAATGGCAGAAAAAAAAAAACAACTGTCGAATAACAAAAGGAAAAACTCGGCCAATCAGAAGCTGGATTAACAATTCCTGTGAAATAGATTACAATTCAAATAACAATAACTTTCGCAATAACAACACAAATTCCATTTACTCTATTACAATAAATAACATTTACACTTTTTTGCATTCATTAACTATTGATTACACTCTGTGTGCTTGCAGTTGACCCTCCATATGCGCCATTAGAAGACAGAACGGTCAGTAATGTGACACTCGAAGGACCTATGGTGGCACAAGAAGACTACCGATTTCAAATCATTCTCACGTGGAATCCACCAGCTTACCCGTACAAAAATGTCCTCATGTACTTTTTGAAATGGTCTGAAGAAGACGTCAACGCACGTTCTGGTTTCGAGTATTCTGGTTCAAGCCATACTGTAAGTTTTATATCTTTGAACGTACTTAAGTGTTCGTTGTTTAGGAGAATTTGCGATCGACTGTCGTGAACCAAAACCAAAATAATCACCCTGGCCAATCACGTAGATCACAGACATTTCGGTTGACCAATCAAACCTCGGAGCCTGCAAGGCGTATGTGGGCGAGTGACCAGTTGCTGTTTTTTCAACAAAATATCTAAGCGAATCAAAAAGGCAAATCAAGCCAATTGGGATTAAGCACTAAGACGAAAGTCACTGGTGGAGTCGATTAAGCCCAAAAATACAAAACTACCTCTCGATCTGCACCATATTTAAATATAAAACTCTGTAATCAAATGCGATTTGAATGTTCTTTGGGGTTGTTTGAGAAAGCAAAGAACAACCAGATGAGTTTGCTGAAGGCAATACTTTAACAACTTATGGAACTTAACGTTTTATTCCACAAATGTTTCTCCACTGTATTTCTGAGTATGATAACGCTTACCCAGACGTACTGATTTGGTTCTTCAAAATAAGTCTAAGTTCGAAACCATAAATATGAAAATTAGTTTGATTTGCATGCAAATGAACTTGCAGGTTGAACGCATTTTGATATGAATAGCCTCGCATTTAGACTCGTTTTGACACTGAGGCAAAAACAAACTCGGAAATGGCTTATTGTATCGACCTTCCTCCCAAAAGCAGAAATTTAAACTAACAATTATTTAACCTGTTTAAATATAGAACAGCATGTATCCAGGAGATGATATCAGCGAAAAAGTTAATGTTTGTCACTGACTCATACATTCCTTTTTGATGGGATTAAGACGTTTCAGATAACTCTTAAACCTTCATCAGTTTCCAGATCTTAAAACTGATAAACATATCTCAGTACCATCACGAGTCAGTGACAAATATTAGCTTTCACTTTCAAACGTTCAACCTTACGGTTATCATTTTACTTACACCAACTGCATGACGCGAGGGGGGCGAAGAACGGATAATAACTAACACGAGTATTCGCTGAGCGTCTGTTTCCTTTCCCTTTTCATAGATGTAATTGAACGTCAAAAAATGTGAGCAATAAAAACGCCTCCGGATCCTAACTATCTTTCATTCTTGATAAATTATTAAAAAGAATACGTCAAAGAAAAAATAACAATGAATGATATTGCTGTTGTCAGTTTTTTCTTGCTGTTTGCATTGAACTTCAATTACGTAGCAATTTAATATACAATAATTCGTTGCCTTTATTATTTTGCAGTTTACTAACCGTTACCCAATAAAAGATCTTTTGCCTGGAACAACTTACAAGTTCGAGGTAAGTGATTACCCGTTGTCGTCTCGTCTGGTATAATTTATGGTGTGAAAACGAGAAAGGGCGGAAGTACAAGACCAGTTTTCAGCAATAATAATAATAACAACAACAACAATAATAATAATAATAATAATAATAATAATAATAATATAATAATTATATTTTTTAAAAATCTTTATTCAATTATTCACAATACTATAATAATAATGATAATAATCGTCATCGTCATCGTCATAATCATAATCATAATCATAATCATAATCGTCATGAAACATTCAAGGTGCTTACAACATACAGTTAAAATCAATCTATTTAGACTCAAATAGACTATTTGCAAAGCATTTCTTTCAGTATTAACACATGGAATCTGGTAAGGTACGTGACGACCTGCCGCGTAGCACCCTACTCTTACCAGGGGGAGGCAGTCCCTGAAGGGGATGCGAGGGATTTTCTACTATTCCACAGCCTCAAATTCCAAAATTCTTTAACGATCTGTTGGATCACTTTAAGAGACATTATCAGATCTTTTTAAATCTCGTGGGTCGCCGTTTTTAGAAATACCAATACAAAATCTGCCTACCCCGCACTTATTAATAAATAAATAAATAAATAATAAATCTGTTAGCAGAGCTGATTTTAATGTTGTACATTCTCTCAGGTCTGGTTAATGTTTCAGAACAAAAGACCTTTATCAGGAAGGACCTCAGTTATTTTTACAACTCCGGGTTGGTACAAAACAAATACATAGGTTTATTTGTTATTAGATAGTTATGGAGCTTTTTAAAGCAAATCAATTTTCATTCATTCATTCATTAATTCATTCGTTCATTCATTCGTTCGTTCATTCATTCATTCATTCATTCATTCGTTCGTTCGTTCGTTCGTTTGTTCGTTCGTTCGTTTATTCATTCATTCATTCGCTTGTATGTATTTTTATCAAAGGGCAAACGCACAAACAAGATAGTCACGATCCACCGTAAGTAAAAAGATGGCGACTGGTACATCTACCTATAATTCTTTGCGCGCGAAAACCCTAAAAACGCTTATAAAAACGCAAAGAAAACCCCCTAAGCTTCCAAACTCGGCAATAAACATGTTCTTATTACAGGAACGAATTTCGTTAAAGGGCCCTAGTCAGCCACACCTTTGTTATTATTTATATGTTAGAATTTCAGTATTGCAGTTTACGCGGATCGTGTCAAAACAAAATAAATCCTTTGAGAAACTTATTAAAGATAATTTAAACACTCCCAGTAACATATCATACAATTTCCGTAATTTTGATGCAATCGAAAATGGCGGAGGCTGACTAGGGCCCTTTAAATTGTAACTTTCTATATACCCTGTGGGCTGTGTTAGGGTCTCAAGGTATTGTGGGAAAATGTACAGCCACCATCTGTTTTCCTACGGCGGATTGCTCTTTTAGTCATTCAAAAGAAGTGTTTTTTTTTAAAACAGAAGCTTTTCAAAAAGTACATCAGTATAATTGCAATGAATGATTGAACCAGGGGGAGATAGAAAGTCTTCATCGGGCAACGGTGCGAATCAAGTGTCAATGAAGCCGTTGTAAGGGAGACTTCAACCAAAACTTTATTATATTTTTATATTATTACATGCACGCGTTTAGAATGCTAACAAAGACGGATTTCTCTCCTGATGTTTAACGACACCGAGATTTCGCAGCAGATGCATCGAGAAATATCTCAGCGGCGGCCTTAAATTTCTTCTGCGATGAAAAAATGTTGTTCTTGTTCTCTTTCGATTCCGATTTTATATTTGGCAAGATTGCACCCTGCCAATTATTACGCCGCAATTATCAAAACACGTCCGTTTTTTTTTTGAAAGACGAATTCTTGTTTAAACTGTCCGCCATTACCAGATTCGACTTCAGTCGAGTTGCATTGAGAGAGCTGGATCGAGAGAAAAAATGACGTCATCGACTCACTAGTTTAATATTTTACCTTGTGAACCATATTTGGTATGTAAAACAGCAACTTGCTTCTAAAAGCTCGTGCTGCATACCAATCAGCTGGGTTCACACATTGCAAAAATAAAGTGAGTCGATGACGTCATTTCTCTCTCGATCCGACTCTCTCAATCAAAATAGAGTACATATTCCGAACAACACAACCGCAAAATGGAGAATCATGATAGAATCATTGACATTCTTTTACTTCGTATGATGTATTAAACTTCATTTTTGCCACATATAGCCGTTTTCACTTTTTTCCTTTTAATAGAGGAAATGTTTATGAAGCTCGGCAAACCGTAAAGGAACAAACCATGTAAAAATTTTAGCGACAATGTTAGATTATCGTACTACCGAGAAATGAAAAGTCTTTCGTGGCGCCTTAGAAAGGGGAATGAGAACTTGAGCTGCCTTTCCTCCATAATTAGTGCATGGTTGTTTCTTTGTCTTGCAGCTTGCTTCATCAATGGAATATGTTGTGAAGAGAGCGATAATCAAAACTCTCCAACAGAGCCTATCAACGAATAAATTAAAGCATATTAATGATAACTGGCAATGCATAAGAAAGACCGTAGCTGTGTTAGACTAAAACTAGTGAAAATGGGAGAATTGTATTGAATAAAACAAGTGGTTTCAAGGTTCATCATTGTGATTTACATCTTTGCCAAGAGAATATTATCTTGTCTTTACTTAATTCCCCATTCAGTGAAGAGTTAAAAGAAAACGATAAAAAACTATATCGTTGTTCTAAGCAAGCACGCGGGGCATAGTGGAGAATTTTTTACCATAAAAGCTAGAGAGAGAAACGGACCGAAAGCTAATAGGGGGTCAATATCCTTGCTCTTGGGCCGCGAGCAAGTGAAGTGACTAATTAACAATTATTCCATTTGCCTTTGTTGGATATCAGGTAATAAGTAACCAACCAGCGCGTAGTGCTAGTTGGTTATAGTCACCTCATATCGGGCGAATGGAATAATTGTTTTAGTAAATTCTCTACCTCGGTTATTGTCAACTGTTCAGTATATTATTAATAATGCGGACATTAGGTTTGACCTAAACGAAGCGATTGTATGAAAAGGCGAAATCAGTGGTGCGTTGTTCACTCTGTAAGTTGAATGAAACACGTGAAAAAGGCGAGCGAGAGAAACAGCTGCTTCTTCGTCAATATTTCTGGCACAATCTCCTCTAAAGTTGTCTTTATCGTGGGTAAATCTGGACAAACGATGTTGGTTAAAGTGCAGATCCGAAATATTGCGAAGCTGAACATTGCATTTACTTGTACAGCGGAATCGAGCTTAATGTTTACAGCTGTCTAGCGATCTCGCAGTTGATCAAGACATTATAAACTGATGAATTCCTCTGAAGTAAAGGACAAAGCAAACTGTCAATTGCTTGCACGGATGAAAAGGGAGAGAGAGATTGATCTTCGAAGATAATTTCACTGTTGGAAGCCGATGTTATTTGTAAAAATTATATTCCGTCGCCAGGAAATTGCCGCTTCGACATCATTCACATTGATGGGGTCGTTTGAAAGCTTGGCCCCGCTGATACTGACAAGCCTTGTCCAGATATAAGGTGACAAGCTGTACTAATTGCTAGCCTTATTTATGCTGATACTCTGTTTTTACTTTCTTTCTGGACACAATTTTGTTGATCAGTTTCGGATCTTCCCCTAAACGCCATGATAATTCGATTAAATGTTTCGCATTGAACTTCATGCTTCTTAGTAGAGTTTACCTGTTTTTTAAATGCTTTTTATATTTAACGACTTAGTCGTCTTTTTTAAGCATTTCTTCGCGTGGCGATCAAAACTGTAGACACATAACCCGTGCATTTTCCATATAAGATAAAACCCCGGTTATTTGCTATTTTTAGCCAATCAGAAAGCTGGAAATGCAATAACCGAGGTTGAGAATTTACTAACAAGATTTTTCACACAGATTGGTTACAAATTAGTTCCATTCGATTCGCTTCCGGTTTCCCATCGAATGTTCTCAAATATTCTCCGAGTATTCATAAGCTGATGGAGAACTCATCAGACGAAGAGGTCATATAGAAACTCAAAACTCACTTCTAAGCAATTGAGAATGGTGAAATATTTTCCCATCTTTCCGAGGATACCCGAAGACCTCAGTATGACGCTATGTTAAATGACATACCCCTTCTGTTTTTTATCTTCAAAAAAATTGACCTTTTAAAGTTCACGTAAACGGAGGTTTTGCGGAAAAGGGAAATGGGAAGCTGAAAAATAACTGAATACCGAGTAATACAAGTAATGGCTTGTTGTGATGGGTTAACCTCCTTTCCTTTATTTCTCTTCGTAGCGCATGCACTAATGTCAAATACCACTGTTGCAAAATGGTGAACAGGTCAAACGCAAATCAGACTTATTATCAACACATGTCAAATATTGTGCTGATCTCTAGTGAGGTTAAATATGCGTTTAACCTTTGTGGACATCACATTCAACCAAAAATGTTACGTATGCCAGAAGAAGACAAATTTTGAGAAAGATGCATGGGCTCATTCGGTTCTGAAAATACAAATTGACGTTAATTGGGTATCGCTTCACAGAAAGATAGAACATCTTCGCAAAAAAACTTTAATTATAGACACTGTACAGAGGTTGCTAGAGTTTTGTTTGCATTTTAAATTAAAAGATATCACGTAGGCACTGAAGAAAACATATCACAAACATAGTTTAATTAAAAATGAAAGACTACATTGTATTCAGTATAAATTGACAATGTGTAAATTTCGTTTCAACCCTGAATGCATTTTAATGCTTTTGTGATTGATGACACAATGCAAGGATACTGAGAATTTACTTAGTTATGATGAAGGGTGATTTTATATGGAAAATAATCCTTTCTTGTCCAGTATCAAATATTTCTATGGAAAAAATCCAGATAAGATTTTAATGCCTTACTGGCCTGCTAAATCAAATAATAAATTACAAATTGGTGTAAACGTGAAAAGCTGGACGCATACTTTCAGTACTCTGTGACGAGATAAATTAAGTTCTTTTTAATTAAACTACACTGTTTTTGCTGCACAATTATTTGCTCTTCATATTAGTTACTTTTAAATTGATTTTTTCGTTTCCTTTCCTTTTAACAGATGCAGATCCAGAGCAAGTAAAAGTACGCAACTTGACATCCGGTCCATTCTTCCCGTCACCAGATGGTGGGAGTTTCAGTGTCAATGTTTCGTGGGAAAAGCCAACGTTTAACTACAGCCAACTCGTTCTGTACAGGGTCTCATTCTTTGCTGGAAGTAACAATGATACTGCAGAATTATCAGTAAGTTGTTGAACCTCAACTATTTATTCTGTTGATATATTTCTAATCTAGACTCTATGGAACAACTGTATTGCAGGATTTCAAATTTGGTCGAGCTACTTAGAATGGTCAGTTATGTTGTCTGTAGAGGGGGTAAGTTTCTAAAGAAACTGTGGTGCTGCGTCGGTGGGAAGTATAACAATATAATTTGGTTTTATCAGTTGATAAAACCAAATTATATGTTGTCTGTATATTGGGTTGACTAAAGTAATCACGTTTTACATGCAACACCATCACCTCAAATAGTATTTCGTTCATAAGATATATATTACTTCTGACTAGGATAAGAAAAAAAGCATGGCCAAACGAACAAGATAAGTGAAGATTAATATGGTTGTTGTCTCAATGATTGGTTCTTCGACATCGTTTTTTGATATTGTAGCCACTCATGACGCATGGAAACAACATTCACACAAGTTTCGACCTGCATGCGTACTTAATTTTAGGAATTTAACATTAGTGACTTATTTTCATTGATAGATTTAATCGACATTATAGATCTAATATTCCGTTTTGTTTATTACCAAGGCTTCTACTAAGCACCTGGTGATTTCTGGGATACTGCATGGCGAGCGGCTTGACTACCAGGTAAGCCAACAAAAGAAACGTTTGATGAAGATCTCAAAAAGTGATATGAGTATTGTAACCTTTCAAGAAGTCAGTCTTAACTTTCTTCATTTCAAATTGCGTGTAACGTTTCTTCAGTATAGCTAGCATTGCTTCACATCTCTGTTTATTAATGAACTAACGAATTGATCCAGTGATTTGATAACTAAGGCTGTATAGTTTATCGCATAGTTAAAAAATGGAAATGCCCGGGAATCTTCTTTGTCCATTTTTTGTTCCTTATTTTCTCTTGAACATGCACAAAACAAAAAAACAAGTTTGAAAAGTTTCCGAGTAGCTACCCAATAGAAACGTGATAACAACGCAATTCAGTGTGCAAGGTTGTGGGCCTTCCAAAATCTTTGCTTGCTCCTATAGCTATGACGTTTACTGAGAAGTTTTTACTAACAAATGTTTCTTTCAAGGTGGTTCCACGTTACGAGCATGATGAATGGATCAAAGGAACTTCAGTCCCTGGAAATGTGACAGCACCCGGTAAGGATAGAATTTAGAATGAACTCTAAGGATACATTGATTAACTGACCAACAAAGTACCGAAACGGCGTACATTCATTGTTAGTAATACCGACATTAATGCTGCGGCCACCCAACAAACTTTTTTGACAAGTTATAATTAGCCAATCGGAGAGCACGAATTTGTTTGAGCTGCCCCGACTCCTAGGAATCTTCAATGCTGTTCTCACGAAACCTGTCACGCTTTTGACAAGGAGGCGCTACAACTCAAACAAATTCGCGCTATCTGATTGGCTAACTTGTCAAAAAAGTATGTTCGGTGGCCACAGTTAGGCGCGTCGCGCTGTAACTATTCCTGTTCTTCTTTTGCTTTATTATTACTTGTATGGTATTTCCACCACCTTAGAAAGCAATTGTTTTAAGGTTTTCTTCACTTTAAAGATTATAGTAGGACATTTTTTTGCATTGAAGAAGAGGAAAAAATACCAGATTACCGTTCACCGTCTTTCAAATCTTAAATTTCAACTCCACGTTACTTAGCACCCGTCGAAATTCATCAGTAAAGTAATTTTCTGTATGCTTTCAGTGCCACGAGACGACGATATCAAGGTTACAAGCATACAATTCGGAGCATTTGAACGCGAGAAAGGAAGCAGCACGTTCTCAGTGAATTTCACATGGACAGAACCTGTTTTCAACGTTACCTTCCGCTCCTACCATATTGTCTACGTACTGTCTGGATACACCGCTGACAAGCCAATCGTCACAGAAAATACGGTATGATGACTGTCGTTTATGTTTCTTAAAATAGGATCGTTATAGGCTTACAGCATCTTATCACGTGTTCAGCATACGCAAATAATCACCGAGTAACATATTGTTTTTCTAAATATACTATATACTTAAAGAGGTTGTGTAGTGTCTGGATATCAAGGGTTCAATATATATTTCTGGATTCTTGAAACACCGAGTCAAAGGAGGTTTGTAGCCAAACACGTGCGAATCGTTTTTTTTTTTCACCAAAGCCGACGATATAAAATTGAAAGGAATGACAGTTTCTGATTTGCTTCCCCACTCTTTTATCCTTAGTTAAAAGCTGTTATTTTGTTTCCTCTGCTCTTTTCTTGGCCCAATTTTGAGGAATAATTCACAGGCGAAACAGAGCCTTTAGAATACAACTTACAGAGGGGGTCATTAATTCTTCGACCTGTTTTGATAAATCCAGTAATATAATTATATGATTGACATTACATGGTGTTCAAGTGACAAGTGGGTCCTGCAAATGCCCAAACATTACTACAGTGAAAGCAAATGCTAAGGAAGTGTAATAGAAAAAAAATAAGGACATTGTTATTGAGGAAAATTAATTAGTAGCACTACGTATGCATAGCGGAGAAAAAGCATTAAAGTTTCTTTTGATAATCGTCAATTGCATAGAACATGAAATCAATTGCATTGATTAGATTAATCTTATAAATTAATTAATCAGATAAGTAAATTGGTTATCGCCTTGGCGGTCATTAGTTATCACCATAAATAACTTAAACCATGTCGACTTATTGCCTCCTTTATGCCCTTGTATTTTTTAGCTTCCTTTAATTTTTTTATTTAGACATGATCTAATTATACTGAAATAATCACTTGTAGTGCATATTTATTAAACGTGATGGCTTGAAAGTGTCAAATGTCAACGTTCCATGTTCCAAATTCTCTGAACAGTCATCATAGAGTCAGTGGGAATGTTCGATAATTCGATAAACACGACCGAACAGCACAAACAACAACGACAACAACAGAAGTAAGCTGGAAAATATACAGAGGGTCCATATGATGACGCCTCACTAATTTCTATGTAAACTCAGCATTAATGGTTGCGATTCTTGTAAAACGGTCCCATTTTTTGATTGTATCAAACACCTCTACAGCTACGTTTTTTAGTAGCAGGTAACTAGTTTAGATAAACTGTATTAAGCAAGGGTCAGCACGGACTGGTGGCTTGGTAGTGTTTCGCTAAGAAATCTCTCTAACTCAAGTATTCACTCAAGAGTGTAATTGTGATTTTCTCTACTGACTTACTGGTTAATTGCGCTTGCTACCAAATGTACTTTCGTGACTATAGTTTTATGTGATTAAACAAAAAACCTTTTCTAATGATATATTTTTAATTCTGTTATGTTTTTTTTTTTGCATATAGAAAAGACCAGAGTCTTATTTATCGGGAATAAAGCCAAAGGAATTTGTAACAATTAAGGTACGTTCAATAAATTATCCCAACCGCGGGGGCGTTATCATCGGTAAGTATATCTGACTATACCTTGATAAGCTATTCAATTGAAGATTTAAATTTACTACTTTAGACCAGCTCTTGAACAACGCGTTAAAGAAGGTTTATGTTTCCACGTAAAGGTAAGAAAAAAAGCAGCAACAAGGAAGAATTATTATAACATGAAATCAATCGTTATTTGTTTGTGCTTGGAATCTGGTTGAGGCGAGGATGCTATTAAGCAATTTAAGCTGGGACGCTCCGGCTAATTTAAGCAAATCAAGTTATTAGCCACAAACACCACAAGCAAAAATTATAGTCTTGCTACTGTAGTGGTTAAAGTTCCTTGATTCGGACTTTAATGAAAGTTAAGAAGGCTACTGCCTGCGTAGCATGCAAGCGTTCCCGCCCGAGCGAAGAGCAATTTCTGATCGCGCGAAAATTGGGGTGCCCCAATTTTAGCGCCGCCAGATATACGATAACAGATCATAACAGCTCTTCGCTCGCTTGAGAACGCTTGCTACGCAGGCTAAAGAAACTAAAGAAGCCCCAGAATATAAGAGGAGTCGAAAATACTATTGAGACGTTTTAAAAAAAATTACCTACTCTTTTTTAAATTTGCCATGTGGTTTCACTCATGTACGAGATTTCTTCGATTGGTACTGTTACTGACATTAACAGTTGCTCTAATTTCTCAGGCAATTGATTGAACTTCAACCAAAAAAACTTTAATTCTTTGTTTGCAGATCACGCCAATGTTTAACAACCCAAACATAAAGCAAGTAGAGTCATCTGAATCGGCAACTGCACCAAGTATGTAAACCTATAACGATATAACTCATAATAAATGTACGATCAATTTAGCATGGATCTTAATTAATGCCAAGAAATTGAAACGCAATTCAATGTTCTACATACATTGAATACAACCCCAGTCCGCTTTATTATATATTTCAAACTCTTCTGGTCTCATTTCAGAGCCTGATCCGAGTGCTGTAACAATTCGAAACATGACCTACACAAAGCTCAACACAAGTACTTCAGAAAAATTTGATTATACAATATCGTGGCAGAAGCCTCTCTTTAAAGAAAGCAATGTCAGCAAATATATCATAACTTGCAAAAGAAGTGGAAATCCAGATAGAAAGAAGGAGTGGACAATTAAGAAGGTAGGACTGATTTACTACTTATAGATGTCTCATAAAAAAAACTCTCCTTCAAGAAGATCGCGGTCTGACGCCGATTCCCTCCATGTATTCCACCCGAGCTTGCTTTTTCCTTCTCCATGGTTCTCCTCAACGTAAGAAGATAAAAAAAAAATGATCAATATAATGCTGGAAAACAGATTACATTGCTGTATTTGAGTGAATAATGTATCTATCCGATACTGTAGATGAATTTAAAATTTAAAAATTCAAAATCTGGAGCATTTTATCTCTATTTATTTTATGAGGATTACTTGGTCTTAAATGACAGATCAAGTTCTTTATTTAATAATTCCGGTCTCTTTTTTAATGAGGTGGAGACATCTTTTACCGTGTTTGACGTAATGATTCCTGGAGACCAATTACATGTAGAGGTAAGGAAACATGGTGTCAGCTAGAAAATTGATTTTTTTTTTTGTAGCTCATGTTGTTCGTTTTTCTTAGTCCGTCGAGCGCGAAGCGAATAAATATGGTGGCGTGAAATTTGGGGGACAAGAGACAAGACTCCCTCGACGAGGAAAGAAGAAAAAGGGACTTTTCCTTTTTCTTCACCTTGTAGGGCGCGTCTTTTAAAATTTCGTGAGGATATTTAATTTGATAATGGGCTGCTCATAGTTTACTTTGAGGTATGATTTATAAGTGAAATAAAGTTATGTCCCTCCTAAGGACTAGGCTCATCAAACGAATGCTCCTTTCATAAAGGATGCCAAACGTTACACATACTCGTAACTCGGAAGCTACAAAAGTCCCACACTACAAAAGGGATAGCTCCTCCAACATCTCACACCTTTCGGGCGAGAAATGCAAATTTGTTCTCTTGCATTCATCTCGTGCTGTAGCGTCAGGCGTCCGGCAAACTATTAAAACTGACTTCAAAATGTAATGAAAATAAAAGATAACCTGAACAAAAATAAAACATTGCCTGCTAGTGTTTTAGACGATATTGTCATCAAAAATGAACATGACGCATTTTATCAGTAACTGACTTCAAAAAAGACAGTTGTTTAAGAATCCCAAGACTATGCGGCTTTACTTCTTAGAAAATATCCGAATTTTATTAATTAGTACAAGGGCAAGCTCGATTTTGATTTCATTCAACTTCTCTTGAAAGGTGACTCCAGAATTTGTTGCTGCTGTTGTCACAGGAATTCCATCGCAAAAAACTATCGAACCTCCAAGTAAGTAAATATTACTTTATATCAGTCTTACACTGAGATTAGGTTAACCAGCCAAAGGAAATTTTTGGAGGAGGCAAGTCCCGTTCTGACGTTCTAGCTGGTGTTGTTCTCGGTATCTCCGAGTTCAACTCCTCGTCGACTGCACTTGTAAATGGCCAACTGGTCTGTCTTCTGCCAGTTGGGATTCTTAGGGTCGAGCGCCATATACCAAGTCAATAGCAAGTCCCAAAGAACGTCACAAAGAACACAACAATGGGGCCTATCTCTTAAACAATAGCACAATAGACTTCACACAATAAGAACGACACAATAGTGAACGAAGACTCTCGGATTGAAAAAAATAACGCAAAGCAATATATCCAACCGAACGTAACTATTTTTCCCGGTTAACCATTGGAATTCCATTTGGAATATATTTCAAAGTCATTGCCACGTATCCACTGAACAACAGCGAGCTTAATGTCCAAATAAATTCCAGCAAAATTACGTTCACCACAATATTTTGTGATTTTCTTTCAAAGGTCCCAGTATTCAGGATATACAGGTGCGGAATCTCCGTCCAGGATCATTTGTTGAAGGCAACGAAATCAACACATTCAGCGTCAATTTCACTTGGGAAGGTCCTTCGTTCAGCCACAGTGTGGCGGACTCCTTCATTGTGTCTTATGAATTTCTTGGCGGATATTCAAGAGACAAGCTTTTTTGCTCGCCTTTAGAGAAAGTAAAAGATCACCCGGCATGCTATAAGACTGGTGTGGTAAGTTATAAATAATAGAGATGTACATGCTTAATATACGCGCCACTATTGTTCAGTCTGGCTGGCTTTATTAATTTTGTACAAAAGGGTTTTGCCGATGGGGTTTTAAAACAATCGATGGAAGCTCACAACAATGCCCCTACCCCCTTTGAATATATCCTGTATAAGTAGTTTTTGTAAAGAAAGAATGAAGGTTGCACAGTTCAGTGCTTACTGTTAACGGCACGTCGCCTAAAATCTAGTAAAAACAGAGAAATGCAAATGCAAAATGTGCCGAAAAGTTCTCTCACAAGTCATGCCCATTAAATGAGAACTGGCATGCCAGCAAAATGGACCGACTGATTGCAAGCCTGGAGAATTAGCTAAATGGTGAATGGAGCGAGTGAACAAGAACATGAGTGAGTGGTTAATGGAGTATTTCGTCTTTATTCTTCGCAGTTTTATTGACTGCTTTTTGTATCACATGTCTATTCTTATTTGTGTGTCATCTGCAGAACCGTACAGTGTTGCAGATATCTGGGATATTTCCACGTGAAAGCGTCACTATTAAGGTAAAGATCGCGGCTTAGGTTCATCTTTTCGTCCCACCAAGCAATGCAGAGCCATAAACGATAGCAAGGGCCTCAATTAGCCATGTTCTAAACCAGCAGAAGACTGGGTACCAATGCCTAAAATCAATTGGGTTCTATTGGGAAGAAAAGAAAATCCTACCACATAAAAGAACACCCAAGTCTTATTCAGATTGTGAAATTTGAGAGGGATAGAAGAAAATCGAAGTGAAGTGAAGTGGGCCTTTAAAAAACCCAGGTGTCCATCCAATCATTCAAGCTCTCTTAAACATCTCTCTTAAATCTCTTGGCGTTTAACCTAATAACACTCAAATTTAGTAAACCTACTTATTTTCGAATGTTCTTTTGGATGTCGGGCTTAATTTTTCGATACCATTGATTTAAAATATTCATTCCCAGTCTCTGCTCGTTTAGGACATGGCTAATAGCAAAATAAGCATTATTGTAACTTTGGAATTTTAGGAAAGCTTTAGTAACGAATCTAGACTAATTTTGCAATCATTTTTACACCTTACATAATGTTCTTTTTTATTTAGGTTACACCAATGTTTATTAACCAAAACATACAAAAGCTCGAGTCGTCTGCATCGGCAACTGCTCCAGGTTTGTATTTTACTACTGGGTATGTTCTTCCGTCCGTTCGTTCGATTAGACAGGCAAACAGTCAGATATAATTTGGTTTTATCAACTGGGTTGATAATGTCAATTGGCCACCGTAAAGAGATTCAAGAGCTGACGTTTCGAGCGTTAGCCCTTCGTCGGAACGAACGCAGTGAGCCAATAAGACAACCAGGCAGACAAACTGCCGTAAAGCAACTTTGTTTGTACTCATCCAGATAAAGTCAGAAAGTAGACAAGCTGGCTGGCAGGCAGGCAGGCAGGTAAAAAGGCAGACTGCAGGTAGATAGGCTGGCAGATAGGTAGGCAGACAAGCAGACTGTTGGTTTTTCTAAAGGAAGCAGTTTTACAACGTAGAAACTGATGTTTGTTGCAAGAAGGTATTTCTGAAGCTACTACAAATATCTTAACCCATCGACTCCTACACCTGTCGTAACCGGCCGTGACAGACTTTGACCTCTGTCACGCTTCTGACGTCATCACGAATCCCTCTTATCCCAGTTTTGCAAGCGAGAAAGAGCTTTCCAGTGATACCCAAATGGAGTTTGCAATATGCACGGAAATGCTTAGAACTTTCCGTCATAAACTAGGAGGAATATTTATCTCACTTACCCTTGGCTACTCCATGTTAAGTATTTCCCGTCTCACTGATGCCTTGTTGGCAATTCTTGAACCGAAAGCAAGCCCAGTAAAAGGCCAACCAATGAATCAAAAAGATACAGCAAAAGGAGAAAGGAAAAGCAAAAAAAAAAAAAAGAAAGAACGAAAACAAAAAGCCTAAAAAGGTGGGCCACATTCTCGTTTGATTTGTGCGCATGCCCGAGCTAAAATGTCGTTAAAATGTAAGCCATTTTAAAGCATTAGAAAGAAGTCTGCGTGAGAAGAAACAAGGCGCTTACGTTTTAGAAATATCTTTTTTCGAGATATTCAAGTTTTTAAAATATGCAAATTTGCTCAGTGATGACGTCATAGACTCAACCAAATTTTAATCAACAAATGAAATCACTCAAAAAATGAAATCACTCAAATTTACCATTTTCGCATTGCCCATAATACACCTTGTTTACCTCCCAAAATTTTGCATAACCTTTGTTTCCCAATTCTCCTGGGTATTACAGTCGTCGAAAGAAAAATGCTTATGCAAAATTTTGGGGGGTAAACAAGGTGTACTATGCGCAATGCGAAAATGGTCAATACTGAAATCAGCTTCGAGGGGACTGGAAAGGAGTGTGTTGCCATGGAAACAGGATTTAGTTATAACTATAGGTGTTCGAGCTGTTGGAAAAAAGTTCCGCGCCCATTCAAAGTCTTATCAACAGCGCTATCGACGTGACAGAGTTTTCGAAAAGTGAGTCATGTACTGTTACGAGCGACTCATTCGTTTTGAAATTATTTCAATGAAAGAAAGATTCAAAAATACTTTAAACATGGTGACTTACGAGCGAAGTGCTTACGTAACGAAAGAATTCAGCAGCAGAGGAAGCATCGCCGCCGCGATACAGAAGCAATCGAGCAGCACTTTATGTGTCACATGTTGAATCCTACCGATTGCCTCGGAGTGACAGTGCAGCGAAATCTCTTCTTTTTCCGCGCCTTTTAACCAAGGTTCTGTTATCCAAAAAAATACCCTGCCACTTATACTTCTTCAACAATCACTTAATATCCTTAATATTAAACACGAGCTTTCCCAAAACTGGAAAGTTACCTCTGACTTGTTCGTAGCCGTGAAGGGATGTGAACGTTCAATTCAGCAGACTTCCGTAGGGACGTTACGCGTGACGAAGCCCAAAGGACGTCTGCGTGAGAGGCTGAAATATCTCGGGAACTACTACAAATATTTGAAAACGGAAAACGGCATTTTCAATCTCACATGAAGCACTGTATGATTCCCTTCAAAAAGCAAGGTGTAAAAATTTGATCACAGTAGCAGTTTAAATGCGAAGCTAGTGAAAAACTTGGCATGTCTTTATTTTGCAAATGCATTTCGGAGAGATTTGGAGCAGATTTAGCCTATAACTGACTAGAAAGTATTTAACATGTCTAAAAACGCAAAAATCTCCAGGAGTCAATGGGTTAATGCTTATTACTTTTTTGATGAAGCTAGCGTATACCCACGTACTTTACCTCACCCAATATAAGGACTAGTTCAGTTGCCTGCCGTACTGAAATTTTTACTGAGGCAGGAAGATCGGCCCATTCACCGCTCCTTGAGCGGAATTCTTACAAACAATTACAAAAAATTTAATTTGACAAAAAAGATGCGAATGGAAGACTTAAAATTTCATGGCTGAACTCCAGCTAGCCTCCCACGCAGACGTCCTTTGGGCTTTGTCACTCGTTCTTTCCTCACGCACGTCTGCTGAATCGAACGTCCACTTCCGTTCACAGGCCGTTTAAATCCAATTAAAGAAAACAATCGTTATAAACTTATTGCATGACAGCTATCCAGTCACATGCTGAGAATCGTTTTCCCAAAAGTGGAAAGTTACCTCTGATTGGTTCGTAGCCGTGAACGGAAGTGAACGTTCGATTCAGCAGACGTCCGTGGGGAAGGAACGCGTGACGAAGCCGCGTGAGAAAGGTCGTCTGTGCAGGAGGCTAAACTCCAGCCTCAAAACCTAAAAATCCCGTGACCGACAAAACAATTAAAATATATTAAAACAACTATTCTAGACGTGAAAACGGCACGAAATAAGACATGACATGATCAGCCTTCGCGCCTTCGCAATTTTTTTTATAACTGATATAACAAAATGTTTTTGATTTTATTTCAGAGCCTTCTCCAAGCACTGTAACGATTCGAAGTATGACCTACACATTGCTTAACACAAGCACCTCAGAGCAATTCCGTTATTTAATCTCGTGGCAGAAGCCGTTATTTAATCAAAGCAGTGTTAAAAAATACGCCATAAAATATACTCGTTCTGGCAATCCAAACAGAAAAAGGGAGTTCCAGTTTAAGACGGTAAGAAATGATTACCCTGACCCTGTTTTCCTTTCCTTTTTTAATTAATATCCATTCGCGAGTAACTTTCCTTGAAATCTAGAATTATTTTAGAGGATTTTCTTGCAATCAGTTTTTCTGTTTATCTGCTGAATCCGCTCGTAATGAACCCATGCATCCTCTTCCAATTTATTTTATTGCTAAAACGAATCGAAATAGTACTCGAGCCAGTGAAATGACAATCTGGATTGAGATCATTAACCTTTTTCATATTTTCGAGATTTTCTTATTACTTACTTGCTTTCTAGCTTGCAATTTCTTGCTTGCTTGCTCGCTCGCTCGCTCGCTGGCTGGTTGACTGGCTGGCTGGCTCGCTGGCTCGCAGGCTGACTGGCTCGCTGGCTCGCAGGCTGGCTCGCTGGCTGGCTTGCTGGCTCGCTCACACGCTGGCTCGCTGGCTGGCTCGCTTGCCGGCTCGCTGGCTGGCTCGCTGGCTGGCTGGCTGGCTGGCTCGCTCGCTCGCTGGCTCGTTTGCTTTCTTGCTTAGGTCTCTTTTAGCAATCTCCTTCCGACTTTTTCTTTCATGGGCAATTCTTGACGCCTCGCCGTCCCAGGTGAGGCCTAATCTTCCTCACAGTGCTCCTTTAACAGATCGTCGCCACACCAACCTTGGTCTACCTTTCGTTTGGCAATATGATTTTTTTATGTCTCAGTTCCGTCTTCTTATTTTATTTTATTCTTATTTATCTTTATTCTGTAAATAATCGTACAGGTTTTTTAATTGTTAATAATATTTAATGTGAAATAAATATTCTCCATTCCTTTTCAAAAGGTTGTGACGAATTTTCCCGTGGACTTAATACCTGGAGACAAACTGGAGATAGAGGTAAGGAAATTTACTACCAGCTGAAGGAACGAGTTCATTCAGGCAGTAGAAAGAGCAAAACCAAAAAACCAACACCAAGTGAAGATTGTTTATTGCTTTCAATTCTATTCAAAGGTTACACCAGAATTTTTAGTCACTGTTGTAACAGGGACGGTGTTTATTGCTTTCAATTCTATTCAAAGGTTACACCAGAATTTTTAGTCACTGTTGTAACAGGGATGGTGTTTATTGCTTTCAATTCTATTCAAAGGTTACACCAGAATTTTTAGTCACTGTTGTAACAGGGATGGTGTTTAAAACAACTTTTGAACCACAAGGTAAGTAAACAAATATAAAAATTAAAGTAATTTAATTTAGTTTAAGTCTGGCAATATATACCTGGCAATGTAAGTAGAGATTCTTTTGAATTTCTCCTTCTTCTGGGCAACTCTGGAGTGATTCCTTAAAATCCTCATAATAAAGAAATCATAGATTTATTATATATGGCTATTCTTGAGGAATAATTAAGAAAAGGATTCTTCACTAGAAAATTGCGCTACTAATCATAAATGTATATGTCAGCGATTTATTGTCACTGCGCATATAATTAAGCTTTGTGAAAGATTAACTAATCAACATGACACGAGCGTGGGACAAAGAAAAATTCCGAGTCTCCGACAGGAATCGAACCCATGACCTCCCGAACACCGGGCGGGCGCTCTAGCCACTGAGCTACGAGAACTCATGGAGAGCCAGGTCATTTTTACTGAGTTCTCTCTGAGTGTCACATAAGAAAATTTTCCATCCCTCTCACTTCCACAACTAATTAAGCTTTGTTTTATTTTTCCTTCCGTGTTACTTCAATTGTTACTTCATAGTTTTGGAAATACAACAATCATTTGTTTGTCAGTACTATAGTTTCTCTACAATTCATTGCATCTCATCACACAGCTTACAGTAATCAAACTGTATCCCGCCCGGAACACAGTTAGTCCATTAATAAGAAATACACAATGAATGCGCGTGTTTAGAGCGAGTTTCAATTGATTGTGGTAAAGCCAAAACCAAAGTAATTACGTTCGCCAATCACAAAGGACGGGGACAATCCAGTGATCCAATCAAAACTCGAAGTAATTACACGCAGCCGACACAAAGCGCGGGAAACCGTGCGCGCGCGAGTCACGATTGGTTTTTGGTTTTGCTTCTGATTGGTTGAAAAAGTGGAGCAAGATTTTTAAAGCAATCACTAAGCGTTGTAATGCAAAACCACAGAAATTCGCTATTAAACTACTTTCAACACTTAATTGGACACCGCTCTAATTCCGGCGATACATAACTAATTTTATTCCATTAATTATCGAACATGCTTTGCTAATTTATTTCCAAGGTCCTGATAAACAGGAAATACGGGTGAGGAACCTTCGATCGGGGTCATTTGTTGAAGACCAAGAAAACAATACTTTCAGCGTCAATTTCACTTGGCAAAGTCCTTCGTTCAAGCATAGTGTTGTACACTCCTATATTGTGTCTTATGAATTTGATGGTGGTTATTCAAGGTATCAGATTTCTTGCTCGCATTTAGTGAAAGACAGAGATCGTCCTGGGTGCAAGACGAGGGTAAGTAAATCCTTTCACACCAACTGTCTAAAGGCTCTTCTGCCGGCGCTGAACTCCAGTTTTTGTGGCATACTATTCCTACACTTCCATGGACGGAAATTTCTGAGCCCTATACGGAGTAAATTGAATATAATCCTTGCTCAGTCTTTGCTGCAAAAACTCACCGATCAGAAAATCGGAGTTTGCATGTGACTTGTTTGAAAAATGCTACCAAAACCTACTTTACTCAGTTTTTTACACAGTTTGAGGCACATAGCAAAGTCACAAAAAACTCAAGGATTTCGAGTTATGCGTTCGCCTGACGTCCGGGGTTGACGTCATGGGTTGTACTAGACCCAGACCTTTTCGGCCACTTTGGCACCTTAGACTTTGCAAATTCACATAAAATTTAAAAACCATTACAAACGTTTTGAGGGATCTTACGGGACAAGCGTCCCATTCACTGGAGTATAAATACTCTTAATCGCTTAATGATACAGAAACCGTTATAAGCACTGGTGGTGTGTGGCTTGACTTAGCTCCGCATCTCCTACTGGTGGAATAATTCTTCACTGCTCACGCAATGACAACTTAATTGCTGTTATAATAATGTTTCTCTGTTGGCTTTAGAACCAGACATCAATTCAGATATTCGGGATATTTCCACGCGAAACCATTACTGTGAAGGTAAACGTGTGTACTTAATTTATTCATACATGTTTGATATTAAAATCACGCATTGTAGTCAAACAAGTTTCACTATTTTCATTTCCAGGTGCAAATAACATTTTGTCGTTTCCAAGATAATCCTAATGTTGATTTACAAAAAAAACTGAATGAAGAAAACTGAGGGTTTGATATTTGACACTTGTATATATACTTTGCATTATCAGGTTACACCCATTTTCAGCAACGAACACATCACGGGGATAGTTACAGAAAAACGAGTTACCGCGCCTCGTAAGTTTTAGAATTTTTACATACAGCTAATTGCAATTAATTAAGTAAAAAGAAAATAAAAAAGCAAAGAGGAATTTTTCTTTTTCGTTAAAATTAACATATACCATACTGATGACTACTTAAATGAAATTTGTTTGCCTATAATTAGTTCCTGATGTAGGTAAAAATACTGCAACCAGTGAACGCTATGCGTTCATTAAACGCGTTGCTGTCCACGACTGCAAGAAAATCATGCTTCTTGTTGCAGCTGTCACTCGAGTATCTGGGCCCTATTTCCATTTTCAGTCTACGACAACGTTATTGCAATCAATTAAGTCTATGTTACACTTTAAAGTCTGGAGAATGCATTTGAGAAAGTATCCCAAATATTAGAATAAAAATGGTTTAGCCCGAATACCAATGTTCCGACCACGGGTTGCATAAAGGAAAGATTTTATGACGGATATATTTGCATCCAAAAACATTTCCTCTGATTGACCCTTTCAAAAATACACTGGGGCTATGTATCTGTTAGAAAACATGAAAGGATAACCTTTGCCAAAAATTTTAGGCAAGTTAACTGAAAGAGAGAAATGTTTTTCATAATCCGCCACAGGAAATTGAGAACTCGGAAAGTAAGTTTTCTACACTTATCGAATTTCCAGAATGTGTATACCCCCAAACTCAGCTATACTTACACTGTTGTCATTTTTCAATAGAACCCAGAGAGGAACTTGTCCAGGTTAGTGAATTGGATTATGATCAGCTTCTCCCGACTACCAATGGCACTTTTCGTACAACAGTAAGTTGGAGAAAACCATTATTCACACACAGTGACGTCAAATACTACAAGTATAAAGTGTTAGCTACAGATGCTTCGCAACGCAAGAGGAGAGCAACTGCTATGAACACCGTAATAACAACTGTAAGTGGAATGGTTTATTTTAGTTGAAATATGATTATCGTTATGTTTTTTTGACCAAGGTAATTTACTATCATTGCCCAGTTTCATACTGTGAGGGAGTGGGTCAAGTGAGGACTTTTGTGGACAAATGCAAAAAATAAACAAAACTGTAAAGTTCCGACGACTTATCCGCTTCCTTGATCCTTTTTGTTTTTAAAACAATAAGCTCGTGACGAGGACGCCTTTTCCTTCGCAAGTGTGGAAGACCTCCCTTTTTTGAATTTCTCCGCGAAAGTCCGCACACGACCCGGCCTTTCTCGGCTTTTGAGTATTATGGCAGTGACGGACTGTAAACTTGCGGTGGACCAGCATTCACGGTGGTTGAAATACTCCTCTTTATCAGTGAAAAAACAAGAGCAACATATCCTGTTTTATTCCACGCCTTGTAGAATACAGCCAATAAGGATCCTAGAAAAGCGTTGTGTATTCTGCGGTATTCCACGGGTATACGTAGTATTCCACGAAAGTTTCCCGGCGTTCATCACGGCTTCAAGTTTCCCCACCGAAAGCCGGCAGCGCGCGCCAGTTTTTTCATTCAACTCAGTTTAAATGTTGCGAGAAAATGTTGAAATATAAATGAAGAACTAAAAAATTACCTCGGATTCAACGTTCTATAGTTTAAATCTTTGGTAAAACCTGTTGCTAGAGATGGAAAACTGTATATGTGGACGTCCAAGAATTTGACAAACAACGACTGAAAACGCAGGAACCGTGGATTAAACAACTTTTGATTGCAAGACTTTTGTCAAGTTCCTGACAGATAGACTGGAAATCAAAAAGAATTCTCCATGACTTACCACCGCCAGGACAGCTTATTTATGCTGTATTCTGTGGGCTATCCAAAAAGCAGACGGGAGGAATCTTAGCCGGATGATGTAACATTAAAAGATTTTATAAAGTTTGCGATGAGCTTTTTATATATTCACTCAAAGTTATACCTTTCTGTAAGTTGTCTTAGAGGCATGGAATAAAATAGTTATGCAATTTTTTCTCGTGGCATACCTTGGATATTCCACTCGTGACTTGATTTTTCTTGTATTCACATTCGCCTGAAGGCTCGTGTGTAAACTGAAAAATCAAGTCACTCGTGGGATATTTCACGGTATGTCACTCAAGGCCCGGCATTGCATTACCAGTATATATATTCCCATCAGTAATTTAATTGCAATACAGAAAAGAAGGGACGTTTCTTTATCCAAGGTTTTACATATCTATAAAGAGCAGTAGACGGCATTTTAATGTTAGGGCATTTTCCTCTTTCTATTCAGACTAATACAAATGTTACAATCGATGGAATCAGCCGGGCTGATGGAGCTGAATTCCAGGTAATTTATAGTTACATGTATAGTTAATTTTATCTCGTGCTTTGCAGTTATTTACATGGGAAATAATCGAAAATTCTGTTACTGAAGCCCTCTCTTCGTACAACAAAGCTTGCGTCTTTGAGCATCGTTAACGAAATTGACTAGTAACACACACTATTTTTGCGACAAGGTGGACAGTTACTTCCACGCGACTTTGATGCGCTCGCGAATTCGCTTGTGAGATGTTTTTCGAGCCCTGACCGCGCCGGGGCACTGCGTTGTGCTCTCGGGTAAAAAAACTGTTTACTCTCACGTTGTCTCTCTTCACCCAGGTGTATAAATGGGTACCTGCGAATTTATTGTAGGGGGTAACCCTGCAATGGACTAGCATCCCATCCAGTGGAGAGTAAAATATTCCTAACCACTTATACAGAAGCCAAGATAAGTTCCGGCAGCATGGGCCACTTAGCAGGCTGTCTTGGCACGAGGCTTTACCTTTTTTATCTTCTTACACTATAGGTCACTCCAGTATTTGTTGTAGCTGAGGTTACTGGTTCAGATGCCAAGATCTCACTCGTTTGGAAATTAAAGAGCGGTAAACATTCAACGTCCCCTTGTATAATAGAACGCTATTCTGTTTGGGAAAGTGCATGCACAGCAAGTTGTCGCTGAAATTGAAATATCTATTATTTGAGTAGTTTTTAGGTTATACCATTAATTATATGGGGACTGTCTGGTTGAAGGATTATCTTCACCGAACAAGATGTTTAAATATGGAGACTGTGTTATGATAGGTAATTATTTATCCGAATAACCTTTTACGAACTGCACTAATCTTTCAAAGCTTATTCTGTGTAGTATAAATGATACTGTAATCATTTAACAAGGCAACGTATTACAAAATGGTGAAATACAGCAACTAGCGGCCGTTTTGCTCCGGCGTCTTGCTTGATAGAAAATCCGTTTCATCCGAATAACGCGTACGCAAATTAATGTTGTAATTTTATTTCTTTTAACTATCCTATTTCCCCATTTCAGGTAAAGAACCTCTTGCTGAACAACTAACCCCTACTGAGCTGGCAGTGCTCATTGTAGGACTGCTGTTAGCTGTTTTGATTGCCATATGTGTGATTTTATGGTGCTACAGGGATAGACAAAGGCAAAAGAAGGCAGGGCGTGTGTCAGGGTGTGTCAATTAAATCAATACTATAAGAACAATAGTCTTCATGATAACTCATATATTGAATAATTCTTAATTAATATAGTGAATAACTCTTAACATCTTCCCGGCTTGCATATAGTTTTCTCAAGTTTTCTCAAGATTTTAGGCTTGTTTTGGCTCGAAGAGAAAGGCTGAAACTTACTTATGGTTTTGTGAAAAAGGGATAAAAAGAGATAATCTGAGATGGGAGCCTGCAACAATCAACTGGTCAATACTATAACGATTTCCAATCACAAAAAAATGATCTTTTGTTCGCCGAGCTTGGGCTTTTGCTTAAGAAGTAATTTAAAACCCTATATTGTTTTGAAATGAAGGCTTTGATCTCCGATTTATTGCTCTTTGTCATTGAAACGTTTGTTTAGAATAGAAATTCGCTCCGCGTACGTATAAATATGCCTTTTCCTGTGAGAGTTTAAGCACACCTTTATTATTCCGCAGTAAGGAAGTGTTAAGATCGACAATCGTTTGATACCAATTTCTACAGGAAAAACGCGTTAATGATTGATCACTGGGAAGTAGATGGAGACCTAGTGACACTGGAGGAAGAGCTCGGCGAGGGGGCTTTTGGTAAGGTGTACAAGGGAATCCTCAAGGAATTTACTACACCAGAGCGAAACCTGTCCATGATGCCTCCAATAAATGCGATTCGTAAAAATACAATCAAACAGTCTAGAGGATTCACTGTGGCGGTGAAAATGTTACACGGTAAGCTACAGTTACAATGCGCATGCGCATTGCTCAGCGGAAAAAAACAAGATAACGAGCCATATATCAATTATATTACTAGAAAATTACGTTAACGAAAAATGAACTTTGGGCGATCATTCAAATAAATATATAAGTATCCCAATAAACTGTAAAATTTGACTTTTTAAATCCAGATACTACGCGTTCTTTCATTGGTTGATAGGTGTGTTAAGATGAGAGCATGTAAACATGGTTGTGACGTTTTAGTTTCGTGCGCATGTTTAAGAAATATTTTATAAAAGCAATAGAGGACATTTTCCGTGTTTACATAGCCTCATCTAAACCCTCGGGTGTCTGGGAGAACACTCGAAAGTTATGCAAACCCTCGACTACGTCTCTGGTTTGCATAACTGTCTCGAATTCTCCCAACCCCCCTCGTGTTTAGATGAGGCTATGTAAACACGGAAAATGTCCTCTATTGCTTAAATAATTATCGTTTTTGCCCTTTTACATGCTCGATACCATTCATTTTAATCTGCAAGAATCACCTTGGTATTTAATTGAGTTAATTTGTAGGTATGGCGGACGGTGACCAAAGGAGAGAATTTCTGGAGGAGATTCAGCTCATGAAAGCAGTAGGATCACACAAGAATATTGTTAACATGCTGGGATGTTGCACTGTGGAGGAGCCTATGTTTTTACTAGTGGAATATGTTCCATACGGTGATCTTCTGCATTACCTCAGAAAACGGCGAGGAAAGGTGTATTGACTGTTTCTGTTCAACGAATAGGCCCTTTGCACGACCCAGTCACATGGTACAAAATAACACCCTGCTGGTGCGCAAGCTACGCGCTGGGACACCCAAAACAAAGCCACTTCGTGTCCCAGAGCGAAGCTTGCTCACCAGCAGGGTGTTATTTTGTACCATGTGACTGGTTCGTCCAAAGGGCCCATTGTCACTTTGCCCATATACCTTTGCATAAATGGCGCCTAAATTTTAATAACAATAATTTGTACATCATTAGCCTCGTACTTATGTTTCTAGACAAAGGATTTTCCACATGAATGTGAGGCTTAGGATGTACAAGTATTGTTATTCAAATATAGGCGCCATTCATGCAAGGCGTCTATATGGTCATGAAGAAGTTGTTATTCGTCATCTGTTTATGACAGATATCCTGCGATGATTCGTCCGAAGTCTTGCAAAGCGCCGCATAACTACTCGCTTTTATATCTGTATAATGTGCTTCGTTGGCAATTTTTAGAACAATTAAACAATTATCCTACTCGATCTTTCGGAATAATATCGTCTCATATTAGCCAACTCGGCCTACAGCCTCGTCTACAGGTAAAGTATATACGCATTAGGCAATATTCCTCATAACTTTACAGAGTAATTGTTTCTGAGTTATTATAAAATTGTTTTCATACTCATGTTTGGCCAGTTCGGAATACGCCCGCAGATGAAAGGCAACTTAAGGGTCCCAACGAAAAGGCCACAATTAAACGAGCGTATTTTTACCGCTAAGTTGAAATCTAACCAACCACCTAGAGTATACTTTGCTTTTTTTTAATTTACTTGTCAGTTGTCAGTTGTCAATTCAACTCTGGACTGAAAGAGTTACATCGAACACTTTTTACGATTATCAGGAAAGTCGAAATAAGCCTTCTAACCAAATTTACTATCATTTATACAATTTTCTTGAATTATAAGGTAAAGGAATATCTTGGAGATGAGTCACGCGGGCCTTATCGTTCAACTTACTGCGAGACTTATGTCATTGACGGAGGTCCTAGAAGAATATCAATACAGGTATAGAATTAAACATTATAACTTTAAAAAAATTATAGTTGCTTTAAAATCGGCTAGTTGAGTATTTTCTTTTTTTAAATTTTAATTTTTCTACTGGGTTATTTTTTGTCTCATATCTATTAATCAGGATCTGACACAAAGAGATAGATACATGCTATTAAATTTGACCGAGACAAATTTCAGGGAGTAAGAAATTTAGCGATTGTTGTTCCAGTCGCGAAATTCGCTAACCAATTTTAACCAACAATTTTAATAAACTATATATAAACCACTTGGCTGTTGAAATATAGTTTACATGAGGTTATCAGGTTTCTTTTCGCAATTGAAGTTGATGAGTACATACCCATAATGGTCCTTCGAATTCATATATATAAAACCGAAAATCGTTAACAGTTTTGTTTTCCGGATTTTCGTTTATAGGCCACGAAAAGTGACCGTATTTATGTCAACAGCCCTGAGGCACAAAAAGGTGACAATGGAAATATTCAGATACTATCGTTTACTCAGTCTTCAAAAGCGGGAGAAGAGGGTGGAATGCAAAACAAAGGAATGGTCCAAGAAGATGAAGCTGATGAGCAGGATGACGAGAGCGAGGAGACCCTTACTCCAGGAGATCTTATGGCATTTGCCTGGCAAATCAGCGAAGGAATGGTAAGGATAATGCTTAGTTGTGTTACTATTAGCACTTCATTCGGGCGATGTAGCAGCTCTCGTAAGATCGAATGGCTCGATACCCTGCGCGAAAACAATAAAACAAACAACAGGAACAATGCCCCTAGCCCCTAAAACGATAGCAATTGCTACCACTAGAATTACAAACTTACGAGAGCTGGTACACCACTGCTTCCTTCCATGTTACATCAAAGTCTTACAAAAGTAACATCAGGTAAAATGTGACTGTTGCCACTGAATAACAATTATTTAAATTTCAATTCTGTAATTTAAGGAGCAAGCGCCTGCTGTTGTATAAATTATTTAGCTACAGAATGTTTTAAACTATTGCTGCTGTTTCTGATGCTATTTTATTTGCCCTTTCATTGTTAATTTCTCCGTAGGCTATTTACTGAGTTTTGATTGCATGGTTTAGCGGTATTGGTATCTGAGCTCATACACCATTTACCTACAAATATCCACTTCAAAGAATGCATTTTCACAATGTTTGTACAGTATTTTTGGGCGTTTTATCTGTCATCTCATATTCAACAAGCGCGAGTGGCATAATTGTTAAACTGCCTTTATTTTAAAAATACCTTTACAGGAGTATCTGGCAAGGAAGGGTTTTGTGCACCGTGATTTAGCAGCTCGCAACGTTCTCGTTGGTGAGCATAAGATTGCAAAAGTGGCAGATTTTGGTCTGACTCGCCACGTGTATGAAGAAAAAGTATACCATGCAAAGAGAAACAGAAAGCTTCCCTTGAAATGGATGTCAATTGAAGCCATCTTTGATCAAACTTTCACCGCTCAAAGCGATGTGTGAGTAAATATTGTTTTAATCAGCCGTGTATTAAGTAACAATTAAATTAACAGAGTATCTTTTGTTGCTTTAAAGGTGGGCTTTCGGTGTTGTCCTATGGGAGTTAGTCACATTAGGTAAGTTGGATTTTCTTCTATAAGCTAAGGTCTTACACCAATATTTATACAACACACTTTTACTGGTCCAGTCAGCTATCGCTTTGCTGACCCGCCGCTACGGACAACCCGTTATTATGAAAACTTAATGTCCCGGCGAATAAGAATGACTGAAAATAACTCCCGATAGTAATTACTTTCTCCACTACGGAAAAGAAATTGCGTTCCCGAAGGTGTGCGTTTTATAGGGATTTGACTGACTAAAATCGACTTAAACTAAATTTAAGCCTATACATTATCTATCCTCAATGATCCTGGGTTATAACAGCTTATTTTTAAATTATCTGCATAATAATTGACATGTCTCCTTTGTCAGGTGGAACTCCATACCCTACAATAAACAACAGGGAATTACTTCGACTCTTAAAAACCGGTTATCGGATGGAAAAACCAGACATTTGCAATGATGAAATGTAAGTAGGATCCCATATTTTGTCCTGACGAAAGGAAATAGTTAGAGAGATTGCTAAGCAAAGCTTGGTGTGCTAACCCACACCAGTAATATATAAATTTAGACAAGCCTGCTAACGGAGCTCCCAGTTAGTTTCATGAATTTCTTATTATACACAAAATTCCTCTTTATACGACAAAGGTGACTAACTAAGTGATTTTCTCGAGCAAGAGTTTCATTGCAGTTTGCTAGCTGTGAAGTGTCTTGACACGTTCTGGTTTTGTTGAATAATGTTAATTAGGCCGAATTATTCTGTTTTAACGTCTCTTAACACTTTATTAAGTGCAATTTTATCTAAGAAACTGAATCGTCGTTTTCGGTAAGCACTGTGTGGCATAGATTTATGACTACAAATATTCACTGAAAAAATGGAGCACTGAGTTCGATAATAAATCTCTAATAATATTTATGCAGTGTGACTGCGTAGATTTAATCATTGTCGGTATTGACTTGTTTGACAGATTCTTCTGTAATATTTTGCCAAACGCAACACATTACATTACAGTTAAATGGCTTTTTAAAGTGTTGTTGATTAAAGTAGCAGTGTTACGGCATTTGAAGTCATTTTCCCATTTACTTTCAAATTGAAGGAAATCTAAAGGTGAGAGTTTCTAATGCCGAAAAACACCAACAGGATAATAAAATGCTGAAGTTATACAAGGATTGTTTCGAATGTCAGCGACACTGACCGATTACAAACGACAAACTTGAAAAAACTTGCCAGTTTTTTCAAGATGAGTTTCCTTGACGTATCTCCTTTAACGTCGGTCGAATTATTCTGCTTTTATATTGTTGCTCGATACTAAATGAACTATATGAACGTCTTTTGTTTTAGGTAAGCGTTGTGCGTTTAAAAAACTGACACAAATAAAAACAAAATAGAGCAGTAGGATAATATGAAATCTCTTACTTATGTGCAGTTTTGTTGAGTAGTTTTCTTAGTTTTTGTTTTGACTTGTTTGCAGGATTTATCTGTAGTTTGTAATTTGCGTAATCGTGAGGCTGAATGCGTCCTAATATTCTTTCCACAAATCAATTTTGACCTTCAAAATCAAACAAAATGTCATAGTTAATCCCACAAAATAAAACACGAAGCTTGAAACGAAGCTTTTAATCGAAGATAAAATGTCTATACAGCTTAGACGAACAAGCATAAAAACGATAAATTGAAATCATATATGCAACTCATAAACTCATAAACTTTAGACTTAATATTTAGTAAAATTTAATACCTCATATATGCCAGTGGAGAACACTTTTCAGTTTAACAGGATAATACCGAATTGTCTACGAAGATCATTCTCTTTCTTGGTCAGACACAGGGACAATAGATAATCTTGAATTCTGGCTCTCTTGCAATTTTTTATGATCTCCCAACGTTAACGTAATTCCTTTGACACAACTTTTCATGAGGTGGAAAGCTTTAAAAGAGACATGGCAAGAATATTTACGCAGGAATATCTTCTCCTTCACAATCGCTTCGTTTAGGCCGAAATGACATTTCGAGATAATTCTATCAAAATGGAAAAAATCTAAAGGAATGTGGTGCTCTACACATTTCCTGGCCTAATCCGGGGCTGGACGGACAGTCACGTGAGAACCGAATATTTCAGCTCGAAGACCTCCGTTCCCCGGTAGGGTAGCAGCTCTCGTAAGCTTGTAATTCTACTGGCAGCAGTTGCTATTGTTTTAGCGGCTAGGGGCATTGTTCCTGTTGTTTGTTCCATTGTCCTCCCAATGCGTCGCAAGCCATTCATGTGAGACCTTACGAGAGCTGCTATGTCGTCCCCCTCCCCGCTCGCGTGCGCCGAAGAAGCTTAGCTGAGAATAGAAATGATATCACTTAAATTCGGCTTAAGTTAAAGTTGTTGTTGCATTCTAACATGCATGAAAATCAACATTTTTTAGCTAATAATAAAGTGATTAAATCGAATTTGTTGTAGGTACAATATGATGACGGTTTGCTGGTTGGAGAACCCAGACGACAGACCAACCTTCACTCAAATACGAGAGAGGCTGGAGGAGATGATGCAGAAAGACAATCCGTACTTGGATTTTAGCGTTCTAGACGAATCAAGGGATTATTATAATGTGCCCTCCTTCAACAGTTTAATGGATGAATCTGTTGATGATGAACTCTTTGACGAAGACAGCGAGGAGCTGTTAAAGGACGAAAATGATGACACTACTAGCTTGGAAAAAGGAAAACTCATGGAAGACTCTAACAGAAATGAAATTGCCCCATCGCCAAAACTAATAAAGAATCCAGTGAAGGAAGAAAATATTGAGTCCCTTGATGTAAACAAGATTGAGTTTAATAACAGTACGTTCCGTGGTGATGATTTCCGTGATCTGAAAGACGTCAAAATGAATATTGACGCCCTTGAAATGGCTTTATACCGCCCCGGTAGCAGAGGGATTGTCCTCTAGGCGGTAACGACGACTGGAACGTTGAGCGCTGTGTAGAACCCAGAACAGACCAGGAAAACTGATAAAGAGATATATTCAATATTTACTGCTTTTCAGATGTCAGTTTATCAGCCTTACGTCAAAGTACATAAATCGAGTCACCTTAGAATCTAGGTTAGCATCTGACCTATAGCTGAGGTACACGGTTCTAACCTCAAATAATGAAACTGACAAGTAATTAAGGCTATAGTTTCATACTGATCGATGGCATTGAAGTGGTGAACGGTTGTGTTTAAGTGTAAATTTCGTATTTTCTTTGCAATCTTTGTCAGTGTATGGTATCGGTGAACTTATGCAACACCAGAATAAATATCCACTGACTAAGAACAAGTTGCAATTGCCATATACTGTATTATAGCTAATTTTAATCGTTTTGTGTATTAACTATGATATTCCTGTAGTATATTTTGTTAATAAAGCTAATAGACCAACAATCAAGTTGTACTTTATAAATATTGATAAGATAAATTTTATAGTTTATACGTAAACTAGAAAAAATAAGATTTTGTCTTACAGATGTACGGAATTAGAGATAAACTCAAATATTGTCTATTAGATTGTTTTTGTGCTAAGTTTTATTCATTTTACTACTTAAACTACAAATAAAGAAAAACAATCTTTTAATAACTGACTAGCCATTGGCTTATCATCATTGGAGACCCAGGGACGAACGTTTACAAGACGTCGCAAGAGTGCCCCTGGGATGCTACACTAAAACGACTAGTTCCATGACCCATTCAAATGCTTGCCTGTGATTAACCACAAAAAATTGTAGCCAATCAAAGGCAAGAATTTGAATGTGTCGTCGAAATGGTCGTTTAAGTGTGGCATCCCAGGGGCACTAGTCTTGCGACTTCTTGTAAACTTTCGCTCCTGAGTCTCGAGGATGTTAGTTTACCTGAACATTACAGTTCGATTTTCTTAAACAAGAGGGAAATGAGACATGCTATGAAACGAAGAAAGCATCCATCTATCAATTCATCAACTCAATCTCTCTTCAAATTACGTTTGCTACTGACGTGTAACAACACTCAAGCTTGAGGTAGGAAGTGGTCTTAGATTGTGTCAGTTCATCTTACAGTTTATATGGGTATGACGGATTTACCCTCTCCACCATCATGCTGAGCCACTTTACCGAAAACCAATTTCCTTCTTTCTTTGTCCATGTATCACATTTTATTTTAACTTTGATGCCCTCTATTTAAAAAGAATAAAAATCTACATTACATGAGGTTTGAGTAATTTTTAAATTATGAAATGATGAACAAAGTTTTATTATATACATAGCGCCAATTTTAGGCAATAAACCTTGCAAATAGAATTCTTTATTTGATATATTAATTTTCACATGTGAGAAAAGCGATACGTCCAATCAGCTTCGCGTATAGCTTTCTTCACATGTGAAAAATATAACCAATTGGCATCAAGAGCAGAAAGACCTAACCAATCAGAGCGCGGGAATTCAAATGGTATCCAACGAGGTTGTGAAAACAACGAGCGCAAGTTTGCATGCTCTCGACTGAAGGCAGTTTATGTCTTGGCTACAAATTTTGTACTTTTGAGAACTTTATGGAAAGGAAAGCCATCAGAAACACGCCAAGCAAAACCTTAAGAACACAGTTATGATATAGAAATGATAAAATCATTCTTCAGGCGGGCGGAGCGAAGACAAACTAAATGTCGATAAGGGAAAGCCAAGAAATGAAAGGCTTTGATACAACGCAGGGCTCCGTGGACTTTCTAAGAAAATTCAAGCACTCTTGGGAACACCAGGGTAAAGTAAATATTGCACTTTTGAATATGGATTTATGTAATTATTGTTTAATGAACCGACTCCTTGCGTTATCACAATTCATGCACAATATTTGTTCAAAAATTCGCTAGTTGAATTGCAGTAGTTGATTCACTTATGGCGACGTTTCTCGATGAGATAGCAAAAGTATTAACACAGTGTGTTTTATGCCGCTATTTAAATAAAGTTCTTGTTTACGATAGCTTGTCGCCGCCGTATTTTTTCTTTTCTGTTTAAAAGAGATCTCGCTCGGAAAGCCATCAGAATGCATTTGAAGCTTTGTTTTCCTCGCGCTGCGTTTAACTATTTGGTACTCGTTATATATAATAAACAAATTACAACATAGAAAGTGCTTTGTACGGATTATTATTCACTCGTCGCAAAACTTTGGAATATCTATGTGTATATTGAAACGTGTAGACAGGTAGAAACCCTTGATCGGATTGCACACAATTGGAAGTCAGGTTTTCTTTGTAATCGCGCTTTGAACAAGATACAAAATAGTATTCTGAAATTGCATAAAAATTGGGATTTTTTGCACATACTAGATTTGGAACATTTCTTTTCCTATTTTTTCTGTCAGAGTTTAAGTAATTTCAAAACAAAGTTGGTTTGCCAATAACAACGGACATTAAATTTAATCCTGAGGTATTTGATATTGCATTCCAATAAAAGGCTTTCAGAAGCCGAAACGGTGCGTTTAAATCTCTGACTTTGCAGGAAATCTAGAGTACCCGGAGAAAAATAAGTAAGGCTAGAACGGTTACGTCACCTCTGCACCCCGTCTCAGCCCCTCCCCACTCCCAAGAAAAAGAGTACCTGTTGTCTCTTTTATGTAGCTGGATTTTCAACACGAATAGGCGGATTCCACATTTCAAGAGTATAATTGAGATAAAAGGAACATAGTTTACACGTACCAAACCACAACTGAAAAACAATTATCAATACAGAAGACGTCGACTCGTAAAACTTGTTGTCAGCCCTGTTAATCATACCTGACTCAGAAATTGGCTTCCACCTTTCTACCGTTGTTTGGCGTGGTCGGTCGGAAGTTGTCACATTCAGATCCCTTTTTTGACGTAAGTTTTGTAAAAGCCAAAAGCTGCCAAAAAAGATTGTAAGAGATAGTTTTTGTTCAACTACGGTCTTTAACCGATAAAGAACTGCTACTACTACTACTAGCTACGATCTGACTAACCCACAGAATAACTGACTGACTGACCAACCGATTGACTGACTGAGTGACTAACTGACTGAATGAATGAGTGACCGACCGACCGACTGACTGAGTGACTAACTGACAGCTGAGCGACCAAATGACTGGCTGACCGACTGACTGGCTAACTTGCTCCCTTCTTGACTGACGTATTGTTTTACATACTTAATTACTGAATAATCATAACCAAATGAATGACAGCAAACAATTGCTTTGAATATCAGTTAAGGAACAAAAGAGACGAAAATCACTTGATATGATTAACTGTCTATGGTTACTATTACCAATATGTCGAGGAAACAACTCAAGTCGGCATTTGTTTGAATAGCTTTTCCAGTCGTCATTGAATCATTCAATGCTGTTTTTCTATTTGACGTTTTTACAATGAAGTAAATGTCTAAATTAATGCTTAAAGGTAAAAAAAATCAGTGTTTAAATTACCTGATCCTTTGTGATCGTTACTTGATTCTTCATGACAATCCATTGCACGCTTTCATAGCAGGGAGGGGTAGTCTGTGAGCCTTTGTAGGTGTAGAAAGGCGCATGCTCTTCAGCAAGGTCTGGTACAAGGTCAGCCAAGGTTAAATTGTCAGCCGGTGCATACACTGGTATACTTGATCCTGCAGAGGGTTTAATAAGAAAGAAATGAAATATCAGAGTATGAAGGTTAAACATGGAAAGTAACGAGATTTGATGATGTCCGCGAAACCGTCTGAAATCGAGTAACAAAAACGTAGCCAACGGAACGGCATCAAAAGTCATTATTCACTGTGGTGTGTTTTAAAAGAACGACCTTTAACCCCTAGACTTTCTCAAAGTCGTTCGCTTCACATTTGCGGTATATATTCAAGCTTTTGAAATTAAAACCCTGAAAGAACCTAGATTTTTACAAGTTAGTCTAAGCACTTTCTTCTTTAAATTGTGCTTACCAGGAAATTATGCTAAGGCTCTTAATTTCTTAAAGAAAAAGCGACTCATTTTCGGTAGGTGTAGCACAGTTATATCTTACATAAATTATGTGCAAGTTAGATTACTTTTACGACTCTAGACAAAAATACAGTGTATACATATTTTGGTTAAATGATGATGTTGGAAATCTTTGCTTGCATTCACTAGGTGTTGAGATTGTCACGTGGTATTGTCACTTAAGAAATGCAGCTGTTTGTTGTTGTGTTCATATAAACATGTTAGTTATCTGAACCGTATTTTCAGGGTTCTGGGTCATTTTCATTACTTTGTGACGTGCTTATTTTCTTTGATTTACAAATTTCTAGGGGGTCAAAATAAAAAAATCTTAGCCTATCAGGTTCTTAAATTTCTAAATTCTAGTTAGTTATACGCGGGATTTTAGTGCATGCTGTTGACAAACCTTCCACCGCAACATCATCCACTTGATCCACAATGCTGTCCAGTGCTGTATTTTTAATTTTCCCCACCTGAATAAGTTGGTCATATACACTCATTCATACACAATTTTTCCTGCACAAGTCCGGGGGAAAGGTGCAGCGAGGTTATTCCTAGGTTAAGCACCAACCCGTGACCCAAGGCCAGACCACAACACCGGGAACCTCGTTCCATACTTTTTGCGAGAAGTGCGTCCCCTGCTTTCCGCAACATTGAAGATGTAGGAGACGGGATCCACGGATTTTGGGTTTTATCCGAGAAGAATAGAACGTCTAACCATTTTCAGATGTCATTGCAAAGGCAGTAGGTTCTTCTCGGTTATTTTAAGACCCTGAGTGTTGGTCCGGTCTGGGGCTTGAACCCGCGAGACCATCCGCACAACAGTCCGTTTAATTAGTATTTAAGAAATTGTAATAAGAAGTAGTAATAGCTGAGAAATAACCAAACATTTAATCACATCAGGTGCCATGTATGGCTGCCCATCTACGATCACTGAAAAGCCTTTTCCTACTATGAACAATGAAATATTCCATAATTTCCCCTTCCCCCCCTTCACAATTCGGCGAAGGGTTTAAAAATAATGCATTCCATTGCGGCCTATGCTTTGGTAACATCGTTTTGGGGGAAGAGATTCACTATCTCTTAATAGTGGTAACAAACTATTCAAGATATTTTATTATAACAATGATTTTAGACCCCGGAAGGAGCGTTGGGTACCCAGAAAAAGTTTTACACCTATACTGAGGGCGAGAGCAAACGGAGAGATGTGCATCTCGATAGATACATAATAATTATACACTAGGCCTGAAGGTACTAAAACCACGATGAAGACAATATTCTCACCTTTAAAAGTACTGAAATTGCAGCAAGACCGTCTTGTTTTGGGGCGGCATTTTCATAACTTCCATATTCTGTGTTGTAGAACATCAATTGCAACTGCGTGGGAATCGTTATACATTAAATAGTAATTAGCTCTTATTAACCGAGCGGGAAGTCTGTATGGGAGAATCTTGACCGAGGCCGGTCTAGATGCCAGTCTAGATGGGAAAATCTAGACCGCGGTCAATATCGATTTTAGCCAATTAAATTCGTGAATTCACTAGTTTCCAGTCCACGTAAGACACGGCCATATAATAATTAGGAACAATAAATTAAACATAAAATAAACTGACATGTCTACTTTGTAATGCGCGCTGTGTACACGAATTCTTTTTAGCATCTCCTTGAAGCCTGTTTTCCAAAAACAGATTCTTTCTAACCCTTCAAAAAAGTATGCGAATTGAAGACTGTGTGTGAACAGTTAGTTTAGATCTCGTTTACTTTTCTCAAAAGCGCAATTAGCGAGAAATGGCATGCAAAAGCAAGATAAACTACAAACTTTGATTTTCCACGTTATTCCTTGCATCTTAATATTACAAGAAGAAATCTTACTTCTGCAGGGTAATGTTTTCCGTCCAAAGTGTGCTCTGATCCTCTGTCTGTATCACATCCAAAATGAATGTTCAAATCGTGGAGTTCGAAATTCTTGTTATCCAAAGGAATTCCAGTCAGGTTGCATGTACCCCTTGTATTATCAGTAGTTAGCACTGGCTCGCGTCCGTTATTAAGCAGTATTCCATTGAACAGGCCTTTGTCGTTATCACAAGTGATGTCCAGCTCTCCGAGTGACGAATCTGATTCTACGTCCATTGTTACGATGTCGATCGGTGATTGGTCGGCTTGGAGGCATGAACTTGCAACATTCCCCCATGCGCTGGGGCCATAAACTGGTTATCAGGAAAGTGTAAGCATAATTTATGACTTTCATCTTAAATACTTTCCGTGGATTGACATATTAGTCCGCAGCCCGTCGACAGTAAACATAAAAAGCTCGCCCAATGAATCAATTAAAATTGCGGAACATTAATTTTTGTCAATAACACTGAAGGCCGACAATGATTCCTCGCTATATACCGGACGCAGGTGCACCTAAAACATTTCATCTCAGGCTTGAAAATTGACATCAGTCGGCAAAAAAATTAAAATGAGCTTAATTTGTTTAGGTATGTTAACGTCCTCTACCCGGCTGATGGACATTATTGTTATGATTTTGACAAGAAAACTCAAGGGACGTCTTATTTGGTGAATTTGATATAATGATAACTTTCAGCCGATTTCAGTGCAGTTTCAGTGCAGGCGGTCTCAAAAGTGCCTACACAAATTTGGTCAAATTTAATTTTTTTATATGTATATAAAAAAGTCCTTTAAAATATGTTCAGAGAAGCATAAGCCTTCTGTATATATTTATCACAAGTGCACTTGGGAGAATCGAATGATTGACGGGTGAATGATGTTTTGAAAACCCAGGTCTACACACTGGACTGAAATCGGCTGTAATAAAACATGTGGATTGTTTATCACTGGTTGGACGAATTAAATATTAGGGACCTTCACATCAGGGTACCAATACGAGATTGAGTACGAGTACGACTTTTCAAACTAAGTTATCGTGCCCATGCTTTCACATTCTTTCCACAATCTTGCACTGACAGTCTCCTTTTGAACTGATTGGCAACTGGGAAGAGTGAGGCATCTGGGACTCCCGTAACTGGCTTGAAATTCGAAAGGCGTACTCGTACTCGTACTCCGATCTGAAGGTCCATATTATGATATTCACGTCTGAATCAAACTTCAAATAATTATTTCATTATTTTTTTGTTTTCCAGTGGTAGGATCATTTTGGAGGGTCCGATATCCCGAATAAATATATTTCGACTCTAATTAAAAATTGTTATAGTTGTATTTTTTATTGAATAGATTTTTCTGACGCAGCTATGTAATATTTTACTTTCATTAGAACTCATTTGTCGGAGCGGCGGAAATTCTATTTTTCAAATAACAGAAATGCCAAAAAGCCTAACTTACCTTCATGAGCCAGATCGCTGTCACCATATTTCCAAGTACCCCCTGTGCTTATAAAAACATCATTTGACATCAGTTTAGCACTTAAAAGATATCTCATATACAGTCATAATAATCATAATTTCGTCTTACTTGCCAATGTTAAGAAGCTTAAAAGAATTAACGCAGTGCCTAAAAATTTCTTCATCACTGACTCTTGGATTAAAATCAACTTGAAATAATCAGTGTAACTCACTAAGTCGGGATCTTATCGTATACTGGTGACAAGATTGTGTGTGAAGATCCTCTCAAATCAAAAACATCAAAATGATGGTTTAATCTCTTTTCCCACCTGTTTCTCAAGACCAAAACAATAACATTTCAGTATTTGCTTTCAACAGTTTTAACTAGAATGTACTGGAAATAAGATAATATCTTCATTATTTCTACTACAAGATTTAACTACAGTTCGGAGGTAAAGTAATGATAGCCGATTAATTACCATTTTCTGCTGTCAAAGTGAATCATTGGGTTGCAAAGTTTGCTGGTGGAAAGACCGTTTTGATCATGTCATTTAAATGGCATTAATGTACCACTGCGCAACTCTCAACCTCCGGAGAATGTTTTTCTCTTCACGTAAAAGAAAGAGAATGACTGATCATGTTCGTCAAAAATTACGATAGTTTCTATTCGTTTTATTTAATCTGTATCGTGGCATTGTCCCAGGCTAATATATCATCTGCTGAAAGAACAGGTACCTTCTCCTGATTCAATTAAAAATTCAAAAACAACACAATATGTTTATCTGTATAGAGAGGACGCAGGACGCTATCAGAAGTATTTTCGAGCGCAACATACTTGTAAAGCAATATTTCGCTGCATGACGTCGAACGCCTAAAGCAGCGAATTCTGAGTGTAACTGCAATCGTAGCATGACACATTGTTAATACAGACTATACACTGTTTCAGTCAAACAAGACAACGTTAACTGAAGAAGTCCGATTGTTACAAATGAAAATCTTTCACTTACCTGTAACTTTTCCAAGTACACCGGGGGAAAGAGGGGGCAGTTGTGGGGTGGTTGAGTGAATAGGGAGTTTAAGAAACCACGATGGCGACGCCGAGAACAACGTCGATTAAAAAATGAATTTATATTTTACCTACGAATCTGGCGATACTCTCAAGTCATTTAGTCTGTTTCTTACTGTCAAAGCTATCTCAAAACCGAATCTGGAACACAGCGATAAATTCGAAATAGAACAGCGCAGAGTTTGGTCATTTCACGTTGTTGCAGAGGACGGCAAAGAAATGTACCAACAAACTATAACGCACGTGCACAGCCATTTTTCCTTTTGCTTAGCGACATTCCCGTTGCCGTTGCCGTTGTGTTTTTCTTAAACTCCCTAATGACTTTGGGACCAGGAATGACCGATAATGAGATGCAAGCTCTTTCTGACAAGCATCACAAAGTGTCCTCATTTATAAAAGTTCACTGAAACGCACATAATGCTGTCAAATATGAAGTACTATCGAAATGGAAAAGAACCCAGTCAAATATGAAGTACTAATTGAACAATATCTGCGTTCAATCCTGGACATAAGTGTTCGGTTAGACGGATGTAAAACTGACAAAACAGAAGTCAAAGTGCTAGAAACCTTAACCAGGTGCTTTCAACAGCTACTACACTGATGATTCCAAAATATAGTTCACTATTTTGCAATGCCAAGAAATAAGATGCCTTGCCACACAACATAGGGCACCATAAACATGATTCTGATTCAATGCAAATTCCAAGAGGTCCTTGATGAAATCTGAAGTAACATTAATATAGGTGAAACAAAAAACAAAAATAATCTAACCCAGCTCATTTTCAAGTGTACTTTTCCCGACCTCTCCCCGACAATGTAGCATTAATTTCAATAGGCCTTCTGCAACTGCAACGGTCACGTGATTAAAAATCCGCTATTCTTTCATTGGGAGACCAAAACAAAGGAAAGTTGTGGCAACCATCAAATCATTCGCTGAAAAAGGGGCTATTTTTCAAATGATTGTCTCGAAAAACAAAATTAGGCAGACGGATGTAGTATCGATGTTTTATTGTCAAAGGAAAAAAACAGACCAACTCACCGATCGCTACCACAAAAACTGTTTAAGAAAATACTAATCATTTTATTGATGTTGCGTTCAGTTATACAGCAGCGATAGTCTCGCCTGAAATGCCTATAGATACATCTGAAATTCCAACTACCCCTGTAAATTAAAAAGATCTTCTATCTTAGATGGCATTACACGGAGCGAAATCATGTAAAAATAGAGAATATGGTTATCATCTCCAGTAAAATGATATAGGCATTGTATATTAGAAATACTATATTTTTGGCTGTGTAGCCATTTGTTACTCTTAAGATTTTATATCCCTGAATAGTTATTTTCTTTTGAAAGAGATGCGAAATTCCCCAAGAACACTTTTGTATTTTTCTGTTAGCGAAAAAATATTTTCACCAAGTTTGAAGCTTTTTAAACCGTTGTTCATATCAAAAGCAATGAATTCGAAATCTGAGTTCAGTTTATTTAAACACGGTGACTTCAGCATTTTCGTAGGTTACAGCTGTTACCGATCACACGCGGCCTCCAACGATGTTTTTTCCAGTTTTAAAATGAGTTTCTATGGACGTCAATCATCTGTTTCCATGACAGTAGTAGGTTTCATTCCAGCCGTAGTGCATTGATTAACATTCTAAGCAGTCGTGTTAGCTGCAATAAGAAAGATACTTTCATTCTTCGAACGAACCACTTCGAAAATATTTGGTTTCCACAAGCTCTTGCCGTCGCTTAGCGGCCGGCTTTTTGTTTTGTCACTATATTACGCTCTTGAAAGAAATCAGTTGTATTTTTTTCAATTTCACTTGCCCTGTAGAATACGAGTTACCCCCTATTGCTTAAATGTTTTGGCGCTGTTTTGAAATACTACTCAACACATCATGGAAATCATTCACAAATGGTTAGAATGTTGTGTTTGGCGAGAAAAGAGCAAATCGAAGCTGGCGCATGCAATCATCCAAACATGAACACGGATGATTGACGTCCAGCAAAACTTAATTTTCAAGCAAGAAAAAATCGTTGAAGGACACGTGTGATCGGTAACAGCTGTAATTGAAATACTGAATTAAAACAACAGTATGACCGAGTGTTATTATAATCGACTGAAAACAAAGCCGTTTCAAGGGATAACAAAAACGTACGCAAAGTAAATAAAATATCCCGTTTTTTATGATGCGCCGTAAATAGAACTATGGAAAAATATTACAGTTTGTATTTAAAATATCCTTCAGCTTTATTTGGCTCGTGCTGTAAATTGATGAGGCTGTTTTTGCTAGTGAGTATAACACCAGCGGCGTGTTCCCTACGAAAGAACAGCTGTGTCTGAATAACCTTGACATCTATTGCAGCCGTCTTTAGAATGTATTTTCCCTTCAGTTGTTAATTAAAACTTTAATTGTACTATGTTACAGCTCATTTTCTGCCTCCTACTTAGCAAATTACTTTCAAATGTTGCTCAAGGTGTTAGAATCGTGGACGACTAAAGCGATGGCCCGATAACGACGTTACCCACAAAAAAGAAATTAACCCCATGAAGCTGCCCATTATTAGCAATAACGACCAACGGGCATATAAGAAAGTCGCAAGAGAAATTAAAGCACTAGGAATGCATTATTTTAGCATTTGTCGAGAAGGCTCCTTTTCATTATTTGTTTTCCGCTCTTTTTTCACTCCAAAATTTAGAGGCATAGCTTAGTCTTAGTGTGTAACATACTGAGGGTAATAATAATAATAATCTTTATTGAGGAAACTTGTTCACTACATATGTGGTTTTCGAAGAGGACATCAAAGATTAAGACTAAAAAAGATTACGAGGTCTGAGAACAAGAATTATATAAAACACTTAAATAAAGAAATTAAAAACCTGTCGCTTAAAAATATGAAACATTGGCAGAGTCTCATATTATCTGGATTTCATCTTTAGAACGAAAACGTCGGATCTCCTCATCTTTATAACTTGAATTGTTGGCCAAAAGTCAAAATAAAGATTTCCGTGCTGTTTATTTAACGGCTTGACAAATGGTGAGCCGACAAAATTAGTAAGAACGCAGTAAAATTATTGAACTACGATGAATATAAAATACAATTGGAAACTAAAGCGAAATTAATACTGATAAAGTTTTCAATGAGACAAAAGAAAAAGATTGAATTTATACCGCAGTTTGCTCTTTCTTTGTTTTCTTTCATTAGTTCACTCGTGGAACTATTGACATTAGAGAAAATGCGAATAAGTTGTGTATTTGTTCAGCTTAGTGCTACCATCAGGTTACCTTTCTAATTTTCTTTAACATCGCCGCTAAGAAAATTTAGCTTTTTTCCATTTATTCTTTACAATAAAGAAGGGTTATTCCATGTCCTTTAGTCTCCACTAATAAATAGTAGACTCTCCATTTTGACGAAGTTGAAGTGAATGGGATGTGAAATCTAATTGCAAACGGTGGATTCTCGTGCTCCGTTTTCTTATCATGAAGATCTTCTTATATTCCTGTCTAAAATTCCGGTTCAACACTCCGTAGACAAACGGGTTTATAGCTCCAGAAAGATTTCCCAAAAAGAAGTACAAAACATAGACCTGCCTTGGAAGTGAAGCTTCTCCTCGAAAAGTGTCAACAAAGTCTATGACTGAAATGGGTGTCCAACAGGCCAAAAATCCCACTACAGTCACAAATAGAATTTTTGTGACTTTTAAATCCGTGGGAGTAATGTCCTCGGCCAAAGAAGACGAACGTAGACTTTGAACAGTTTGCTGATGAACCCGCATCTGTTTGAAAACAAGAACATAGCAAAAACTTAAGGTAAACGTTGGTACTACGACATAAACATAGACTAGGAAATTTGGAAAGGAAATTTCGGTCGTTTGGAAGCAAAACAACTTCCCAGGATGAAAGATGTAGCGTCGACCCGAAAGCAAATACGGTAATGGCTCCATGCAAGCCAAACCAAAACAAAATGCGATCATCATCATGGTTTTCAGTTTGGTAAAAATTCGTCGATAGTGTTTTATTCGAACCATTCGATAAAATCGGTTGATCGCAGTTAGTGTCAAGATAAGCAAACTCCCGCAAGCAAGGACCATCACAAAAAATCCTTGTACTTGACAAGCATCTTCGCTAAATCGCCATTGGCCAAAAACAACAACTGCTATAGATTGCGGTGCACACAGCAATGGTAAAAGGATGTCGGAAATGGCTAGAGATGCAATATAATAGTTGGGAATTGTACGCAGTCTTGTATTTCTATAAACCGCCAACAGGACGCATGCGTTGCCAGTTATTACCACCAAAATAATCAGGATATAGAAAAATGCTTCACAAATAACAAACACTTTCTCTCGATGCTTTAGATCCTCGCTTAAAGATGCTAAATCTTCAGACATTCTTGAATGCTTTCCAAACAGGAAGAACAATGTTCCGTGTGCGGAATGGTTAAAAATCAGCAAACAGCTAGGTGAAGAATCCTCAGGATCTGTGTGCAAAATTGACAATGACACAGCTTGTATAGAGGTGCGTAAAACAACTTCTAGCTGCTTATCCAAATGAACATGTTTCCGTCTCCGATAATGTGATATTTATCACAAAGGTGAAGCTGTTAGCTTTTATAGGTTCAAAATAATTTAAATGACAAACATATTTAATCCTTAATATGTCAACACATTGATGACAGCGACGGGGCAACCAATAAAAGTATCCCAACGCCTGCCAGTGATACAAATATATTTGGTTTGTTGCTTGATGCAAAAATCACATAGATAACAGAAAATCAAGAATTTTATGCCAAAGAGCGTGGCAAAATTGAGCAACCAAAGTGTTGGTTTTAAAATAAATTTTAAACGCTGATTTTCTTAGATCCCTGTCATTTTGAGAGAACGAAAAAGATCAGGGGGAAAGGACGACAATTATAAACCACTTCCCGTTTCCTTGTTTGGTAAAGTATGGTAAAATATTTGAACATTGCTACTGTCTTTAAAATTCGTCTCAATAAAAAAATAATGATGAAAATTGTCAAGGTTGATATGGAAACCGATATTTATAATAATTAAAGAGTGACTGTTAGTGCCCGTACGTCCTCGGATAAAAAAAAACGGTATTAGCAATTTCTCTGAGATGGTTTCAACTGTAATTTACTAGCTTTGATACATTAAGCATAAGAAAGGCAATATCAAAACTATTACGTTTTGCAAGAAAGGCTTATTGGGCTTCTTCAAGGAAATGCCCCGGGATATGTTTATGCTGTCCCCAATCAAGAGAGGTTTAGAATATCCAAAAGCTTGAGACATTATAGCTTCGAAGAAATCCCGCCGACACAAAACGTTTTAAATTTTGTTATTCAGCTCTTTGGGAAAAAGAAATCAGACAAAATGACAGCTTATAATTTTGTGGGACAAATTTCGACGAGATGCTGGACAAGTGAGTGAGTTATTTTAAGACAAAGTTACGACAAGAACTTAAACATAATATTGCACCATCTTGTCCACGAACACATCTTAACGAGTTAAAGGCCATGTGATAATTAACTGCTTGCTATAAATTGATTTGTTCTGAAAAAAAAAGTAATTAGAATTCTGAAAAGGTATAAAATGCATAGAAAATCATTAAAAAAAGAGATTTACGACATGGTGATTTTAATTATTCAAATTAATTATTTTACAGAAAAAATGTATGAGCAGTTTCTATCTATTGAAACATAGATGTGAATATGGACAATGACATGTTATATTGATTATATGCAAGATGAGCAAAAGTTTGAATATAAAGCAAATAATTGTATACAAACGAGTTAGCTCGCAGCTCTCTAGAACCTCTAATTTCATTGGATCCTAATAGCACGCAGCTCTATTGTTTTAGGGCTGGGGTCCATTGTTACTGTTGTTTGTTTATCACTTTTTCAGCCAATACTGTGGGACCTTGTAAAGAGCTGCGTACCACCCCATAAAAACCACCAGTATTAAATAAATTGAGTAACTTTCCGCTATGATGGTAATGGAGCTGCTAATGGACTGTCATGAGTGCTGTACTCGGATTGGCTTGGCTACCGATCCGCTTCCGTGTTAGGTAATTGCGCGGAATTGCCAATATATGCAATATATGCAGTATACAAACGAGTTAGTTCGCAGCTCTCTAGAACCTCTACTTTCATTGGATCTTAATAGCACGCAGCTCTATTGCTTTAGGGCTGGGATCCATTGTTACTGTTGTTTGTTTATCATTTTTTCAGCCAATACTGTGGGACCTTGTAAAGAACTGCGTACCACCCCATACAAACCACCATTATTAAATAAATTGAGTAACTTTCCGCCATGATGGTAATGGAGCTGCTAATGGACTGTCATGAGTGCTGTACTCGGATTGGCTTGGCTACCGATCCGCTTCCGTGTTAGGTAATTGCGCGGAATTGCCAATATATGCGAAGCTTCAATACGGCTACTTTTCATCAGCTCTTTGAATTTTAAAGAATAAAATAAAAGTTATGGTTATCGAGACAGTTCTAGAGAGCAAAAAACAAATTACTGCACAATTCATATCGGCAACCATATTGACGGCTTCTTGATAAATTGTCATTTTCTTTTTCTGATTATGGGCCGTTTACAAGAATTTCTTACTACTGGAAAACTTTCAACTTTGATAACTTCCCTGTGGATCAACAGCTAAACCTGCGCGAGATTTTTCTCAGTTTAACTCATTTAAGCGTGAAGAATTTCAAATTCAACACAACGAAAGGAAAAACTAGGTAAACTTTAAAGACTTCTATCTGAGTGGTAAAAAATTAATACAGAATTTCAGCTTAAAACACAAGTTATTCCTTTCCGATTATTATACATTGATCGATTAGTCACAGTTGCTCTTTGGAAATTTGATGTTTGTAAGCAATATATATTAGCCCGAAAAGCGACGCTTCGAGGGCTAAGATTAAATATATATATATTCGAGGGCTAAGATGCCCGACAGGTAGCCATCAGCCCACAGTTCCTCAACAGACACACGTTCTGTCAATTAAATAATGAAGGAAAAGTGAGGTAAACGTAAAAAGCTTCCCGGATAAAGTAATTAGTGTTCATGATCAAAACATGAATTTCTCTTCTAGACTTTTTGTGTAACCTAGTACGCTACTTCCATTTCTGGTACCTGCGCCACAGGCAAATATTGAACAAGCATTGTAATACTACTTTTACATTTAAAGATGATGCGCGCAATAAAGAAGCCAGATAGATGCTAGCTTTCATTAAAGCATATGAACTGAAGAAACAAGCTATTGAAAAATGAGCTAATTGGAAAGGCCTTGAAAAATTTAGAAGAATGGCGTTTTCCTTTTTGCGATAATTATCTCCTCTCGTGTCAAAGCCTGATTCGGCCCAGGTCGCCAGCTCGTCACGCAGAGAGTGCTTGGCCTAGAGTGGCCTGGACCGTCTGAGAATCAGGCTACTCGTGCCAAAGATAGTCAAGTTTTTGTATTATGCAAATTAGGTACTGGTGACATCTCAAGTTGTAACAGTATGGTGGTCAAACCACAAAATAGAGAATATCTCTGCAAGTAATGATGCAATGCAATGTAATGATGAAATACACCACACGATGCATATTTTGACGTTGCTGTGGAAATAGTATTGGTTCCAGTATCTTTCCTCTGTGTGAATCAAATGTTGCCCGTTTGTGACTGCGTAGTGCGAAGTGAATGGTCCCATTTAAAGCATACGCAACTCCCATACTGCACTAGCTCTCCTAATTAAATAACATCGTAGGATGAGCAAAAGCACACTTAAAAACAGACCTCAACTGAGTCAGACGGAGCTTGAAGAGTTGCTAGCGAGCAGGAAAATGGCGCGAGCAGTTGAATGGTTTTAAATTCTGACAACTCAGACAAACAAGCCAGAATTGCGGGCGATTTCGAAGATTTCTTTAAGCATGAAGGCCGGTGATCCTAAAACACTTTTGACAAGAAAACTTCGCCTACATTCCCTTTCTTTCTCTCAGAACCCGCTAATGTTTTCCGAGTCTCACTGGGGCCCAATAGACCTCGCGCGCTTGGCTATTAATTCCTTTTCCATGTTTTTTTTTTATTGCAATTAGGTGTATGATGAATGATAAGTGATTTTGGAATGAATGTTGGTAAAATTCCTTCACATTGACGGGGTCTCGTAGACGAATGGATCCGGAGTGGGGATGGCTGGGGATTATGATTTGTTGGCTGGGGTTCTAATATTTTATTTATTTATTTTATTTGCCACAGCACAGATAACATTATTATAAAGAAAACAAAAAAGGCAGAAAAATAAAGGTAACAATGGTGAGGAGTCCTAAAAGAAACTATGTAGCTTATGTTAATTAGGCCTCCTCGATTATAGTTTACAAGATGAAGTTAAATAAGAAGAATCACGAAGACGGATACAATTGCAATACAATTACACTATGAAAAGGAAAGCTGCAAAAAAGTTAGCACTTAAACACATTTAAAAAAGAATATTAATAATTATTACGAGTAAGTTATTTAAGGAGACAGGGGAGGACAAGTTGACGATCTCGGTATTTTAAGATTGTTTCATAGTCCTTCTCTACAGCTGCAAACAGTGGAATAATAGACAAAATCTCACAGTAATGAATTATCAAGCTAATCACACGTAATCAGTACTTGATCCATTACAGCCGATTTCAATGCAGTGTGTAAATGTGGGTTTTCAAAAACTTCATTCGCTTGTCCATTATTATAAATACACTGAGAAGGTTTGAAATTGAGGTTTATCACTCTCTGAAAGTTTTAAAAAAGAGTTATTTCAGTATCGCCACTTTCGTGATCGCCTTGGCGAATGATTGACGGGCGAATGGTATTTTGAAAACCCAGGTCTGCACACTGCAATGAAATCGGCTTTAACATTTTGTTACACTGTTGATTATTATAGTTTTGTTAAGTTAACGTCTATAATAACGTCTCTGTGTTGTACTTCTCGTTCTTGATCTTTTGTAACACCTATACTAAGTCGACTTAGCTTCTACTTACCAGCCGGAACAGAACGGTCCCATCACTGGTTCTACTTAATTTCTTTTGAAGTCTACTACATTGGAGCGATTACCATCTGAACGAAACGACCGGTGGGAATGGAATGGACCTGATGGTACAGCGTAATTTATGTGCGAGGCCTAAGGCCAGTATGGCTTGAGAAATGCTGCAGGGGTTTTGTCAGTCATTTCGGCTGGAATGAAAAAAAGAATGCGTTTAGGATTTCCATTATTTCCAGAGTGTCTTCATTGAAAAAGCTTTACTTTTTTTAGCGAAAGTGAGTTTTTGTGACAAACGGTGAACGCCTCTGGACCTTTTCAGCTCTATTCTCGGCATGTTTGGAAATGTGATGAAACACTGTCTCTTAAGTTTGGTATATTACATCCATAAATCGACGTACGCACGCTAAGCATGAACCAATTCTTAATTATGCAAAACTATATCACTGATAAGTTTACAATAGCTTTCAACTGCGGTCAAGCACTTAGGTAGACGGGCCTTTTTAGCAAGCATGCCAGTGTTTGACCAGTGCATGTGAACGTATTAGTGGTACATAAACTTCGGGTACTATTACTAGATTCCCGCTTTCTTGTTCCCAAACCAGTGTTCAGTTGTTGATGAGGGAGAAGACGAGCAGCGGTGATCCGTGTTGACAATCCCGTCACCATATTGTCCGAAATTAAGTTCACTGGAGCCCATGCCGGGCCTCCCATCAAACTGGCATCCATATTTCCTTTTGCTTGTGTAGCTGTTTATATACCATGAACCTATTTGATTGGTTAGAGCAGTACAGTCGAAACACTGAATTCCTCGGATATTAATATGTTCATACTGCCTGCATTTTTTTTTAAAGCTCGAAAAGATGTCATGGTTTTCAAGTTTGGCGCGTGCGTAGTCTATGTATCGAAGACCCTCAGTGGCGAAATCACAAGTCGCCCTCAAATGAGTTGATTTCGAAGCAATATACTTCATGCGAGGCAAAGATAGACGGTAGTAGGACCAGTTTATCTCTTGGAGATCTTCACCAACTGGGTAATTGTTTCCAAAAGGTTTATATTGAAAGAAATATCTTTGAGAAAAAGAAAATGACTGTATCAGGGTCCATACATAATTAGACTCCGACCCCATGTCGCAATAGACGTAAAATGGCTGGCTCTGTCCATCACAAATGATGTACCGTCCAGATTGTGTTACGCCTGAATCGAAAAAGTCCTTACAGCTTCCATAACATTTGAGTTCGCAGCGTTTCCCAGTATAATTTTCGGGACAGGTGCAGTTAAACCTGACTTCAAGAGGATCGCAATTCTCCTGGCACTCCCCTCCTTGGAGACAAGGATTTGGTTGGCAACACTTGTTGACACAGCGATGTTTTCCCTGTTCGTAAAATCGTCCGCCCTGTTCAAATAAATATGAACAATAAAAAATCATGTTTGTTGTAATGTCTCATTGTTTAGATTAGTCATTTTTTTTCAGTAAAATTTCTATATATCGTATATATTGTACAAGTTTTAAAGATGGATTCCACTCAAAGGTCGAGCAACAAATGCAAAAATTGCGCATATCTCAACAACAAGCTTTATTTCCACTTTTGCCACATGCTATGGGATTACCCTTAGTGACCCCCTCATTAATTTCTCAAGCGTTCTTGAGAACACAGACCTTGTTTATTATATAAACACCAGTGAAATACCAGGTGAGCTTTCGCGCGTAAACATCATATCTTCACACGTGAAAATAACGTTATTTCACACGTGAAAATAACGTTATTTCACGTGAAAATAACATGTTGTTTTCACAAGTCTTAAGATTGCCATTGCTATAGCTACATAATCTTTTAAAAAGTATTCAGATGTGTTGCTGTGTGATCGAAACGTCATCGGTCCCTCCTTGGAAAGCTTCGTTTATCTTCGGAAAATGTTCGGAAATGTTCGTCTAGCCTTCGGAACAAATTTTGGAAAATCGTTGCCGCCTTGTGGATATGAATTTTATCTTCTCGTATTCAACTCGGTATCGAGTTGAACACTCGAAGATAAAATTCACATCCACGAGCGGGCATTTAATATCCTCCATATACATGCTTATGGTGCGTGTTATTTGGCGTTGAAACGACGTGAAACGTCCGATTTGAGTAATATGAATTCATAACTTCAGATTCAATTTTCTCTCGCGGGATTATCTTAAGAGCTGAAGTCTTGGCAATCTCTGCTTCGCTGTATTCAAAATGTTACTATGCTTATGAGGTGTTTTTAGTAACATTAATTGTTGCCTTTCCCAATGGAAAAGCCTCGTCCGTGCTCCAGGCTCCTGGACCGTTTCTCCGCAGCCTGTGATGCCCTCTGCTTAAGAAAAACTGCTTGTAGTCAACACAGGTCATGGCTCAGGCTGCTCCAGCAGCTCCCAGTTTAAAGTGTCCCTGAGACGAAGTTGATGTTTTTTCAATTTGCTTTAATTTTCGTGTACAATTATAGGACTTTCTTAATCATTTTGCAAAATTTCAATACATTCTGGACATGAGAAGTAATAATTTTAAACTTTTACTTCCGAAAATTTACGGCCGCCATTGATTTGCTGTGTTCCAAGGCTTGGTTGCGTTCGAGAACGCGACGTCTTCAAATGCTTAAAAATTCTTCACGGGTTGTAATTATAATAACAACCAGCATAGGAAATTGCACGGAGAACGATTCAAAAGATTTTGTTGATGTTCATTTGATTTTCAACAGTTGTAATTATAATTTCAAACCGTGATGTACATTTTCGGAAATAAGTGGATTAAAATTTGGCAAGATGATTACGAAAGTTTCATTGCACACGAAATTAAAAAAAAATACCACCAATTTCGTCTCAGGGGCACTTTGACTGACAAGAATTTTCGACTTGAGGTTGTACACAATTTTGCCTATTTAGGAGAGTCCACTGCAGCAGACAACCTCTCACTAGACGTGGAACTGGAAGGCAGCCACCAACCTCTCTCGATTGACCGAACGAGTACAGGAAAACAGGAAGCTGACGGTGAATACTACGATGGCTGTGTATAGAGCATGCATTGTCAGCACACTACTGTATGATTGTGGGACCTGGACTGTATGCACAAGTCAGGAACGCAAACTCCACGCCTTTCACATGAGATGTCTACGCCGCATCCTTAGGATTGCATGGAAGGACAAAGTGAAAAAGGAATGTGTAGAATCTCCACCGAAACGAGGAGAGAATAACTAAAGTGGTTTGCCCTCACATACCTCCACAGTATAGCTCCTAATTAGATCATAGTACTTGGTTCCAGGCTTCTCTTTCAATGCAGCTGGTTTCATCGCCTTGTTGGCATCATTTAGCTCACAATTGTTTTCCTTGGCATTTGGTGAATAATTAGTTGAGATGCACAGGCAGTCATCCCTGCACAGAATGTGGCATTCTGTTTCTCGGATGACAGTGTACATTTTAAACACGTGACCTTCTAGGGCGTGGTCAAGTACGACATCCTGGTCTTGCAAGAACCTGAAGTTCTGACCGCTTCCTTGGCATTTCTGAGGGGTGGTAAAAGTTGGGTGTAACATAAAGAGCAGGACCATTTGTAATGAAATGACGGTGCAACTCATAGCTTTTCTGCATTGTGAAAGAAGAATACTATTATTAGTAGTATTTTCCCTAAGTTCAAGAAAGTCAATTCTTCCGGCATTCAAATTTTTCGTTTACGTTTAGCAAACTTGCGACTTGCTTGTCCGTTAAAACGGAGTTGTTTCTATTGCACTATCATTTCTTAATTGTGCATAGTTAGTCCTTGTCTAGTGTTTGGATTCCATCCCTTTGTTTTGGTCTGCTAAGAACTATGCAAATTTTACTTTATTTGGCGGTAAACAGTAACCCTCCAATCCAGCTTGCAATAATAATTTCATAGGAAAATGATTAAATATGCCGGTTTCAGCCTCCCGTCTCCACTTTGGTCAAATGAATTAAGCTTATCTGTGGGTTCAACTATATTATAGCTGTTTTTAATTATCATCAAATTGTTGGGATTGACCATGAACACTTTACTTTAAAACAAGCACATGCTATATATAGTTTCCTTTTGGGACAAGTAAACCACAGTTTCATTATGAGTTTATAAATAAAACGACGGATTTAAGGTTTAAGGCTGAAAAGGCTCAAACTCACTGAGATTTTAAGATCTATTAAAACTGAAATGTTACCGTAACTAACGACTTTAAATGTTTGTCAGCAAAAACGCACGAGCAGCTAGGTTACAGAATAGCGATGTTTATGACTTATTAATGACTATTCGTCAAATTAACGTTGGTGCCGAGCAAGACGCGAGAACGAATATCGCAAGTCATTCACTTGGACTTTCGTCGTGTAGTTAGATTTTTTCCAAAAGATTGAATCTCAATAATTATTAATGACTCGTATGAAAATAATACACTGCAAAGATACTAATAAATGTAGTCTTACCCGTTTAATTTCTCCCGGTTGAATTCCTAGCGGCAACTCAAGGGTATTACAACGTGTTGAAACGTTCGCAGTTAAGTCTAACTGACCATCCTAGTCATAACATTACGAATGGCGCCGTGCCATGTTATTTAGGATTTTTAGGCAATCAAATTTTTAGCCAATCAAATCCACGTGAATTTCGTAAATGCTTCGGATTGCGATGGGTAATTAACTATCAGTTGTATGAGGTATTAGCATTTTTTAAATGTGTCGTTAACATTATTACAAGCTATTTAATGAATGCTCTGTGACAGAAACTACAGGAATAAATATAGTAAACCGTACAGAAAAAGATTATTTTTCAGTGACTGGCTGAGAAGAAAATTTGAAAATATATACCAGATCAAAAATTCTACACAGGATAATTGTTATCAATTTACGCCCGCAGTGCATTCGGCGTAAATTATTGTGACGCAACTATTTCAGTGTTGCAATAAAATGGTCTAATGATATACACAATTTGAATATGAAACCCTCCATTGAGTAGATTTTGTTTAATTTGACTGGAGAAATAGATCAGATGACCTCCATTCAAAAACGCATGCTGGATCTAACCTTGCTGTTTTGATACAATACGTTTACACATGTACGATGTATCTTAAAAGACTCCTAAGATATCAGAACTTAATTAAGTTAAAGCTAAAAAATGCAGTAGCAAATTGAATAATGCTCGTCGACTTGCAAGTAAACGTTTTCTGAGAAGTCGTAGTCATATTCCTTGACTATAGTAGATGTAATAGCTAACCATGATAAAGTATATATCTGTATTGTTAGTGGCATTGTAAATTAATAGTGCAATAGGCCATTTTCGAGTTCTCTTGAGCCTATTAATTCTGCTTTCCACATGAATAAAACTCATTTTCATTACAATCCAATCGCTTTGGAATAGATGCTCAAGCGAACTCGGAAATGGCCTATTATTTGTTTCGCAAATAGTGCAACAACGCTGTATCGCATTGTAAGCAATTTTGCGTGTGTTGCAGATAAAAAATAATAAAAAAAACCTCCTAAGGAATTACAATTGTACATTGTTTAAATATTTATAAAAGAAAAGATGGTGGTAAGTTTTAAACGAAAAACAAGATTTAAAATTTTGATTGGCATTTAATGTATTAATTTGCTGGTATAATTTGTTGTCTTTATTCGTCTGTTACACCGACTACTTAAAAACTAAAAGGTCTAGAAAACAGAAGTTTGGATAATTGGCAAAACGGCCACAACGACAATGCGGCAATCCCGAAAGGGAAGTCGATATGTCATCTCTCTGACATTCCATACGTTTCAGAAAAACCGGAGCCAAAACAAATTGGAAATTAAAATGGCATAAAATCGATGTGACGATGAATACATCAATATTTCACAATATTTGCGACTGGTGAAGAAAATAAGCATCCTGTCAATAAAGTATCGTTCTTTTATCTGGTTGAATAGACCAATTTCGTTATATTAAAATTCTAACATGGCACCGAGGCTTAGGAGAATAAAACAAAAGAAATTGTTTATTCATCCCTAAGCCTCGATGCAAAATCTTTTGTTTTATTCCCCCAAGCCTCGGTGACATGTTAGAATATTAATATATCGGAATTGGTCTATTGAATTGCAAACATAAGCACATCACATGCATCACGCTAACAGGTATGAACAAACACTAACGCGAGTGCAGCACTCAGAACAGTTCTCTTTCTTTCCGCAGAATTTGGCCGTTTATTCACTGCATTTATAAATATTGGACAGAGCATATCCTGGGATTATCAATCTTGGCAAAGCTTCATATTGCTGACATTCATTCATTTTTTACTGTTCATGTCACACTTTAATAAAAACAGAGACGTCGTTGCCCAAACAAACGCCTAAGAAGCCTTAACATTTTATGACATAATCACACCTCGTGGAAGACCAAAAATTGAATACAACATTTTAACTCTTTTAACTCTCTAATATTCTTATCAAGTTCTTACACTCCAGCTCGTTATTTTCCAGAAATAATGAGTGAGCGGAGGGCCGGGAACAGTAGAGCGTGGAAATTTTTGACAGAACTATAAGTCATGTAAAAATCTTGTTCAATGGCACCCTTTTCAATATTTCTGCGTCATCGAAATGTGTTCACATTTATTCAAATAAAAAATTTGTTGTCTTGATTCGTCTGCCGGTTACATGTACACCGGCTACCTAAGATGTAAGCGAAACATAATAAACTTGAATAATTATCAATAAAACCGCAATGTCAATGTCGGTAATCCCAACGAGAAAGTCGTTGCCAAAAAATCCCAAAGATAATTCCTTACTTTGGCTTTGCACCCGTTCTAGAAAAACTGTAGCTTTCGTTTTTCTTCTTCTATTCTATTGCAAGACAATAAAGCATGATTACAGCAAGCTACAGGCCATACTTATTAAAATATGATATATCAGGCGTGACAGTGGCCCTTTAAGAGCTTAAACTTTAAGATATGTTAGTATTACCACTCTTTATCTGTTGATGCTACGATGATGGTATCAAACTGAAATATGCGAACTTTCGAACTTTCATTGAGGAATTTTCAATTACAACGTAAGTGCCCCTCTGATGAGGTATGAAGCCATCGGAGGCTGGTCAAATGTACGTTCTTATTAATACGCCCAAAGTAAGAGAGTGAGAGATAACGAACATATGGATTCATGTTGTAATAAATTGGATATTATTATGCATGCGAATTGCGGCATGTGATAGAACGCTTGCCTCTGGATCGCCAAGGGTCTGGATTAGAATCCTGTTCTTGCTTTTAAAAAAACTTTTGAAAAGATTTTCATTGTTTCTTTCTAATATCTTTAGTTGGCATACAGCAGCGGATATTTCAATTTTGTTCGTTCTTTCCAAAGCAGCACACATTTATGATTCAGATTCATCGCCACATTGATTTCACTGAGCCATTTTGGACATCCTGTCCCAACATACCTGTTCTATCTTGTTCCGTGGAATGTTTTTATCAAATTTATTCGTGTATTTGGTGGAATTTGGCGCAATAATATGGACATAAAAACATAAAAATTTTGATAATCAGGCCTAGCAGTGTCCCTTTAAGAACTAGAAAAGGCGAAACCATTGATTGAAAGTCAGAGTATTTGTACACCATTGACCAGTCAGAATCAACAAATCGATTGCTTGTTAAGGCCGCCCAAGCCTGCCAGTAAAAATACAGTGAAATTTAGGCATAACTACAGGTATAAGTCCGTGCTTCAACTTTTTCCTGCCTTACTACATGTATATGGCTATGGGCGTGTGGATCCCCACACTGTAATTTGAGTGTCTTTCAGTCGCCTTTCATTGGCTCTTTGATGTTTTAAAGAATAAAGTATCGGAAAGTAAACGTTATGCTAATCGTAACAGTTCTAGAGAGAAAAAAAAACACAATTCATATCAGCAACCAGATTGGCGGCTACTTAATAAGCTGCAATTTCTATTCTTACTGTTGGCTGTTTTCAAGGTAAATCAAGAATTTCGTTCTTCATCCTGCAAAAATTACCTGTGGATTGGCATTTAAACTTGCGTGGGTTCCTTTAGTTTAACGTGAGCGTGAAGAGCAAAAATTAGTTCAAATTGAACACAAGAAAGCAAAAACCAGGTAAACTATCAAAGCTTCTAGCTGAGTGGTGGAGTTTAAAAGTTGCAGTTGCAATTTGTGAGTTTTTCATTAATTTTCATTAATTACACTGGAAATCCTGTCTCCAGAGCCATCCGCCGGCTAAGAGAAACGAATAGGGCTATTGGGACGAGAATGGGTTTCAGCGTGATCACTCCATGGCCAAAAATTGTGTGTGATAATAACGAGCGTACCAATGTCAAATCGTCAAGGTTTCTTCATAGCCTTTCACTGTTATGCAATAGTTTTGTCGATCGGTGGAAGCAGCTATTATACACCAGAAAAGGAAATTTGTGTTCGTGGTTAATTTCAGCTGAATAATTAAGGTTAGCGATCAAAAACAAAAGCGATAGTCTACCATTTTCACTGTCAATACAACCACAGACTGCCTTTGCGATACTAAGTTATGGGAGGCGAGATTTTGCAAAGGCAAGGGTCGTAAGACAGAGATAGGGGAAAGATGCACTCGTCGCCGAAGGGGAGGTGGGAGGGGCAAGAACGGACCAGAACGGCGTAACGTGGCGAAAGAGACCGAAAACAAGAGGTTTGCTTAAATAAGCAAATGAGTTTCCTGCGGACTCGAATAGCATTGTCTCTTAAACCCTGAGGTGTTACAAGGATACCGACGTTGCGCGCAGGCTAAATCCGTGGTTATTTTGACAGTGAGAATATGTGGTGAATAAACATTGAATTGAATCAAGTGAATTGAAATATGTTAACGGGTATTTTGCGAGCTGTGGAGTTGCGAGTTGTGGAGTTGTTGAGTTGCGAGTTGCGCATTACCTTTTGCAAGCTGTAATATAAGTTAGTTCGGTGGCGCAAAAAAAGACAAATGTAAAAATAGAGGGGAGGACGCGGGGGTGGGGGTGGGGGTGTAAAGTAACATACCGATCAATTCAGTCTGAACTCAATATCCTTTCTCTCGTGCAAAACTCGGGCATTCGAACTTGTGAAAGATGTCAAATTTCATTTTTCGGGTAGGGAATAAACTGATAAAAACTGGGACGTCTGTGCATTTTCCTTTTTACAGGACATATTAATACTATTTACATCACTTAATTTAAAAGAAATAACAAAACAAAAGATAAGAGAAATAAGTGGCGAGGATACCTCAAAAAACCTCAGGGCCTATACTAAGAGGTCCCCTCGTTGATACATAACAAATTCAGACATAATGGATTACTTGACAAGTAGGTTATTTGTTTTATTTTTGCATATTTTAATTTTTGAAAAAATGAAGAAACTTTTTTTTTTAAAGAAGATAAACTGGGAGAGACGGTAACCGAAGATGGCAAAGCATTCCATTTTTTGGCCCTTGGTAAAGTATGGTGAATCGCTTGATATTTGTTCGACAAGCGTCAGGCCGAAGTTGTGCTGAAGCTCTGGTATCATAATTGTGAATTTCATTTTTCGGCGCAGACTTTGCGAAGAAAACACAAGAGCGACGAAAGAAGCTTCTGCCCTACAAGAAACACCTCCAAAAGAAGTTAGGTGACGACAGGAAAGTTTTTATTGTCTATCCTGCTACCGGCTTAAAGTATATCGACGAAGAAGGCAGGCAAAAGACCGTTGGCGAGGAAGACTTGAAAAAGTTAAAAGGCGAAATGACAAAATACATGTAACAAGGTAAAGGAGACTTTATATCAATTGACATTATATCCATCCTATTCCTAACGTAGAATAAGAAGTTACACGTATAGTCTGAAATTGCGTGTTTAGCATCCAGTCAAAAAACGCTAACCTAAATCGGCAACGGTGCGTTTAGGGCCTTTTTGAGCCCGTTTTAGATTATTTGCGTGTATGTTGTTTTTGCATGTTTTTTGTATTTTTCTTTACTGTTTAGGTTTGTTGTTTTTTTTTCTTGCCCAAAATGCTGTCTTTTTGATCTTTGTTTCATATTTGTTCACACCATTAAATATGCAGGCTCTGTGAATCACACATCCGAGCTTTTGATTAATGAAAGCTTTCAAAATCCTAGCCCAATGCAGTCCCTTGAGTGTTACATATTGTATGTACACGCATAATGAGCCCGCTACAGAACGCAAATATTAAATGCGAATCTCTAAATGTTAGAGGTCTAAACAAATCGATTAAACGACGCTCCATTTTTAGGTGGCTGCATAATCAAAACAACCATTTCACATTCCTACAAGAAACCTATAGTTCTAAAGATTGCGCCAAAACTTGGGAAGCTGAATGGGGCGGTAAAGTCTTTTTCAGTCATGGCTCCTCTCACAGCAAAGGTGTCATGATTCTTGTCAATCCAAAAGTAGATTTCAAAATAGAAAAAGTAATTTCTGACAATAATGGTAGACATATCATCTTAGACGCAATGGTTAACGATTCGCACGTAGTTCTTGTAAACATTTACGCCCCCAATGATCTCAATCAACAGCTGGTCTTCTTTAATGACCTCCAACATATTCTTCAGGAATTTGCTCAGGAACACATTATAATAGGCGGAGATTTTAACTGCGCTCTACAAGATAAGGACAAGCAAGGTGGAAATCCAGTTTCAAAAAAAATTCTCGTGATCAAGAAAATCGAAGAAATTATGAATCTTTATAACTTATTCGATATCTGGCGAAATCTAAATCCCGAGACAATACGCTTTACTTGGAGAAACAAATCCCTCAAAATTCAATGTCACCTTGACTTCTTTCTTATCTCCAAAGATCTTGGCGACCTGACCACATCCTGTAAAATATTGAATGCACCCGAAACCGACCATTCCGCAATCTTTTTGCATCTCAAATCAGAGGATCTAAAGCAGGATAAAGGCCCAGGCTTTTGGAAATTTAACAGCTCTCTTTTAGAAGACTCTCGTTATGTGAACAAGCTACGTGAAAATATACGTGAATATAAGGAAAAATACGCCAATGTCGAGGATCTTGGGTTAAAATGGGATTTAATTAAGATGGAAATCCGTGGCTTTACGATCAAATACTCCAAAATTAAAATGAAGAAACGCGAAAGAGAGGAATTGTTGCTGCAAAAGAAGGCAAACAAACTTTTGCAGGACTCGGAAAAAAACCCGAGTGACAAAAGAATTTTAAACGAGCTTTACGCCACTAATTTGCGCCTAAAAGAGATAATGCACCAAAGGACAAAAGGTGCAATTCTCAGAAGTAAAGCACGATGGCACGAGCATGGTGAACGTAACACCAGGTACTTTTTCAACCTTGAAAAGCGGAACCATATCAGAAAAACTGTAACAAAGCTGAAAATTGGTGACAATAAGTATGTTAATGACCAATTTGCCATATTAGAAGAAGAGAAACGCTTTTACGAATCACTTTACATTGAGAATTAATGAAAGCTTTCAAAATCCTAGCCCAATGCAGTCCCTTGAGTGTTACATATTGTATGTACACGCATAATGAGCCCGCTACAGAACGCAAATATTAAATGCGAATCTCTAAATGTTAGAGGTCTAAACAAATCGATTAAACGACGCTCCATTTTTAGGTGGCTGCATAATCAAAACAACCATTTCACATTCCTACAAGAAACCTATAGTTCTAAAGATTGCGCCAAAACTTGGGAAGCTGAATGGGGCGGTAAAGTCTTTTTCAGTCATGGCTCCTCTCACAGCAAAGGTGTCATGATTCTTGTCAATCCAAAAGTAGATTTCAAAATAGAAAAAGTAATTTCTGACAATAATGGTAGACATATCATCTTAGACGCAATGGTTAACGATTCGCACGTAGTTCTTGTAAACATTTACGCCCCCAATGATCTCAATCAACAGCTGGTCTTCTTTAATGACCTCCAACATATTCTTCAGGAATTTGCTCAGGAACACATTATAATAGGCGGAGATTTTAACTGCGCTCTACAAGATAAGGACAAGCAAGGTGGAAATCCAGTTTCAAAAAAAATTCTCGTGATCAAGAAAATCGAAGAAATTATGAATCTTTATAACTTATTCGATATCTGGCGAAATCTAAATCCCGAGACAATACGCTTTACTTGGAGAAACAAATCCCTCAAAATTCAATGTCGCCTTGACTTCTTTCTTATCTCCAAAGATCTTGGCGACCTGACCACATCCTGTAAAATATTGAATGCACCCGAAACCGACCATTCCGCAATCTTTTTGCATCTCAAATCAGAGGATCTAAAGCAGGATAAAGGCCCAGGCTTCTGGAAATTTAACAGCTCTCTTTTAGAAGACTCTCGTTATGTGAACAAGCTACGTGAAAATATACGTGAATATAAGGAAAAATACGCCAATGTCGAGGATCTTGGGTTAAAATGGGATTTAATTAAGATGGAAATCCGTGGCTTTACGATCAAATACTCCAAAATTAAAATGAAGAAACGCGAAAGAGAGGAATTGTTGCTGCAAAAGAAGGCAAACAAACTTTCGCAGGACTCGGAAAAAAACCCGAGTGACAAAAGAATTTTAAACGAGCTTTACGCCACTAATTTGCGCCTAAAAGAGATAATGCACCAAAGGACAAAAGGTGCAATTCTCAGAAGTAAAGCACGATGGCACGAGCATGGTGAACGTAACACCAGGTACTTTTTCAACCTTGAAAAGCGGAACCATATCAGAAAAACTGTAACAAAGCTGAAAATTGGTGACAATAAGTATGTTAATGACCAATTTGCCATATTAGAAGAAGAGAAACGCTTTTACGAATCACTTTACAAATCCCAAAACATAGACAATGACACCTTCCTTGAATCGCCTTTTTTCAAGCCACAAAATATTACACCACTAACACAAGAAGAAATGGAATCATGTGAAGGTCTTCTCTCTGAAGATGAGGGCCTAAATGCAATAAAAAAATTTCAAGAATAACAAATCTCCCGGAACAGACGGGTTTACAAGTGAATTTTATAAATTCTTCTGGCCAGAGCTAAAAGCGGACATGACTTCCAGTTTCAATTACGCTTTCCAAAAAGGAATCCTTTCTATTAGTCAGAGGCGTGGAATAATCTCGCTTATTCCGAAAAAAGACAAGGATAAGACACTTTTGGAAAACCGTAGACCAATTTCATTACTCAACCTTGACTATAAGATTCTTACTAAGGCAATTGCAAAGAGATTAGAGAAAATACTCCCCAAAATAATAAACCATGACCAAACTGGCTACATTAAAGGCCGCTTTATTGGCGAAAACATCAGGCTAATACAAGATATTATGTTTTACACAAAAACCATGGAAAAAACAGGAATCGCAATTTTTCTGGATTTTCGAAAGGCTTTTGACACAATCGAATGGAATTACATCAACGCTGCTTTAAAGCTCTTTAACTTTGGTCCTGATCTGTTAAACTGGTTTGCTATATTATACCACCAAGTCTCTAGCTGTGTTTTAAACAACGGCCACGCGTCGGAATTTTTTCCCCTTCAACGGGGAGTAAGACAAGGTTGCCCGTTATCGGGTCTCCTGTTCGTGATTGGAATTGAGCTTTTTGCCAGGGCCGTAAAAAATGATAGCACTATCAACGGCATAAACGTTGGCCAAAAAGAAATTAAAATCACGCAGTACGCTGATGACACCACGATTTTTGTTCGTGACTGTGAGTCAGTAACTCAATTATTGAAACTTTTAGAGGAATTCAAAACAAACTGTGGACTGGAAATTAATATCTCTAAAACCGAGGCCTTGTGGCTAGGTTCTTGGAGAAACTGCCGAGAAACCCCATACAATTTTAAATGGCCAAAAGAGCCTGTGCAGGCCCTCGGTGTACATTTCTCTTATGATGAACAACACGCGAACAGGCTAAATTTTGAGGAAAAGATAAAAAACATAGAAAAAGTTCTAAACGCGTGGAGGCGACGAAATCTCACTTTGATCGGAAGAATAAAAATTGTCAAGTCCCTGGGCTTATCTAAAATTATTTATAGTACGTCCGTGCTCCCTATCCCCCCACTCTTGGTGGAGAGAATCAATAAACTCACTTTTAACTTCATTTGGGAAGGCAAACCTGCAAAAATAAAGAAGAAAACAATAATTGCCGAAAGGAAACACGGCGGACTGAAAATGATGGATTTTGAAATTATGGAAAAGGCTTTGAAAATAGCCTGGATCAAAAGAATAAAAGATGAAGGTGACGCCTCTTGGAAAATAATTCCGGAGCAAGCTTTAGTTCAATATGGCGGTCTGTCCTTTTTAACAAATTGTGATTACGACTCTAAACTACTCGACCTTAAAAATCTCCCAACTTTTTACCATTTCAGTACTGAGGTACTGGCAAGATTACAAATTACTGACGCCATGTAGCAGAACACCCCCAGAACATGAAATCATTTGGAACAACCAAAACATTTTGGTTGACAAAAAATCATTATTTTACAATAGCTGGTTCCATCATGATATTGTACAGGTCCAGGACCTACTAAATGCAAACCGAGAGTTTCTGTCTTTGGCCAACTTCAAACAAAAATTTAACATCGATACACCATTCACCTTGTACCACGGTCTTATAAAAGCTATTCCAAACAAGTGGAAAAGGTCAATCCGGAATTCAAACGAACCAATACAAACTGCTTCTCCTGAAACTTCCATTTCATTAACAAATCCCAGCACTCGAACTGCATACAAAAATATCCTTAAAAAAACTTTTATACCGCCGACAAATGAAAACAAAATTCTAGATTACGGATTCACCAAAGAGAATATTCACGACGTCTACTTGCTTCCTTTCTCAGTTACCAAAGAAACGAAGCTTATTGCCTTCCAGTATAAAATAATACATAATATTTTGCCATGTCGCTCCAGTTTATTTCGCGCCGGCCTTGTAGATGATGATATATGCTCATTGTGCAAGTTAGAAAAACAATCGCTTGTTCACATGTTATACAATTGCAGCGAATCGCTCCTCTTTTGGGAAAAATTTACGCGATGGTGGGAAGAAAAAATTTCTGAAACAATTGTCCTATCTGCAAATGTGATTTTATCTGGCTGGCACCAAAATGCGAACAATAAGAGAGTGCTCAATTACATCCTTATCATTGCCAAATATCACATTTTCACAACAAGTGTCTGCGATGACAGGCTGAGCTTTGATTGCTTTCTTCTACGTTTAAAAAACAAGTTAGATATCATGCGCACAATAGCTATAAAAAACAAGTCTCTAAATAAATTCGAAACGACTTGGGCACCCTTTTTGTAATTTATTTAGTTTATTTACCTATTTATTTGTTCTCTATACTACAAATACTGTTCAAACTTCATATCTTAATATATATATTTATATTTTTGTTTTTGTACGTGTACCTAATTATATAATTAATTAATTATGTGTAAAATGTGGATATTAAAGACATTTAAATAAAAAAAATAAAAAATAAAAAAAATAAAAAAAAAAAAATAATTGTGAATTTGACTATTTGACAGAAACAAATTTAGAAAATCAGACGGTAACAAACGATGGTGATAGGAAAACATGAATTTCGCAACATAAAGAGAATTCACCTGGGAAATATCTAAGATATTCAGTTGTGCGAATAAAGGTGCAGAATGGGCACGAAAATCGGAATTTGTTATGACAGCTCGCTTTTTAATTATGATTGACAGATAAGTAGGACTACACAATCTTATATATTAATTTCGCTTTAATTTTCGTCATTGAATTGTACACAGCATGAAAAGATAACTTTACTGGAGTAATCGTCTTTTTAAGTTGCTTTACGTAGCGCTACCTTTACTATTATTAAAGCTGACATTTATGCCAGCTTTACACTCATAACTGAAGCTTGAGTAAAAGCACTAAAACATTAACAAGTAACTTTAACAAGATTTAATTCATAGCGCAAAGTTTGAAAAGATTAAAGCCAACTTTAATTTTGCGTAAATCTCTATTTTGTTCTTTTAGTGATACATCACATTTTGGCAGCATTCGCTTCCCCAACCCTCAGTCAACCAGATGGACAGAGAGTCAGTCAGTCAGATAGTCAGATAGCCAGAGAGTCAGTCAGTCAGTCAGTCAGTCAGTCAGTCAGTCAGTCAGTCAGTCAGTCAGAGAGCCACTCAGTCAGTCAATCTGTCACTCAGTCAGTCAGTCAATCAGATAGCGAGAGATTCAGTCAGTCAGTCAGTCAGATAGCCAGTCAGTCAGCCAGTTAGTCAGCCGTCTGCCAGTCAATTAGCCAATGAATAAACGAATCGATCAGTCATCCAATCAGTTGAAAATAACATAGATAGATAGAAACTTTATTAAAGTGTCATATAGCCGGGGAAAATGTCATGCTTATAAGGGGACACAAAAAGTGAAAGTCCATTACAGAAACGCGCCCATTGAAAAGCATTGATCGGTAGAAATGCAAATTAGCCACAAACGAGACACGGGGCATGCGTAACCTTAGGCCGGCCTGTCAGTCAAACTGTCAATCAAGTATTCCCCTGTTTAGGACGACTTGACTTATTTTGCGGTCTATTCCCCACCCCCAGGGACACGGAAAAAGACAATTCCCCACCCACGGGACTCCTCGTCGACCACAAGTGCATCATTATGTGTACAAAACCAAGATAAAAATACTTATTTCTGTAAAATTAGCAAAATAAGACGTTTTTTGTAGACCTAAACTTTTCTGAAAGCTACTGCGAAGTCCCTCGCTTCTCACGACTTGGCCACTTGTTATCGCGAATTCGTCCTTAATAAAGTTATAAGGGCCGACTTGCATTTGTTGCACGGCTACTCACGAATTTGAAAGCTTTTCTAGACTGTATATATATCATGAATCAGAGACTACATATATAGCATAACAAATCATGAAGACTACATGTCATAAAGAAAACTGAAGAAAAATATCTAACCCGTACGTCTCGCCACTTCCTCGAAAGAATAGGAAAGAAAGGAGCTTGTAACAAGCGAACAGAACAATAAAGGGAAAGTAAACAAGCTTCAAAAGCATATTTAAATTATAAAAAAATATTCTTCTCTAACTAGACGGCTACAATTTTTACAGGTTTTCCCTGGTAATAGGCAGTCTCCTTCGTGTGGTACGGTACAATCGTGTCTACCGATATGATGGTGACGTACTAGGAAGAACATCGAGAAATTACTTTAGATTTGTCCCACTCCCACCATGGACGAGACCGCTTAAAACAACCCCCCACCCCCGGGCCGAAAGGGTTGGACTTGTTCCGGGGGTTGCTCGAAGAATTGAGCGACGCATAAGAGTTTCCTTGAAAGTTCACGGATTGTTTACGCCTAACAGTACCTGCCATGTGAATCTGTTAACGAAAGCGAGTAGAGTGACGGCTTCTGCTGATAGTCACTTTGTCCGTGAAAACAGAAGGCCATTTTATAACTAGCCAGAATGAGTAGTATGTAGCAGACGAAATAACATTTATGTATTTAAACTATCAACTCAAATCAGGGAGCCGATGAAAGCCTCCAATCACTGTCATAATTGACCTTCGCCGATGAAACGTTTCTAATTGCACCAGTTTAGTCTATTGTGTTTTAAAAGACTCAATGTGAAAATTTTTTACTCCCTAATGGATCAAAAGAAACCGCAATCGGCAGCAGGCTTTACAAAGAAAAAGAATGGAAGCAAGCACACTACTGTCGTTACTATTGGTTTACAACATACACCCATTTAGTACTGCTTCGTCATGTATTACTACTATACCCGGCTACTGCATTACATATTACAGATCACCACTAAATTATCACCGGCTCGTGTTGGCTTGAATTTATCACCTGATGCAATAGTTTTCATCGAGCTTCGTTTACTAATAATTCAAGATACGAAGTTTAAGGAATATTCGACCAATTAAAATAATTTTTAACTAACCAACCCACAATCACAAGCTAGTGTGTTTATCGCAAGGAAAAATACTTTTAAAAAGTTTCACTGCAATGCGCGTTGAATGAACCTGATAATAATTACTAACTTGTCAAATTCAAATTCTTCGGGAAAAACGTTTTGAGATGTGTGGACTCCGTTTAATTTTAAAACAAACAACAATTAATTTGAAACGTTTCAGCTCACTAATTGCAGCACATGCTTGACTTTGAAACAAAGACCATTATTAATTTTAAGCAAGCCTTGCAGCTTGAAAGTAATGACTTAGGACTTCTCAGATTTCCAGGGACATATCTTAGTCCATAACGAACCAATCGAGAGTGTATTGTAAACTAACTTTTCAGACTGAGCTTTGCAAACTTAAGTTGCAATAATGCCCGAAAAAGACCTTTTAGCAAGAAAAGCTGTGCCAAGAAATGATGATATTCGATATCTACTGCAAAAATAAATTATATATTTAATTATTTTATTGCTGTTGCATGGACACTCGCTAATGACCTTCAAAGATTCCTTTATTAGCTGAGCATGCAATGGCGTATAAAACATTTATGATATACGGAAAGATTAAAGGACCAGATTAAACAGCTGCATGCAGCTCATTTTCGAAAATATTCAAGGCGATGTTAACTTTTTTCGTAATAGTTTGAAAAATATATCAAAAAATAAAGATGTTTGTAAATCTTTTGAAAATACTCAGTTGCGGTGGAGCGAGCCCAGCGAGAGAGCGAAAATCGAGATTTGACGGAATGTACTGCGCGGCGAACAGAATGCATTGCGCTATGTTGGTTCTTCGCTTTGAGCAAAAGAAGGGGAAACTGTCATCGAACTTCTTTTCGGTGATCTTCGACGTTCAGGACCTTTGCGTGAGTGTTGAAGATACAAAACGCGAAGGGCAAACTGTCATCCGTCTTCTTTTCGGCAAAATTCGAAATTCAGGATCTTCAGTGGCCGTGTCTTCAAGAGCGATTTTTCAAGTCGCTTAGCGAGTGACAACTGGAAATACCGTCAGAGTGGGAATCTTTGAACTTTGAATAATGTCATTACAGGAAACATATTTATTCACTCAAGTTAATAAAAGTCCAACAATTTTTGGCGTCATGGTCGCACGGAAGTTCTAGGACAAGTACAAATCGTTCGAGGAAACAAGTGTGGACAATGGAAGTTGAGGGCAATAAAATGTAATACAGAGTTCCCTTTGCCAGTTAAGATTGAAGGACCTGGAAGGGATCGCAAACTTTCTTCAAATTATGGTCCTTGATTTGGAAGCTGAGCGATTGGATTTTCTGGTCGAAAAACGCCTCGGTGTTGAAGGAGTTCCAAATTTGAGCTGTTGAACTTTTTCTTTGCAATTAGATGTAGAGTAAACAACAAACGTGAAATTCTTCAAAATCGGAACGACAGTAGAAAGCAGGTAATACACATTTACGTTTATCCAGCAAGTATTTTTTCATATTTTCGTAATATTATTAAATTCTGCGAACCATCCTGTAAATCTCATACATTCGCTATGAAAATAATGCACTGCAAATATACTAGTAAATATAGTCTTACCCGTTAAATTTCGCCTGGTTGATTTCCTAGCGGCAACTCAAGAGTATTACAACGTGTTGAAACGTCCGCAGTTAAGACTAACTGACGATCCTAGTCATAACATTTCGAATGGCACCGTGCCAGGTTATTTAGGATTTTTAGCCAGTCAAATTTTTAACCAATCAAATCCACGTGAATTTCTTAAACGCTTTGGATTGCGATTGGTAATTAATTATCAGTTGTACGAGGTATTAGCACTTTTTAATGTGTCGTTAACATTGTTAATGAATGCTTTGTGACAAAAACTACAGGAGTAAATAAAGTAAACCACAAAGAAACAGATTCCTAATACTTTTAGTGACTGGCTGAGTAGAAATTTTGCCAATATATACCAGATCAAAAATTCTACACAGAATAATTGTTACCAATTTATGCCCGAAGTCCCTTCTGGGTACATTAATGTGACGTAACTATTTCAGTGTACAGACTACAAAATGGTCCAATGGAAAACACAATAGACCAATTCCGATATATTAATATTGTTTCATGTCACCGAGGCTTGGGGGAATAAAACAAAAGATTTTGTATCGAGGCTTAGAGATGAATGAATAATTTCTTTTGTTTTATCCCTCAAGCCTCGGCGCCATGTTAGAATTTAAACATATCGGAATTGGTCTATTTGAATGCGAATCCCTCCATTGAGCAGATTTTGTTTAATTTGACTGGAGAAATAGATTAGATGACCTCCATTCAAAAACGCAGGCTGGATCTAGCCTTATTGTTTTGAAACAATACGTTTGCACACGTAAGATGAATCTAAAAAGACGCCTAAGATATCAGAACTTAATTAAGTTAAAAACAAAAAATGCAGTGGCAAATAGACCAATTCCGATATATTAATATTCTAACATGTCACCGAGGCTTGAGGGAATAAAACAAAAGATTTTGCATCGAGGCTTAGGGATGAATAAGTAATTTCTTTTGTTTTATCCCCAAAGCCTCTACGCCATGTTAGAATTTTAATATATCGGAATTGGTCTATTGAATAATACTCGTCGACTTGACTAAATAATGTAGATAGTGTACGTAAACGCTTTCTGAGAAGTCATAGTAATATTCAGTAACTACTGACAGTAGATGTTTTATAGCTAGCCATGATATAAGATTTTAAAGTTTATATCTGTATTGTTATGGTATTGCTGGCCATTTCCGAGTTCTCTTGAGCCTCTGTTTCAAAGCGAGTCTAAGTGCGAAAGTTTTGTGATAGTAATTAGTTCTGCTTTCCATATGAATAAAACTCATTTTCATTACAAAGACTTTGCACTTCGAATCGCTTTGAAATAGAGGCTCAAGCGAACTCGGAAATAGCCTATTATTTGTTTCGCAAATAGTGCAACAACGCGGTATCGCATTGAAAGTAATTTTTCGTGTGTTGCAAATAAAAAAAAAATTAAAACGTATAAAATAACTTTTGTCTATTTTAGTATGTTGAATTGCTGTTCAAAGGGAAGCTCAATGTATGCATCAAGAATACGAGGAATGAGCGAGAATCAGTTGCATTCACCACATCAATACTGATGCCCCAGGATTAGCTTTCTTGGCAACGCTTCACATCACTGACATTTCACGCTTTTTCCAAGAACAGAGTTGTCGTTGCCCAAAGAAAGACCCCGCGCGAAGCTTGAAAACCCGTTTCTTCATTCGTGGTATAAGTAATCACATCTCGATGTGGGTCGAAAATTACATCCACCATTTTAACTCTTATTTCAAAATGAAAGTATTCGCAATTCCCTACGTGTATCGGTCCTTGTCGTTGAGATGAACCAGAAATAAAGGAAACCTTCTACGGAATTATAACTGTACATTGTTTAAATATTTATAAAAGCAAAGATGGTGGCAAGTTTTAAACGAAAAACAAGAATTAAATTGACTGGCATTTAATTATATTTGTACTTCAAATGGACCTTAATTAAGCCACAATGACAATGCGGCAATCCCTAAGGAGAAGTCGATATGGCCCAACCAGTAAATAAGCTGAATACAGTTTAACAAAGGCAGTCATCTCTCTAACATTCCATACGTTTCAGAAAAACCGGAGCCAAAACAAATTGGAAATTAAAATGGAATAAAATTGATGTGACGATGATACATCAATATTTCACAATATTTGCGACTGGTGAAGAAAATAAGCATCCTGTCAATAAGGTATCGTTTTTTTTGGCTGGTTGAATTGAATGCAAACATAAGCACATCACATGCATCACGCTAACAGGTATGAACAAACACTAACGCGAGTGCAGCACTCAGAACAGTTTTCTTTCTTTCCGCAAAATTTGGTGCATTCACTGCATTTATAAATACTGGACAGAGCATATCCAAGGATTAGCAATCTTGGCAAAGCTTCGTATTACTGACATTCATTCACTTTTTGCTGTTTATGCCACACTTTTATAAAAACAGCGATGTCGTTGCACAAACAAACGGCTACGAAGCCTTAACATTTTATGACATGTTGAATACATAATCACACCTCGTGGAAGGCCAAAAATTGAATACAACATTTTAGCTCTTGCTTTGTAACACCCCTCTGTAACAGACTCACTGAAACCCTACCCAGTGGATTATTTTCCCTTACCCAGCGGAAATTTAGTCTCCCCAGTACCCAGTGAATATTTTGATTTTGCCCAGTGACTGTGCAGTGTGACCCAGCGCATTTTGTTTGCAAAAATAATAGTAAATAAGCAAAATAAAACTGAAAACGAGCGGACCCAGTGGGAAGTTAGCCAACCCGGTGACTTTTTCCCGAGAACCCAGTGAGGTTAAAAATTCCACTGGGTCTGTTACAGCGGGGTGTTTTATAAGGTCAACATTCTTATCAAGTTCTTACGCTAGAGCTCGTTATTAACCAGAAACAATGATAAGCTCCGAAGGAACGATAATTGTAATTTTATTTCAAATAATTATTGAAGTAAAGAGGGTGCAGTGGCAATGTTAAAAGAACTATAAGTCATTTAAAAATCTTAATCGATAACACCTTCTTTTATTTCTTCGTAATCGAAATGTGTTCACATTTATTCAAATAAATATTCGTCTGCCGGTTACATGTATGTAGGCTACCTAAGATGTATGCGAAAACAAAAGCTTGAATAATTATCAATTAAACCACAATGCCAATGTCGGTAATCCCAACGAGGAAGTCGTTGCCAAAAAATCCCTAAAGAGAATTATTTCTTTGACTTTGCACCCGTTTTAGAAAAACTGTGCCTCACAGTGAAATCGATGTGATGACAAATATATATCTGAATCATAAATGTGAGCTGCTTCGGAAAGAACGAACAATAATAAAATATCCGCTGCTGTATTTCAACTAAAGATTTTAGAAAGAAGCAACCTTCAAAGGGCAGTTTCAAGCAAGAGCAAGACTCTCCCTTGGCGATCCAGAGGCACACGTTCTACCACATCCCGCAATTCGCATGCGTAATAATATCCAAATTATTACAACATGATTCCATGGGTTCATTATCTCTCACTCTCTTACTTTAGGCGTATTAATAAGAAGGTACATTTGACCAGCTTCCGATGGCTTCATAGCTCATTAGAGGAGCGCTTGCGAACTGTCTAATCCTTCCCTACCAGAGGATAGCGACATATTTTCTCAAATTATATGTATTTGATAGCCAGAAAAATGAAAATGCTACACTTGACTCAAAAGATTATATTAAATATATTGGCGTTTTAATTAATAAACATCCTTTCTGGAATTCCATATCGACACTATCGCCAGTAAAATTAGCAAAACTGTTGGCCTGATTGCCAACCTAAGCCACTTCATACCAAGATGTATTCTTTCAAATATTTATCAGTCGTTAATCCATCCCTACTTAACTTACGGACTTGCTTCTTGGGGCCAGTTCCTGAAGATGTATCTCAATAAAATTTTAATTCTTCAAAAAAGAGCCCTTCGTATGATATATTTTGCTGCTTAGACGCGATCATGCTATTCCTCTTTTTACCGACGCGAATGTTCTTCCTCTGTCGTTTCTAACTTGATGCATGATGTCAATAATAACAACGCTCCTCTAAATATCTTGAAATTATTTAAAAAAACCTTAAGCATACGTTCGTACAATACGCGATCATCTTCCTCCGGGAATTTCTACGTACAAAGCACTAGGTTAGAGATATATAAGCGTTCTTTTTCAAGATTTGGCGTAAAACTATGGAATGAGATACCGTGTAGCTTACGTAATCTACCCAAGAAGGAATTCAAAAGAGAAATTCGCCCACTTCTCCTACAAATATTAGTAAAAGAAAATGATTGTATTGAAACACCTACCATCATACAAAAAGTTGGACTGGCTAAATGGAATGTTTATGTATTTAAAGTTTCAACTGATTTTCCTCTCGAAATTCTAACTCTGCATCACTTTGTCTAAATGTAATAATATAAATTTAAAATTTATCTATGTAACAGTACTTGTAAAAACCTAACCCTCAGTTGTTCTTCTGTCCCGCCTAGATTAGCTGTTGCTACCCGCGGGACAGTGCAATTGATAAAGTCACTATTCATAATAAAGTGTTGTTGTTGTTGTAATTGAAAATTCCGCAATGAAAGTTCGAAAGTTCGCATATTTCAGCATGTTTCAATAAGTATGGCCTGTAGCTTGCGTTAAACGTGCATTATTGTTTTGCAATAGAAGGAGAAAAATGGTAAAAGTTATGAAAGCAGGGAAATATAAGCTAAGAAGAAAAACTAACTGTTAAGAGATTCACCAGACATCCTGTCCAGAAATCAATTTTTATGAATTACGCAACTCGCAACTCAACAACTCCACAGCTCGCAAAATACCCGTTCCCATATTTAATTACAATTGACAAATAAGTAGGACTACACAATATAAATTTTGAGCTTATTATCTTAATATTAATTTTTTCTTTAAATTTCGTCATTGAATTGTACACAGCATGGAAAGATCACTTTACTGCAGTGTAAAGCCAACTTAAAGCTGGCGTTATCGTCTTTTTGAGTTGCTTCACGCAACACTGCCTTTACTTTTTTAAAGCTGACATTTATGCCAGCTTTACACTCATAACTGAAGCTTGAGTAAAGGCACTGAAAGTAACTTTAACGAGGTTTAATTCATAGCGTAAAGTTCGTAAAGCCAACTTTAAGGACGTTCGGGCAAAAATGAAAAAAATGACTTGCGGTCAGCGGTGATCTGGTCAAGATGGACGAGATTTTGTAAGCTCCGCCTGTAAATCTACAATGCCTCCTAAAGTATCAATTCTTAAACAGGAGAATGCAAACCTACGAGCAAATGTGGAATCATATACTCAGGAAATTGCCGCACTCAAAGCACTTATCGAGCAACAAGAAGCTCGATCAGCATCGCATCACGAAGAACCGCCTGAAGGCTGCACTACTCAGGCTTCTACCAATGTGACAACGGAAGAGGAACATACTCTGTCTTATCTAAGTAAGGAATATCACGATCTTAACGGCTTCAGAACGGCAGTTAAAAAGGAACTACAGCGTCTCGGCAAATGCGTATCTGAGCCTTTCTGTGAAGGTACGTTGACAACGTAGCGAAGACGATTGACGAGTTCCAAGCTTATAGCTATCGCTACAACATAAAGATAGTTGGCGTGCCGGAAAAGGGAACTAACGAATCTGCAGATGAAACTAGCGGAACATGTGTAACCTTATTCAGAGAAATGGGTGTAGATGTCTCGATAAACGATATCGACACAGCCCATCGAGTTCCTGGCAGAAATAATTCAAGCAAAGATCCCAGACCAAAGGCTATAATCTGTAAATTTGTCCGTCACCTCGCAAGAGACAAAGTTATGGCCAAACGAGCCGATGCCAACAAAGCTAATCCTCCTGCCCTTGGCTTCAGTGAGAACGTATCTCTTACCGCCGTTAGAGTGTTTGAACATCTCACACCGCGACTTAAAGGAGTTCTCTATGAAGCAAACAAATTCAAGACCCAGTTCCATTTCAAGTATTGCTGGGCCAAGAATGGTGCTATTTATCTTCGCAAAAGTGATGAATCAAGAGCCATTCGGATTAAGGATGTCAGTGACCTCACCGGAATTCAAAGAGGAAGATAAGTTATCCTTCTTTCATTCCTAATTTCGCTTTGTAAATTGTGATCACCATTGCAATGACTTCGAAATCGCTATTTCGCGAACTGCCTTATGTCAGTGAGAGTGACATTGTTTCATATCATGGCCAGTTTAATAACGTCATAAACAATAGCTTGCCTTCTAAGAAGTATCTAGATAAACTTTCAAGTCTATATGACTTTGATCTGTTTTCTTTAAACATACAAAATGGCCTAAGCCCCAATTCTGATATGTTTTATGAAAGTATTAATAGCCATTATTATTCGCCACATAGCTTCAATCTCTTAAAAAATAAGCTACCTTGCAACGAAAGCAATCTCTCTTTGCTCCATAATAATGTAAGAAGCCTAAGACAAAACCTTGAAAATCTGTAGATGCATTTGTTAGACGAACTGAATTATAGTTTTTCTGTAATTGGAGTTTCTGAAACTAAAATAATTACAGTCGACTCTGTAAACTTTGGCACGTCTATACCTGGCTATAGCTTCTGGAGGTGTTGGCATGTATGTCAAAGACAACCTGAATTATACGGTTACTGACAAAAACTTCCAACGAGGCATTCCAAGCTTTGGATTTCTCGGCAGCCAAACATCATCTGTGGTGTGCTGTATAGACAACATAACTCTCCACAACAATTCTTGGACTATTTTGATGAAACACTGGAAAAGTTCAGCGCTTTAAATAAACCCACTTTTATCATGGGTGATTTCAATATAAACCTCCTTGCTGTTGAAACATGTAATTATGCACATAAATTGCTTCTCTCATTACAAAGCTATTCATTAATTCCAACAGTTGACAAACCGACGCGAGTATATAATAACACAGACTTGTGTCCAATTTGCCACCATCTAATCGTCATTTTAGTGAATACCTACGTGGAAATTACGAGAAGTCGTTCCTTTTTGATCCAGTTACACCAACTGAGATTGAGAGGGAGATACTCTCTATCCCTCTCAATAAGGCGCATGGTTTGTATTCCTGCCCGAATCGCATTCTTCGCTCTGCCAGACATATTCTGTCTATCCCATTGGCGAAACTAATCAACTTGTCAGTTACTTCAGGAGAGTATCCCTCTAAATTGAAACATGCTAAAGTCATTCCATTCTACAAAGATGATGAGACTGACCCGACCAACTATAGACCGATATCTTTATTATCTAACTACAATCGTATCTTTGAGAACATAATGTTTAACCGATTAAAAGCGTTTATTGATAAAAATGACATTCTTTATAGATCGCAGTATGGTTTTCGAGATAAACATTCTACTCAACATTCAATACTTGATATCGTCGACTCCATACAAAGGAACATGGCCAATAAACTATTTTCATGTGGTATTTTTATCGACTTAAAGAAAGCCTTCGATACAGTTGATCATTCAATCTTGCTCAACAAATTAAATCACCATGGAGTCCGAGGCATTGTAAACGATTAGTTTTCATCATACCTATTTAAGCGCACTCAAACAACTGAGATCAACTCGTTTATCTCTGATAAGGAAATTGTCCCATGTGGTGTTCCACAAGGCTCAGTGCTGGGTCCTCTTCTATTTCTGATATTTTTTAATAATATTCCAGACTCTTCACAGAAGTTAAATTTTGTTCTATTTGCGGATGACACCAACATGCTTTATGCTGATAAGCATCCCAAGTCCCTCGGGGAGACCGTAAATAAAGAGCTGAAAAATGTATGTGAATGGCTACATGTAAATAAGCTTACACTTAATATTAAGAAGTCTAACTTTGTTATTTTTCGACCTACACAGCGATCGCTAAACTATGGATTAAACTCAAAGTAATAGACAACAGCACCAACACACCGTCAGGTCTAGAACGTAAGGAATATGTTAAGTACTTAGGTGTTCTGATTGACACCCATTTGTCCTGGAAATAACACGTAGACTATATCGCCCTGAAGATTAGTAAAATTGTTGGAGTAATATCTCGTCTAAGACACTTCGTTCCATTCTGTACTTTGAAAAGCATATATCAGTCCCTCATACTTCCCTACTTGACATATGGTTTGACTGCTCACCTTAATAAATTATTGTTACTTCAAAAACGTGCACTACGTTTGATGTATTTTCTAAATCCAAGATCTCATCCTATTCCTTCTTTTATTTCTTCAAAAATATTACCCATTCACCTGCTGTACTTTGAAGCTATCTTACACTCGATGTATGACGTTTCTAATAACTTTGCTCCAAAAGATATTTCTGATAAATTTATCAAGACCAGCATGATTCATACATATAACACGAGGGCTGCATCTTTTGGCAAATATCATATTAAATTTCACGTTTAAATCACCAGCGGAATTCTTTCACATGCTTTGGCGCAAAAACATGGAATTGTCTCCCATCTCGAGTATGTAATCTACCTAAACTGGCGTTCAAGAAATCAATTCGCAACGCTTTATTCGCAGCTTTAGAAGGAGAGGATATTGAGGCACCTAACTTACTATCCAAAATTAATTTATATATTACATACCTTTGTGTAACAATTCACTGTTAATCTCTTCGCCTGTTTAGTTTGCTTAGTTTATTAAGCTACCTATTACCAATCAATTGTAACCATAATTATCTCCGGATGCTAATGATTGTATTTTACCTATAGTTTATTCCTGTCATTGTCCATAGTCTATTATTTGAAGCTTACAAATTGGTTTATTTTGTTCTTTTCTTTTTCTCCCTGCACAACTCGCTTCGACTAGCTTACGCTATATACGAGTTGTACATGTTCTTCTTTTAATTGTTTAATATTAATAAAGTTTTTATTGTTGTTGTTTACCATTGATTTTTTTCGGAACTGACTCTCAGCACTGTAAGATAATGAGTAACTGATGTCAGAAATGCAAAACAAATGGGGGTCACCGACTTCGTTGTGGAGATAACATGCCCAGAAGAACACCCTAAATCTGAAAACTCGCGCTTCCTTAGCGGATACGGCTACAGTGTCTGTAAGCACAAAAATATTGCAGAATTGAAATGAACGTATGTCTGTCAAATGTTGTTTAAATGGACACATAAAGTGAATTTATTCAATTGGTGTGGTTCCTTAAAGAAAAAATTCGCATTTAGCGGCCACATTTCCACTCATCTAACAGCCCCAAGATGGCAGGATTCGTTGTCCTGTGGGCAGAAAACTTCCCACATTTATTTTTTGTTCATTTTCTGAATATCTGCCGAGAATTATAAATAAACTAAGTTCATGGAAAAAAGAAATTATGGGTCACCGACCATTTGAGAGAGTAAACTACCTTATACATTTCCCAAAATTTTTCATTGTTTCTTTTACTGCTTTTGATCGCAATAAAGTTAACCAGGATTTGAAGATTTCTTCAATTTCACCTATGTGCTTATCTGACCGTGTTTTTGACATTTTCTTTAAATTTGTGCCCTGTTTTTAACTGATTTTAACTTTTGCTGACTGTTCCATTGTTTGTAAAGGAACGTTCCTCGAGTATCGATTGTTCCTTATTTTTGGGTTCCTTTTGACCTTAAGAGGACCAGCTTTTTTACAATTTAGGATCAAAATGTTCTCTTTCAAGGAAAACAAGAACATTTTGTTCCGAGTTCACAACTGTGAATGGAACAAATTGTTCCCAAATTGACGATTTAGGACTGTTTTGTTCCGAGTTCCTATCTGTGAATGGAACAAATTGTTCCCAAATTAATGATTTAGGACTGTTTTGTTCCGAGTTCCGATCAGTGATTGGAACAAATTGTTCCCAAGTTGATGATTTAGGACTGTTTTGTTCCGAGTTCCGATCAGTGAATGGAACAAATTGTTCCCAAATTGATGATTTAGGACTGTTTTGTTCCGAGTTCCTATCTGTGAATGGAACAAATTGTTCCCAAATTAATGATTTAGGACTGTTTTGTTCCGAGTTCCGATCAGTGAGTGGAACAAATTGTTCCCAAATTGATGATTTAGGACTGTTTTGTTCCGAGTTCCGATCAGTGATTGGAACAAATTGTTCCCAAGTTGATGATTTAGGACTGTTTTGTTCCGAGTTCCGATCAGTGAATGGAACAAATTGTTCCCAAATTGATGATTTAGGACTTTTTTGGTCCGAGTTCCTATCTGTGCATGGGACAAATTGTTCCCAAATTGGTGATTTAGGACTGTTTTGTTCCGAGTTCCGATCAGCGCATGGAACAAATTGTTCCCAAATTGATGATTTAGGACTGTTTTGTTCCGAGTTCCGATCAGTGCATGGAACAAATTGTTCCCAAATTGATGATTTAGGACTGTTTTGTTCCGAGTTCCCGTCTGTATGTGGAATACATTGTTCCCAAATTGATGATTTAGGTCTTTTTTGTTCCGAGTTCCTGTCTGTGCATCGTTCCCAGATTGACAATTTAGGAACTATTTTATGATCGTTTTGTTCCGAGTTCCTATCTGTGTGTGGAACACATTGTTCCCAAATTGATCATTTAAGACCGTTTTGTTCCGAGTTCCCATCTGTGCACTGTTCCCAGATTGACAATTTAGGAACAATTTTATGATCGTTTTGTTCCGAGTTCCTGTCTGTTCGTGGAACACATTGTTCCCAAATTGATGATTTAGGACTATTTTGTTCCGCGTTCGTATCTGTGTGTGGAACACATTGTTCCCAAATTGATCATTTAAGACCGTTTTGTTCCGAGTTCCCATCTGTGCACTGTTCCCAGATTGACAATTTAGGAACAATTTTATGATCGTTTTGTTCCGAGTTCCTATCTGTTCGTGGAACACATTGTTCCCAAACTGATGATTCAGGACTAGTTTGTTCCGAGTTCCTATCTTTGAATGGAACGGTTTGTTCCCAAATTGATAATTTAGGACTGTTTGTTCCGAGTGGAACGTTTTGTTCCCAAATTGGAATTTTAGGAACAAATTAAGGCCATGCAGATTTGATCTGAATCCTGTTTGTTCACGGACCATTTAGTTCCTAAATTGGATTGTCCTTTTGAAGGAAGACAATTGCAAACATTAGGGCTCGCACAGACTTGTTTGGGTAAGTTGAATACGGTTTTACTCACATATGCTGTTCATGAATTTTGCTCAATAGTAATAGGGACAGGCAAGCGTGGGCATGTTTTAGGCAGGTTTAAGCATGCATGGAGTTCTTTTAGCTGTCATTCGTTCCTTGCTCTCGGCTAGGATGTAAAAGCGACCGTCTTGGACAAATGCTTTTCAAAGGGAAAAATGAGCAAAAAGAGCAAAGTCAATTGGTCAGATATCGATGGCGCGTCGCCAAAACCGAAACGGCTTCACTTGGAAAAGGATGAAACCGACAATTTGTATCATTGTCCAATACAAGAGTGTGACCATGATGGATTTCAAAGTCAGAGAGGGTGTAGAAAACATGTTAACACCAAACACAGTTGGTTCATTTATTTTGACCAAAAACCTGACCTGGAAGGACTCGTCACAAGTTCCAAGGCAGATTCCGATGGTGGTAAATCGAGTAAAATGACAATCCAGACTGGGCGAATATTGCCTTCATTTTCGACTTCCTGCCAGATTGGCGAATCATTCACGAAATGGTTGACTGGAAGTGGTGGTGGTTGCAAGAAAGATCACGTGGCCCAGCAGATAGTCAAGAGGTGTTTCAAATTTCTCAAATTTTGCTGCGAAGATGAAGAGGAATTGAGCTTTAAAGTGGTGAACTTCAGCCTGTGTTCTCATAGTCTGTTGTTCAAGTTTATCGACTACTTGCAAGATGAATGCAAGCTCGGACACGGTGGACGATTGGGCTACATTGATGCCATCTCTGAATTAATCGACTTCCAAAAAATAAATGGCGCATCAGACGCAGTTCTTCGGAACTTATCCTCAACGGAGTTGTACCTCAAAAGAGTGCGCAAGACAGTGGCAAAGATGATGAGACTGCAATGGACGCAAGATCTAGACATCGAAACTCTGGATGCCAAGGGTCACTGGGCAACCATGGAAGAACTGCTAGAAGTGGTGACATTTCATTTGCCGCGTTACGAAAACACCGTGAAGACGTGCAAAACTACTCCAGGTGAAGTTAATTCCTCGGACTTAACATTTGCCACGAAATTTGTGGCAGTATATTTGTTCATCAAGGTGAAGGGATCTCGGCCTATGACTTATCAGTACTTGACAGTGGACATGGTTAAAACAGCGAAGGAGAACGAGGGATTCATTGACCAGAAACAGTTCAAGACGGCTAGCAAGTATGGATTTGATTCATTGATTCTGACCGATGCAAGCATGAACGTGCTCGATAGTTACGTCAATTTCGTAAGGCCGCTACTTAAACCCCAGTGCCAGTTCGTTCTGGTCACGAGAAATGGAGGCCAACACAGCAAATTGGGCGACGTCATGAGTAAACTCGTGTTCGATGCAATTGGAAAGTACATTCATCCGACGCGCTATCGTCAAATTGTCGAAACTCAAAGCCTGGATAAGCTCACCAGCAAAGAGCAAAGAATTTTGTCAGAAGACCAAAAACACAGTTCAGCCGTTGCCAAAGTTCACTATCAAAAGCAGAGATCGCGCGAAGTTGCTGTGAAGGCTCACGAGTGTCTACAAAAGCTTCAAGGTAGCAAGGGTTCAGAGGTGGAGGAAGATGTACAGGCGAGGATTGGTAGTTCAACTTCAAGCTCGACACCGTCAATTGCAACTATGGAAAAGGCAAGCTTGTCTCCACCTGAAAAGGGTTCCATTCCAACTGAGAACTTGCGACCTCAGAGGAAACTTTTTCGGATGATGAAATTCTCCGCAGAAGAGGACGATTTTCTCAAGAAAGGAATTAACAAGTACGGATATGGACAGTGGACGGCCATTCTGAGAGATTCCGATTTTAAGTTTCAAGAGGGAAGAACGGCCGATTCTCTAAAGAAAAGAGCTGGACTCAAATTTGCTTCTCTGAATTGACCGCACTAGGTTGACTTGTTTCAAAAAACGCCAAGATGGTTAATTCAATGAACTTTGCTAGTTGAAAGTGGTGGACTTTTGAAGTAAATAACACCTCATTGGAATACACTGTTGGAACCCTCTAAAGAAAAGGGCTGGAAATGTCCTCGCTTTTAATAAGACACTTGCAAATAAATCGGAGAAAGAACATGTAAGCATAGTTGTACACAAAAATGACTTCTTTTTATTGGGGTTCACTATTACCTCTTGCGTTGTTTTCCTGGTTACGTATATACTAATCCATCTATAATTCAAAATATTTAGAAAAAAAAAATGAAAACAATTTTTGACTCAAAAATCTAAGTCCACTAGTTTAGTTTTGACTCTTAAAGTATCTAGTTATAGTGTTCTTTGGTCTCTTTCGGTCTGATGGTTCCTGCTGACTTGACTGGCGTTTGCGGGTACTATGCATGCGTAGCAGCTCATCGGAAATGCTGCAGTCGTCTTTCGGTGGCGGTGATGTTCGAGCACTCTCCGGGGGACATGGAGTAATGAACAGCCGGCGTTCCTCCTCTTCACTGTCCATGTCGCCATAGCATCACAATTTAAATTTATATTGAGCAGAATGGGGCGTTGCTTTGGTCCGAATATGATTGTTCCTTTTTGTGGCAGCTTTATTTTGGAAATTGCGGTGACATCCATTGCATAACACGACACAAACGTGGGTGTGAGTGCCGTTGACTTGATCTGAAAGCGATTCAATTGCTTAATTCTCGCGATTTTCGTCCGCATATTACTGTAACATCCTGGTGAAAAATGATAAGAATTTGGTGCTGATTTTCAGTAGAAAATAAACGGGGCAGAAGATGTGCTTTGAATTCGGCTTTTGTCATTGTTTCGGAGGTTAAGTCGTTGATCTGACTTGAACATCCGCCTTACTAATGCTTAAAGCAGTAGAGTACAGTTTCAAAGTTTTCATTCCATGGCCAGTGCATCACGTTATGAGGGAAATGAGTCGGAATGGCAAGAAAATATAAAACTGTACAGAAAAAAGTGCATGCAGAAAAATGAAAAAAAGTAAAGCAATTACAGCAAGGATTGTTTATTCATATCCCCGTTAAATCCATGAAGTCCATTTATTCCGTCCATTTTTTAGATGTTTTGATGTTGATAATCTATTACAGTCAATCATTCGACTAGCACTGGAAGTTTCAAACATAAAGAGTTCTATAAAAAGGACGGGAGACATGGATTTCATGGATATAACGGGGATATGAATATATAATTAGAAACTTCTCATTATTACTGTAAGTAATTTTATTATTAATAATATTACTATCATTCATATTATTACTTACAGTATTTTAGAGAAGTAAGTGATTATATATTCATATCCCCGTTAAATCCATGAAGTCCATTTATTCCGTCCATTTTGTAGATGTTTTGATGTTGATAATCTATTACAGTCAATCATTCGACTAGCACTGGAAGTTTCAAACATAAAGAGTTCTATAAAAAAGACGGGAGACATGGATTTCATGGATTTAACGGGGATATGAATATATAAATAGATGCTTCTCATTATTACTGTAAGTAATTTTATTATTAATAATATTACTATCATTCATATTATTACTTACAGTATTTTAGAGAAGTAAGTGATTATATATTCATATCCCCGTTAAATCCATGAAGTCCATTTATTCCGTCCATTTTGTAGATGTTTTGATGTTGATAATCTATTACAGTCAATCATTCGGCTGGCACTGCAAGTTTCAAACATAAAGAGTTCTATAAAAAGGACGGGAGACATGGATTTTATGGATTTAACGGGGATATGAATATATAATCGCGTACTTTTCGTAATTACTGTAAGTATCGTATGATACTTACAGTATTAGATGTGAGAGGGAACAGAAATTTTGGGAAACGACCAGCAAATCTACGAAACGGCTTCTGACTGATCCCTCAGTCACTCACTTAGTCAGTCAGTCAGTCAGTCAGATAGTCAGATGTCTCATATAGCCAGAGTCAGTAAGTCAATCAGTCAGTCAGTCAGTCAGATAGCCAGTGAGTCAGTCAGTCAGTCAGAAAGTCAGATAGCCAGAGAGTCAGTCAGACAGACAGATATCGGTCAGTCAGTCAGACAGATATCAGTCAGTTAGTCAGTCAGTCAGACAGTCAGTCAGTCCGTCAGTTAGTCAGTCAGATAGTCAGATAGCCAGAGAGTCAGTCAGATAGATATCCGTCAGTCAGTCAGTCAGTCAGACAGATATCCGTCAGTCAGTCAGTCAGATATCCGTCAGTCAGTCAGTCAGTTAGCCAACCGTCAGTCAGTCAATTAGCTAATGAATAAACGAATCGATCAATCATTCAATCAGTTGAAAGTAACAAATATAGATAGAAACTTTATCAAAGTGTCAAAAATCCTATATCAGTGGAAAATCCCATGCTAACAATAAGGGTCAAAAAATGAAAGTCTATTACAGAAACGCGCCCATTGAAAAGCATCGATCGGGAGAAATGCAAATTAGCCACAAACGAGACACGGGGCATGCGTAACCTTAGGCCGGCCTGTCAGTCAAACTGTCAATCAAGTAATCCACTGTAAAGGTCGACTTGACAAGCGTTATTCTTGCCAAGATAAGCGAAACGTCGCGCTATTTATCGCAAAACAATAGGGATTAATTTTTTCGGGCTTTCGTAATATTTAGGCTACATTGTTTACGCCAAAGTCCTTCAACGACGGTTATGTAGTCTGATCTTGTGGGAAGGCCCACCATTCCTAAAGGAAACACATGTAGAAAAACTAGCGTTTGTAAGAGACAATGGTCTCCTTGGTGGGTTCGTAATGTCGAGGAAGACATTTATTACAGTGGGGGAGTTTCTTGAGGCCTGGCGACCAAAGAGAAGATATCAAAATCGTCCCCCTCCCCCCTCTAGGAAAAGAGTTGTGCAACCGCTAGGTATCCTGGGAAAAGTAATTGAATGTTTGTGTGAGTGCTTGGGAGCTCCCCATCCGCGTCCGGTAACATGTGCACTGCAAATAATATACAGGGATAAAAAATCCTTATGTCAATAGATGGAGACATGGATACTGCGTTGATGAATACTTTCATAATGCATATGACGGTGAAATGTGTATTCAATTTATCTCTCGTCGCTTTGCAATGGTTTAATGTCTGCAAGAAAATACAGTTTTTGACTTTGAAGTCTAACCGCAACACGTGAAGTAAAGTCAAGTACTCGTGTTACCACTGTTTACAGGAACCTGTCTAAGTGAAGCAACTGTGGTGCCCCTATGACCTAAATAAAACGAGAAGGGATAGAAATTATTAACTACTTTAAATCGACTTAAAAATATATTTTTTCTATTTATTTGAAACATCCTAACCCAGGAGCTGGATTATTGTCCTCGCTTTCGGATCATGTAACCGATTTGAAAAGGTGAGTAGAAGGAATTTGAAAATAAACAGGAAAGATGAAGTAATTTATCGCTTTCTTGAAAAAACAAGACATGTTGTAAACCACCTTTCTTTCTTTGACTAGTATCTACACAAAGGCGTGTGCTTTAAATTTTTTTTAGCAATGTGTAGGTTCTACAAAATAAAAACTCTCTGGTTATATGTTTTCAGTGAACGTGTAAGAAGATGACCAATTAATTGGACCAAAATGGCTAATTAGAAGATTATTAGATCCTCCTTAAGAGGTTTCCCACTTCAACAGTAACATGCGTTTGGTACCACTAGTAGCTCTGTCTTTATATTCCTATTACAGATACCTGATGGTCCAGTTAGCGCTAAAAGTACACATTCGAATATTGTTCGTACTATTTTTATATCATTGGATGTACGATATTTGTATGTAATTATCAAATGATAAAAAACGGTGGATTACTTATCGAATAATAAATCAATTTTATTGCATTCGGTTATTTCTTCAAACAGCTCTCCAATGTCTGCACACATGTGTATACGTAAGACTATCGAGAGATGGCTTGTGTTATTCCCAATGTCCCTTTGTATTGTGCTGGCTTGGGGTAAAGAGGTAAGAGAACAGTTCCCCTTTATTTTATCAAGGAACTCCCCTTTTGTCGATTGCCTCTTCGTTTCATTTCCGAGGTACTACCTTACTACCTCCGTTTCGAATAATTAGCTTGATGTACAGCATTTAACACCATAGTGAGTTTTAATCGCAAGGTATTGAAATATTCTGCACCTGGCCCAATTTTAAACATCACTGAAGTAACACAAAATGGCTTAAAAGTTGGTATATAATACTTGTTTATTAAAAGAAACCACAGGAAAAAAATAATTGTCGAAAGTCATCTGGCATTTTATATCAAAGCATTTTGTTTTTCTTTTCAACTATTTTCTACAAAGTTATTCAGGAGAATCGTAGTTGCATGGCATCAAAATAAAAGTTCAGAGTTCGCTTAACTTTTGTGGACCTCAACTTAATCTCAGCCGACAGACACTTGGCTGATGAAATATCTACCTTCCTCAATCAACAGAATGCCGCACTTGTCAAAAGAGACACCACTCTAGATAATGTCAAGGCAATGTACAATAGATTCGTTAGCGAGTCAACTGGTAAGGTAAGTGCTGCTTGCAGTATTGATGAGATATCAACTGAGAGGTTTCTTTTGAATGGATTCAGAATTGACACTAGTTCTAAATTTTCTAGCTTGTCGTCAACAAACGGAAGTGACAACTCAGATAATTTTATTAAAGGTGATAAAAGGGTAGCAAGTTCGCGTTTTGAGGTTTGTTTTTGGCCTTTGTTCTCGATAGCTTTTAACACATGGTCCGAGCAATAAAATCACTCAATCTTGTACCTCGACTCTTTAATCCTTACTTATAACGTATGGTTACTTTGGGGGTATCATTAATTACTCTCTACATACAAACACTTTGTAGACACCTAGCTTCATCGATTTTGTCGTCATTTTAATCTTTGTGGATGCCGTAGGACCTTTTCATTTTCGGGATTTTCTAGGCCAAATACACTGACGCTGGAAAAAATGCCTGCTCAATGGACCTACCACCATCAATTACTAACACACCGGGAATACTTCACGTTGCTGCGTCCAAAGACGACTTTCAATCCTCTCTTGGTTGTGGAGCATGTATTGAAATAATCGGGAGTGGAAAGCCAGCTGCTGCAGATCTCGACGGCTCACCACCGGTCCAAGGAACTTTAAAAGGAATAATTGTTGATCAAGATGATTCGCTGAATCAAGGTATGACACTGCTGACTGTTGATGACCAACCAACCCATTGCGTCACTGCTGTGCCATTCCATGTTAAACTGCAAATGCACTGTATATTTGTTTGAGCGGGAAAAAATAGTCTCTAAGAACATGATAAGAATTGACAGTTTTATGAGAGGGGAAAGTGGAAGCCTGATATTTGAAGCTCCAAATACAGGATTACGTGTTTGAATGATAGGTAGGATGTATCGATACACAAAGGCAGATACTCTAGGTGATTATTTCATGAACTCTTGTCACTTGTCTTGTTGACAACACATTGACTCTGTAATGAGAAAATGTATGAAAAGGCATCTTATGAAGTTTTAACAGCACGGATTTTGGCAGATTAAACGTCGTGAACTTGGGTTACATTTTAAGGTGTCGCTCCACTAGCGACAGTCTGTGTCGTTCATGGTTAACTCAAAAACAATAATGGCAAGAATAAATAGTACTGTAAGTCACTTCAAGTATCTTCAGTATGTTATTTTACATTACATGCTGCTTTTCTTGTCCTTTAAAATTATTCAGGAGACTTGGCTCTTCTTCCTCCTCAAAGAGGCAGCGGTTTATGGGAAATTAACTTCAAGGCTACTGACTGCCCAACAGCTCTGGGGCCAACTGGATACATTCAGTTCCGTTTTACTGGCAGCAACGAAATGTATTTCAAACTGCAAGCCATGAATGCAAAGTGAGTAAAATAGACCAATTCCGATATATTAAAATTCTAACATGTTTTATTCCCCAAGCCTCGGCGACATGTTAGAATATTAATATATCGGAATTGGTCTATTTATCAAGCTGTCTGGTCTTAGTTGGGCAGTACATACATATCATCTTATAACCAAGCTTGGGAGTAGCACTGGGAGAATATCATATCGGCCCGAAATCTTGAAGTAGTGCAGCGAAGTCCTTACAAAAATGGGCCGATTATCCTCCCAGTACTGTCCCCGAGTAAGCAAGGTTAGAAATTTATCACACGACTGGAAAAATATTTTAATAGATATACGTCGAAGGTTAAAAGGATGAAAGGCCTACCAGATTCTGGCAAACGACCCAACGGGTGTTTTTCGGTTGGAAAAAGACTCTCTAAACTTGTTGTCAAATACAACAAACAAATAAATAAATTGAGAAAGTACGAGATGGCGTTTCATACGAGCCAAATTTATTATTTCACCGGCAGCAACCTGATTACTTGAAGTTATTGATCCTCTGGAGGACTACATCAATCGTTTAATAATAATCATTATAATCTGAAAATTTCACCCACACGGATTTGTTTGAAAATAAGTCACTCGTTAATTTCATATCTACTGGGTAATTCTTTTGCGATATTCTCCATTTTAGAGTGACGATGTGCAAGTCGAGAAATCAGTACTTAAAATTTGCAATGGACAGGATTGAATTGATGAAGCTCTTTCGTGAAACCTTTTAACAGAAAGGAAATGAATGATCAACTTCCAAAAATGTTATTGGGGATTACAACATTACTAATTTAATAGTCACTAAAGAAGTAGCCATGCATAGAGAAGCTTATAGCTGAGTACTTTGCTTTAGTTATTTGTTTACTCAGTCTTTACTCGTTTTCAGAGTTCCTGTAGCTGGAATTGAAGCATTCGAACGCGTGAAAGGCAAGTGGTTTTGCCTCACAAGGATGCTAAATAACTTCTTTACGAGCGAAGGAATGGGTGCTGTTTCATTCCCGCTAAAAGTTCGCCTGACAAGTATAAGGAATGAACAGTTGGAGGCGACGATTGAAGCGCTGAAAAACGACGTTGTTATTAACTCTGATATTCAGTTCTCAGACAGTGAAGTCAGAGGTGAGAATTACAAAAGTAAAACATGTCAGATAAGTGTTTTATCAAACTTTTAAAAGGGACACTGTCACGGCTTTTTCGGTTTTTTTAGTACTTTCAACACATATAGGAAATGCTCCTAGAATATATGTATAAAAAAGGATATCAATCAAATTTTTTAAGGAAGAGGGTGACCGCAAGTAGCTTTCACCAATTTTTCCAAATCACAAGGACAACACCTTGAAAAACTCAGGCTGCGATCTAAACCTCCTGATAGTGGATCACTAACATCACTCCAAATTTAGCTTCAGTACACTAGCATTGTAATTTTAACAACGCTTGGCCATTGTTTGCTGCTTTCCATTTCTGTAAACACGTTTTTGGACTGTTGAAGTTTGGAAGTTATTCTCCTGACAGTGGCCCTCGCAACTCCGGAAGAAGTTACCATTAAACGAATAAATACAACCGTCCACATATTGCATTTATTTTGCTCAGTATTGATTCCAGAATTATATATTTATTTACTATACGACTACGTTTTCCTCTCTAGTTTCTTTTTATCCTAAAATGAATGTACTTCAAGGGCATATAATTAGTTTACTATATTTTTGCCCTTTCCACCTCTTTTCACTGCACCTATTCTATTCTTGTTGTTAAGTGGATAAATAAATGAAATAAATATTTGAAATAAAATGAATTAAAAAAAAAAACAAGACGTTCCCAATTCGCACACTTATTGAAACTTTTAGAATTGAAAAATAGTTCACCGTCTCAAACGTGTAAGTACGTTGTAGGTGGTCGTAGGGGCAGACAAGGAGCAACCAACGTATCAATTTGGCGCTTTGGATAGTAAATATCTTATTAGACGATTTGTTGTGTAGTAAAAAATACGGGCCGTATTTGTGCCGTATTTTTTACTACACAAAGAAACGTCTAATAAGAGATTTACTATCCAAAACGCCAAATTGTTACGATGGTGCGGGCGAATTTCTTACCGGTTCTCTAAAGTACAAATACCGCGTGATATCTGTACTACTCGTTTTGGGCGTTATTTGTACTCCACGAAGCACAGTTGGATAATAAGTCGTATTATTCGCTTATTCGTGGATATTTGTTTGTACTGAAAGTTTTTTAAAGGCTACTTTCATTGGTTCCTATGAATCTATTGCTACGTTTGGTCATATATAACGAGCTTTGCAAATGACGCAGGTCTCCCCAATTTGACGTGGCATACAAAACTCCCGGAGGGAGGGGCTTCCCTATAAAATGACGGGGGTGTTCGTCGTACCTTTTAGGGGGTAAAATTGACGGACTGGTACCGCTTAGGGTACTTTAAGCTAAAATTACCACCGCTAGAGTTGTCGCAGTACCTTTTAGGGTATTGAGCCAAGAAATGACTGGAACTGTGTGTGCCTCCGATGGTTTTTATTTGAAGTTCCATTTATGTGATTCCATTTATGTAATTCGGTGTTTTAAAATTGGTTTCACCAGTAGAAGTGGTGGTACTTTTTAGGGTTTAAAATTTTGGGAGCCACGCCCACTAATCGAGATTCTGGTACCTTTTAGGGGTACTTTTCAAAATTTCCGACGAGCACCCCCGTCATTTTAATTGGGGAGTCCCCCCAGGGATAAAACTTTCATTTTCGAGATCAATGAAAGTTTAAATGTAGCTTGAATTTTACCAAACAGAAATGTTTTGGCTTCAAAATCCCGTGGAAAGCTCATTATATTATTTCGATATGACACTAACTTCATTCTTGATCCTTCTCTATGTTCATAGGTGGGTCGCCTGAGGGAATTCAGTGCTATGGCCAAGGCGATAGGCCACCTTCTGGTGACGGTACGTGATCAAAAAATGACTTCAATGTAATGTTTTGTCGAAAACGAGAACACTTATTTTTCATTAGTCATTTTATTGACAATTAACTGTTCTGTTATGTGAATTTCTCTGCTTAGGTGATGAAGGATTCTGTGTGTCCAAGGAAGATGGTATTTACGCCGATCCGGAAGACGAGACTGCATTTTACGTCTGCGAAGGGGAAAAAGCAACCAAGAAATTTTGCCCGACTGGCCTCAAATTTAATCCGGTGATCTCTGGCTGTGATATCCCACAAGACGTCAAATATGTTGGAAATGAAGCCGACACTCAAGAGACGTTCAATGAAAAAGAAAATACCAGATGGACGTCTATGACTGGTAATGACGGATCAAAGGAACTTTTTGTTGGTAGTCCTGAAGTACCTCAAAAAGACGATGGCAAGACAAGCATGAATAAACTGCCGCCTCATAAATTATTTTCTATCAATATATTCAATGACGCTCACAACTTGGCAGCAAACAAGCTTCATGAAGAACTGGAAAACAAAGCTGTCAGCAACGAAAGATTTCAGGGCAATGTGCAAAATAATGTACCAAACGTCACAACCACAGGGCCTAGTCTACCTAAGAAGAACTTTGGTAAGCTCGAATCAGCACCTTCAGAAGTTCAATCAAATGTACATGATGGTTTGGACGGTATCCAAAGTAAAAAGCTTAACGAAAATCCGTCCATGTTCACGACACAGAAAGTAGAATCAGCTGATTCTAAAAGCCATGCTGCGGATCAGCTGGAAGGAAATCACCTTGGAGAAAGCACATTAATTTCTCAAGATTCTTCTTCAATAGCAGCAAATACGAAGCGGCCAATCCGCCCTGAAAGTTATTCTACGTCTAATAGAGACACCAACTCGATACAAGGTCACCTCTCTACATCTCCACACAAGGTATTCGCAATAAATATTTACGGCTCGCATGAAAAAGCACCAATTATTGACAATCAGATGCACACATCTGATGGAAATAGGCTGATTAGCAACCAGAAGTTTGAGAGCGCAGATCAGTATACGGGTACCGGTTTTTTGAACAATGGTCAAGAGGTTCAATCAGAACTACAGAACTTTCCAAGTGATCAGAGCGATGTCGTGACTCCTGTGAACGATTACCAGCAGGAAAATCGGCCACATGCAGATCTTGGAAGCAAGACGGTTAAAGAAGATTTCTTCACCACAAACGATTCAACTTGGACGCCACTTCATTTTAAACTTAAGGTCAACATGGAAAACAGTGGAAAACAGCCTGTTATTAATTGCACTTTGTCTCCATGCTCCGAAAACGACTTCGCAATAGAGGATTATAATATAAAAGACAAAGGTTCACAGTCGTCACAAAATGGGCCAATAACTGAATCTGCTGGAGTTCAACAAAACTTTGTTGGTCATCATGATAATCATGACTCCCAAGTGACTAAAGACTCCTCAAAACCATTGTTTCAACCACACGGGATCAAAGGGCTTCTTGTGTCTACAAATGAATTAAACAGACCTATGATGCCATCTTTTCATGCGCAGCCACCTAAGACCAATCCATCTCAGCTAGCGGATACTTCCCAAGCTATCATTCAGTCGTCGCATGGTTCTTTAGCTAAGGAAGCACAAGGAGTCGTCTTCTCTCCGCACAGGAATGACACCACAACACAAGAGGAAACATCGAAAGGCCCAGTGGTAAATAGAATAAAAACACAAGACAATGTACAGGCCATGAAAGGGGAGAACATGATAGAACATGGTGAACGTACAAACGAAATTAAAATGGTCAACAGTCTTCAAGAAAAATTGCCACATGATAGCCAAGAAAATGGGATGAGTTCACAGGACAATACCGAGACTATAAAAGTTGACAACGTGATTCAACATGGTGAAAGGAAAAATGAGACGAAAGTGACCAATCACCAGGAATCTTCAGATGACGAAAGTGCTATAAACAACACGTACACAGGCAGAAGGTTCCCTTCGAAGGCTCGTCTCAAAAGACCGGAAGTCAACTTAAATGCGTACAAGGGCAGCAGATTGGAACACGAGAAGCAGGTTCCAAGTGACGAAACAAATTTATCTATTGAAAAACAGCAAGAACAAGATGACTTGCAAAAGGAAAACTTCTTTAACACCAAGCCTCAAACCAGCTCAAAAGGAAACGATTTGGCAAATCAGTTAGAGAACAATAACATCAACAACAAGTTTCACGAACCAGGTCAACTAACTAGTCAAGACTTTGTACAAATTCAGAGTCATCCTCAACTGAAAATAATTTTGAAAAATCCCGAGAAAATCGTAAATCCTTTAAAACGACGCTCAGAAGCCAAAGGCCATATTGTGCAAATTCTCAAAAGCTTGATAGATAGGCCTCTCAAGTTAGGGTCAAAGAAGAAAGAAGTCGTATCCATGCTGTCGAGTCTCGTTAAGAAGCGAAATCAGGGAGGAGTACGAGGAAAAATGTCTCAGGATGATTCAGAAACCATCAAAGATAGCGGAAGTATAGCTCAGAGCATTTTAGAAGCCAACAAGGAATATCTCGATGCCGTTGCTATGCAGGGAATGGTCTTCAGTGATGGAGATCCTGAAACTGAGAATATGACAAACATCGTAGATTCTTATCAAGGTCATATTTACCAGCAGCAGGAATCGGAGTTTCCTCAGTTGACAAATCCAGGCGCGGAAGACAAAGGTGCGTCAACTTCATCCCACAAACAAAGCCCAGGAAATAGTGCACTCCAATACGATTGGCTTAATGATGAACATCTTATAACTCGAATAAGACACAACGGAGAGGAAGGTAAGTAAAACTGAATTATTCTTTTCTTTTCATTTTCATTGAAACTCAAAGCACATTTTATTTCTGACTTGCTTGTTTTAAAGATACTGTTGGGTAACTTTGTTACAGTTCATGCTACTACGATCAAATTTTTTGATGTCTAATTAGCATAGTTAGCAGTAGCGAAATTTGAAGCCTTGCCGCTATTTTAGGTGGGGAGAACCTTAACTTTAAAACGGTTGCCAGAGATATCTTCTAACCATCATATCTTGTGTTCCCTTTCAATCCTGGGATTATTTTTTTTGCCACGCTTGTTCTATTGGAGGCTTCGTTCACTTTTGACAGTTGTGACCATCTTTGGAAATACACGTGACCCGAACAAAAACGCTAAAAGCTCGCACAGCTTACATCTTCCTCGGATGAAACCAAAGCCAATGGATACAGTGCATTCAGATGAAAAATCTGCAGTATCGATTTGTAAAGACTCTCGTCAGTTAAAATGCTATGACGTCAAAAATTATTTGTGACATCATAACTTTTACAGTTTTGCGATTTTCAACAAATCCATACTAAAGATCTTGAATCTGAATGCACTCTATCCATTGGCTTTGGTTTTATCCGAGAAAGATGTCAGCTGTTAAAGGTTTTAGCGTTTTTGTGTTCTAGTCACGTGACATTCCAAATATGGTCACAACTGCCAAAAGTGAACGCATGGCAAAGTGATAGTCGTTCTAAATGCTTTTAGGGCCGAGGTACGAGAAACTAGTACCTGCTTTGAATGAGTTGCAATTTACACCTCAAAAATGGTAAGCCACGTTTTCAAGTCGATTGGCGCAAGATTATGAGACTAATCAATGTGAATGTCGAATATGAATAGAACATTTACCGTTCTTTGATCTTTTGAAAAGAACTGAAATGACTACAGAACGTAGAAAACGGTTGAATGTTGTTCTGTAAGGGCAGAAGGATGTGTCATAATCTTTTTAAACACTACTGGCATTGGTTGGTCTCAACAGGTGATGGCGCAAGCGGAATGGGAGACAAGGGCTCGGCTTCGGGAAAACCGACAAAAGACAGTGGATCTGGAGGAGGATTAGTTAACACCCAAATAGATAGACAGTATGGTGCAACAGAAGTAAATGCATACAAAGGAGGGATTCTCAAGGCAAAATCCGATCCAAGTAAAATATACGCTATCTGAATTAATCCAATTGTTTTCTCTTTATGAAGTCCTAGTTAAATTTATTTTTATTTATGGTTGAATCGAGGCCATCAAGACACTCAAATGTGGAAGAGGGACAGTTATTTAAGCTATAGACCACACTTTCTGTGGGTTTATAGGGGTAATAACCCACGCGGGATGTTTGGGAGAACACGAGAAAAGTTTGGGAATTGAGATCAGCGGTTTGTGATTGAGAACCAACAACGTATCCTTTGCTTGTTTGTAATTGTTACCTCGTCTTTGTGACTCTAATTCATTTGTGCGCGCTGCTTCCGGGTCCTTCATTTGGATTTGAGGGCGCGCGCGCGTGTTTTCGTGTGTGGTGCGCGTGTTTGGTTTGTTTGGTTTACGTGTGTGCTTTGTTCGCGATTTAACGGTTTAATTTATTTTTCGTTGTTTTCCTTATTACCTTTTATTGTCACCTGAAATGTTCTGCAATTGGTATAGGATTTAATGGAGCCGAAACCAATTGTGGAATTACAAGCATTTTAGGCATCCCACTGATGAACGGTTATGGCAATTAGATATTTATTACAGGAGCCAACATTGAGATTGTGGTCTGTCGGCTTTGAATTGTAAATCACGAGCCGTAGTTTCCATGGGTTTACCGGCACTATAAACCATAGCTGATTGACCAATCAGAGCATGCACATTGATTTTGCTATTACATAAATAGTAATACCGTGTTGCGACAACTTGTTCTCTTGTCTGTGCTGATATAACCAGGGTGTGTCGCTGCAAAATGTCCCTTCTACAATTTCTTGTGTGTGTATATGTTTTGACGTCGTCCCAGCTGCATTTTGCTGCGACATATTCCTGCAGCTTTTCCCTTAGGGTATAAACTTTAAATTAGAGGCGAAGTATTAATGGATTGCGCTTTGTTCATTCTTGAGTGCTGAAAGTTGCAACATACGGTTTAAATATAAAATTTAGGAACGGCCACACGCAATAAACGTTAGGGATTAACGAAGAAATTTACGGGCTTTAGTGAAATTTTGCTTTCGAAGTTTTTGCTTTTAACACGGATTACGCTGTGTGTGTTCAAGCTGAAGAACGACCTAGAGTGACTATTCATAACGTTACATTACGTTACTAAAACTATTAGAAGGCGAGCGTGTTATTAGAAGGCGAGCGTAGCCTAGTGGGTACGGCGCTGTACATGTTATCGGAGGTCCCGGGTTCAAATCGTCCATTTTGCCATAGACGGATTTGTTTTCGGTGATCCCGAATTCAACTCCCCCCCGCTTTGTAAAAAGCCAACCAGTTAGCTAATCTCTGTTGGTTTACAACATTTGTTTGCGTATTTACCAGCGGTGTCCTAAATTATCACAGCCGTGCTAAGTACATCGACACTAAAATAAATCGAGTGAACCTTAGGATTTATGAAGAAAATTTACGCACTTTATTGACATTCGCTTTCTTTCCGTTTAAGAATTAAAGTCCTTCTGTATTGGAAAGTCCAGTGGTATTTACACAAATCCTTTTGAGCGGAAGAGCTTTGTCATCTGTTCCAATGGAGTCTCAGAGGAGAGGGAATGTCCTGAAGCGATGTTGTTTAACCCCAAAGAAAAGATGTGTGATGTACCAGATAACACGGAGCAAAACCACATCAACAACAAAGAGAACAGCAAGGGAGAGAGAAGTTCTGGTTAAATTTTCCCAAGAGAAAAAAAAGACAGACTGATTGCCATCGCAGCGAAAAACAACATTTATTTTTGTCAACAGAACCGCGGCCACAGCTTAGGTTGAAGCGAATAGAAGCCAAGGTGTCAACTTGTAAAACGCTGAATGGAAAATTAAAATCTTAATTATTAATGGAGAGTCGTCAATTTAAAACGAAGCATTTATTCACGGCATGACGCTTCACCGTATACACTTGTTACGAAGAAAATATTGTTTCCAATTATAATGTATTCAGATCATAAGTAAGAATTCTAAGAATGCTGATGGTATTTCATGCAGCTACTGTTTGCACGCCACCACAGTGTAAGTAGAGTAGAATTCACTTATACACGTCTCTCTTGTATGTACAAAAAAGGAATGTGGTATACTAAATATAAGAAAACAAAAAGCCGTAACTTGATTAAACTTTAAATTCCACTAAAATATACATGACTGACTGACCGACTGACTGACTGACTGACTGACTGACTGACTGACTGACTGACGGACTGACTGACTGGTTGACTGACTGACTAAATGAATGACTGAATGACTGACTGACTGACTGACCGGTTGAATGTGCCGGCTAAGTCATTTATCCTCGGACTCTTCTATTTTGCGAGTACCCGAGAGCGGGAAGGCAAAGCTATGTCGCTGGAAAAGTCTTCCAGTTTCATGCAGAGCGTCCACGTGATGCCATTTCGATGCTGCTCTGTGCCGGACACTCTTCATAGGCCATTCTGTAATTTAATCGACCACACAAAAACACAAAAATAAAACCAAAACAGAAGCAAACTAAATACAGAGAAGGAAACTAGGCAAGCGAAAAGATAACTAGAAATAACGAAACTATTTAGATTTGTTTCGTGGCGATCCCGACGACGACGAACACTGACAACGAAAACTAAAAGATTATCTAGATAAGACGCTGTACTGAGTATTACCAGAAACTGACTCAGCTGTGTGTTAGTGGAAACTCTGATTTGTTCTCCCACTGTTGTCTGGCTATATTCGCCGATAGACAACGATCGCTTGCGCGTTGCTCTTTAAAAACATGATGTTTCTAAATTTTTGGATTAAAATACACACATTAAAATGGAAACCTTTAGAGTTTCTACTTAACCATTAGACTACGAGCCCGAGTTTCCTATGAGCGAATAGTCAGGGCGAGTAGTCTAATTGTTTTTGTAGAAACTAAAAAGGATTACATTGCAAAATTTAACATTTTATGTAATTTTAAGCCAAAAATTAAGAAAAATATTGCCTCCGAAGAGCAACGCGCGAGCGATCGTTTTCTATCGGCGAATAGAAAACAGTGGGAGAACCAATCAGATTCACGGATTTCCAATAGACCACAGCTGAGTTTCTACTTATAAACAATTAGACTACTGCGCCCTCGTAGTCTATGACTCTATGAGCGATAGTCAACTCGGCTGCGCCTCGTTGACTGTTCGCTCGTAGAAAACTCGGGCTCGTAGTGGAATCGTTGGATAGAAATATAAGAAAAAGGATGAAAACGAAAACATTAAAGGATACGTAAATAAACGCAAAGCAATGTGAAACGAAAAACGAAAGACTTGACAACAAAATAAAAAGTGAGGTTTCGAGGCCGTTTTGGCAAACTCAGAGTTTTTGGGCAGCAAGAGGAATTTGGGCAAGGTAACTTGGGAGATTGTTTGGGTAAGTAGTTCACCCCCCCCCCCCCCCCGGTAAAAAATTGCCCGTACGCTTAGGGTCTCAGGGATTCCGTAGAGCCGCAATTTTTTTCCACAAGCTCCTTGTATGTACTTTCAAATACCTTTCCGATTCGAAATCTATAAAGCTGATGTAGTTATTTCTTTGGCCCTCGTGACAATGCTACAAGTGAATAAGTGACTATGTGTTTCCCCCAGTTGTTCCTGTTCCCTTGCAAACCCAACTTGCTTTATCTAAAGATTAGTGTTCACTATGTCCTCTCTTCTCATGCTGATCACTTTCCTGAACAATGTTCTTGGTAAATATTGTTTTGAAATAAACGTTGTCGTTTTTAAATATCTGTTGTGTGATAAAGCAGTAAATAAACTGCGGCCACACACAATAAACGATAAAGCAGTGCAGTAAAGCAGGAATAGGTTTACACTTTAATCTAGAGGGCAACATTACGTTCATAGGCGTACGGATCGAGGGACAACATTGCTACCTAATAAGTTTCTGATAATTTTTCACGTGTCTAATCTCACTAAAAATATATACAGTTGCCTAATATGCGACCACCGTTTAGCTAACAAGGCTGGCATTTTGCGTAGAATTTGGCGATCATTTCAAATGCAAAGTACGCACTCATGTCTAAAATGTCATTCGGGAGTCAATTCTCAATTTGGCATATCAGAGTTTCAGAGGACCACTAATCTCCAGAAATCTTGTTTTCCCCGAGAAAATGCACTCTCATCGACAATAGCTCTTGACCAATGACACCAATGAGGGCGCGATAATTCTTTTGCGCAATTAGGCGCAAGTTGGGTCTACTGCTTGGGTCTACTTGTGTCTCCATTTTGCCAGGCCTTGCGTGTCACTTGCGGTGACTTGCGTTCACTTCGGTCGGGATCAAATTAGCGCGCAAGCTTAAGCCAACGCTAGATTGAGTCAACGCTAGATTGGAAGTTGATCGCACGTTATTCGTTGCTATTAAAGTGTTTATGACATGAAAAATGTTTTGTGCTCTTTATCAAATCCCTCGTTTTGCTACGCTTTACCGGCTCTGCAATCGTCTTCCTCGCTAAGAAACACCATAACCAAACAAACAGTCGTTTTTCTTTTCCTTTCGATAACCACATCATCTGCAACAATGTCACTATCCGCAATTTTTTTCAAATTGTTTTTCACATTTTGACCGAGCGGGATTTTCTCGCAACTTGCGTGCACTTGCGAGTCCGTTAGGCCACGCAAGTTTAACTTGCGCCTACTTGTATCCACTTGCGTCATCGATTGGTCAGGCCTTTATTGTATAAAAATGGATGCGTGAAAATAAGTGACGTAGGGTAAAGCCACTGCAGATTTCATTGACCTCTTAAAACTACCCGTAAAGCGAATCTGTCTGTCAGGTGAAAAAGTCCATTTCGTAATGTACATTCTTGTTAGCGGGCAATTTTGCCTTCGGGAAAATCCCTGAAAATGGTAAGTAATTTATACACAGGAGTAAATTTAGGGCTTTAATATCATATCACTAAAGTCTAAGGGGCGATCAGGTTTTAATAATTTTAAAAATATGGTGAAATAAAGAAATTTTGCGTGTCTCGTTATCAGGTTAGACTGTCAGAAGTAATTTATTCTAAGTTTTCTAAACGTATTGACAGATGCCTCTTGATTATTATAAACAAAGTAAACAACTTTAACCGCGATTTGGCAATCCCAACCTGTTTCGAAACATTGCTTACACTTGTTCTAACACACAGAGAAATATGGGACTCGCAGTTTTAAAAATAGCTGTTTTTCCAGCAGTGATGTTTGTTCGAATTCATCACGTGACCCACTCGAAAAAGTAGCAGGTGAGGCAGCTTAAAGCGCAGGAGCTCGGTGTATTGTCGATAAGTTGATTAATCGCATGAGAGTTGTAACATTAACGCAGTGTTTTAATTTAAAGGCAAATAGTTTATTCTGAGATAATAAACACAGTTAGTAACACAACAGTTTCCTAAGAATTTGAAGAAAAAAAATGGGCGTTGGGAGTGTGTGTTACACAAGACATGGACTCTCGTCTTGAGGTTGTTGTTTTAACTCCAAAAGGCACTTATAAAAATGATGTTGCCTCAGTAGGATTTGCTCGTTCTCATCCGTACCAACTAACTTGATATTTTTGTTTCTAGCAGGAACCTGTTTGAACTGGTTTAAAGAAGGATGAACATGCTTTCCAGAGCGAACGAACTACTAATATTATCGATTTGTCTGTGCGTAGAATTTTCAAAGGTTTGTTATTTAAATTTGTTATTAATTTATTCATCACTGCATTTCTTGGTATTAAAGTTATTTGACACAAAAATAGAGAAAAGACCTTTTAGCTACGTATGTAAATTGCCCTTTCCAGATCATGTGATGCTCTCCCGAGAATTACTCCTTTGTCCATTTGGAAATTATTCATTCATTTCAGCGTGGATTTGTTTGAATTTGAAATCTCACGGGCATCATCACGAGATCTGAAATGGGGCAACAAACAATTGAAGCTAAAGAGGTCTATTGCTGCTTCACATAACCAGATGAAGACATTCTTAAAACTTTCAAATTCTCCCAAACTTTCGTTTCAGTGTGCATCAGGCTGTCTAAGAAAGCGCGCCATAATCTATCTTTTAAAATTTAATGGCAAAATACAATATTGTAACATGTACTATAATACAAGTTTCTCGTGGGCTTATTCCTGACTGGTTAACAACATCTTTGTGCTTCTTTGCAAGATCTACTTTATAATTTATTAACTGCGACTCTATTACATTTGAGGGCGTCACAAACTTTCAGAACTTGTTGACAATATGGCGTCATTACAGTGGCCAACTGATGGATGGAAATGTAAGTAAACGGTAATGAAAATTGTGTTTTACGCTCAATAAGAAGTCAACCAACACTTTGATATCAAACTATGTGCTTTGAAAAAGTGGTTCATCAGTAACGGGATAATTTAATAGGTATACTGGGATCAAACACACTTCCCATACCGTCAATGCATTAAGGTTTGAGACTCCTTGTATTGATGATTTCCTTATTTGTTGTCCCGTGTTGATACATTGCCAAACAACTCATCGTGTGATTTTAAGGGTTAAATATTCAGTATGAATTAACATTTGTGATCGTTTTGCCTCTCAATTGCAATCGTTTGATGCACCTACGTTGAACCTATGCATACAGACTTATACAGCGACAGATTTTATTTTGATTTTATAAACAAGTTGAATTGTTTGGAATCAATATGGCACAAGTAATAAAGGTCAACAAAAAAGCAACAAAAAGAACAAGCTCGTCCGTCATAGATTGTTTCCAGTGCGAGAAGTATGTGCACAAGAGAGGTAAATAGAAGTTAAAGTACAGCCTCGCAATATTTGCTTTAAACTGTGTGCCAGCGATCCGTTGGCCTTGCGTCTGCCAGATTACATTTGTAACCTTTGTCGTTGCAGGCGTCCAGTTTGTTGGGTAACAGTGTCTAAGAATGACTAGTGAAAAAGAACCGACTTATATTAACTAACCGAACGTCTGAAACAGGCCCTTGTAACCTTCACCGAACCCCTTATAACGAAAGGCATGTTATACATGTAGCGTCGAACATAAACTTGATTGAAAAAGGTTGTTGTTTTATCACAAACAGAGCTCATATTACGGATATTATCAAGGTGGCGGAGCATGCTTATTGGACCCCTTAACTTCAGACTACAGCCACAAAGGCTGGATCAAGGTTGCGGCAGCTGATGGCGAGTTTCAGAAATCACTTGGCTGTGGAATGTGCGTGGAGATCAAAGGTCAAGGAATTCTGGCTGAGCTTGCTGTAAAGGGAAGGATCCCAAAGACGCCAATTATAGGACCGATATATGCTTTTGTAATTGATCGCTGTGGAAACTGCAAACAAGGTAAAAACAAACACAAAGATAGTTTCCACGCATAAGATTATGTAAGTTGGTATAAGGGATTCCTATGCATGACTCTTGTACTGCAAAACCCACTCCATCTTGCTCCTTCTTCCCCTGTCAGAAGAATGTATAATCTTTCTCTTTCAGATATCCCGAATCTAGCTGCTATATCTATCTGCAGCCGAAGAAGTTCGTTGCTGGTGATAGCCGTTTTGCGGGTGTCGTCCGTTTCACGTAGGTCATTACAGAGTCCAGTCGCCACAACTATCAAAAGAGATCGCAGCATCCTGGACAATTATGGGGAATCTCTTTGCTGAGCATCGTAGGGAAGCTGTTTGCCCAAATAGTCGTTCGTATACTACAGAAGTTAGCAGACAGGATTTACCCAGAATCTCAGTGTGAAATCAGGTCCAACAGATCCACCAACGACATGACCTTTTCTTTACGTCAACTACAAGAGAAGTGCAGGGAACAACAACCTATCTACCTGGTATTTATAGACCTCACTAAGGCATTTGACCTGGTAAGCAGAGACGGTCTCTTCAACTGCTACCTCTTATCGAGTATCCACTTAAGCTGCTCAGGGTCGTTGAGTCCTTTAATGATGGCATGCAGGCATGTTTCATTTTCATTGAAACTCAAAGCACATTTTATTTTATTTCTGATTTGCTTGTTTTAAAGATACTGTTGGGTAACTTTGTTACAGTTCATGCTACTACGATCAAATTTTTTATGTCTAATTAGCATAGTTAGCAGTAGCGAAATTTGAAGCCTTGCCGCTATTTTGGGTGGGGAGAACCTTAACTTTAAAACGGTTGCCAGAGATATCTTCTAACCATCATATCTTGTGTTCCCTTTCAATCCTGGGATTAGTTTTTTTTGCCACGCTTGTTCTATTGGAGGCTTCGTTCACTTTTGACAGTTGTGACCATCTTTGGAAATACACGTGACCCGAACAAAAACGCTAAAAGCTCGCACAGCTTACATCTTCCTCGGATGAAACCAAAGCCAATGGATACAGTGCATTCAGATGAAAAATCTGCAGTATCGATTTGTAAAGATTCTCGTTAGTTAAAATGCTATGACGTCAAAAAATATTTTACAGTATTGCGATATTTTACAGTATTGCGATTTTCAACAAATCCATACTAAAGATCTTGAATCTGAATGCACTCTATCCATTGGCTTTGGTTTTATCCGAGAAAGATGTCAGCTGTAAAAGTTTTTAGCGTTTTTGTGTTCTAGTCACGTGACATTCCAAATATGGTCACAACTGCAAAAGTGAAAGCATGGCAAAGTGATAGTCGTTCTGAATGCTTTGAGGGCCGAGGCACGAGAAACTAGTACATGCTTTGAATGAGTTGCAATTTACACCTCAAAAATGGTAAGCCACGTATTCAAGTCGATTGGCGCAAGATTATGAGACTAATCAATGTCAATGTCGAATATGAATTAAATGCATCTTCAAAACAATAACAAACTGAAAAAGTGTAACATTTACCGTTCTTTGATTTTTTGAAAAGAACTGAAATGACTACAGAACGTAGAAAACGGTTGAATGTTGTTCTGTGAGCGCAGAAGGATGTGTCATAATCTTTTTAAACACTACTGGCATTGGTTGGTCTCAACAGGTGATGGTGCAAGCGGAATGGGAGACAAGGGCTCGGCTTCGGGAAAACCGGCAAAAGACAGTGGATCTGGAGGAGGATTAGTTAACGCCCAAATAGATGGACAGTATGGTGCAACAGAAGTAAATGCATACAAAGGAGGGATTCTCAAGGCAAAATCCGATCCAAGTAAAATATACGCTATCGGAATTAATCCAATTGTTTTCTCTTTATGAAGTCCTAATTAAATTTATTTTTATTTATGGTTGAATCGAGGTTATCAAGACACTCAAATGTGGAAGAGGAATAGTTATTTAAGCTATAGACCACACTTTCTGTGGGTTTATAGGGGTAATAACCCACGCGGGATGTTTGGGAGAACACGAGAAAAGTTTGTAAATCACGAGCCGCAGTTTCCATGGGTTTACCGGCACAATAAACCATAGCTGATTGACCAATCAGAGCATGCACATTGATTTTGCTATTATATAAATAGCAATACCCTGTTGAGTTTCTGACACACGCGAATGGCAATGTTGCGGGAGCGTGTTGCGACAACTTGTTCTCTTTTCTGTGCTGATAAAACCAGGGTGTGTCGCTGCAAAATGTCCCTTCTTCAATTTCTTGTGTGCGATATATTCCTGCAGCTTTTCCCTTAGGGTATAAACTTTAAATTAGAGGCGAAGTATTAATGGATTGCGCTTTGTTCATTCTTGAGTGCTGAAAGTTGCAACATACGGTTTAAATATAAAATTTAGCAACGGCCACACGCAATAAACGTTAGGGATTAACGAAGAAATTTACGGGCTTTACTGAAATTTTGCTTTCGAAGTCTTTGCTTTTAACACGAATTACGCTGTGTGTGTTCAAGCTGAAGAACGACCTAGGGTGACTATTTATAACGTTACATTACGTTACTAAAACTATTAGAAGGCGAGCGTGTTATTAGAAGGCGAGCGTAGCCTAGTGGGTACGGCGCTGTACATGTTATCGGAGGTCCCGGGTTCAAATCGTCCATTTTGCCATAGACGGATTTGTTTTCGGTGATCCCGAATTCAACTCCTCCCCGCTTTGTAAAAAGCCAACCAGTTAGCTAATCTCTGTTGGTTTACAACATTTGTTTGCGTATTTACCAGCGGTGTCCTAAATTATCACAGCCGTGCTAAGTACATCGACACTAAAATAAATCGAGTGAACCTTAGGATTTATGAAGAAAATTTACGCACTTTATTGACATTCGCTTTCTTTCCGTTTAAGAATTAAAGTCCTTCTGTATTGGAAAGTCCAGTGGTATTTACACAAATCCTTTTGAGCGGAAGAGCTTTGTCATCTGTTCCAATGGAGTCTCAGAGGAGAGGGAATGTCCTGAAGCGATGTTGTTTAACCCCAAAGAAAAGATGTGTGATGTACCAGATAACACGGAGCAAAACCACATCAACAACAAAGAGAACAGCAAGGGAGAGAGAAGTTCTGGTTAAATTTTCCCAAGAGAAAAAAAAGACAGACTGATTGCCATCGCAGCGAAAAACAACATTTATTTTTGTCAACAGAACCGCGGCCACAGCTTAGGTTGAAGCGAATAGAAGCCAAGGTGTCAACTTGTAAAACGCTGAATGGAAAATTAAAATCTTAATTATTAATGGAGAGTCGTCAATTTAAAACGAAGCATTTATTCACGGCATGACGCTTCACCGTATACACTTGTTACGAAGAAAATATTGTTTCCAATTATAATGTATTCAGATCATAAGTAAGAATTCTAAGAATGCTGATGGTATTTCATGCAGCTACTGTTTGCACGCCACCACAGTGTAAGTAGAGTAGAATTCACTTATACACGTCTCTCTTGTATGTACAAAAAAGGAATGTGGTATACTAAATATAAGAAAACAAAAAGCCGTAACTTGATTAAAATTTAAATTCCACTAAAATATACATGACTGACTGACCGACTGACTGACTGACTGACTGACTGACTGACTGACTGACTGACTGACGGACTGACTGACTGGTTGACTGACTGACTAAATGAATGACTGAATGACTGACTGACTGACTGACCGGTTGAATGTGCCGGCTAAGTCATTTATCCTCGGACTCTTCTATTTTGCGAGTACCCGAGAGCGGGAAGGCAAAGCTATGTCGCTGGAAAAGTCTTCCAGTTTCATGCAGAGCGTCCACGTGATGCCATTTCGATGCTGCTCTGTGCCGGACACTCTTCATAGGCCATTCTGTAATTTAATCGACCACACAAAAACACAAAAATAAAACCAAAACAGAAGCAAACTAAATACAGAGAAGGAAACTAGGCAAGCGAAAAGATAACTAGAAATAACGAAACTATTTAGATTTGTTTCGTGGCGATCCCGACGACGACGAACACTGACAACGAAAACTAAAAGATTATCTAGATAAGACGCTGTACTGAGTATTACCAGAAACTGACTCAGCTGTGTGTTAGTGGAAACTCTGATTTGTTCTCCCACTGTTGTCTGGCTATATTCGCCGATAGACAACGATCGCTTGCGCGTTGCTCTTTAAAAACATGATGTTTCTAAATTTTTGGATTAAAATACACACATTAAAATGGAAACCTTTAGAGTTTCTACTTAACCATTAGACTACGAGCCCGAGTTTCCTATGAGCGAATAGTCAGGGCGAGTAGTCTAATTGTTTTTGTAGAAACTAAAAAGGATTACATTGCAAAATTTAACATTTTATGTAATTTTAAGCCAAAAATTAAGAAAAATATTGCCTCCGAAGAGCAACGCGCGAGCGATCGTTTTCTATCGGCGAATAGAAAACAGTGGGAGAACCAATCAGATTCACGGATTTCCAATAGACCACAGCTGAGTTTCTACTTATAAACAATTAGACTACTGCGCCCTCGTAGTCTATGACTCTATGAGCGATAGTCAACTCGGCTGCGCCTCGTTGACTGTTCGCTCGTAGAAAACTCGGGCTCGTAGTGGAATCGTTGGATAGAAATATAAGAAAAAGGATGAAAACGAAAACATTAAAGGATACGTAAATAAACGCAAAGCAATGTGAAACGAAAAACGAAAGACTTGACAACAAAATAAAAAGTGAGGTTTCGAGGCCGTTTTGGCAAACTCAGAGTTTTTGGGCAGCAAGAGGAATTTGGGCAAGGTAACTTGGGAGATTGTTTGGGTAAGTAGTTCACCCCCCCCCCCCCCCCCCCGGTAAAAAATTGCCCGTACGCTTAGGGTCTCAGGGATTCCGTAGAGCCGCAATTTTTTTCCACAAGCTCCTTGTATGTACTTTCAAATACCTTTCCGATTCGAAATCTATAAAGCTGATGTAGTTATTTCTTTGGCCCTCGTGACAATGCTACAAGTGAATAAGTGACTATGTGTTTCCCCCAGTTGTTCCTGTTCCCTTGCAAACCCAACTTGCTTTATCTAAAGATTAGTGTTCACTATGTCCTCTCTTCTCATGCTGATCACTTTCCTGAACAATGTTCTTGGTAAATATTGTTTTGAAATAAACGTTGTCGTTTTTAAATATCTGTTGTGTGATAAAGCAGTAAATAAACTGCGGCCACACACAATAAACGATAAAGCAGTGCAGTAAAGCAGGAATAGGTTTACACTTTAATCTAGAGGGCAACATTACGTTCATAGGCGTACGGATCGAGGGACAACATTGCTACCTAATAAGTTTCTGATAATTTTTCACGTGTCTAATCTCACTAAAAATATATACAGTTGCCTAATATGCGACCACCGTTTAGCTAACAAGGCTGGCATTTTGCGTAGAATTTGGCGATCATTTCAAATGCAAAGTACGCACTCATGTCTAAAATGTCATTCGGGAGTCAATTCTCAATTTGGCATATCAGAGTTTCAGAGGACCACTAATCTCCAGAAATCTTGTTTTCCCCGAGAAAATGCACTCTCATCGACAATAGCTCTTGACCAATGACACCAATGAGGGCGCGATAATTCTTTTGCGCAATTAGGCGCAAGTTGGGTCTACTGCTTGGGTCTACTTGTGTCTCCATTTTGCCAGGCCTTGCGTGTCACTTGCGGTGACTTGCGTTCACTTCGGTCGGGATCAAATTAGCGCGCAAGCTTAAGCCAACGCTAGATTGAGTCAACGCTAGATTGGAAGTTGATCGCACGTTATTCGTTGCTATTAAAGTGTTTATGACATGAAAAATGTTTTGTGCTCTTTATCAAATCCCTCGTTTTGCTACGCTTTACCGGCTCTGCAATCGTCTTCCTCGCTAAGAAACACCATAACCAAACAAACAGTCGTTTTTCTTTTCCTTTCGATAACCACATCATCTGCAACAATGTCACTATCCGCAATTTTTTTCAAATTGTTTTTCACATTTTGACCGAGCGGGATTTTCTCGCAACTTGCGTGCACTTGCGAGTCCGTTAGGCCACGCAAGTTTAACTTGCGCCTACTTGTATCCACTTGCGTCATCGATTGGTCAGGCCTTTATTGTATAAAAATGGATGCGTGAAAATAAGTGACGTAGGGTAAAGCCACTGCAGATTTCATTGACCTCTTAAAACTACCCGTAAAGCGAATCTGTCTGTCAGGTGAAAAAGTCCATTTCGTAATGTACATTCTTGTTAGCGGGCAATTTTGCCTTCGGGAAAATCCCTGAAAATGGTAAGTAATTTATACACAGGAGTAAATTTAGGGCTTTAATATCATATCACTAAAGTCTAAGGGGCGATCAGGTTTTAATAATTTTAAAAATATGGTGAAATAAAGAAATTTTGCGTGTCTCGTTATCAGGTTAGACTGTCAGAAGTAATTTATTCTAAGTTTTCTAAACGTATTGACAGATGCCTCTTGATTATTATAAACAAAGTAAACAACTTTAACCGCGATTTGGCAATCCCAACCTGTTTCGAAACATTGCTTACACTTGTTCTAACACACAGAGAAATATGGGACTCGCAGTTTTAAAAATAGCTGTTTTTCCAGCAGTGATGTTTGTTCGAATTCATCACGTGACCCACTCGAAAAAGTAGCAGGTGAGGCAGCTTAAAGCGCAGGAGCTCGGTGTATTGTCGATAAGTTGATTAATCGCATGAGAGTTGTAACATTAACGCAGTGTTTTAATTTAAAGGCAAATAGTTTATTCTGAGATAATAAACACAGTTAGTAACACAACAGTTTCCTAAGAATTTGAAGAAAAAAAATGGGCGTTGGGAGTGTGTGTTACACAAGACATGGACTCTCGTCTTGAGGTTGTTGTTTTAACTCCAAAAGGCACTTATAAAAATGATGTTGCCTCAGTAGGATTTGCTCGTTCTCATCCGTACCAACTAACTTGATATTTTTGTTTCTAGCAGGAACCTGTTTGAACTGGTTTAAAGAAGGATGAACATGCTTTCCAGAGCGAACGAACTACTAATATTATCGATTTGTCTGTGCGTAGAATTTTCAAAGGTTTGTTATTTAAATTTGTTATTAATTTATTCATCACTGCATTTCTTGGTATTAAAGTTATTTGACACAAAAATAGAGAAAAGACCTTTTAGCTACGTATGTAAATTGCCCTTTCCAGATCATGTGATGCTCTCCCGAGAATTACTCCTTTGTCCATTTGGAAATTATTCATTCATTTCAGCGTGGATTTGTTTGAATTTGAAATCTCACGGGCATCATCACGAGATCTGAAATGGGGCAACAAACAATTGAAGCTAAAGAGGTCTATTGCTGCTTCACATAACCAGATGAAGACATTCTTAAAACTTTCAAATTCTCCCAAACTTTCGTTTCAGTGTGCATCAGGCTGTCTAAGAAAGCGCGCCATAATCTATCTTTTAAAATTTAATGGCAAAATACAATATTGTAACATGTACTATAATACAAGTTTCTCGTGGGCTTATTCCTGACTGGTTAACAACATCTTTGTGCTTCTTTGCAAGATCTACTTTATAATTTATTAACTGCGACTCTATTACATTTGAGGGCGTCACAAACTTTCAGAACTTGTTGACAATATGGCGTCATTACAGTGGCCAACTGATGGATGGAAATGTAAGTAAACGGTAATGAAAATTGTGTTTTACGCTCAATAAGAAGTCAACCAACACTTTGATATCAAACTATGTGCTTTGAAAAAGTGGTTCATCAGTAACGGGATAATTTAATAGGTATACTGGGATCAAACACACTTCCCATACCGTCAATGCATTAAGGTTTGAGACTCCTTGTATTGATGATTTCCTTATTTGTTGTCCCGTGTTGATACATTGCCAAACAACTCATCGTGTGATTTTAAGGGTTAAATATTCAGTATGAATTAACATTTGTGATCGTTTTGCCTCTCAATTGCAATCGTTTGATGCACCTACGTTGAACCTATGCATACAGACTTATACAGCGACAGATTTTATTTTGATTTTATAAACAAGTTGAATTGTTTGGAATCAATATGGCACAAGTAATAAAGGTCAACAAAAAAGCAACAAAAAGAACAAGCTCGTCCGTCATAGATTGTTTCCAGTGCGAGAAGTATGTGCACAAGAGAGGTAAATAGAAGTTAAAGTACAGCCTCGCAATATTTGCTTTAAACTGTGTGCCAGCGATCCGTTGGCCTTGCGTCTGCCAGATTACATTTGTAACCTTTGTCGTTGCAGGCGTCCAGTTTGTTGGGTAACAGTGTCTAAGAATGACTAGTGAAAAAGAACCGACTTATATTAACTAACCGAACGTCTGAAACAGGCCCTTGTAACCTTCACCGAACCCCTTATAACGAAAGGCATGTTATACATGTAGCGTCGAACATA
>OX393565.1:7831621-8114121 GCA_947652115.1 Blastomussa wellsi | reverse complement strand
GGGAAATCACAAACTGTTCAAGACAGCGGGAAAAAGAGAATAGCAGGTTATTTTCATTTTTAAAGTAAATTATCGGACATAAATAGGGACAGATACAAGCTGGGAATCCTATGGGAATCCTGAGATCCTATAGTTGTTCAATCACCTAACCGCCATTACTCTGATAGTTGCTAAATCATTATGGCTTTCGTTTCCTAATTACTGTTTGCCCTAAATTTCATTTTATACCGAAGAATTTGGGTCGAAACAGTAATTTATTCTTCCTTTAATTTTCCAGTGGATGAGAACTTTTGTGATAACAAGTTTGACGGCTTCTTCGAAGATCCAAACAATTGTACAGTATTTTATCAGTGCCTTCATGGTAAAGCCACAAAGAGACATTGTTTGAAGGGAATGGTTTTCAATCCTCTTCTGAAAACGTGTGACACTCCCCAGGACTTTCCATGTCGAACGGCGGACGGCGCTGGCGCTGGACAGATAGAAAGCAACACACCAGAAGTAAAACCAAGTCCTCGTAGAAAAATGAACAGTGATATCAATGGAGGGCAAAGGCTGAAGAATTTAGCCGCATCAGGCACTGAAATACCTGTCTTGAGTGAGTGATTGAAAAAACATAGCGTGGACATTTTGACTTGATGGTAACTGACGGAGTGTAACTAATGTGCGAGCCTGCGAGCCGGAGCCGCGAGCCCCTTTTTGCGAGCCTCCGTTTTTCGCCAAATTTTAGCTTTTTGTTGAAATTTAGATGTAAATTTACCGACAAGCGATCATGTTAAGGAAAGGAAAGTGATCTGCCTACAACAATTGTACCTTGCAATTTCCCTCATAGATCGCGTGACAAGACACTTCATCAGGTGGGAAAGAAATGAACTCTTGTTTTAGCTTCTTGTGTAACCTGCAGGGGTTCCTTAATTTAAAATTTCACTGACTTATTGTTGGGAAACGAAGAAGAAAAAGAAAGAAAAAGAATCGCCGCATTCAACGGGCTTAAGTTCGTCGATCAGAATGGAACTGGTGCTTCCTTGTGGTATTGGTTTCAGACGAGACAAAAGACTAAGAGACTATGATGCAAGTAAATTAGGAAATGAAAGCTAGTCTAGAAAAGAATAGAGTGCCAAATTAAACGAAGATCCATATAAACCATGCTGTTTGCATGAATTCGGCCCTTTGTCACTGAAGATACCACAAGGAAGCACAAGTTCACGTCCGATCACTGAAGTTAAGCCCTGTTGGGCAGGGTTAGTATTGGGATGGGTGGCAGGCAGGAATATCAAACCCTGTTGTTGGCTCTTTTTCCTTTTTGTCGTCGTAATTTTCAGTGAATATATCAGTACAGTGAAATTTGAAGTCCTTCCTTTGTCCTTAAGGCTTCTAAATTTACACTTTTTTGTGTAATCTTCCCAAAACCCGTAATCAAATTAACGATCGTCCAGTTTTGTTGTCGTTTCTTGTTACTTCTTCGACATTTTGTTGGGCAATAACAATTTAATGCAGGGAAAGGATATTATAAAGGATATTAGAAAAGGCGAAAAAAAAGTATTGACTCGAACTTGACTTGTGACTCGCACTTGGCTCGTGTTATGAGGAAACTCGCTCTTCATAAACTTTTAAAATAGGACGGAAGACCGAATGAATATACAGAATGACAAATGAACAAATGTCACCAACACAGGAGCCGCAGGCCTGCCAACCCAATTTTTTCTATAAAGTACTTTTCACGTTACCGGTACTTATTTTGCCGGTAGGAACAATAGGGGGTCCATGGACCCAGTCCATAGCAACCGCTTCGGCGACTAAAAATGGAAACAGAGCTTTCTTCCGCTCTTCCGTTCGATGTTATATCTTAAAATTGATATTTGGTTAATAACAAAGATTTTTTCTGTTACTTAATTGTAGAGAAAGAGTTTTGTAGAAACGAAGTCTTTACACGATCGCGACTTTGTTTACACATGGGCATACTTGTAGATCAACAGACAGATAAGAAAATCTCGGAGGCCAAAAGATTTCGTTTCGTGTTGTACAGCAGCGAGATAGACATGAACGGGCATTGTGTCCCTTTTTTGGATTTTTTGGCTGAAAACTTTCGAGGCTCGCAAAAGAGGCTCGCAGCTCGCAAAAAAGGGCTCGGGCTCGCAGGCTCGCAGAATAGCTTCCCCCTAACTGATGTAACGAAATAGAATGACAGTCATGAGTGCCAGTTAATCTTACAGCTTTCTAAAATAGGAAATAAAAAGGCAGGAAGTACTAGCCCAGTAGCCTAACTGTTCCGGGTTTGAGTCCTTGCCGAGATCGTTGGGCCGAAAACACACGTGTCTTTCAAAGTCTTTATCCATCCAATGGGGTGGCATACTCGGAGAATATATTGTCACTCGGTCGATCAATAAATTGGGCAAGGCTTGGTTTATAAGATACATGTAATGAATTATCTGCCTAATCAGGAATTGAAAATTTCATATCATAGAATGGCTTTATTTCTATTTCTGTTTTACTTCGCAATTCGTTAACCCAGTCATTCTGCAAGGAAGCCATTCACGAATTGTAGACCTCAGGAGGATAAAAGTCATATCAGTAGAAATAATTCTAAAAACGATTGTTTGAACATGAGACCTTCAACATCTCACAAAATGTTCTCTCGAAAATTGATGCTTTGTTCAGCTTTGTTCAAGCAATTTTCCCAGATTAATTGCTTGCGGCAGAAACCAGGAAAGATGAAAAGGCAACTAGAAAAAAAAAAGCGACTCATAGAAGCGGTCCTAGAACGGACAGATCTAAATTAATCTGCCTCCCAATTAGAGTCTTGGGTTAGACAATCACACTATTGCCGACCAAAGGAATAAATTAAAGCGTATTGAATTCTCATTTATTGCCTCTTGCAGCCAGAATTGGAGTCAATGGCATAACACCAGGAAAACCGCCAGTTAAACCAGTTGTTAGGCCCAAAGATAATACTTTTAAAGTAATAGGTAAGAAACTTTTTTGCACTCGTGACCTTATATAATGACTGAACTCTTTTTGTAAAGCTATGAATCAAGTTGGGTTGCCCCCTGCTACTGTTTTGAGGATGACTGTCTTGAACATAGTTCCTCAAAGCTGGACAGAAAGCAGAAATCCAGGGCTAGCGTTGTATAAGCAGATTTAGAAAATTATACTACAATATTGTAAAGCGTCATGATTTTTTAACCATATTCAACACACATGATAATGAACAGGCCAGGTTTGCCTTAAGCTCCTCACACGTCAACGTTCCATGGGATCGCGCCGCCTCAGCCTCTTGCTTTGAAAGACAGTGGAGCAACAGCCGAAAATTGGAAGCTTTGGAAGGAAAAATGCAGCAACTATATCATTATTTCTAGATTGGATCGAGAGAGCCCGGAATACCAGTTGGAATATTACGCTGAAAAACCGAGGAAAGGAATGATTGGCCCGTGGTAATGGGTAAAATGGAGCACGGTATTGGAAAGGTCAACGAAATTTATAAGAAATACTGCTTTAATGAGCGGGAAAAGCTCCCGACCGAGTCTGCGGATAGTTTCGACACTGAACTGAAGACTGGCTAAGACGTGCAATTTTGTAACTGTTTGTGGGACATTTACCAGCAAGCAGCTGCTGAGAATGAGAGATCTTACTTTGAATTGGCAGACAGCATCGATCAGGTCAAGTCAAAGAAGAAAAAGCCTATAGAGGGTCCTGAAGGGGGGTACGTACCAATCCCATTTCCCAGTCCAATTTTTTTTCAAATCCCACTTCCCAGTGTTCAAATCCAATTTCCACTAGCAGAATTCAGAAAAAATCCCAGTGTTATACATATTTGGCAGTGCATACATCGTATCGCTTCAAAATATGGCACAACAAAGACACAAAATTCCACCAGGATTTGTGAAGATGTTCTGAAGGCAATAGGATCCTTTTAGACTGATACCGTCTAATAATTGTTTTATTATACATTATACTGTAACAAGATTTCACGCTTTCACTTAAAATATTTTAACACCAGATGCTAATTATTTTTGTCATCCGGCTACTGAACGTTTTTCTCCTTAAGTATTTGTGGCACAATTCCTTCAAAACTTTTCCTATCGAGATTTTCACGGCCGTCGAACTAGTAAAAGATGACTCCTTTATTAACAAGGTTTTAGCGCCCTTTACTCCATGCGTTTCCTCTTAAAAGACACTTAAAATTGATCGGTGTTTTTACTCTTCATTTTTCGCCCCAAATAGGGAATTTTCTGTGTTCAGAATGAAAAACAAGGCTTTGGAATTTTATAAATAAGTGCCGCGACTCGCCAAGACGCGCCATCATTTTCTTATACATGTTGTACGCGCGGGATAAGGAAGAAACCTGCTTTGTAGGACCCCAAGAGTTCACTAAAAGTATGGACAGAAAACAGATTCTAATTGGTTTATTGGTTTATTATTTTCCCATTGCAAAAACAGGCCAATCCTAGTTCTCATTTTACCTCTTCAGGACCCTCCCTATAGTTTCGATGCTGGATGAGCGGTAGGGAAAGAAAATTTCCTGCAAGTTTTGTGGCTATAATCATGCTCCAGAGAGGAAAAGTGTCCTGTAATCAGTGTAAAGAAAAAGAATCATTTTGGGAAGAGATGCAAAGATGATGCCGTGGTTTACTCTATTGAGAACAACAAAGATCTGTAACGGTTCAAGCTATTAAAGATAAAGCCGTGTTTGCTGAAATGATTGTCCAGCAGAAACCTGTCAGATTTCAAGCATATGGAAGATGTGGATCGCTCCCACTTTTCCCAATACCTTTCTATGTGGATGGTACTAAGGTCCAGCCTGTGGGTACGTGTGCTCTGCCTGTTGTAAATCCTCGATTCAATGCAAAGTATAAAGTGAGGTTCTTGTTTGTCAAGGAGAATCTAACTCCACTTCTGGGTTTGAATGCTACTAAGAAGATGGGTTTGCTAACAGTACACAAGGAGAACTTTGCGAGCGTTGTTCAGAATTTGGAAGATGATCTGGTTGTCAAATATGCCGATGTGTTTCACAAGAACCTTGGCAAGCTGCCTGGAAAGGTCATCTGCAAGTTGATCTATCTTGCCTACCAGTTGTTCTCCCAGCCAGGAAAGTGCCCGTCTCTATCAGAGAGAAATTCGAAGCGGAACTTCAAAGGTTGCAGGATCTCAAGGTTATCGCTTCCGTCGATGAGCCCGCTGAATTGGTCAGCCAGTTCGTTGCCGCTGTCGAGAAATCTGGGGAGTTACGGGTCGGCATTGATCCAAAGCCGCTCCTCACGGGAGGTACCGCTAGCTTAGTTTGCCGTTTGGTCTTTATGTCAAGCGAGATATTTCATAAGTGTAAGGCGGTCACCTTTGATGGACATCTCTTGACATCAGGAAGACCTGAAGCCGGATCCAGAGAAATTCAAGGCGATCATTGAAATACCATAACCTGAAAAGCCAGGCGAGGTGCCGCGTCTCAATGGCATGGATAATTATCTCAGTCGTTCCTGCCAAATCTGTCTGACGTGATAAAACCGCTCCGCGACCTTACACATAAGGATGTACTTTGGGGTTGGTCTGACGCACAATAACAGACTGAGGTCAAGAGCCTCATCGCATCTGCTCCTTTCCTATCATACTACAAGCAAGATGAGTCGTTAGAGGTGTAGTGTGACAGCAGTCAAGCTGGTCTTGGCGCTGCCCTAATGCGAGGTGGTCAGCCAATTGCATATGAAGCCAGGCGTTAACGGAAACAGAGACCTGTTATGTTCAGATTGGGAAAGAAATGCTTGCAATCGTTTTCGCCGTGGAGAAGTTTAATGACTACACGTTTGGCAAAAAGACAGCGGTCTTTAGTAATCACAACCCTTAGGAATCAATTCTTAAGAAGTCATGGCATCGTGCCCCCAGGCGTTTGCAAGGCATGATCATTCGCCTACAGAAATACGACTTGGAGGTGAAGTATGAAAAGAGGGCGGAGGCACCTGAGCAGGTACTTCGTCTAATGATGGCCATCGCGGCTGATTTTGCACACTGTAGACACCCTTTCAACAGTATTTCTCCCAGCCAATGATCAGGTCGAGTCGGAGTTTAGGACCATTGATCACGATCAAGTATTTGCCGGTTTCGGAAGAAAGGCTCATGCAGATTCAGTGAGCCACTGAAGCAGACGAGTCCCTGCAATTCAGAAGGGCTCACCGGAGCACGAGTAACGTGCCCAATGCGATCTCCCTTTACTTCAATATGCGTGACGAGATGTCAATCCAGGATAGTCTCATCTTTAAAGGAGAGAGAGTTTCACAAGATTCTCTAGCTAGGAGCTGTTGGAGCCGATTCACAGCTTGCATCTTGGTTGTCTAAACAGAGCGTGTGAGTGTGTGTACTGGCCCGGGATGAGTGCCGACCTCTGAGGCGTGTCTAGAATGTGAGCACGGTCAAGGTACGGGAAACGACCCTGGGAACGAGTTGTCGCCGATTTATTTGATACTGAAGGGAAAACTTACTTCGTGACCTCAGACTATTATAGCTATTTCTTTGGGCTTGATCATTTGAGATCTCCTTCGTCGGTGTGTGTCATCAGAAAATTGAAGGCTCGTTTTGCATGCCACGGTATACCAGAGCAGCTACTGACAGATGACGGTTTGCAGTTCTCGTCGGGTAATTTCCTGTGGTTCGCCAATGTCGGGGACTTTGAACATCTACGAGCAGTCCACGTCACAGTCAGGGTAACGGCAAAGGACAAAGCGCAGTAAAGAAGGCCAAGAAGATTCTCAGAAATAATTGCAGATCGAGTGGATCGGGTGCATTTCTAGCCTAACCTCGTCATCGCAACACCTCACCTGCCAGAATCCAAGTTAGGCTAGCGTAGCGTCTTTTCAACAGACGAACTAGGAGTCGTCTGCCAGTGAATGTGGGGTCCGTGACCCATGAGCCCCCGCGAGTTAGTATGTAAACTCCCATAAGCCCTTGCGGTATTAGAGAATAAACGAAAAAAGCACATGGTTGAAAGTGTTCAAGTTTATTTTGATTTTAGTGGACTGTTACAGCACTTTTAAGCATATTCGGCGACCGAGCAACAAAATTGGTGTTTCCGGCAGGGCTATTCAGCCAACAGAGGGAAAAACGGTCGCCGTTTCATGTGGAAAACCCCAAAAGCAACCCGATGACATCGAGCAGCATCGAGCGATGGCCACTCGACTGAGCGAACTGTTCTAATTGTCAAATGATGGACGAGGTAAGAGAGAACTTAACAGCCAGCAGTATAATTTTCGAGTAAAGTATAACAATTAAAATTCAAGTAAGAAATGGCGGAGGAGCTTGAATTGAGAATTCACACGGAACTTTGCAAGGCGACCGTAGAGAAGATTAAGCTTGTTGCAAAACATCTGAAAATAAAGGAAGAAGACGTGAAGGATAAAACGAAAGTCTTAGTTATTAATATTATCACGAATATTATTGAGAAAGAGTTAACAAGTTTAGAGGAAGAAGACAAAGTGACTTTCCTTCAAGCTATTGTTGAGATGTTTATTGACATTCCACCGCCACTCGAAAATGTTGATGAAGATAAGAGTGAGTTATTTAAGGCTTTAAAGAAAGAGATCGAAGAGCTTAAGCTACTGCAAAAACAGAACACCTCGGAATCGGGTAGTAAGGTCAAGCAAGAATTAAGCTCACAGTCAGGTGATGATATGCCATCCTCCTTGAATGCTCTCGTTAAATCCACAAGTGTACTTAGGCGTCAATTTAAGATAACAGGCCAGATTGGAGACCCAGATCAAAGGGATAAATTGAATTACAGTTCATTACGGAAACAGATTGACACAGGGGTTGCACAAAAATACAAAGAGCATGAGATTGTGGATGGAGTGATCCGTGCGATCAGTCCTGGATTAACTTTAAGAAGTTATTTAGAATCCTTTGAGAAGCTCTCTCTTGATCGTCTAAAGAAGATCCTTCGCAGTCATTATGGAGTAAAGAACACAGCAGAACTGTATCAGAGCTTAGCATCCATCTGCCAACATGGGAAAGAAACACCCCAGGCATTCCTAATGCGAGCCCTTGACTTGAGACAGAAAATACTATTTGCGAGTCAGGAAGGGGAAGACCCATTGAAGTATGACGCTGACCACATCCAACAGCTTTTTCGCAGAACTGTTGAGACAGGGCTCCAGGATGAGAGCATTAGAACTAAGCTTCGCCCATTCTTAAGTAATCCTTTGGTTGAGGATGAAGAATTAATCCATCAGCTGAATGTGGCAGTCTCTGCTGAGGAAGAAAGAGTCAAGAAACTGAAGGGCCAGTCCAAGGTCAAATCACCTGTGGTGACCCAGATTGGTGAGCTATCATCCCAATCACCCGAACTACCTGCTGGTCAATTACCTGCTTCCAAAAAGGAACCTAAGTCACCTGGGGGTACGAAAACAGAAATTCAAGAACTTAAGGCTGAGGTTGAAGCACTTAAGGCTGAAGTTAAAGCAAAATCCGGCACAACCCCTCAATCAGGCCAAGGGAGAGGAAGCAGATGGAGTAGTGGAAGGGGGAACGGAAGCTGTAATGTAAATGTAAGGAATCGCCCACCGAAGTGCTCAACTTGCCTCACTAACGGCGAACAGTGGTGTAATCATTGTTTTAAATGTGGAAGTGGCAGCCATTATGCCATTGGTTGCCGTCGTGGTGAATCGTCTGGACAGCGACCTTTAAATGGAAACCGGCTGCTTCAGCGGGACCAAAAGTAGCCGACACCTCACATGTGTCCCACCGATGTAATTATTGCGGCAGAGTAGAAACCCGAGTCTCGTATCAGCGCTGTTCCCAATGCCAGGTTGTGTGGTACTGTTCTCGGAAATGTCAAAAGGAACAATGGCTAAACCACAAAGATATTTGTCAGCTATCACAAAGGGAGAACTCCGAATCCACCGAGACAGCATTTGTTAGCCACCTGAAACCTGCACAGCATGCTAAGATTGTTAATTTGGTTGGAAGAAAGTGTACTGTTAAGTGTCTCCTGAATGATATGGAAGTATTAGCTCTGTGGGACACTGGGGCCCAGGTGTCGATAATGACAAGGGCCATGCTAGAGGAAAAGCTCCCAGGAACAGAAGTTAAAGACATCTCGGAACTGATCAATGTTGGACTCGATCTCACTGCTGCTAATGGAACCAAGATTCCCTATATTGGTTGGACCGACGTGAGAGTGCAACTCCCTTCTACCCGAGAAGGACAAGAAGTACATGTTCCATTCCTTATTACTGTTGATCGTTTAGAAATGCCAATACTTGGCTACAATGTTATCGAAGAGTTGGTGAAAGTGGCTAGCCAAGAAGGAGAAACTCCTCCAGGATCTTGCATCCTTAATTCCCTCAAAGTAGGATTTGTAGATAGTGGTGAAAGTCAGTTGGAAGCACTGATCAGTCTTATTCAAACTCCAGATGACGATTTTCTGTGCAATGTGAGAACTTCAAAAAGAGACACTGTTATTCCACGTGGTCAAGCAGTAAAGGTGTCATGTAGAGCAAACACTGGTCCGGTAGTCAGTAACATGCCAGTGTTGTTTGAGCCCGACGAGTTATCACAGTGGCCAGCAGGACTTGAAGTATATGAAACACTGACAACTGTTAAGAAAGGATCAGTATCTCGGATTGACGTTGAAGTTCAGAACATAAGTAACCATGACATTGTCCTGCCGCGCCGTACCTCACTAGGTAGATTGCAACTAGTTAAATCGGTTACACCTATGGAAGTTAAACTGACTGATGCATCTGGTTGTAGAGAGTCTCAGTGTGTAGATGTTTAAGTTTGGCTACTGGAGAAGGACGTGACAGTGGTATGGTTACTGGAGAAGATGATAGCAAGTCAGACGCTACCACCCCGGACGTTGATATGAACGGTTTAACTATGCAGCAGCAGAAAGTAGTCCGAAAGATGTTGAAAGAGGAGGCTGCATCTTTTGCAAAAAGTGATGATGATATTGGTTGCATAACAGGACTAGAGATGGATATTGACTTGTCAGATAGTACACCAGTCCAAAAAAATGTCTCAATCCCAAGACCACTTCACGGTGGGCACAAGTCCACTTGAAATCGCTCACGTTCGCCATTCATTGTGTTCAGCGGTTTGCCGCGTTAATGCCACAAAATTTAAAACAATGGCGGCTATGATAAGTGTTGAGGAAGCTCGTGAAAAAGTTCTGGAAGACGATGATGAGTTGGAGAATATTGAGAGCGTAGAAATAGAAGGAGAGGCATTCGACAACAAAAATTTCCTAGCAGAAACGCTCAAAAAATCCCTTCAAAGTCTTGGAAATGACCTCGTAAATGGGGAATGTTTTTTAAATACAAGTGTGGAAATGTTGGTTCCTCTGTACCACTTGTTACGAAACCAAGTTCCAGGGACAACACAGGCCGCTAAAATTTTGAATAGCTACCCCGTATACGCTGGAACCATTTTTTATACTGAATCAAGGTTTTGGCTGGAGTCAATTCATCGACGCCTATCAGGAAGACGCCGCGTGAGAAACCCTTTCTACGCCGAAATCACTCGTGACATTCCCTATGGGATTTTTAGCATCCTGCTGAGGATGATAAAAGGTATAGATGGATTTTGCGAACCGTTTGTTAACTTTGGGAGGAACAAAAAGGCAGAAGTTGTGTCCTTTACTACCCTACGACCAGTCAAGCAGCTTTTGTCCATACTTTCCGGGATGAGCGAGGTAGAGGTAGTGTCCTATTTCAAACGAACCTTGACTGGGAAAAAGTGTGGCAGTAAAGTTGCAGTTCTCGCCTCTGAAGAAAAGGACATGGCCTTTATGTACAAGATTAGTAAAGGCCAATTTGTCATTTCGTATTACTTTGGGGAATGGAACACTCATGGCTTCCCTCAGCACAATTAACACTGCAAAAATGGAGCCAGTTTGTTTTTAAATATCCAGCTTTGAGTATAGTTTGGGGATTTCACAAAACTTATCAGCCCATAGTGGAGACTTTTAACTGTTCGAACAACATTTTGCTTAAGGTTACTTATTGTTCTGACCATTCACAAACATGCCCTGGGGTGTAGGGCATCTGATTTCCCCCCCCCCCCACATACACATGCACACACCCGTGCGATGCAGGTTAACAATGGTAGGCACATGTATGGTATTTTAATGTAAAATTGACAGAAACACAACAATAGTAATGTTGTATGCATTCTATGTATCTGATGTTATATTTTGTGAATTCATAGCATGTGTCATCAATCATCAAAACCTATATTTAGGGCATCTTACTAAAACAGCTCAAAAAAGTTACTACTCAAAGGTAGCTGAGCACAGTTGTTTCAATAATACTATGAAGACATGTCAGTCAAAATCACTGATCTTTAATCCTGTATCATTCTAACAGCACAGAAATTCTAACAGTGATGTTGTCTATAAATACTAATTGTACAATGCAAGTTGACATCATTGATCCTTATCTTGTCAAGGCATTACATATACTGCATTAGCACATTAAATGTTTATATATAGTGCTATTTGTTTACAAAGACTTCAACAATAAAGCATGAGTCAAAAAAGCCAGAGCTTTACGTAGAGAAAACATTCTGGTGCAGAGAAAACTTCCTTTTTGGACTGTACTTGTATGTAAGAGAAGAAAGCACTTCACATGCAACATTAACCCTTTCACTCCCACGATCTAAAATCCAATTCTCCTAACTGATGACCATATAAATCTTTGTTGGCTGTTCCTTAGAATTTGGTGTTACATAAAGTCACTATCCCCTAGTTGATAATTTTGTAAATTCTCATCACCTGTCTCCTTGACATAGTACTAAAATTATTAGGAGAATTTATTTGCTGGTCACTCCTGGAAGTGAAAGGGTTAAACACTTTATTCCCTACACTTTCTGTCAATTAATTTTGTTTCCTGTGAATGTTTCAGCAGGTGGAGCCAAGAAAAACATTGCATGTATACTGAGTAATTATGTTGTGGTTCAGTTTTATCCCTGTTTCAGATTTTATTTTCCTTCATTCTTGGGCATGTTAATGTATGATAATGAGTTTGAAACAAAGGAAAATAAAATTTGAGCCAAGGATAAAACTGAATCACAACATAAACATAAAATATTTCTTTAAGTCTCAATATCCACATGCAAATTCTCCTGACTAATCTGCATACATTTCCTTATAGCATTTGTTGGGAGAATTTGTTGAAAGATCAAACAAATTTTCTTTGGTGTCTATTTCATTATGCAATGCCAATATGAGGAGAAATTTAAATGTTGGTCACTCTTGGGACTCAACAGATTAAAAATGGCTGTAATTAAAATGAATATCTTATGTGACATTAAAATGAGTCACAATGGGAGATAAACAGATAAAAATAGGAGCAATGCAAAAACTTTTAAAACTACTGTACAATTTAAAAGATACACTGCTGTAATGAGCTTGATGGAACTTTTGGCTCAAATGGGAAGGAAACTTGGAAACCTTGGAAATATGAAAGTAGGGTTACTATTGCAAACCAGGTTGAGAAGACATAGCCGACAAGAATTTAGCAAAATTTTATCTTTCTCAGAGTAGGTACCAGCTGATTTGGTTTCAAAGACAAGTTAACACTTTTCATGTTTCACTTGGAGGTGATGGGGCTCCATTTGGGAAGGACGACACTGCTTGTGCTTGGCTCGTGAGTTTACTGAATATAGGTAGGGGAGTTTAAAAAGTCTTTGTGCACTTCTTTGCGGTTGTTTCACAAAGGCCAACTTCTGCAGGTTCCCTGGAATTATTTGCATTCTGAACTCCATTTATCTGGCAAGCAGCTTCAAATAACTCAGACCTCCTTTTTCTGCCTACTGATGACGATAAAGCATCCAGGCTTGTTGGGTTCTTTTTGCGCAAAAAATATCTGAGTCCGCACGAAGATCTAAGATCACTAGGGGAGTTCTAAGTAGCAATGAGAATTTTCTTGTGTTTGGTGCAAACTGTAAGGAAGACTGTGTTTCAAATGTAGAAAAGTATGTAGCAGAGTTAGACAGTTCTCCTGCAAGAAAACACAACATCTTCATATCATTTGGTAACTCAGAAAAACAAAATTTAACATCAACTGAGATACCAGAGCAATCCACTGAAGACTAAACACAGTGTAAGTGTTCTTCTCTATATCACTAATATCACTCACCAGCTTTTATCTTAGGAGTGGAAGGGTCAACATGCCTATTACACAGTCATATATTACTTTTGTTTCCAGACGTTCCAACCTTTGCTTCTTAGCTCTCAGCTCTTTCTTCTTTTCCTCAATTTTAACATTTTCTACAATAATTTTCTCAGACTGTCTAACTGCTTCTTCCCTTTTCTGCTTATGCATGGTCATAAAGGCTCCCACTTGGAACCTCCTGTACTTCCTCTTCCGTGAACCACATTCAGCCATGGTTCTCAGCCATTTACGAGGTTCTTTCAGCGAAGAAATTGTTGCTCTCGAATGCGTCTCCTTCCATTTCTTCACACTTATTCGTCTTCCAGAACTTTTCCCCTCCCAAATGTGGTGAGAAAAAAATCTGCAATGAATGCGATCATGCGAACGTTCGATTCAGCACGAGTACTACGAACTAACGTTTTATTGTTAACTGGAAAATTACAGTAAGATATATGAAGAAAAACAACCGCGCGAAATGTTTTTTCGAAAAACAAAAAACATACGACGAAACATCGACATTATTTGAAAGCCAGAGAAGCAAAACTATGAAATTATAATGACAACAAAAGAAAATGAATGAAGGCAAAGAATACACATTTAACAACTGGAAGTTAAGGTGTGAAAGGCAGTCTTAATTATATAGCTAGGGTGTCTGAAAAAAATAAAGCTACCTACCATTGTTTGGTATCAAAAGAAACAGCAGAAATTGATCTATCAAGATGGCTTCTCCGATCTCAACTGCAATGCACAAAGGGACGTCTGGGAAGGTCTAAAACAAGTCACGGACTCCTCTTTTAATTCGTACCCAGGTTACCAAAAAATCACCCGGTCCAATATGGCGACCAGTCACGCGCGTCGAGAGCAATTTTGAGTGTATTTGTGCCCACCGTGCTTTATCAAGAGGTAAAGCACTACATTGAAGACCTACTTAACAAACAGTTCATCACAAAATCTCGATCATCATATTCATCCCCAGTTGTTTGCGTCAGAAAAAAAGATGGGACTTTACGTCTATGTGTGGACTATCGAGAATTGAACCGTCGCACCGCTCCTGACCGACACCCAATCCCCCGAGTTCAAGAAACTTTGGATAGTTTAGGTGGCAATTCATGGTTTTCTGTATTAGACCAAGGGAAGGCCTACCACCAGGGGTTCATTTCACCAAAGAGCCGCCCATACACCGCCTTTATCACGCCGTGGGGTCTGTATGAGTGGGTGCGTATACCTTTTGGTTTAACAAACGCTCCTGCAAATTTTCAAAGGTATATGGAACATTGTCTGGGCGAGTTAAGAGATGAAATAGCAATCCCGTACTTGGACGATGTTATCGTATTCAGCAAGTCTTTTGAAGAGCATGTAGAGCATGTGCGAAAAGTACTTCGTCGCCTTCGACAACAGGGAATTAAACTGAAGCCACGCAAGTGTAAATTGTTCCAAAGAGAAGCTTGCTTTCTGGGGCGCATTGTGTCAAAGGACGGTTATAGAGTTGATCCCAGTGGAATAGCCGCCGTCATCAGTCTCGCAGAAAAGAAGGCATCAACTGTTGGTGAAGTCAGGCAGTTAGTTGGATTCCTGGGTTATTATCGTCGTTACATCCCAAAGTTTGCCAAAATGGCCAAAGTAGTCCAGAAGTTGTACAAGCCACCATCTGTTCCGCTCAACTCCAAGGTGAAGGTCATCTTCCATGGCTAACTTCCTTGACCGATTCAGTAACAGCATTTGATGATAACTGTGGCAGCCCCAGTATAGAGCAGCAAGTTGATGTTGGGCAAGCGCAAGTATTGGATCCTGTGATAAGTAGAGTCATTTATCTTGTAAGAACTGGAAAACGTCCCACAGTAAAAGAGAGTAAAGGAGAATCAAGAGATGTCCAGCGGTTGTTACTTGAATGGAACAAACTAGTCCTAGGCAGTGATAATATCTTGTACCGTAAGACCAGCTCAAATCAACAAGTCGTGTTACCCCGACAACTTCGTATGACAATCTTCAAAGAACTCCATGAAGACATGGGTCATTTAGGTGTAGAAAGAGTATTCGACTTGGCTAAGTCAAGGTTTTACTGGCCCAACATGAAGGAGGACATTTCACATTATGTTACAAAAGTTTGTCGGTGTTTGAAACAAAAACCACCTGCAGTAAAACAAAGAGCACCGTTGCAGCCCATAATCACCACGGCACCCTTTCAAATAATATCAGTTGATTTTCTTCACCTCGAAGCAAGTTCTGGAGGCTATGAATATGTTTTGGTTGTAATGGACCATTTCACGCGATATGCTCAAGCTTATGCAACCAAAGACAAATCTGCAAAAACAGCTGCGGAAAAGATCTACAGTGACTTTATCTTACGGTTTGGAGTCCCTGAAACGATCCACCATGATCAGGGCGGTGAATTTGAGAACAAACTGTTTTACAACTTGGATAGATTCATTGGAGCCCGCCATTCCAGAACAACACCATACCACCCTGATGGCAATGGACAAGTAGAAAGATTCAATAGGACTCTTCTGTCGATGCTACGGACTTTGCCTGAGAAGCATAAATCAAGATGGCGTGACCATTTAAACAAACTGGTTCATGCGTACAACTGTACAAAGAACGATGCCACCGGTTATGCACCATTTTTCTTATTGTTTGGTAGAGCTCCACGTCTTCCTATTGATCTGATGTTTAATCTTAAACCTCCTAGTGGGTTCAGCTCCTATCCAGAGTATGTTAAGAAGTGGAGGAATGCTATGTCAGAAGCTTATAAACTTGCCTCTGAAACCGCCCAGCGAAATGCCCAGCGTGGTAAGAAGCAGTACGACAAGAAGGTGCGCAGCATAGTGTTGGAACCAGGTGACAGGGTGCTGGTCCGGAACATGAGTGCACGAGGAGGGCCAGGAAAGCTGAGATCGTACTGGGAAAATGAAGTGTATGTTGTCGTAGAACAGAAAGGTGAAGGTTCCCCAGTTTACGAAGTTCAATCTGAGTCTGGGACAAAGACGAGAGTGTTACACCGCAACTTACTCTTACCTTGCACGTACTTACCAGTGGAGGAGGCTGATGTAAGACCCAAGACTAAAGATAATTCTAAGCAGCGACAGCGGAAGCCTCAGTTGAGGAACAACAAACCTTTGACTCAAACCTCATGTCCAGCCAGTCAAGACGACGAAGATGAAGATATCCCGTCCTTTACCCCTAACCAACTGCAGGCCCCACATCCAAAGAACACTGTGGAACATCCAAGGACAGAGCAAGATACACAGGATACACAGGAGTCTGTAGCTACCAGTGATACTGCGGACAATTCAGAGGATGTAGAACCTGAGCCACGTCTTGGTGACCGGCAGAATGAGTTCACACCCAATACTTGTACGGAAACTGAACAGCCCCAATCTCCTACATCCCACCCTATCATAGGAAACCGGCAACCACGAATTAGAAGACCACCTGTCCGTATGACTTATGATGTACCTGGTCAACCTACATTCTATCCAGGAGTAACCACTGATATGAATATGGTTTCAGCTGCAGCAAACCTGCCCCCACTGTGGCTAAGCACACCACCCCAGTGCCCACCACTTTGGTACTTCCCACAGTATGGATTTCCAGTCATGTCCCCGTATCCAGTTTGCTGGTAATCACTAGACCAGTCCAGGAACAATTAAAAAACACTACCAGAGACTATGCATGCGAACATTTTAGTATTATTGTTATTGTTGTTATCGTAAACGTATGACCAAGTGAACATGTTAGCAATAACATACCAGGCATCTTGTGCCATTGAAGGATCAAAGCCTCTAATCAAAGCCAGAAACTTTAATCATTAGTTTCAAAAGAGTGATCACTTGCAGGTTATTTGTTGTTTGTGGGCCTGCGCAACCCACAAGTACGAACGTGACTTCTGTTTACCAGAGATTTTAGCCAGAGATACAGTGTACATGTATGCAGTTTTGTTTATGGAAGATATTTTTTTTAGGGGGGGAGAGTGTGGGGTCCGTGACCCATGAGCCCCCGCGAGTTAGTATGTAAACTCCCATAAGCCCTTGCGGTATTAGAGAATAAACGAAAAAAGCACATGGTCGAAAGTGTTCAAGTTTATTTTGATTTTAGTGGACTGTTACAGCACTTTTAAGCATATTCGGCGACCGAGCAACATGAACAGCCAACTTGCTTGCACCACAAGTCTTTTCAGACAAAGAGCTATGTCGAGCCAAACGGCGCAAGCAACGTCAATCCCAGCATTACAACGGAGGTGCTGTTGATCTGGAACCTTTGAGGAGGAGACTCCGTAAGGTTAAAACCGTTCCAACTGGGCAAGCGAGAATACCAGGAGTTGTGCGGAGTCGACTGGACTTAGAGATTGTATGAGGAGGAAACGCCCCATAATGTTGTTCGTCGCAACCGTGTTCATCACGACTGCCATCATTGGACGATGTGACTGCTGAGGTGCCTGCTCCCTCTTGACCGCATCGAATGGGTTGCAGTCCGCCGTTCCCGAATAAGATTTACCCGCATTAAGTCAATAAAATAGGTCTCCGAGTAGGCTGCAAGTTTCTCCAACCACAGCGAGGTGTCCACCAAAGCCGATGCTAAGACGATCTAATCGTCAACGACGCCCTCCAAAGCCTTTAACTGTGTTAAGGACTTATAACGCGTCATAACGCTAGAGTATTGTATCCTTAATAATTCATATTGTGTATTTATCAGCTCGTGTGTTTCTTTGTTAAGAGAAAAGTGTCTTTTGCTCTCATTTATAAAGGGGAGGTACCGGTGTTAGAACAAGTGCGATGTAATACATTAGCACGCTGGTATAGTTACGGATATTCGCGAGCCCGTTCCCGCCAGTTTACATTTATATATATTCTTTTAGCTTAGCTGAGTATATGTAGAATTCGAGAGGGTAAAATTTCTCTGTTCGTTTACGTGATTTGCTTGTCCTTCACAGTATCACAGGCCGTGTGGGACAATTTTCATTTGAGTACAGCTTAACATTGTGCTTTTTTTTACCTTTTTCTCCGAATGTGAAGTGGATAAAGAGTTCTGCCTGGACAGACCAAATGGGAACTACGCAGATCCTTATGACTGCTCAGGATTTTACACTTGCACCGGCGGAGAAACTGGAAAGGAAAGCTGTCCAAAACGCTTAAAATACAACTTCAACACGGGAGAGTGTGATTGGCCTTTCAACGTCAAGTGTGCGACTCCCCCTCCCTTTAAACCTCGGATACGCAAAGTATATATGTACAAACCAGATGAAGACAAGGCGATGACGATCCATGGTCTGATTACACGTATCACGGCGGTGGCCAGGAAACATACTATACAAAGGCAACGGAGACAAAGGCGATGACTCAAATAACTGGGGCGGATCTAGGGGGGAAGGTGCAGGGGGTACGCACCCCCCCCCCCCCCCGCCTCCCCTGAGATGACCTGCAACTTTCTTACGTCACTCATCGATTACATCATTCCTTAGTGGTGCACCCCCTGCTAAAAAGAATCCTAGATACGCCCCTGAATAATGCCAATAAGTTGTTCAAGTAAATCGTGAATTTGTTTCTCCGTTCTATCTGTAAATCAGTTAGTATATTATTAAGCACCTCACTTCAGTGGACTATATTCCCAACAGGTATACCACATTAATTGTTTTTTCCAATTTTAGGTGCTTCTTTCTTCGAATACACTTCAGTCCTGTAAGTAAAATACCCTCTTCCCATCCCCTGAAATTCAAAGGAGACTCATTGAGTTGGCATTTTGCGCGTAGTGCTTTACCGGCATGAGACAACTGAATTTTTGTAAACAATCGAAGGCCTTGTGCATTAAATATATTAGTACTTGGTACCATAATAGTAAGCGACATGGTCCTAAAATAAATTCTCCTGACTGGAATTACATGTTTTGTACGAAAGAAGGCTGGAGGCTTGGAGAGTTAATTTACATTTCTAGAAATTGCATCTAAGTCTGCTATTGTTCATACAATAAGAGAGGTTTTTAATACACAAGGTTTGGTCTCGTCAGTATATGCGAACTCCAGCTAACGTTACCGCTGTTGTAAAAATTCACGGTCTAATTAGACCACTGCACACTTATAAAGATCAGAAGATTTGGCATAAATTATGAATATGTATTTATTACACAGCTAAAACTAAAATCCTAGGAATATTTTTTAAATCGCCGTTGCCTTTTGAAAAACCCGTACACAAGATTACATTACGCTGAATAAAAGTGAAAAAGCATTGGTTGTAAACGTTTCCTTTATTTACCCGGCGATGGATTTGAACAAACACCCGTCAAACTTTATGGTATTTCTTTGAGGGTTTTTTCATGCGTAGAGGACTGTGACTGCCGTGTCGTTTGGCTGGATAAAGACGTCGGCTGGTCTTCGAAGCACTGAATCCTCGGGTGTTCGGGTCATTTTGGCAATCTTCGGAAAGATTCGGGTCATCTTCAGATCTTCTAACGTTTTTGGGTCTTCTTTTCGATCTTCGAAGGACCTCGGGTAATATTTGACAATATTTGGAGAATTTTACCCTCAACAAAAAAAAAAAATGTCGTTTGTCTGTAGTAATCAGGATTCAGTTATTCTGCCCTGTATGTAGTCCGTAAATCAAACTTAACTTTGTGACGAAACACGAGAAGATGGACTGATGTACTGATATGATCGATACAAGAGTAAAAAACAACATTTCTTGTTTAAATAAACAACAACCACGTTTACACGAGCAATGCCATTTTATTACCACAACACTGCTACATTTGACCGAAAAGAAACTTGAAAGACCCCAGTTAGTCTACTTGCAGCCACTCATCGCCGTAAAGCACTGTGTGCAGTCGAAGTTTTCTCACCGTAGATACTTTTTATTACTTCAAAGGTACTCCTGTCTCAATGTGAAAAAAAATATTTTCACAACCTACCTAAAACGCATTCTGGTCCATTCTACAAGTAGTCACAGTTTTTAATTTATTTGAAAAAAAATGATAAATTCTAGTACGAAACAATAACGATATTCCTACTTTTGATATAATAAGTACATACCGTAGATCGACAATACTGAGTGGATTATGCTCCATTATGTTCCTTTTGCAATTCGGAGGAAGAATCCCTGGAGCATTTATTGTATTTTTGTAAGTCATAGTGGAGTCCAATTCGGTCTCTAATCATACGAGTGATTAACAAAATCGGACGACCGCGAAGCGGGAGTCCGATTTGTATAGGTAATCACATGAGGCCAAGTACTATTAAGGATTAATTGCACGAGAGTTTTCAAAATTTTCCAAAATTGCCCAAGTCGCGAAGCGACGAGGGCAATTTGGAAAATTTTGAAAACTCAAGTGCAATTAATCCTTAATAGTACGAGGTCTCATGGGATTACTTGTTTATCAATAAAGGGCAAAATTTATACGAAGGAAAATTACGCGCGCAGTCTATTTTTATCTTGGAAGCCTGTTTAGCGCTACGGCAATTAACGGATTAGCCAATCATTAACAGGTAATCATGCCCTCTCTTGATTACTAAAAATGCCCTCGATTAAGAAAAAATGCCCTCTCTCTCAACCAATCAGCGCTCAGTAATTTTGCCCTTTATTGATAAGATTAATAACGACCATGATTACAGACAGAATTGGACGACACAAAGTCCTGTTACCAATTAATCATAACTATAACAAAATTCGAGAAAAACTTGCGCAAAGCAAAACCTGTTGCCATAAAAAAGCGTTCTTTGAAAGTGAAAGTTCTAGGAATATCAAGGAAGTTTCAGGCGTATTAAGGAACCAATTAAAGAAAGAGCGCGCACATGCGCTGCACGCAAACCTTGTTATTGGACACTAGCTGGGCGCACTCCAATTTGGTCAAAAATAGGGCGTACTAAGGACCCATCAGATTCGAGAATTTCGTTATAGTTGTGATTAAACGAAGAAAAATATTGTTTTGAATCAGTTGCAGACTATATGGCAGTTATTCTCTCATTTCCTCTGGGCAGTCAGGTTGCTTGAAAGGATGCGCAGCTTTGAAAGCTTCTAACTTGCTCAAATCCTCGTGGATTCTTGATATGATAGGAAACTGGGACATATCAATTTTAAACCTATCAAAAGAAAGAGACATTTTCCGTTGTTAACGAAGTTTTCTATTGGAGGAAAATGTTATCACGTGACTCCATTTATGACTGTTAACAGAGTAACTGCTACCTGAGTTGAAGTAGGGCAATAACAGCCTGAACTTTGGACCTGCATGTGATCAAGACGTGTGTAATGCAAATTAGACACGTGATTTGTGAGGGGGCGAACAAGCCTAAATCGACCAATTTTAACTAGTTTCTTATCATGTCTGATAATTTTTTTTCATAGCCATGCTTTGGTTTGTGTTTTGTGGTTTAAATATTCTAAGTTGAATGCAATGTTGGCACTTTATAAAATAAAAAAGGCTTGTGCAGTTAAAGTCAGGGATCGGGTAACTATTTCAAACTAAAAAAACCTTATTAAATCATTATTCCATAACTTGGCTCTCAAATCATTTGAGAGCCAAGTATGTGGTTTTACGACAGATACTTCACTATTTGAACGGTCCGATTTTCCGAGAAACGGCATCATTTCAGTGTTTGCCCCCTGGCAGACAGCTTGGCTAATTTGCATTACGATATGCATGAAAACCATCATGGTGGCTATCGTGAATATGATCTATTTGCACTGGTGTTACACTTTTTGCACTGGTGTTATATTGCTCTCAGCCAATCAGAATCGAGTAATTTTTTTGATGTACATTATTAAAACATTCACTGCATGCTTACCTGTTTGCATTGTATACCTGGGGAACCAAACATAAATCTGCCATTGAAATCTGACAGTAGAAAGAAACAAATAAAAGTTATAGGCAAGCGGTAGAAGAAACATTAATCATCTTTGCTGCAAGAAAAATACGACAAGTCAGTGGACTGTAATTGACAATAAAAATTAGCAGAATTAAACCACCATGTTTCAAAGTCATCCTGAATTCATTACTCAAGTAGAGAGTTTTGAACGACTGTAGCATCTGCAATAGACCAATTCCGATATATTAATATTCTAACATGTCACCGAGGCTTGGCGGAATAAAACAAAAGATTTTGCATCGAGGCTTAGGGATAAATAAATAATTTCTTTTGTTTTATTCCCCTAAGCCTCGGCGCCATGTTAGAATTTTAATATATCGGAATTGTGTTGTGATATTGCATAAATTAGTTGCATAAATTAGCATCTATGTATCACGTGACTTGTTGTAACCTCGTGGTCTTTGCTCGCCGCCATTAAAGTTGTTTACAGTTGTTTTATTGCTCGGTGTCTTACGTTGATCGTAACATGGTGTCAGATCGCGGGAATTAGACCAAATTATCAAGGAACACTTCCTAGCTTGGAGGTTTTCAAGTCAAACGCTTCGTCCGTTATTGGTAGGCCCACTGAAGTCTATAGTTTTCGTTCGAGTGTGTTTGGATCGTCGCACGTTTTACATGGCTGCTGTTAGTACTACCGCTAAAATCCCCTCGCCGTTGAATCTTTCCGACGGTTTGCATCAAGGAGAACATTGGAAATCATTTCGTCGTGAATGGAAGTTTTACGAGCTAGCGGCTGGCATTCACAAGAAAGCACAGGAAGTTCGGGTGGCTTCGTTGTTAAATGTGATCGGGAAAGAAGGAATGGACATGTACGAAACCTTTCAATGGGGAAACTCGTCGGACGCTCTAAAAATTGACAAGGTCTTGGAAAAGTTCGAGGAGCGTTGTGTCCCTGCACGTAACGAAACCTACGAAAGATATGTTTTCTTCAAACGTGAGCAATGGTCAAATGAATCGCTTGATAGTTACATTACTGCATTGATGAAGCTTTCAGAATCATGTGATTTTGGCGCACTTCGTGAATCGCTCGTTCGCGACCGGTTAATTCTTGGTGTAAAGGATGACAGAGTTCGTGAAAAGCTTCTTGGAAAGCGAGACCTCGACTTAGATAAAGCCATCGAAACTATCAAAGCAAGTCAAGTTACTCACTCGCGAGCGACAGAGATTTCAGAAGAATTTTCAGCCAACGAAGATATTAATGCAGTGAGGCAAAGGTCGAAACCCAAGCGCGGGAAAGTTCCGCGCCACAAACCTCCCAGCAAGGACCCGCCCAAGTTTAAAGAGTGTTTGTTTTGTGGTGGTACACATGCACTGGAAAGGAAATTGTGTCCAGCTTCAGGTCAGAAATGCAAGAAGTGTGGTAAAGAAGGCCATTTTGCAGTCAAGTGCCGAAGCAAGTCTGAAAATGCAAAAGTTCACATGGTCGAACAAGAAGAAGTCTTTTACGTTCATAGTGTCAGTGGTAAAGATCAAGCTCTTGCTTCGCTTACTTTGAATGGTTCAGCATCAGTAACCTTTCAAATTGACACTGGTTCTTCTGCAAATATCTTGCCACTACAGGATTACATCAGGGCAACAAAAGATTACAGTAAAGCTAATATTGTTCCTAAAGACATCACACTAGTTATGCACGATCGCTCAAAGCGAAAGGCTCTTGGTTTTGCAAGGCTGAAAGTGGCACATAAAGGTAGCAAGCATGAACTTATCTTTGTTATTGTTGATCAAGATGTTACTCCTTTGCTTGGTTTGAAGTCATCCCAAGGCATGGGTCTTGTGAAGATTATGGTACCTGGTGTTGATACCTCTGTCAATAATGTAGTTGCAGCTCCAAAGAAAGAGTCAGCAGTTTCTGAGAATGTCACAAAGGATCCTCTACTAATCCTTTTTGCTGATGTGTTTCAAGGTATTGGCTGTTTACCTGGAGAATACAGCATCGCACTCAACAAGAATGTTCAACCTGTAGTTCACCCTCCACGAAAGGTGCCTGTTCCTAAGAAGGAAGCAATGAAGACAGCACTTGACAAGATGGTTGCTGACAAGATAGTTACTCCTGTTACTGAGCCAACTGATTGGGTGTCCAGTGTCCTAGCAGTTCCGAAGAAGGATGGATCAGTTCGCATTTGTTTGGATCCCAAAGATTTGAACACTGCCATTAAACGCTCTCACTATCCCTTACCGACAGTGGAAGATGTCACCACTCGTCTCACCAATGCCAAGGTTTTCAGTGTTTTAGATGCCAAAAGTGGTTTTTGGCAGGTCAAACTGACTGAGAACTCTAGTTACCTTACTACATTCAACACCCCATTTGGCCGGTTTCGGTGGCTGAGGATGCCATTCGGAATAAGTTCTGCGCCTGAGATTTGGCAGCGAAAGATGCACGAAGCCATTGAGGGTCTCCAAGGAGTTGAAGTAATCGCCGATGATTTCCTAGTTTGTGGATTTGGAGACACAGTGGATGAAGCAGTGAAGAATCATGATCAGAATTTGACCGCCTTTCTACAAAGATGCTGTGAGTTGAATCTGACACTTAATCTTCAGAAGATTAAGCTTCGCCTATCATGCGTACCATTCATGGGCCATCTACTCACAGCTGATGGTGTTGTAACTGACCCAAACAAAGTTCGTGCCATACGTGACACGCCTGTCCCGACAGATGTCAAATCCTTGAAAAGATTTCTTGGCATGGTTACTTACCTAGCAAAGTTCTTACCAAACTTGTCAAGTGTCTGCGAGCCATTAAGGCGACTGGAGCTTAAGGATGCTGAATGGTGTTGGCTGCCTGTTCATGATGAAGCTGTCCAACGTATCAAGAGTCTTGTTTGTGAAGCTCCAGTGTTGAAGTTTTATGATGTTAATCGTGAAGTCACAATTGAAAGTGACGCGTCTCTCAGTGGACTTGGCGCCTCCTTACTTCAGGAGGGACAGCCAGTTGCATTTGCCTCAAGAGCTCTAACTCCAGCGGAAAGTCGTTATGCTCAGATTGAGAAGGAACTTCTCTCCGTGGTTTTTGTATGTGAGAGGTTTGATACGTACCTGTATGGTCGAGATGTGGTGCATGTTAAAACAGATCATCAACCCCTTGAAGCCATCTTTAAGAAGGACCTTGGTTCTGCTCCCAAGCGTCTTCAAAGGATGTTGCTTCGCTTACAGCGTTACAACCTTGATGTCAAGTACCAAAAAGGAAGCCTGATGGTAATGTCTGATCCCCTGTCTCGAGCCTATCTCGACGACCCTCCTTCACAGACCGAGTTTTGCAATGAGCTCGAGGAGATAGTACTTGTGGAGGATCTCCCTATTTCAGAAGCACGACTGAAGGAATTCAAAGAGGGCACCGCCTCGGATGACATCCTTCAGATCCTCATGTCCAATGTCTTAGAAGGTTGGCCTAACACTCTGGATGAAGTTCCAGCTGAGATCAAACCATACTTCCAGTTTAGAGATGAAATCACAGCCCAAAATGGTTTACTGTTCAAGGGCGAGCGCCTCATTGTACCTGCCAAGTTAAGAAAGGAAATGATGGAAAAGGTCCATTCGTCCCATCTTGGTATTGAGGGCTGCCTTAGACGAGCCAGAGAAGTGTTCTACTGGCCACGCTTGAATGCCGAGTTAAAAGATTTCATTCTCAAGTGTGATATCTGCAATTTGTACAAGCCAGCACAGCCTCGAGAACCACTAATGCCACATGAAATTCCGTCAAGGCCTTGGCAAAAGGTTGGCACGGATATGTTCCTGTTTGATCAGCGACAGTACCTGATAACTGTTGATTATTATTCGTCGTTCTTCGAGGTGGATAAACTGAACATGACAGATTCCAGAACTGTTATTGAGAAGCTAAAAATGCAGTTCAGCCGCCATGGCATCCCGGAAATCGTCATTTCGGACAATGGTCCGCAGTATGCTTCTGCAGAGTTTGCAAAGTTTGCAAGTGACTGGCACTTTCAACACATCACTTCCTCACCACGGAATCCTCAAAGTAATGGGAAGGTTGAAAGTGCGGTGAAAATCTGCGAAAACATCATGAGGAAAGCTGTGCGTGGAAAGTTTGACCCGTATCTTGCCCTCCTGGACTACCGTAACACGCCCACGGAAATTGGTTCATCTCCAGCGCAAAGGCTGTTTAGCAGGAGAACACGCAATTTGCTGCCGCTATCCAGCAAGCAACTGGAGCCCAAGACAGTTCCCCCGCAGGATGTGAAAGATAGACTGATTAACTCTAAACAGAAGCAGGCCTTTTATTACAATTTGAAAGGTGCAAGTTTACCCGAGTTGCAGCCTGGACAGTCTGTCCGAATGAAGAGGCCCAATGAGTCAACCTGGTCGGAGGCCGTGTGCAAGAAGATGATTGGTCCACGTTCTTATGTTGTTGTGTCAGGTGGTCGAACATATCGACGCAACCGCCGCCAACTGCGATCAGTGCCGCAGCCAGATTTCCATCCTGTTGCAAAACCTGTAGCTGAGCCTTTTCAATCAGTGGTACAAACAGACCCCCCACCTGCTGTGAAGCCAGTAGCTGAGCCTGTCCCATTGGTTGTTAAACCTGCTGTGGAACTTCAGGAAGTTGCTCCCCTACCTACTGTTACAAGGAGTGGTCGTATTGTCAAGCCACCAGCCCGTTTTCAGGACTTTGCGACTTAGACTGTTTCTGTTAGAAACTTTATTTTGCACAGTGTTATTGTTATCTTGCTTACAAACTCAGTCGCAAGACTTAAGTGAGACATTTTCAGTTGAGACTTTTTTTCTATATAAAGGGGAAGATGTTGTGATATTGCATAAATTAGTTGCATAAATTAGCATCTATGTATCACGTGACTTGTTGTAACCTCGTGGTCTTTGCTCGCCGCCATTAAAGTTGTTTACAGTTGTTTTATTGCTCGGTGTCTTACGTTGATCGTAACAAATTGGTCTATAACTCTAAGGGTAGTAGTTTTTAGGGGTAGGGTAGTCCATTTGGGTAGTCCATTTGGGTAGTCCATGGACTGGGGCTCAGTGTTTAGTACTGACCCCTACAAAATGGGCCAATGGCTATTTGATTATTCATCAAGTTAAAACCAAAGAGAATCAGAATCACGACCATTTTTTGCCAATGTGATCTTAATTAGCATAGATTTTTATCGTTTTCTTCATAGGTTCAGTTTCGATTGGAAATGTGATGAAACACTGTCTCTCATTTTTCAATATATTTCATGATAATTATAGATGAATAAAATAATAATTTACTACAATAAGAATACTACCAAAAATGGATTTACAAGGAAGTTTAATACAGAAGTGTTGAAGCTGAAATTTGCTCAAACAGCATTAAAAGGAAATGGATATACCGGTAGTACAAATATACAATGAATGCACTATTCTCAAAATACTAAGCCTTACCTCATCCCCAACACAATATCTTCCTGACGTATTCTGCAAAATCTGCTCTAAATCTGTTACCAAAAACATGACAGTTTAAAAATATTATAAACTTACAAAACGTACAACTACATGTCTAAATTAGAAAGTAAAAAAGCAATAGGAAATATAATATGAAATATAGTAGTAGTTTTGAACTATTGCTGATTTATTGGGTGTGTTTGTTGCCCAATTACAGAGCATGCGACATTCTCTCTCTATCCTCACATTATTCATATACATGCAACTATTTGAAAATTTGAAAGCAAGAGTATCATAACATGGTCAGTAATGGTCTGTAACACACTGCCGAAGCAAAAGAGGTCTATTAAGTGTAATTTCTGCAGGTCAATTACCTGGTAGCGAAAATTAGGTGTGAGACAATTCATCCTATTCGCCATTTTTGCATTTCCCATAATACACCTTGTTTGCCCCCCAAAATTTTTTTTACAGTCATCCCAAGAGAAAATGAAGACAATGCTTATACAAAATTTTGGGGGGAAAACAAGGTGTATGATGGGAAATGCGAAAACAGCGAATGGGAAGGTGTGGCAGTATATTCTTGCGTCAGCAGCTACTTCAAGCTACACCTGTTAATTATGCTAACTCACGGGAATATTATTTGACACTATGAAAACTCACTATGAAAACCCTTGTTGATCCAATGGTGTCCCCACTCTGCTTTCTTGTCATCACCAATATACTTGAGGACAGAAAGATTCTGGATTGGTTGTATTCCACTGGCTATGCAATGGCTTATTTGCCTTACCTGCATGGAAAGGGGAAGGTAAAAGATAAAGTCTGAAAACAGGCTAGCCAAGTGGCTCATCAGGCCAAAAACGGTTTCTGTAGCATGAATTGACCAGGCATATTTCAACTCCTCCCTGGATGGGATGCTAGTCCATCACAGGGTTACCCTCAACCTTGTTTTGCCCATTTATACACCCATTCTCGTCCCCGTAGCCCTTTTCGTTTTTCTTAGCTGGCAGGGCCTTGGCACGAGAAACGAAGGGCTCTGGGGACATACAATTTCCAGTCAGAGATTCTAGGCCTTCCAGACTTCATGTATATAGTTATACTGTATAGATGTATTTATATGTTGTGTGCTGCAATATGGCAGCCGGCAAACATTTTGAATTATTTCATAAACTTTACGTCATTTTGATTTCCGTTTAAGATTTACCCAAACAGCCAAAAAACATTCAACTTTTTTAAATCCTATGTCTCCAGGGCCCTTCGTTTTTCTTGTTAAGGCCCAGCCAGCTGAGAGAAGCAAAAAGGCCTAATACACCTGAGTTGAGAGCAACCTCATTCCCAGGGTCCTCTCCTTCCCATCTCTTGCTCCAGGGGATGGGAATAAGAGGAACCTGGGAATGAGGATGGGTGGAGAGAAGAACTGTGAGTAAAGGGTCTTGCCCAAGAACATAGTGCAGTACCCAGGCCATGGCTTGAACACGGACCATTCAGTGTGCTACCCATTATGTCACCGTGCCTCCCACACCTGGTACATGTGGATAAACAAATGACTAAAATTACAGCACAGTACTCTGAAGTTTCATTCACGCTAAAATCTACTAACTGAAAGTAATTATATAAACAGACGTACAAGGCTTAGCATTAGCTTTTTTATTTTCTTTAAATAAACCTGAGAGGCATCATGGTAATTTTGACTTCTCAAACACAAAACAAATGCCTGTATTCCAATTGAATTCCTGCTACACCTCAAGAAGGGTTGCTTGGGGTGCATTAACCATTTAACCCCCAAGAGTGCCAATTGGCACATAAGGTCATAACTTGGTCAATATTAATTTTGTCCAATTAATTTGAATTTTTGGCACAAAAATTGTCTTGGATAGAGTTGCATTTTAAAGGCATAAAATTGCACCTCCCCATATTTGAAACTTGATTGACCACCCCTAGAACTTTCGAAACTTTTTTTGCCTGATACATCTGTGACATGCAACATAACTGAAATGAACCACTTCACTTAGAGCTGAAAAATAAGATATAGTTTAGGGGTATACCTACTATAGACAGAGATAAACAACATTTTTAATCTTTTTATTTTTGATGATTAAACAAATTTCTTTTAAAACTGTAACTTTCTAGAACTTTGTTTAAGAGTTTTATGGAATTTACATATCAACACCTTTTAAATGGTGTATGATACATGGATATCCAGTTCATTTAATTATTTTACGTAAAATGACCATTTGCCTTGGGGGGTAAAGGGTTAAATTGATAATTGATACTTCTGGCCATAAGCAAGCAATCAAGTAAACACACAAACAACACAAATTAAATTCAACATTTCCTGTCCATACCAAGGCTCTCTTATATGGATCATTTCTGGGAAGCAAAGGAGGGTCTGGTCTTGTCTCATCCAGATATTCTATAATACACAGCTGAGAAAATAAAGATTTACTTGATAATCAAAGCTAAATGACTTTCTTACTAGCCTAGGCTTCGTCAATTCACTCCGACGAAGGGCTGACTATTGAATCTCTTTACGGTGGCCAATTCACATTATCAAACCAGTTCATGAAACCAAATTATATTGTTATACTTCCCACCGACGCAGCACCACAGTTTCTTTAGAAAACTTACCCCCTCTATTCTGAGTTAATCTCTTATGTTGCTGGTGACTATTAAAACAATAACATTGACAACATGTTCATGTGCCTATTATTTAGCTAAATGGAAGTCCCCCCTCCTGTCCTTGACGGCTTCATCAATTTGCTGAAACTTTCAGCTAAGTATCAATCAGAAGAAATCCGACAGTAGCTATTTTGGTTACCACGTACATACACCTGGTAATAAATACTGATACAAGGCAGCAAATACCTTTGTTCATAAAAGGATCCATGTGTCCAACTAAGTCAGCCATCTTGATCAGACATTTACTATATTACTTTAGTAAAAATCTACTAACTAGTATACTAATGCAAATGTCGCAATCTTATTGGCTGAGCTACTGCACAATATCAGCCATTAGAGTGCAGTGGTTGAAGGTTGTCTTCAAAATGTGACGTATTTGCGCTTTAGCAAAGTTTCACAGCAAGATTTCAATGACACATGATTCGTTTACTATGATTTTTACTAAAACAATTAGATTATTCGCTCTCGATTTCTATGAGGTGATAGTTGATTCGGCTTTCAGCCTCATAAACTATCACCTCATAGAAATCTCGAGCTCATAATCTAATTGTCAAATAGTGAGACAGGACAACAAACGAGTATTACAGTACCACTCAAAATGCACTGCCAGCACAAAACATTGGCATTTGCATTGGAAGCCAAAAAGAGTTGTCTGGAAATTTTGTCTGACCAAAGTTGGGATTTTATCAGACACTGGAAAATTTTGGTCCGCCATTCATTGCCCAATGTCCAACTGCTGCCGGCAGTCCTGCTAATAAACTTCAGTTTACAATACATGCATGCAGAAAGAAACACAACTAAACCCTACAAGCCCTGAGCTAAGTTCTTTGGCATCTTCCTTAACAAGAAGAAACTTAAGAAAGAAAGCATAACGGAACAAGCAGAAAATAGCAGCCATTGGTAATTTCAGATTCAGTGAAACACAAACTTTAAGTTAAAATAAACTTACCGAATCAGCCAGAGTGTGTCCATCAATAACTAATGCAGGTACTTGCCCCATGGGATTCAACTTCTTGTAATCATCAGTCAACTAGGTAAAGAAAATTCCAGTCTCAAATTGCAATCTGACCTTATAAAGGATCAACTAAGACACAAGAATGTGATTTAAAAATTACAGTCAATGAGTTAGACCACTAATTACAAATTTGGTTTATTGAAATCCTTTAACAAAAAATATTGATAGAACAAACATGTTAACAACACATTACTGTCTGTTGGCTGACAGATGGCTTGTACTTTGGCCAAAACTTGTTGGCCATCTGTCCAGACTCCACTGACAAATGGCTAACTGTTAGCCATCTGTCGGCCAACAGACAGCCAACAGATAACTGACAGGCTTTTTCTGGGGGCTTTCTTTCACAAATGTGGGAGGCGTAGTGGCCTAATGGTTAGTCCACTGGACTCCGGATCGGATGGTCCGGGTTCAAGCCCTGGCCACTGCATTGTGTTCCTCATCTTGGGAAAGACACTTTACTCTCATAGTACCACTCTCAACCCAGGTGTATAAATGGGTACCAGCAATTGACTAGCATCCCATCCAGGAGGGGAGTAGAAACATTCCTAGCTGCTTAATGCAACAGAAACCGGGATAAGCTCTGGCAGTATGGGCCACTAGGCACGAAGCTCCACCTTTTTTTTTTCTTCACAAAATTAATACCAAAAGTTCAAAGCTCTTTTTTTATATTAAAATATTTTTATAGGCATGATTATAGTAAGTGAAACTGCATCAACAACGACATTTCTTCCTTAACTGTATGCATTGCAGGGCTATCAGCTGATTGTGCAGACTACCAATGAAATTACTGAAACTAACCTGCTGGCCTCCATCTTTCAGCAAGTGAACAGGGTGTGTTTCATAATCAATTCCTTTTAAGGCTAGAGCTGATAAAGAACATGCACAACTGAGCTAAACACCCTAACACGCAGAGAAATACACACAGCTGGTACCTAAACTATGCATACATATATTTTTTTCATTCTTACCGGTAACTTGTCTTTTCTAAAACTTTAATGGAGTAAAAAAACTGCACCAAATGTTCATATACCTGTTCTAACCCTCCAAGAACAAGAACTTCTGAAATAAGAGTACAATACAGGCTGCAAAGGTCACAAATAGCATTCAGTCAATGGACATTAATGTTAGAAACAGATCAATTTATCCAGTTTACATACTCAAATTTACATATGATTACTGAACATTGTTTGATATGGAAATCACAGAACTACAAAATACATGTATATTAATTCGGAAATACATGGGATGTAGTGTAATAATGTTGTCATTGATTTACAGTGTGGACACTCAAACCATGAACACTTGACATTTTATTTTACATTTTTTGTTATGATTATCCAATTAGAGCTCTTGACCTAGACCAAAGAATTATTGTTTTCAGCACCTAAGAAAGTTAATTTCTGTGTGTGCTGTTTTCAAGTCGGATACTACGCTACGATCACAATTAGTACAGCCCAAAGACGCTGTTAAACCGACTAAACAAGACGGCGTTGTTTACAGGATTCCCTGCAAATGCGGAAAAGTCTACATCGGCGAGACAGGGAGACCCATGCAGGACAGGATTAAAGAACACGACCAAGACATCCGGCTCGCCCGCACCCAGACTTCCGCCGTTTCAGAGCATGCCCACACCACCGGACACTGCCCACTTTGGAACGAGGTTAAGTTTATTGATCGTGATCAACATTGGTACACTCGCAGGGTCAAAGAGGCTATTCACATAAAACTTCACAACAGGGATAGTGGAATCGAGATTCTTGAAGCTTGGATGGATGCCCACGATCAAGAAACACAAGAACGAGAGAACTGCACAACGGCAAACCGCCGATGGAACAACCAACTGGTCTAGGATCAGCGAGGATCGAAACGCACCAATCACAGCTGTTGAAAACCAACCAATCACAGGGGAGCACCATGCCTTATAAAGCTACACGTAGCCAGTCGACCTTATCACCTGATGAAGGTTAGCAGTAATATGCAGCCGAAACCTCGCTGTCCGCATCACAAGTGACTACATCGTGAGACAAATGATAACGCCTTAATTTTTCTGTTTATATGAATGGTTAACATTAGATAATGATAAAAAAAAATGTAAAAATAAATGTTCACGGTTCGAGTGTCCTCACTGTAATGGATTTTATTTACCTGGGAAATTCTTAAGATTTCATTGTGGATCTAGGCAGTAAATATTTTTGTTTCAAGGAGTAAAATATTATTCCCTGCTAGCAGAGGCTCTTTTCCTGGTGTTCGCGGCTGCACTTGTTGCACAAATGGGAAAGGTGAAAATTCTGCCACCGAATCTACTTGTTGAGGTTGTTTCACAGCTGAACATGCTCATATCTGACCAGCTTGAGTCCTGCCAAAGGCTCAAGCTGAAAGCTGTTAAAATGGAGCAGGAACTGTTCGACAACGATGATAAACTGAAGGAGCTACTAACATCATGTGATGGCTCAGTCACTAAGCCGCAGAGCATGCTCAATATAGCCATTTTTCCCATGCATGGCAGAGGTCTCTTTTCTCCCACCAGTGAACACAAGGAAAAGAGCCTCTGCTATTAATTTTACAATACAGTAACTTGTAAATGTTGACTTTGATATAAGTACATGTATACTGTCATGTATATTAATCTATTGATTGACCATCAATCAATCAATCAATTGATCAATGGATATCAAGATGAATTTAATGCACTGAAAAAAGCAGATATTCATGCTTCGTTGCATATTGCCATTATTGCATGTTGACAGCAAGAGACTTCTTTTGCATACAAAGGGAAAGGCAAGGTTCCATTCTGCAAAATCGATACTGCAAGCAGTTCTGCTAGATGTGTTAATCATGTAGCCATACTTAATACTGAAGCTTAAATTGAATCAAATTGCCCAGGGGGAACTCGCTTAAATTTATTACGCAGACTACAGGGGTGTGTCACTTGGCCTTAGAGACCCTGTACCTGTACTGTTCCAGACAGAATAAGGTGAGTTTGCAGCTCTGTTCCAGTTAAAAAATTACAAAAATAGGAACCCTATAGCAGAATGGAACGAATTGGAAATGGCTTGTACAAGAGATTATGGCAGACATCGCAAAGAACTCACCTGGATTTATCAGTTCCGCCAATTCCGATTTACGGGAGCAGTAATTCCATGATCTAGAGCCAAAAACTAAAGTGACGCATCCCCGAATAGCCCATATATGGGAGTACAACCTCCCCCATCCCCGCCCCGGCTTGAATTGAAAGCGAATGAAAAATGGCGCTGTCTTTACGAAAAATACCAGTCTTCCGGTGCAGCCATAATCCCCAGTTTTCAAAAAAGTATTTTACTGTTGCTCTTTTAACTAGAGAATTAAAGCAAAATTATATAAAATCAAACTTACCTTGGTCATGGTGAAAAGAAGAGGTCGTGTTTGACAAAAATTCTCAAAAATACTCCAGGCGCAAAGACAATACCCAGTCTTCCAGCGACCGGGAAAGTAGCCTAGCCTCGCTATCAGGTTTCTCTCTCCAGACCCTCGAACAGCGGAAATTGTACACGAGTCAACACGAGCCGTTCACGAGCCGGCGATGGTGTGAAAAAGAGCTGTCAAGGCGAAAGTTGGCTACAGAATAGCAAAATTACGGGAGCGGGAGATATGATGAGCATATTTATGAGCTATGGAAATTGCCCGAGAGTTCATAGCCGGTTGGTTTGCAGGTGAGAGAAAATAGTCCTTTGAAACAGGAATGGGAAAATAGGAATAGTCCTTTGGCCGGATCGAATAAAAGCCTGTTCTTGGCTCTCTATCAGAGGGAAGAAAAGGAGGGAGAACGCGAGCTTAGTGAGTTAAGGTTAACAGGATGGAAGGTGATGGGTACTGAGAGAAAAGTAAACAAAATTAACCAGGACAGGGTATAGGGACGATATTAGTGACGTCACCCATTGTTATTAATGTGCCAACCAGAAAACTATTGGCTGGCGAAACAAAGAGTTCTTTTGTCTAACTTGTTAATTTAAGTTACAGAAACAATGTTTTTGAACAAATATCTTCCCTATACTGGGAGCTTGTGTACCCGAAGCTCTCGTATTTCCGATACCCCCCCCCCCCCCCCCCCTCATCCAATCTATTTTCCTTCACTTGCACTCACCTGCCTTTTACTGGAGCTTTCTATGACTTCTGTGCTTGCCAAAGATGTTTCAATTTATCAGTGCAAAATGGATGGTGATGCCACTTAGGTTGATGAAATACATGAAGGCAATCTATGTTCACATGTAGATCCAGGTTTTTAGGAATGGGGGTTTGATGAAAAGGGTGCGCCCCAGTTGGGGACCAGGGGGCATCCTGCCCCAGAAAATGTTGTACCAAGTCCATGCAGTGCTCGAACCTAACGGTCGTTTACTCATCAAAAACGAGTAAAATGTACCACAGGACGAGTGAGAATTACAATTACTCTTACTTTTGAACGAGTATGAAGTTTCTTGTCTTCATCTGTTTTGTATTTTACGCATTTTAAGTCAATAAAAAGAACTGTTAAACGTGTGCTTTGCCTTTATTTACGAACGTGCAAAGACGGATGCCGTGACGCCATTTTGAAAATGGAGAGGAACTGGTTCGAGCAAACACTTTCTAACATGCGCAGTAGATAGCAGAACGCTGCTTTTTTTCTTTGCTTGGCTATTTTAAAGGAACAGCAAAATACAAAGCAAAGTACAAGCGAAGATAAAGAAGCTTCAACCACAACAGGCTGTGAAGATTCTGAGCCAAAAGCCAAAAAGCTTTTAGGGAAGCATGGAAAAAGGAATTTGAGTGGCTGATGTATGGCGATGAAGCAGGGAAAATGTTCTGCTAATATTGCCTAGATTTTCCAAACAGTAAAAACAAGCAGTCTTCGTTTTGTAGCAGAAGTCAAAATTTTCAGCTGGATGGCCTAAGATCTCATGAAAAATGTGCTGGGCATGTATTGAGTGTGGATGCTAAAGTTGCTAAAAACAAAGGTACAAAAAAAAAGAGATAGATGTAACTGTAACTGTATTCTTCTGAGTGAATGAATAAAAAAAATTTATGGGACCAGTTAGATTCCTTCCAGGACCACTTAAAATTTTTGTACTACTTGTCCCTGGAAAACCATTTCAAAAAGTTAGTTTCGAGCACTGCCATGGTAAATGAGATAATTTTCTACCATTCTGAGGCATTCAAGAGGCAAGTTATGCTAAAACAGCCACATTCGCAGTGAATCAAAATTAGATTTTTTTTAATGGAGAAAATGTTTTAGCTTTATTGAGCATCAGAGGCTTAACTCCGTTATGAACTTTTTGCAAGTTTTTGATGTTAGCTGTTTTAATTTAGGGGATTTGATCGAACCCCCCAAATCCCCCTAGATCCACCCCAGCTCACCAATGGCCATGCCTGGGGGACGAGTGAGGTAGGAAGTGGAGGGTAGAGTAGGTGGGGGGGGGGGGGGAGTGAGGTGAGGGAAGTATCAGTGGTGTGAGGCATTTTCAGATCGTAAATCAGTTAGTGCACCATGCACCACTGGAAGTCATTATCAATACAAAGAGTATATTATATCATTGCAGTTTCAGTTCTCCACATAAGGATTTGAAATTTCCTGGTTGTAGAGTGGGGCTATCAAAGACCAAAAACTTAAATAAAAATATCCAGAGGTGTGGGGAGGTCTTAGAAATTAATTCATTTTTGTGCTGGAGGTACAGATATTTATTATTTATTTACCATTTCCTAAATTGCAAAATTTGTCTTGCAGTCTTTATTTCTACTGAATGGTTATTTGTTGGTCTATAGGTTGTGCAGGAGTTGTTGTTGCACAGCCAATGGACACTGTAAAGGTACTTTACTCAAGATTTCTTAGTGAAGTGGGAAGTGACGAAATTATTTGACATTCATTTATTTATTGAACCCTTGTGCATGTGCAATTAAGAAACCGGATCACTGGTCAAATATGATTATTGAGTGTAATGTTTTTTTTGCATTTTAAGAGAGCATTATGATCTATTCTTTGCCTAGACTCAATTAAAAACCAAGGCTTATAATCACACCATGAGACAGTTTCTGAATATAGTTAATGATATAGTTAGAGCATAGTTAAATTATGAAAGGGAATGGTTTGAAAGATCAACAAATTTTTTTGCCTTAGCCATGCACAATTGACAATTAATAAGTTTATTCTTCTGTCTGAGCAATATTATAGTGCCTGTGAACTCAAGTTAAAAACAAAGTTATCAGCTTATTTGCAATGCCTTTTAGAATGAAGATGGATTGTTTTTTTTAATCTTGTCTTGTTCCAGAGATACTTGTACATGTATACCCGGTAGTTATTCAAGTTTTAATAACTTATGCAAATTAGAGAACTGATGACTTTACAAACTTGTGGTTCACAATCAGTACAGTATGAGATCAAAGCAAAACCAAGAATGTCCCTGCAAATCATAGGGCAATGTAATTGAAACAATTAAGACTACAGTTGAACCTGTAATCAATATATTATTGCAATGGAACACTTGCAATCCCAATACATTGATAATTTGTTGTTTTGCTGCTCTTGGCCTGACCTTAATTTGAAAAAATATTATAATCACCCCTTCCCCCCTCAGTATGAAGTAAGTGCTCTGGGCACTTACAAGTTCAAGGATTTATGATGATTGGTTTATTTTGAGCGATTCCTTGATTAATGCTTACTGGTTTCTAGTTTGTTCAAAATGAATGGATCAAGACTGGGCCCTACTGAAAACTGCTACAGTGAGTTGGGCTTCCTTCTAAAATAGGTTGTCATTATTATTATTATTATTATTATTATTATTATTATTATTATTATTATTATTATTATTATTATTATTATTATTATTATTATTATTAGAGTTTAGATAATAAATATATAATGACTGAAGGGTCAAAATTCTCCTCCTCCTCCCCTCCCCCACAATTACACACACACAATTTCTTCTTGACAGCCCTCTTGGCTGTTTTAAATTATCTTGCATTGGTTGTTATCAATTTTGCCAGTCGATAACAGTCAATAACAAATGAGTATCAATTTGAATCGATTGCCGATGCCACTAGATTCTGATATATCAACTGTGATTGATATTGATTGTATTGATTGATTTCCAGTAACAATTTCTACTTATTGACTATGCCTGGATTATGTACCCAACACAGTAAGCGTTATCAGTTCTTGTTCGCAGGTGAGAATGCAAGTTTTGAATTCAGGAATCAAAGGAGGTGCCACTAATTCATTCTCGTGCTTCTTCAACATCGTGAAACATGAAACGGTGAGCGTTTGTACAGAGTTTGGACATATCAAATAAAAACGGGCAATTACTATCCTAACTAGTTTTTATCCTAACTAGTTTTAAGTTTCATCATCTTCAGGCCAAAATTCTGCCAGTATTATAAAAAAAATGTTCGATCAACAGTTTGTTTTCCTCTTTGCCTTACTCCTTCATCTCTTTATAAAGAATATGGGTATGGATTCTGTGTTACATGTAAGTCTAAAATAGGATAGGGGAAATCTCATATTTTGATGTTTTCTATGAGTGATAGTAAACATTGGCCCATAGTGTACATGTAATTGTTAAGTAGAAATCACAGACTTGTATAGTCTTGTTCAGGTTTAAACAGGAAGTGCTCACAGTTTCACGTTCATGCAAACACTAAGGTTTTGGTATATTTCCATCTCCCACATAATACATGTTGCAAGCATGTGCCTACTGTTTGTATTGCACTTTTTGTACTGGTTTTGTAATATGTCTTGTTATATTCCAGGTGTTCGGTTTATTTAAAGGTATGGTGCCACCTCTGGCTGCCGTGGCTTTACAGAACGCCATATTATTTGGAGTGTATGGTAATGTGCTAAACATGCTGTCTCCTAAGGAGGGTGACAAACCTTCCCTGTCTCATGTCTGTGTTGCTGGGGCTGCCTCTGGTGCAGCTCAGCTCTGGGTGGTATGTCCAATGGAACTTGTTAAGATTAAACTGCAGATGCAAACTGAAGGTAAGTGTTCTCTTTAATTTATTACTAAGTGCAGTTCAATCACCGAGTAAGGAAATGAATCCAATCCGACTTTCAATCACCTTGAAAGTCAGCCCAAAAAAAGCAGTTCAGTGGCAAGAGGTCTTTTACGGCCTTTACAGTATTCCCCATCTATTTTCATTTTAAGTTCTTTTAGTTTAAAACAGTATGCAGATTCTGTCCTATTAACAGTCGTGTTCTGCTCCATTTGGCTCTCCCATTGTTTATAATTAACTATTAGATCAAGTCAGCTTCGCCTCATTGAATTTTAGCTCATAGAAGACTCCAGTACTCTTTTTTTAGGACGTCAACATAAGTTCGAACTTTTGCAAACAATTTTAAACGCTTGGCCCAAACCGTTCGAACGGATGTAATTTTTTTCTAACGGCTCACTAACGGTTTGTAAACGGAATTCCTTTCGAAAAAGGAAAGCCTTCTGGAACCGTCAACATGACATTGCGTAACGGCGTTATTATAAGAGTTTGTATGGGAATATAACGACCGTACAAAATAGTTCAAAATAAGGAGAAAAAATAATAAAATCGACTTAACTGTCCTTTTGTTTGTATAGCTTGCGTTTTAATAGCGTTTGGAGGCGTTTCAGAGCAATTCCAGTGGGTTTTAGCTTCTCTGTATTCCTCTCCACATGAACGTTTGTTAATATGGAATGGGCTCTCTTCATCTCCTCCTCTAAAGTCAATGTCTGGTTGACAAAATTGTATCAGCAAACACTTTATCATACTGGTCTAACTCAGAACATCCGAGTCTTGCTCTTAGACCGTGTAACGCTTTGTGTTTGACACCGGTGGTAAAAATCAGCTGACTGATAAAATCATATTATAAAATAACAGCTTGATCATTTTACCTGAAAGTAATTATTGAAGTAAGCTAGCTTATACGTCTTTTAAAGGGGCAAGGTGGCAGTGAAACATTCTTATCTTGCGCGAGATCAGATGCCGTTATGTCATCGTTTTCGAAACGTACCGTTTTCACCGTCCACACGGAAAAACGAAAAAAAGGCGTTTGCAAAACTTTCCACTCTGCGGAGCCTTTTCGCTCACCATTTTCACCGGATACGTGTGGAAAGAAGGCCAATCCATAAATTAAAATTTGCGCTTCAAACGAAAACGGATATGCGAGGATGGAGCTTAACTGGTTTGATTGTTATAAAAATAATGACTTGGCCGTCGAAGTTCAACAATAGCATTTCTTAGAAGGCCTGATGTACGGTGGCCCACAGGGGACATGCTGCTGGATATCGTGGTGTTCTCCTGCAGACGATGACCGCATTTGTGACAATATTTGGCCTCAAGTGGACAATTTTCCCCGCAAGAAGAGCAGAACATTTTCAAAATCGAAAGGGACAAAACATGGCCTCCCTTCGTGATTAGCTAGGCCACGACCGCTGGTCAAGAGGAACGAAGATCCTGGGTACGAGGGTGGCCCAGACCTTCCCAGCCACTATGCGCGCGCATAATACTTTATTTTGTTTTTTTGCAGCAACTTCTGTTTATTTGCAGCAACCCTTTATTTTTGCAGCAACTTTGTTTTTTTTGCAGCAAATTTTTATTTTTGCAGCAACTTTTTCTTTGTAGTAACTTCTTATATGTTGCACAAAAAAATTTAAAATCGCAGCATTTTTTAAAATTGCAGCAGATATTATTTAAAATTGCAGCAACTACTAAAATTGCAGCAGATGTTATTTATAAAAGCAGCAACTTTCAAAGTTGCAGCAGATGTTATTTGAAAATGCAGCAGCTTTTAAAATTGCAGCAGTTGTTATTAAAAAATGCAGCAACTTTTAAAATTGCAGCATGTCCCCTGTGGGCCACCGTACTGATGAAATAACCCTAACGTTTCGGCAAGTTGTCTGGGAATGATAATGTGTTGCGCGATATGTGATATGGTTAAAATTTCCAAATGTTTTATTTTCTTGAGGTAAACCTTATAACATCAGTTTATCCGCTCTTTTCATTGGCAGTACACCGAACTAGCTCTTCACGATACTATGGAACCATAGACTGTATCCGTAAGATGTACAAGACATCTGGAAGCAGGGCGCTTTTTCAAGGAATTACCCCCCTCTTTCTTCGAGATGTCCCTGGTTTTGTCGTCTACTTTGCATCATACGAGATCCTACTTGATTTACTGTCACAGAGAAAGTCACGTGCTGACTTGGGACCGCTGGCTACAGTTTGTGCGGGCGGCTTTGCCGGGATGAGTTCATGGGCGTCGACGTTTCCGTTTGATGTCGTAAAGTCACGCATGCAAGCGGATGGAAATCGTGGAATTTTTTTGTACAAAGGAATTGTTGATTGTTTTGTCCAAAGCTATAAGACAGGTGGCCTAAGGAGTTTCTTTTCAGGGCTTGGACCTACTCTTTTGCGAGCTTTCCCTACTAATGCAGTCATTTTCTCTGTCTACAATTTTGTTTCGAATCTGTTTTCAGAGAGCTCTTTAACATTGACTACAGATGTGGAATGAGAAATCAGTCAATCAATCAACCAACCAAAAAATTTTAAATTTAGTTTTGGTTATTTTTAAGAGATGTTTTATTAGACCTTATCAGGGTATATTATATAAAGGTACTAAGATATACTAAGCGCGTTCCGATTGATAAAAACTAAGTAAGATGAAGATAAAATAAGATCTTTATTATCGAATCAAAGTCATTCGCAAATGATGTATGCTAATAAGGGATACTAATGCTTCTCGATGATGCAATATATACAAGTGCGGATAAAATATTATGGGAAACAAAAAAAATTAAAAACAATCATACAATAAAATTAGTAATCAGATGTTAGAAAACAGTCTTTGTTCAAGCGGGCCATCATCGCGCCCAACAAATTGATAGACAGTCAGCACTACAAACGTCACAGAGAGAAAACAACGATAGAATTCCATTCACCCTCACATTTCACCCTCACAACCACGCAGTTAAATCCATCATTCTCAAAAACTTTAAATTACTTCAAAATGATTCCGACACTGGTAGAATATTTTCGCAACCTCCGTTAATTTCATTCAAACGTGACAAAAACATAGGTTACTTTTTAGTCAGAAGTGCATTCCAAACTAGTGATCAACCCGGAACTTTCAAATGCGCTCGCGCACGATGCAAAACATGCCCTTTCATTCACAACGTTGCCAAAATATCGGGACCCAAGCGATCTATCAAAATCACTCATCATTTCACCTGTACCTCAGCCAATGCCATCTACTGCATAACTTGCACTCTTTGCAAAAAGTTATACATCGGCGAGACAGGGAGACGACCTTGCGACCGATTCCGAGAACATATGAATAGATTCGGAATGGGACTCGCGTTCTGGCCCCGAGGCAAGCCCACTCTGAAATGACCGATTCCGAGAACACCTTCGTGACGTAGAGAAAGACGAGAAAAATGCATCGAAACCGATCGCGAGACACTTCAATCTCCCAAATCATTCTAAGCAACATATGGCAGTCTGCGGCCTTTCCCTTCACCAAGGAAACACGGAAAGCCGCAAAACTCTAGAACAAAAATTTATTTTTCAAATCGACACTCTTAATCCTCACGGTATCAACGAACGCTTTCCATTCAACTAATTTATTCCGTTGTTTTCACGTTACCAGGCACCAGGCAATAGCGAAGCTCCATCTTTCTGTATATAAACAACACACGACCCACAATTCCTTGATTCGCTCCGAAGGGCTAACGCTCGAAACGTCAGTACTTGAATCTCTTTATGGTGGCCAATTCACATTATCAACCCAGTTGATAAAACCAAATTATATTGTTGTACTTCCCACCGACGCAGCACCGCAGTTTCTCAGAAACTTACCCCCCTATTCATTTACAAGAAATGGCCTTAGCTCACCAACAGAAGTCTTTGTTCAGTTGGTTAGAGCGCCCGACGCAGACTCGTACCCAGTCGCTATGTACGGGTTCAGGGAATGAGAGAGCATTGGATACTAAGGAAGACTGAGATTAAGGCGCGCGGAGTGTCATAACCTCGCGCACCTCAATCTTTACTAGTATCCAATCTTCTCTCGCCCCCACTTGGCGACCGATTCCGAGAACACCTTCGTGACGTAGAGAAAGACGACAAAAATGCATCGAAACCGGTCGCGAGACACTTCAATCTCCCAAATCATTCTAAGCAACATATGGCAGTCTGCGGCCTTTCCCTTCACCAAGGAAACACGGAAAGCCGTAAAACTCTAGAACAAAAATTTATTTTTCAAATCGGCACTCTTAATCCTCACGGTATCAACGAACGGTTTTCATTCAACTAATTTATTCCGAAGTTTTCACGTTACCAGGCACCAGCCAATAGCGAAGCTCCATCTTTCTGTATATAAAAACACGCGACGCACAATTCCTTGATTCGCTCCGACGAAGGGCTAACGCTCGAAACGTCAGCTCTTGAATCTCTTTACGGTGGCCAATTGACATTATCAACCCAGTTGATAAAACCAAATTATATGATTATTTCATCATTTCACAAGCTTTAAAAAATGAACTGTTATAAATGTTTTTAATGTTCAGATGGTTTTATCCATCTACATTTTGACTTTGCGAGACAAGAATGCGACACTGCCTGCTTTCTCCCTAAAGCACGTGATGTGGCAACTCGTGATTCGGGGGACGGGTAGGTTGACAGTACGGAACTTGGTAGAGCACGGGTTTTGTTGCATTTTATTTGGGCTGGCTCACTTGTGTGCTTCATTTAGAATCCACCATAAGTAAAAAGATGGCGGCTGTACATTTTACCACAATACATTGTGAACCAAACAAAGCCCACTGTGTATATAGCAAGGTACGGTTCAACGGAAGTCGTTCCAACTACTAACAACATTGCTTTTGCCGAGTTCGAATGACTTGCAACTTTTCTTTGTATTTTTATGCGCTCTTTTAGGGTTTTCGCGCGCAAAGCATTATAGGTAAATGTACCAGCCGCCAATTTTTTCCTTACAGTGGATTGCTACACCGTGCTGACGAGTTCTAATAAGAACGAAACAGCTGTCCACGGTTGCAGACCCTGCTTTATCGGTTTCTGTGGTATTGTTGTCTCGCAAAGTCAAGTTTTTCACGTAGTATCAGCCTTGCAGCGATGTTTGTGTTATAAATGCGCCTTTTAACAATGTTTAAGGTAATAGGTTTCGGATGAGCCCAGCTTTAAGATACGTTCACTCTACTTAACTTCAGCTTGGTAGCGAGTCGGAGATGACACATACAAAAGAAATGAATAAAACTTGCATTTTTATTTTCTTCGCTTGTGTCCTCCAGGCCTCGCTACCAAGCTACATTATCATCCTCGCTGCAAATCTTGCGAAGTCGTAGATATTGGCTAAAGAGACACAAATAGACACATTTGGGGCAAATTTGCAAAATAATGAACTTAGTTCAAGTCACACAGTGGTTAATCCGTATAATCAACCAGATCGTGTAATAAGCTTAAGGTGGATTTAATTGACTCATTTTTGAGATCGGGAGATTTTGTTTGTGAAAGTATTTCGATCGGTGCAAAGATATTTGACAGATTTGAGAATCAACTTGAAAAAGATAGGATTTACATTATTTAGTTCAGGTTATTGTATGCAGTATATTCTGTATATTTTTGAAGTTGTACTGTTCCCTGTTTAATCCGTATAATCCATCAGGTCGTGTAGTAGGCGTACGTGTTGACTAATAAACCCCTTTTTCGAGATTGAGAGATTGTTTTTGTGGAAGCATTATGACCGGTGTAAAAGTATTTAAGAAAATATATGATTATTTGCATGTATTTAGTTCGGGTTGCTTCTTCTATTCAACTGAGGTCACAGGTGGCCCAAGCTCGGTATATGAGCGCATTACCCCACGTGCACGATAAGGTCAAGTGCAGTTTTTGAGCGCCCTACTGCATAGAGTAACGAAGTGATGACGTCACAAAAACTAGATTTATGAAATTATGGGCTTTACTGAGATATTCTGAAAGTACATGATGGAGATGAAGAATGCCTACATGCCAAAAATCAGTATCTTGTTTCAATTTGGGGGGCGAGATATTGGCCCTTTCATCCCTCAGCGACTCCATACAAATCCTTGTAAGACAAAATTACAAGGGTTTGTATGGAGTCGCTGAAGCATGAAAGGGCCAATATCTCACCCCCAAGTTGACATAAGATGCTGATTTTTGGCAAGTGGAGATTCTTCATCATGTACCTTCCGAAGATCTTAATGAATCCCATAATTTCAAAAATTGGAATATTTGTGACGTCACACTTCGGTACTCTCGATCAATTATAGAACAATACAGTTCACTCTCTCCAAGGCGGACACCATCGGGACTAGCCTCCTACGCGGGCGTTATTAGGGGATTGCGTTACCACTCGTCCCCACCAACGCCTGGTTAACCGCGACCAACATTCCTTTCCCATTGTCTCTCGCCTGACAAACTATCCAATCAGCATTGTCTGTAGGCATTCAAAACGATCGTTATAAAATTTCCCGCGAATCCGTTCTTCGCCGGCGCTGTTATACTCTGGTGTATTTCGATGGCTGAAACACCAAAATATTATTTATTGTGAATACAAGAGGTACGCGTGCGAGTCTGATTCTGTCATAAGTTGAAAGGGTTAATAGTTTGGGAAAGATGATCTCTCTCCTATGAACACAACAGTGGATCAGAAATATTTATTTTAACGCTACAAAATGCTACAACAGACTTCGCCAACTCGAAAACGCAAAGCGGAATTAATTTAGAAATCATCAAAGAGGTTCACATGCGTGGTATTTACGAGCGAACAAATCGAAGGGATTCACCGCGCTGAATCATTCATTCGACAAACTTGCCACAGGACAATTAAAAACGTCCAGCGCTGCTGGGTAAAAAGGCTGGCTTGACAATATGTTCAACTTCTCCTTTCGATAGTTCATTGGCCCTTTGATTTGAGGCCTCAATTTGCTTAAAATTGGGTTTGAACAACCGACGATTATGAACGGCGCACACACTTAAAATAATATTTTTCCGAACACCAAAATCGCTACGCAGTCGTTTAGAGTCTGAAACGTGGAAACTTTGGCCCATAGGTTAGCTTTTCATTTGGCTTAACGTCAGTAATGCGTTGCTGGATTGTACGTCTTTTTGCGGAGCTGTGAGGAAAAATATGAAAACTGAAAATCAGTGAGACTGTCGAAGACACTGAAGGCAAAGCTTGATAACAAACGACTTACCGTAGCCAGTTGATAACTGTAATTTATTAACTCCATTTTGAAATCACTGGTTATCCTTGCAATGTGATTGGCTCTCAGCAGTGCGATTTATTCCCAAATCGCACTATCTTTTGCTCTAAATCGCATCTTTTTCTCAACCAATGAGAATGAAACAGTAAAACAAAACAACCAATCAGAAAAAAAATCAAAAAAAAAATCAAAAATCAAAATCAAAATCAAAATCAAAATCAAAAAAAAAAAAAAAATCAAAAAAAAAAAATCAAAATCAAAATCAAATTGTGCGATTTCAAAATGGATTTAATAAAGTGGTAATTGAACTTCGGGTCGTGCAATTTTGGTCTGCTGCGCGCTCGTTCGATTTTGAAATCACGCGTATGATTTCAGACCAAATTGCACTCCACTCAGTTCAATTTCCATTATTAAGTTTCCCTTCGCAAATTCAGAACTTGCTTTCATCTAAAATTAATTTACCAGAGAAATCTCCGACTTGGAGCAAAATTAATCGTCCCTGGCATCGTGGCGGGAGAAGCGTCGTGGGAATTTTAGTTTGTAAAATCTGATTGGCGAAACGGCGGAAAGGAATGTTGGCCTCGGTTAAGCAGACGTAAGTGGGGACGAGTCTAACGCAATCCCCTAATAACGGCTGCGTAGGAGACTACATCGGGACCGGCCTCAGCTGTCCGTCTTGGAGAGGTGTCCGGCTTTTAGAGAGTCGACGTAACATGACCCCAGGAATTTTCAGCTAAGAAAGCAAGAAAATAACTGTTTTAGATTACAATACAATTCGGTTGTCACCTTCAAGTTACTTTTTGAATGGGACAATGACTGATTTAATTTTAACTGTATGTATTCTACCGACAAGAAAAAAGGGACCATTCATCGTTTCTGGGAAACGAGTACTTTTTCATCGAGTCTCGATAACATTCGTATGAGACTCGAAAAGCAATCGTGACTCGTTCATAAAGCTTCTAAAAACGAGACTCGTTATTAAAAATGAGGCTCGTTTTTTAAAAACAAGACTCGTTTATGAAAACGAGACTCGATAAGAAAACTCTCTAGACTCGATCATCAAACGAGATTCGTTGATCAAATCCTGACTCGATTTTTCAAACGAAAATTACGTGTAAACGTGTTATTACAAACGAGACTCGTTGTATGGACCAAAAAGCTATTCAAATGAGATCACCCAATTCGTTAGGGGTGGGGCGGGTAACGGTCCAATAGCAAGATTTTCTGATTTCCAGGTAAATGCTCTCCTTTTTGACTTGGAAGAGATTGTAAATGAAAGGGACAATTTGAGAGGAAAATTTAATATGAAACACAGATAACTATTGGGGTTTGAAAGCTTGAATACTCAAAGGGGACAGCAACTTTGTAAAAAGTTTAATCAACTGATCATAGGTGTTATAAGTGACCTATTAAAATGTAAGATCTGGAATGTGTTGGAAAGACTGCTGTGAGCCACTTTAAAACAAAGGGATTTAAACGGGTTTATATTTGCTCTCTTAGGGGGGAAATTTACAGTTGAATAAAATAACTCATCTTTTTCCCCCTGATCATTTCTGTATTTATTATTGAAATAAACCGCTAGTGATATCCACTGTAACAAACTAACCAGAGACAATGAACATTAGCAACACTTTATTTACTAGATGATTTATTAAGTTTAAGAAAAATCTTCCGCATATTATTACTGCAATCATGAGATTGAGAATTGAGAAGATGCCAATTACTCTCAGAATTGCTGGTTTAGATGGCTGCTGGATTGCGGACATTGCAAGTTAATGTTTATTACACCTTGCTAGTGAACATGCTATTGCACCTATCAATGTTAAGCCAGTGGCATGGGGGGGATGGGCATAAGTGGGGGACTTTTGACCGTTTTAATGTCCTTTCTAGCAACATTTTATTGACTTTTAATTACTGTTTTCCACAAACGCCCTGGGGAAGGGCATTTGAACAGAAAATCTCAGCTCTTTTTAAACGCCCCACCTATGTTCAGCCTCTCCCCTCTCCCCCCGGCTTAACATTGATAGGTGCATTACCAACAAAAACCTTTGTATTTTTAAAATTAAATTATGGCAAATCCTTAGGCTATCTTAGATAATTGATTTTCATCACGACATTTTTCGTGTCAGTCATCTGAAAGCGAATATCTGTCTAAGTTGAATTTAATTCAAGATAAAATGGGATTTAAATTTACGTTTTTAATCTTATCTTTCATTAGGTGTTCTTGAATGTACAACGGAGAATACAGCAAGTAAGAGTATTCAAGTGGAATGTTGGAGAAGTCTCGACTAACCTACCTAGAGCACTGGCCTGCCCAATTTTTGGTTTCGACCGAAATCAATTTATTTGCCGTTGGAATCAAAAGGTACAAAAAATGTACCTTCTAAAAGTTACCGGTTCCACACCTATCACTGTTAAAGTGAGGTAAGATTTAGGATTGTAAAAACATATTATGATACCTTATACTTCAAGCCAAAAATAAAAATGCTTCATTTTTTACATTGTACAACAGTAAACTAACTGGTCCTTTTTTAAAATATGTTTCTTTAAAAAATCATACAAGAGAAAAAAATCTTTAAATTTCATATACAAAATTTTGAACCTTTGCCACAAACATTGTTTATACATTTCATTAAAATCATGGATCCTGCCTTGCACATTGAAAGTACTCATTACATAAATCAACCCTAACTTTTCACCAACAGGTTTGCAGTGCTTTCAGGTGGAAACCAGCAAGTGTTCTCCATTCCAAACCCTGTCACCCTTAATGAAGGCCAAATGGCTGTTACAGATGTTGCTCCTGTTCAAGACCAAAAAGAAGCCATTGTAAAGATTATAATCACTGTTTTAAAACATGAATGAACACCATAATGTATGGTTCCAGAAAATATCCACACCCCCAACAATATTTTCTGGAACTACATAATAGTAACGAACAGTCAGATACGGGTAAGTTAGCAACATTGATTTTGCACTCTGGAATCAAAGGAATTTCATTTCAGAGGAAAAAATAGCATGAAAGAATACTATGAAAAATGTCATTTGAGATACGTGATCTATGCTCAAACTTAGTAGCAAATACATGTATGCAATAATTTGCTTGGTTTCTAGGCTGCAAAACTATATTAAAACTTAATAAATGGGGCACTCTGATAGGTCTATTTAGTATCTTTTGTCTGTCTTCTATCTGCCCGTGTATTTATGCAGACAAGCATTTCACTATGACAAACGTGCTGAATTACTGAGTCATGACAAAAATGATCAAAAAGAAGTAGCTCTGTTTATGTCTGATCGTGTTTGTTTGATTCAACATCTCTTTTCAGTGAAATGTTCATAGTTATTCTGTGCTAAGGGGCAGACCATTTCGATTCTAATGGGTGGTTTTGAAATAAATATCCTGCAAGTACACTTGAAAATTACATTTCGCATACACAACCAGTGCCAAAGAAAAATTAACACACATTCAGGGAGCCAAACAAAATTCCTGTTACATGGAGAACAAAAATATCATGCACACAAATGACCCAAGAAATAAAATTCCCTGTGCATGGAAAGGTTTGAAAAAACAAATCGTGCCTGTACAAAATCACCCCCTCCCCCCATAAGTCAAATGGCCTTCTCCTAATGCATAAGCTCTCATGGTGGCTCACAGTAGTTTAAAGCTATTAATCTGTCGTATTCTATTACAGCTAGGCCAATGATGCAAATGAAAAACAATTAGTAAAATTGTATAAGAAAACGCCAACACATTGTTACTGTCTTCTGGTTTCATATTGAATCTGCTTGGTTGAAAAACAAACATTTCAGAAATTATTTTAGGGGTTCACACTTTTCTTGGTTGCACTGAAAGTGGTGGCTTTTTTAAATAAATTAAGTAATCAAAGTGCTTTAAATTCCCACATTTTTTCTAAATATTTACTAATAAAGATTAACAAAATTAACGGATCCAATTGATTGTCAAGCTTTGTTTTTTGGTCATGAGAAGTATGCCACCCGTTATCACAAGCCAACTTCATGTGTTCACACATACAGGTGTAGATGCAACCAACCAACAGTAATTTAATACTTTATAGTCCGGCTCTTACATGTTTGGAGAGTTCCTCAAGAGTTGTTCCTGTACATATCTGAAACAAAAACGAAAAAAGGTGGAAGTATGTCTTTCTCTTAATAGAAAGACATACTTCCACCGGCCCAACGAGCGCTCATGGAATCAGTTTATAAATTTTTTTAATTATATGGCTGCCTTATGAAAACGGAAAACTAGTGAAGACACGAATTTGATTGGCTAAAATCGATGTTGACCGCTGTCTACATTTTCCGATCTACACCGGCATCTAGATTGGTTGCATTTTGGGGTCAGGAAGTTACAAAAAACAGTAACACATTGTCCCCTTTTTCTATAAAATAGTAAGTGGAAAATTAAGAAATCCATGATAATGTCCCGTGGATTGACTGTTCACTACATGTATCTAGAGACACATCAATAAGTTGCCACATATCCAGCATGGTTGACCTGATGGTGCAGTGGATATCACGCCTGACTAGTAATAGGGAGAGGCGGGGTTCAAATCCCGCATGCAAGATTTTTTTCATTTCAGAGACATGTGTCAAAAGACAATTTGTAAGTTATTTAAACATATTTCTTTCAGTAAAAAAGCGTGGCAAGAATAGATACGACCAAACTTTTGCAAATTTAAGTTCAGCTCATCTCCATTAAAAAACAAAAGGTCAGCAAGAACAAAGCAGTGACGTAAAGTAAATTAAAGTTACCGTTTGGCCATATAATAAACATCTTATTAACCAAGCTTAGTGGGTCTGTATGGGAGAATGTTGACTGAGATCGTGCGTATGGACGGAACACAGAGAGGTCTGGTTAATAAGAGCTAATTAATAATAAGAGCTATTTGGTTTCTAAAAGCTGTGTAAATCTGTGTATCATCCTTTTGAAAGTTCACTGTCTTCATTAGCCTGCCAATAATATTTTTTCACACCAATATAAAACTTAATAACAGAAAAGCAAAAATAACTCAAACTCCAATTCTCTTAACCAAGTGGGTATTAATTTTAAAAACACTGATCTGTATACCTTAAAGAACTGTAATTTTTGTGATGCAAACAAACCGAAAAGCACCATGTTCACCGATGAAATATAAGACAACAAAAACTAAAAAAACAATATTCTGCATACAAAAGTTGTAGAGTATAAGCCAGAATCCTCAGCGAGTCAAGGTCCAGAATCCTCAGCGAGTCAAGGTCCAGAATCCTCAGCGAGTCAAGGTCCAGAATCCTCAGCAAGTCAAGGTCCAGAATCCTCAGTGAGTCAAGGTCCAGAATCCTCAGCTATTCAAAGCCCAGGCAAAAACTGGATCTATAGACCCTATTGATAAATGGCTGCCAGTGTAGAATACTTTTTGAATTCATTTAAATTAACTTTGCTAACCTTGTTTTTTAGATGCGAATTCGAAAGAATTGTTAGCCTGATAGAGGCTAATCAATCAATCAATCAATCAATCAAAAACTTCATTAACGTGTCATAAATAATTACATACAAAATGATTTCAAATTGGCACCCATTTACATGTATAGGATCTTTAGTTAGCGAGTCAACCAAACCTATTCTCAGCGAGTCAGCCAGACCTATTCTCAGCAAGCCAACGAGACCAATTCTCAACGAGCCAACCAGACCTATTCTCAGCAAGCTACTGTGACCTATTCTCAGCGAGTCAACCCAGCCTATTCTCAGCCAGTCAAAGTCAAGTATTCTCAGCGAGTCAAAGTCCAGAATCCTCAGCGAGTCAAGGTCCAATATCCTCAGCAAGTCAAGGTCCAGAATCCTCAGCGAGTAAAGGTCCAAAATCCTCAGCGAGTCAAGGTCCAGAATCCTCAGCGAGTCAAGGTCCAGAATCCTCAGCGAGTCAAGATCCAGAATGCTCAGCGAGTCAGAGCCCAGTAAGAAACTAGACCCATTCTCAGCGAGTCAACCAGACCCATTCTCAGCGAGTCAACCAGACCCATTCTCAGCAAGCCAACCAGACCCTTTCTCAGCGAGCCAACCAGACCCATTCTCTGCGAGCCAACCAGACCCATTCTCAGCGAGCCAACTAGACCAATTCTCAACGAGTCAAGAAGACCAATTCTCAGCTAGTCCACAAGACCTATCAGGGCTCAAAATTGTGACCGATACAACCGCCAATGCAACCAAAATTTCATCTGTGGCGACTAAAAGTTCTGGTTTTGTCTCCTTCCAGAAAATTATGCAAAATGAAAGATGTCAAATTAAGAAAAGACAATCCATCTTTTTGCTTTTTGCTTTTTTTACTCCCCATTTGATTTTTTAATCTGGGGACTAAAAATTTGAATTTAGCGACTAAAACTTACCACTCAGGCACCAAATGGTGACTAAAGAATGTTTTTAATTTCGAGCCTGTCTATCTTGGCAGGCCAATTATGAACATTTCCAGACAAGATCAAAACAGTATCGATTTTGCCAGTTTCAAGCCCAAGTTAATGAATGAATAGTTACATGTACTGTATAAGTAATGCTCAGGGTTCAACACTGCTTACACTTACCGTCTTTCCTTTGGAAAGTAAATTTACTTCTTGGAAAATGAAAACTAAAATTAGCCAAAACACTTACCCCATCTGGAAAAGCATAAAAAGTGTTGAAAAAAGAATAATCAAATGATAAAATAACCTAATTTAATTTCCACTAGCTTTGATACTGCCATCCATTTTAAGAAATACAATATTTGGTCGGAAGTTAAAATTTTTCAAGCTACTTTCCAAAGTATGAAGTGGTGCAAAACATTCATGTCAAGCCCCGGGTCTTTTGATATTTGAATAAACAAATTTAAGCCATTGCATGCATTATTTTAAAAAAACCAATGAAACTCATCAACAAAATTTAAAAATTTAGATTATTAATAAGACACCCAACATGTTTCAGGAATGTTGATTTTGTAATGACACATAACAATAAATTTAAGGACATGCTAACAAAACTCCAAACCACAAACTACAGTAATTACTGTTGTTGTTTGCAGTTCAGTTTCTCAAAACTGATTTGCTTTTTCTTTGTAACAATAACATTCCGTAAATTTGTATGGTGTAGACAATTTTTTAGTTTCCTTGGAATAATTGATCATAATTGATTGGTTCTGCATGAGCCTATTGGTCAGTTAAACAGTGAACAAGTGGGTATCTAATAATAGATATCTTGTCATAGGCAAGTGCTAGAAGAGCATGGGTTTTCATTCAATTTAACAATTCATTTATGAAAGTGAAAACTAAGATATCACAATTGTAATCCATTAGGAAGAGCCTTAATAGAGCATCCATTCCATGAAGCACTCACCTATGAGTGGCTATTCCAAAAATCACCATTTGACTGTTGCCTCCAAGAAGAAATTCTTGTCTCTTAAAAATAACCACCATAATATGTTTAGTGAATAGTGGAATATTTATTCTTCTTAATTTATACACATCAGGGTAAAATGTCATAGACTGGAAAAAAGGAAACTGTTTAAAACTAACTCAGTCCTTGTATTTAACCCTATACAATTTAGTTTAACTTGAAGCTCTTGGTGTGTGGATTTTTATTAGATATTCCCTTGACCATAAACGAGTAATAAAACTCATTACGAACCAGCTAATGCACCTATCAATGTTATTCCCGAGGGAGGGGGGTCAGGCTGCCCATGGGACTTTGACGGTGAGGTTTGTCCCCAGGGTGGGGATTTGATTGGGAATTTTGACATGGCCGCCATTTTTCATAGAGAAGTGGCAGATTTTGGTACTTTTGACCAATTATGTTGTCCCGGGGTGGGGAATTTGACTTAACTTTTCAAAAAATATCAAAATCCCCACCCCATGCCTGAACCCCCCCCCCCCCCCCTCCCTTGGGCTTAACATTGATGGGTGCATAAAAAAGGGAGCTTCGCCTTTAGTTTGACCCGAAAAGTCTACATTTACAAATAAAATACATTATGTATGAAAGGGGGCAAGTGCTGCCCTCTTCTTTCATACATTTCTTCGTAAATTTTGGCATTTTCAGGTTCTAATATTTCAGAGAGTTTGCAACGGAATATTATAAACCTTCCTAGGTGTGCCAAATTAGGTAATATAAATCGATCTGTCGAGGTGAATTGTGTTATTGGAAAGCGAAATTTTGCGTGACATAAATTTGACATCCGTAAAACCTGTTTTAACCTTTCTTTATAAAAGAACGGCAGCACTTTTCCACGGGTGGCGGGTGGCAGGTGGCGGGTAGCGGGTAACGGGTAGCGGGTGACGGGTAGCGGGTGACGGGTAGCGGGTGACGGGTAGCTAAGAGAGAAGGCAGGCAGCACGATAGCCGGCGACTGCGACCCCCGGGCGGCCGCGACCTTGTCCGGTTCAAGCATGAACTGCCAAACCATTATAATTCTTTCCCCGAAAAAGCCGGAATCCGATCGAGCACACTATTCTTCGTACTTGTTTCGGCGAATAGAAAACAGCGAATTTCCAATACAACACAGCTGAGTTTCTACAAATGAAAATTAAACCATACATTGGATTCTGCGGGCGCACTGATAAGTCAAAAACCCTTAGCTTGTTTTATCAGAGCATAGTACGATACCTGGATAAAGCCCATAACCTTGAAATCCAATCTACACCCCAATTTTACTTTCGTCTTGATAACGACTGAGAAACGGGGTTAATTTTGGAAATTCAACTTAGTAAGCGATGTAACCCATACCTCGAGATCCAATCTACACCCAAATTTTACTTTTGCCTAGATAATGACTGAGAAACTGAGAAACGGGGTTAATTTTAGAAATTCAACATAGTAACAGGGCCCGCGGAGTGGATTTTCAAGTGAGGGGGGGGGGGCTAATGCGAACGAGTTAGTATGCGCTAACTAGGGGGTCCGGGGGCATGCCCCCCTGATTTTAATTCAAGTCTTCTGAAATGGCTAGAAATGATTCTAAACCTGCCAAAAGTGAAGTTAATTTTTAATTCTTATGAAACGACGAGTAATAAACTAGCCTTCAAGTTTGACCAAATTTAAAATAATAGACTAACTTCTACGCTACACCAAACAGACGCAACGGTTGAGTGTCACCCGGAAATTCCTAAGTCGGATTCTTTGAAGGACAGTAGGTTCAAAAGTTGCTTTTTCGATTGTCATTGAGATCAACAAACTCATTGGCAACATCTATAAAAAATAATGTAATGTACTTTTTTTGTAAAAGACAAACCCAGTTTACTAAAATAAAAAGAAATAGTGATTTAATCAGCCAAAAATGGGGAGGCTTAAGTCCCCCAGCCCCACCCCTTGCGCGGTCCCTGCAGTAAGCGATATATAGCCCATAACTGGATATCCAATCTACAACCCAATTTTACTTTTCTCTTGATAACGACTTAGAAACGAGGTTACTATTGGAAATTCAACATAGTAAGCGATATAGCCCATACCTCGAGATCCAATCTACACCCCAATTTTACTTTTGCCTTGATAACGACTGGGGAGGCCCTGTTAGGGGTTTTAGGGATAAGGGATAACTGGCAAAATAATTTTAGAGATAAAGGATAAGCGAATAGTTCTAGGGATAATGAAAAACAAGTTCGGTAAAGTTAGGTTCTGTATTTATTGCACTCGATTCGTACTTTTTACGAATATTTTGGTTTTCGTATACGAAAGAAGTAACATCAATCACTGTTTGTACTTCTTTAGCGACCTTTTATTGCACTTTTGCTCAATGTTTTCGGTCATCATCATTCAAGTGACATTTTTCACATTGGTCATCCAGTTCCCATCACAAAGATTCTGGTCCCAGCTACTGAATCTGTCAGACAGGGAGGACATGCTTCATCGACATCTAACCCTGAGCCACATCTAAAAGAATTAAAACCATGGGCAGAAGGGAAGACACAAAGTGATAAGGAACTGTGGGATAACTTAAAAGTACGGTGGCTTGTAAGGGCCATTAAAACTACCTCTTTATTTTTGTTCTCGACAGTTAGTAACTGTCGATATACAGTTATTAACTGTCCATCGACACTTACAACTGACGAAAAGGATAACGGTCGATCGACACTTATAACTGTCGATCGACACTTATAACTGTCGATCGACACTTATATCTGTCGATCGACACTTATATCTGTCGATCGAGAGTTATATCTGTCGATCGAGAGTTATATCTGTCGATCGACACTTATAACTGTCGATCGACACTTACATCTGTCGATCGACACTTATATCTGTCGATCGACACTTATATCTGTCGATCGACACTTATAACTGTCGATCGACACTTATATCTGTCGATCGACACTTATATCTGTCGATCGACACTTATAACTGTCGATCGACACTTATATCTGTCGATCGACACTTATAACTGCGCACCAGGCTCCACGCATCAAACACATGCTGTTGCTTTCAAGATGGCGAACATGGACGAGGTAAGATGATTATATGCTGTAGAATTAGTTGGGCATTGCGAAGGGAGTTAAAACTGTTTGTAATGTTAAATTTACGTTTTCGCCTGCTAAAAGATAAAATGTACAGTTACAGTGGTTGAAAGGGCTTCTGCAAAGAGAATAGGCAAAACTTGGCCTACTCTCTGATTAGCTACAACCGTGAACAAAAGTAGTAAAATTCAGATACAGTTAGTTAATGATTTCCACATTCAAACATTTTTAACCACCTCTCTCCCCCACCCCCACTTCAATGTTGAACCCCGCATGGAGTGCGAATGCCAGAGCAATAAGTTGGGGCAAGGGAGTTCAACATTTAGACAGGGGAGGGGGAGGAAGGGCATAAATTTCTGAACGTGCCAACACTTTTGTCCATGGCTGGCTACGTTCCCGCGGCCAGTTCCAGGGTGTCGCTGGGAGATGTGCCACTGGGTGGCTCAGAAATAAAGCCCTTGATTCATATCTAGATAGGAATCCAATTCTATTGTTGTAGGGAAATTGCATCCCTGTTTAATAAACAAGGAGTCGACCCCTAGAAATCGTAGTTACATGGTTACATTTGTGTATTAAAGAAAGCATACCCTTTCTTTTGTTTCAGGTTTGAATTTCGGTGAACTGACAGGAAATGTATTTCTCTCCTGTATTATTTTTGGAAATGCTGTTGATTGCTTTCAGCATTTTAACCAGTAAGGTTTTCTGCGTCACACCCTCTTTATTTGATGTACAGAGTTCAATGGATCGAGACTCCCTAGTTGAAGGCTACTTTCGTTTAGGGATAAATTACGTAGAAATCCTAGCCTTTTTAATCATGTGTCATGGAATCAATTTAAGTATGAGACAGTTAAAGAGGATCTTACGCGAACGAGGTCTTACAAGAAGGAAGCAACAAAGCTCTGTGAATGCAATTGTTGATGCGATAGAAAATGAGCTAGACGGAAGCGGCCGCTTAATTGGTTACCGATTAATGCACCAAAAACTTGGTTTGTCCTACGGTCTCGTTGTTGATAGGGAAACGGTGAGGGTTGTGATGAAAGCATTAGATCCTGAAGGAGTGGAGAGAAGGTCGCGACACCGTCTTGTTCGACGCAAATACCACGCTGGTGGACCGAACTTTATCTGGCATATTGATGGGTATGATAAGCTTAAGCCCTTTGGCTTTTGCATTCACGGGGCTATTGACGGTTTTAGTCGACGTATTATGTGGCTTGAAGTGGATCACTCCAATAATAACCCGTATACCATAGCAAATTACTTTTTAAAGTGCGTTCGTCGCATCGGAGGAACCCCAACAATCCTTAGAAGTGATTGTGGTACTGAAAATTGCTACGTCGCAGCTATCCAACGTTTCTTTAGGGAAGATCATGACGACCCGCTAGCCGGAGACAGTAGTTTTATGTACGGCCGTTCTGTTTCCAATCAAAGAATAGAGGCGTGGTGGAGTACTTTGAGGAAAATGGATACTGACTTCTGGATAAATTATTTCAAGGATTTAAGGGAGATAGGTTTATACAGTGATGACAATGTTTTACACGTAAACTGCCTCAAGTTTTGCTTCATGCCTTTAATAAGAGAAGAATTGCATCGTTGCGCAGAGTTATGGAATTTACATCGAATACGACCTCAGTCTTCAAACCTTGATTCCCCGTCAGGTCGACCAGATGTCTTGTACTTTTTACCGGAACTAAATGGAAAGGTAAATCATGCTCATGATGTCACTTTGGATGACATCGAACTGGCAGAGGAAGTTTTCTGTGCCCAGGGTAGAGTGGGCAGTGACAATAATTCTTTCAAAGTGTTTGAAGAGTTAGCCAAGATGATAATGGAGGATGAGAGCCTCAGTACCCCAAGCAATCCAGATGAGGCTTTGCAACTGTATATAGATCTTCTTAAACATATCGAGGACATCATGTAAACCAAATTGTATTACCCACGTTTTTGTCATGTTCATACAAATGACGGCATGCTGACCGTCATTGCAAGTACTATCTCTTGTCATTGGTGCTGGCTGCGTTCTTTTATAATTAAGGGGGATGGCCCTTAACTACAAAATGGTTGCTTCTTTAGTATCTTGGGCTTAGTTTTTGGCCATATTTGTTCGATTGGAGGTTTCGTTCACTTTCGGTGGTCATGAACATATGGGTAAGTCATGTGACCAGAACTCAAAAACCCTCAAAGGCTACACGTTACATCTTCCTCCGCTGAAACCAATCTCAACGAATCTGTAGAATGGTTTTGTTAAGATCCGCGTTGCTAAAAGGGTTATGAGGTCATAAAGTTTTGTGACTTCATAGCTTTTTCAATATCGATCGTATATTTGAACAAATCCATACTTCAGTTTTTGCATCCGGGTGTACTCTATCCTTTGGCTTTTGTTCTATCGGAGAAAAATCGAAGCTGTGTGAGTTTTAAGGGTTTTTGCGTTCTGTTTACGTCACGTAAGTTACCAAATATGGTCACGGGTAACCGTAGAGTGAAGGCATCCCTCTAAAAGAACAAACCTGGCCCAAAACTAAACTTTGGACATTATGGGAACCCAAGATTTGACGGATAGAAGTCATCCACAGCAACCATTTTATGTATAAGTGTCTCTCTCCTTTAGCCATTTGCTGTTGACGTTATATATTGGCTATTCCGGTCTTGATTGCACCGATACCCAAACTAGCTACGTTGTGTATGTCGTGATACAATTATGGCCCGGCTATCTAATTTTGAGGGAACAATTACAGTCAACTCGCGCCTTGCAGACACTCCACTATTACGGACTCGCTATTACGGGCAAAATTCAGATTCCCGGCAAGAGGTTGAACTGAAAATGAATCCCGGTAGTACGGACTCTCGTCATTACGGCCGTTAACGACGTCCCGAGGGTGTCTGCCATAACGAGAGTTGACTGTAATGTTAATTAACTTTTCCCTGATTTAGTTGAGTTCATATCATTGTTAAAATCAATATTCCACATGTCTTGAGGTTTAAAATGAAAAAAGAAAACACTTTATTTTTCTTTAATAAACTTAATTTACTGTAACAAGGCTTAACAGTGCATAACCCAACAGTGCATGTCACTAAAAACGTAAAATAAACTTGATGAAATGATGGTAAACTTTTTTTGAAAGTTATAATTCATCTGAGTAATTGGTTCAAGAAAGGTTCAGTTGATAAGAGGTAAATAGTACAAAACACAGTTTTTATTTAACTTTCAGACGAAAAGGCGACCTTCTCTCCACTCCTTCAGGATCTAATGCTTTCATCACAACCCTTACCGTTTCCCTATCAACAACGAGACCGTAGGACAAACCAAGTTTTTGGTGCATTAATCGGTAACCAATTAAGCGGCCGCTTCCGTCTAGCTCATTTTCTATCGCATCAACAATTGCATTCACAGAGCTTTGTTGCTTCCTTCTAGTAAGACCTCGTTCGCGTAAGATCCTCTTTAACTGTCTCATACTTAAATTGATTCCATGACACATGATTAAAAAGGCTAGGATTTCTACGTAATTTATCCCTAAACGAAAGTAGCCTTCAACTAGGGAGTCTCGATCCATTGAACTCTGTACATCAAATAAAGAGGGTGTGACGCAGAAAACCTTACTGGTTAAAATGCTGAAAGCAATCAACAGCATTTCCAAAAATAATACAGGAGAGAAATACATTTCCTGTCAGTTCACCGAAATTCAAACCTGAAACAAAAGAAAGGGTATGCTTTCTTTAATACACAAATGTAACCATGTAACTACGATTTCTAGGGGTCGACTCCTTGTTTATTAAACAGGGATGCAATTTCCCTACAACAATAGAATGGGATTCCTATCTAGATATGAATCAAGGGCTTTATTTCTGAGCCACCCAGTGGCACATCTCCCAGCGACACCCTGGAACTGGCCGCGGGAACGTAGCCAGCCATGGACAAAAGTGTTGGCACGTTCAGAAATTTATGCCCTTCCTCCCCCTCCCCTGTCTAAATGTTGAACTCCCTTGCCCCAACTTATTGCTCTGGCATTCGCACTCCATGCGGGGTTCAACATTGAAGTGGGGGTGGGGGAGAGAGGTGGTTAAAAATGTTTGAATGTGGAAATCATTAACTAACTGTATCTGAATTTTACTACTTTTGTTCACGGTTGTAGCTAATCAGAGAGTAGGCCAAGTTTTGCCTATTCTCTTTGCAGAAGCCCTTTCAACCACTGTAACTGTACATTTTATCTTTTAGCAGGCGAAAACGTAAATTTAACATTACAAACAGTTTTAACTCCCTTCGCAATGCCCAACTAATTCTACAGCATATAATCATCTTACCTCGTCCATGTTCGCCATCTTGAAAGCAACAGCATGTGTTTGATGCGTGGAGCCTGGTGCGCAGTTATAAGTGTCGATCGACAGATATAAGTGTCGATCGACAGTTATAAGTGTCGATCGACAGATATAAGTGTCGATCGACAGATATAAGTGTCGATCGACAGTTATAAGTGTCGATCGACAGATATAAGTGTCGATCGACAGATATAAGTGTCGATCGACAGATGTAAGTGTCGATCGACAGTTATAAGTGTCGATCGACAGATATAACTCTCGATCGACAGATATAAGTGTCGATCGACAGTTATAAGTGTCGATCGACAGATATAAGTGTCGATCGACAGATATAAGTGTCGATCGACAGATGTAAGTGTCGATCGACAGTTATAAGTGTCGATCGACAGATATAACTCTCGATCGACAGATATAAGTGTCGATCGACAGATATAAGTGTCGATCGACAGATATAAGTGTCGATCGACAGATATAAGTGTCGATCGACAGTTATAAGTGTCGATCGACAGTTATAAGTGTCGATCGACCGTTATCCTTTTCGTCAGTTGTAAGTGTCGATGGACAGTTAATAACTGTATATCGACAGTTACTAACTGTCGAGAACAAAAATAAAGAGGTAGTTTTAATGGCCCTTACAAGCCACCGTATAAAAGGGAAAAAAAGTTGAAAGGTCTGAACATCAAGAGAAGAAATTTGAGGATTTTAAAGCAAGTAAGTACTGAACGCTGTTTAAGAGTGGGTTGCGAATGACTTTCAACCTTCGTTTAGAAAGCATGGACAGAGTGTGCGACAACAAACTATAAGAAACATGAACACAAAGGACTCTGCCAGTACATTACCTTTGAACTGTCACGAGAGCGAAGAAGCAGATCCGAAGCCCGGTTGGATTTTGCAGGACTTTCACAAGGTGGAACAAGCAATTGCTGTGGAGGAAGAGATTTCTCCTAGCAAATACACTGCGTCAGAGGTCCTTATTGCTGAGGGAACTGATGTTTGTGTAAGTAAAGGCTACCAGCATCGAATGCAACCGGCACCTTCCTACCTAGCCATACCTAATGAAAACCTGCATGGTACAGAGAACGTACGCTACAGCGAAGGTAACATACTTCGCACAAGATCCCACACTTCCCTGTAAGTTTTTGGCGACAACTGAAGAAGGCAATTTCCAAAAAGCCAACATTCTCGGAATTGTTATGAACTGTAAGAAAGAAGATGACACAATTGCTCTCGGTGAGGTTGTGTATTACTGTCTACTTGTGAACGCTCTCGACAATGGTGACACCAGGACTGTTTCTGAAGCGATTGAAGAGGAAAGAGAAGAGGTCGACAACATGCAGCGGTCAGACGAAGAAACTCCCCCAGTTGTAACTAGATCAGGGAGACGCTCAAGATAAGTCAGGAACAAAAACAGTTCAATCTATGTCTTCTACAAAATCAAACACAACCATTCCAACCAGCCATCCAACCAATTTACGCCAGTTTTTCATGCGTCTGTTCTGTTATTGATCATGAATTGCGCCATCATATTGTCAAAGTAGCCGACAAGTTTGATGGCGTGTGATTACGAAATTCATGATCAATACCAGGAAAGACGCATGGAGAAATATGGAGATATTTTAAAAATAAACCCCTTCAGGCGGCTGGTATATTGTAGCGTAATGTCCGAGGCTGAAAGATTGTCTGAAAAATGAACTGTTGACCGAGAAGCGAATCTGCGAGGGCAACTGTGAAATTTTGAGGACAATCTTTCAGCCGAGGGTATTATCCCCCAATATACCAGTAAGCCAGAAAGGGGTTCATTTGACCGAGAAGCGAATCTGCGAGGGCAACTGTGAAATTTTGAGGACAATCTTTCAGCCGAGGGTATTATCCCCCAATATACCAGTAAGCCAGAAAGGGGTTCATTTATTTTATTACCCTTTGTTTAATTTCCACAACGTTATTTGTAGCAGTGAAAAAGGGAAAAAAATCTAAAGTGATAATCATGGTGTAATTGTGGTTGAAATGAATCAAAATTGACTGATTTACGTATTTTTTTCAAATCTATGATTTGGCCGAGAAGTTAGAGCTGTAAAGGTGACTGTTCGTTGGTTTTGTAAAATCGCGCGATGGATTTCAAATCGGACGGGGCAATTGTATGATACCAGTCATCCGATTTTGTACTAAGTGATATAGCGATGTAGTGGATACTTATATGATGGTGTGCATGAGGTTAACTGATAACTGAGAATTGGCCAAACTTTTAGCTGCTAGCTGAGATTCGTTCAGATAACTGTCAGCTGAGATGGAGTGATGACTGTTTGGCCTAGATAAATGTAGATACAGTGTAACTGTAATGGTAAATAAAGTGTTGGTCATGTTCAATGTCTCTGGGTAGTTTGTTATAGTGCATATGACTCGAGGTTTATTTCAATACTGAATACGAATATGATCCGGGATACAAACATGAGTAATCTTTTTCAAAAGTAAAGTTCCGGCATGCATGCGCAATAAGCCGAAGGACGACAAATATACACCCGTTTATATTTCTTTGTTTTAAGGTGGCTCACAACAGCACATTCCAGATCTTATGATTTGATAGGTCACTACTACCGCCTATGGTCAGCAAAGTTAAAAATATTGTTTAGGTGCATGCCTGGAGATCCAATGTACACCCCAATTTTCTTTTGTCTTGATAACGACTGGGAAACGGGGTTAATTTTGGACAATTCAACATAGTAAGCGATATAGCTAATACCTGGAGATCCAATATACACCCTAATTTTACTTTTATGTTGACAAAGCCTTAGAAACGGGGTTAATTTTGGAACATCAACATAGTAAGCGATGTAACCCGTACCTAGAGATCTCATCTACACCCCAATTTTATTTTTCCTTGATAACGACTGAGAACTGAGAAATGGGGTTAATTTTGGAAATTCAACATAGTAAACGATCAAGTCCATGCCCAGAGATCCAATTTACATCCCCGTTTATCTTTTGCCTTGATAACGACTGAATATGAATAATACTGAATACAATAATGAATGCGAATCACCTATGATCACCTATGATAAGCAAAGTTAAAAAAATTGTGCAACGGTTTCGGTTTAAATTAATGAAAATTTTAGGTGGCTCCGCAACCGCTACACAGAAATAATTAAAAAATTGGAAATAAAATATATTTTAACATGCTGATCATTTTTGAGTTATTGGCAGTTAAAGATAAAATTAAGGTTGTTTTTAATGTAATCGAAATAATCTTAAGTTGTTCACCAATGATTAGAAAACGTTTTATACTTTTACTGTAGCATTTACTGTTAAACTTTACCAATCAAAGTGTATGGACAAGTTAACCCCCCCCCCTCCCCCCTCAGGAATTGGGTGGTCCTATTTAAATTTCTTTTAGACTCAACAAATGACAATTTAACAACGGGTTTCGTTTGTAAATAAACAAGTGAAATTTTAAAAGTGAGTCTCATTTGAAAAATCGAGTCTGGATTTGATGAACGAATCTCGTTTGATGATCGAGTCTCGAGACTACCTTTTTATCGAGTCTCGTTTTAATAAACGAGTCTCGTTTTTAGAAACGAGTCTCGTTTTCAAAAAGAAACTCGTTTTCTGAACGAGTGACGATTGTTTTCCCAGTCTGATACGCTTGTTATCGAGACTCGATGAAGTAGTACTCGTTTCCCAGAAACGATGAGTGATCCGAAAAAAACTGTCAATTAAACGCCTGGTGTTAAAAAGATTCACGTACTAAAATCGTAATTTGCGGTCGCATTCAGCACCTCACAAGTGTCCGTTGACGATTTCAAAGTGTCCGTTGTCCGTCTTATAGAGGTGTCCGTCTTATAGAGAGTTTGGTTATAGTAAAATGACTGTGAAACGGCCGGAACCAGCACCAGGTGTCCGTCTAATAGAGGTGTCCGCTTAGAGAGAGTTGACTGTAGTATCAACCTCGTTCCCATGGTCTTTCATCTGAGATGGGAAGACTCTGGGAACGAGGTTGGAATAGTATGAAGCAGTATGTACCTATAAATTGGTCACTCTTCTTGTACTAATATTGTATGGAAAATACTCATGTCGCTTTGAAATGTACTCAATTTGCATTAAACTTCTTTTTCTTTGAACTCACCTTTTTTCTTCTCTTCTCCTATCTTGTGATTGTATTTCCTGAGCGGGGTGGTTCCACCCTAAGAATTGGATGAAAATCAGTTTTAAATTTGAAAATAAAACATAATAAATGAACATACACACAAAAAATGGGAAGACTTCAGTATAGTCATCTTCATATTGTAATAAATCACGGAGTAGTTGAATTGTTTATTCTGCAGTGTACTGAGCTGTCAGTTTAATTTACTTTCTTTTACTGTGCATAGTGTGAATACGGTCTGACACGGATAAGTCGGGATTAAGTTCCAATTCGAGGTTTCAACTTTGTTTAAAAGTGATTTTAAGATTATCCTTTCTCAGTGGTGTATAAAGGAGCAGTTTTAAAATGAAACTGTCTGTGAAGTGAAGTATATATGAAAATAATTCATATTTGAACTGCGCATGTAGATGAAAGTGAAATATGATCATCGCAGGGAATTTCCAATCTGAGCAATTGGAAAGACGAATCCTGAAAAAAATCAGGACTGTTTCGACACTTTGAGGGACCATTCTTGACCCCTAACTAAATTCAGAACTCACACACAAAAGACGTGCTCACGGATAGTACATCTGTTTTTCTAAATGTTTTTGAACGCCGTTTGTCCTCAGGCGTGCGATCCAATCTCACGCGCGCGCGTGACGTGTTCAGATTTGGACACTGAAGATCTGCAATTGCAATTGTCAAGCTGATACATGCATAATTCTGTTTATTACTTGCAAAGGATATTCTCATTCAAGAACAAATAAACACATCTATTCTGCCGTGACTATTGGCGGCAAATTTGCAAAATAATGAACTTATATTAGTTTAAGACGCACTGTTTAATCCGTAATCGGTCGTGTAATAAGCTTAAAGTGGATTTAATTGACTTATTATTGACTCATTTTCGAGATCGGGAGATTTTGTTTCTGAAAGTATTGCGATCGGCACAAAGGTATATGACAGATTTGGGAATGAACTTGAGAAGATAGGATTTACATGTATTTAGTTTGGGTTATTTTTCTGTTTAACTGAAGTATCTCGATCTTCATTTGACCGCTGCGTCTTTTAGACTGAAGTACTTGTAAAAACGATAAATTTTGTTTGAAAGCTGGTTGCCAGCTTTTCTGTTTAGACTTGATCAAAACTGTCCTTTTATAGGACATCTGGCCGGAAGCGGGTCTGGAACAAAACCAGTTACTCGGCGTTATTTTTCTGTAACAAAAAAGAAAAATTCCGTTATCAGAGATTGAGAGAACGTGCTTTGGTTGACATTTTCCAAAACTTAAGTTCGACATGGAGACATGGAGTAGCCTTCTTTGATTGCTCTTTTTTAAATAAACTGCATTACAGATAACATATTTTGGAAATGTTTTTATGTTTTGTCCTAATTGTTGATGGTTATGTTTTCTTTTGTTTGTAACGATATCGTGTCGCACGTGGTCTTTTGTCTAAAAGCCCCTGTTCGTCCCACAAGCTGTCACGACACCAGCTGACGACACCAGTTTTCAGTCCCTCCTCCATTCCATCTACACTCTTCCATCGAGTTAATATGTACAAACGTGATACCATATTTATCGTATTGAAGAGATGAGTATTTGGGTTGTTTACAATAAAACAAAAACGTGTTCAAACGGCTTACTTATTCTGCCTTGGGGCATCCGTGGTGAAAGGTTAGAAAAACACCGGAAACTCGTAAACCGCTCGTTATCTGTGACTGGCCAATCAAAAGATAATGACATCACTTCGGTAACGATTTCTCATGCGAGAGGGATCACAGAGTTCCTGTTGTGTTTCGTTTGAATCGTTATGATCAAGAATATTAGAAATATTGGGAATATATTTAAGCCAAGCGTGTTGCCTGCTGGGTAGATGAAATGGAAAGTAACGAGAGAAAATTGCTGATGGAGGAAGCTGAGAACAGAGTAATTAAATGTGTGATTGTAGGAGATGGTGGCGTCGGCAAAACTTCGCTGCTCATAAGCTACTTGATGAACGGATTTCCTAACGATTACATCCCAACGGCTTTCGACGACTACAGCGGTGGGTAAAGGTTATGAATTACTTCTTTATGTCCTTATTTCTGCGGTGTAAAGAATTCCTTATTCATGTATTATTTATTTTGTTGTTATTTCAGTGTCGGTTAAAGTGGACAAGATACCTTATACATTACAGTTTTGTGACACGGCCGGGCAGGCAAGTTTGCTTTTTAAAAATAATCTATTTGTCTAAAATCACTTTTTTTCTTTTTTTTTCGAAGCCATTTATTACCAATAAGATAAGTGCAACTAGAAATGGTTTAACAAAATAAGACCTTCAAGTCATTTTACGATCTTTTAAATATTAAAGGTATTAATTATTACCGTTTCGCTTGAACAGGGCGTATTATTTTCCTGTACGTTGATTTAACGCTCAATTAAGCTAGCAGTGGAGCGAAGGTAGAAAAAATCGGGTCCAAAAATCATTGTACAACAAGGCGCGTTCTACATTGCCCTGCAAGGGACGAGTAACAATCGATAGAATTGTTTACATTATAAAAGTGCTAAAGATATACTGTTCGCACGCGATAACTACTTGCTGAATACGTGTTTATTCTGTTCTTTCAGGAGGACTTCGACTCGTTGCGGCCTCTTTGTTACCCTTCAACGGATGTGTTTATTGTTTGTTTCTCAGTGGTTTCGCCAACATCTTTCGCAAATGTTGCGCAAAAGTGGCTCCCTGAACTACGCGGTTATTCGCCAAATGTTCCGGTCATCCTAGTTGGAACGCACTGCGACTTGAGAACGAATGTTCAAGAATTAATAAGACTCTCTGATCTCGGCCAAGAACCTATAACGGCACATAAAGCTGAGGGCTTAGTTAAGAAAGCTGGTATTGTGTGCTATATTGAAACTTCGGCAGTTACTCAAAAGAACATGAAATCCGTTTTCGATGAAGCAATTATGAGTGGATTAAGACCACCAACGTCTTCCAAAAGATCTGACCTCAAAGGTTGCGCTTGCACTATCATGTAAAACGCTTTTGATGTTTGTCATTTAATTATCAAGTTTCAGCATTGACGCAATTAGCGATTGAACAAGATAGAGCGAAATAATGACTTGAGCGTCGCGTCAAAGCAGGCAGGAAGATACCGAAATAGTTATTTATAAAGTTTACGGCTGGTCCACGTTGCAGACATGCGCTAAAGGTGGTCCCAAGAGGAGAAATTAAGTTTGCCAATGAGTTTCCTGTGGTGCTGAAACAAGAGAAATAAATTAAACGATATTATTTATATGTTATTACGCTTTGGAAGAATGTGATGCCTTCATCAGAGAGTAATTTTTTAACAATTAAAATTTTATATGTGGAACTCTGTGGTTGGAATCATAAAGTGATAAACTCCCGGGTAAACGGCCGTAGAAGAATAATTTAGTAAAATGTGCTTTTATGCAAATTATGGTAAACTACAGCTGAACTTCAATCAAATAGAGGGTCATTATGCAGTTTAATTTTGCATTAGAATACAGCTGTCACACAACTGATACTTAGAAATTGAAACAAAAATAGAAAAAGAGAACATTGCACAACTGCCAGAATCATCCATTCCAACACAAAATCCTGATAAATGATGGAATGGACATGGCTTCTTATTAATCTGATTTTACAGCACACTTGTCTTAGAATTGATAAAGAGTACATTGGTCAGCTTTTTTCAGTCATGAAGTTAGACAATATAAGTATAATACTAGTTATATAATTCGCCCTAACAAAACAATAAACATGCCCTGTAACCCCAATTATAACCCATGGATTAATTTTTTCATGTGCCCATTGAACTAAAGACGTCTTGTGGTACAAAATTATAATTATGATTGATCCGGTATTAGACATAACTATTCAACAAAATGTCACGTTGTCCATATATGGCCTTAAGAAAGCATGTTTGGTGACATTAACGCCAGTTAAGGTGGCCGAACACAGTTTTTGAAACCTGTGTTGCATTTGCCTTTTATTCTAAAACCATTGAACTCTTGGTCCCTAAAATTGGCAGGAAACAAGTTAAAAGGATAGACTTTCGAATTTTGATAGTTACACTGACGTGTGCGCTGTTGCCATGGTAATTCGACTGGACATAAACATCAATTTAAAATCAGGTTTTGTATAGTTGCGGAAAATTCAGTCGTTAGATTTTCTCTACCATTTGTCTGAATAAACTTGTCACAATACCCACATGCGGACACTATTCTAATGTAATTGTAACAGACCGATTAGCTATCCGTCCATTATTTACAATTTCCTATGTCAAATTTCAAAACTTTTGCAACAACTTTCTTTTTGTTTCCTGGAGTATTTTCCTGCCAAATTTGGTGAAATTCTAACGAGCAGTTTTCGAGAAATACGCGTGTTTCGGAAAGACTGGACTTAAAGAGTTCAATCTCAATTTTTTGACTAACTACGCATGCGCTGCATTTAACTGGGTTCTGACAGAACTCACGGTAACACTGAAAAACCTGCCAAATTTGACATTTTCTGACATACCATTCTAACAAGACTTAAGTTTACAACATACTATCATTTTAAGAAAAAAAATGCCTCATATAAAACCGCCTTGGAACAAAAACTCATCACTCTTTCGGCTCCGTAATTATTTGTTGTTGTGTTATCCTTGTCCGCGCGCTTCCTCGCATCAGCACCAACGACTGCAGAGCTCAGAGCGCGCGGGAAAACTGTGTCAGGGATGATTTTTCATTGTGAACAGTATAAAACCTGCCATTCTAGCCAGTTGTAGTGGAATTCATGTCAAAGCAATTAAAAGAGTAAGTCGAATTGCAAACAGCCAATAAGAAGAAAGCCTGTTTCGAGAGTAAAACTAAACTTTTTCCGGGAATCTGAAAATTTTGCCGGTAATCGGGAGAGTTAGGATTTTTTCGGGGAAACATGAAGTTATATAGCCTAAATCTCGGGAACTTTGAGATGTTTTCGAGAATGACTCCAAAAAATTCGGGACGGTAGTGCAAATATGCAAATGTTCGGGACGACCCTTGTTTGCATATGCATATATGGCACTACTCAAATTGCATTTATTATAGTTGTCACCCCCAGTAAAAGCCCACTGATGCTTACTGCAAAAACTCTTTTAGGTGTGTATCCCGAAGCCAACTTGATGTGAAATGACAACTACATTCTTTGTTGCAGTGTCACGGTGATGTATATAATAATATTCAGAAATGAGTTATTTTTTTTTTAATTTTGTGTGCCAGGAGGATCTTTTACTATTGTGCTCTAGTTAAGTTTCTTTTAGTTTTAGTTGGCGTATGTGCGTACAGGTAGCTACGCCCCTGTTAATCCCCTCTCTCTAACAAAAGAAATACCAAATCAAGAAGAATTTGCCGCTGGAGATCTCAGGACAGGAGTTAAGATTCAGTACAAAATATCATGAAGTTTGCAATTGACAAGATGCAACCATACACCACTTTTATTTTATTTTTACCAACACAACAGCCGATTTGGCTTGTAACTGGAATTAAATGCGTTATAAGTTATAACCCAGCCAAGTTTTATTTATAGTTCTACCATAAATGATAAAGAAAACTGCGGCCTCATCTTGACTTCTTCTGGCAAAGGACACTTGGGGCGTACTTCAGATGGGCCACTATCAAATCGCACGTTAAGTCATTCCACTTGCCCTGGCTGCTCCCCGTGCCAAACACATTGCCACATTTCTCGCTCAAATTATTCGGTTCCCCACTACTCCACGGAGAATACTGACCCGCCAGGGGAGTGTCATCGATCCAGTAGAACTTGTTGTTGGCCTTTCGAATAAAACCAAGCCACACGCCCCAGGCTGTGACTGTCTTCTGCTTCTTCAGCAGGTTAAAGACAAAGTTGTCTTCAGCAGCTGATCTGATTATGGCGAGGTCCCCTCCCAGATTCTGACAAGTTCTTCTGGCATCGCTCCATTTCAAGGTTGGAATGTTGATGATGAGGAAACATGAATTCCCATGAAGAACCCAACCTTCTGGACAGGCAGATCCGGTGACTGAAATACCGAGAAGGCAAACTCAAATTAAAATCTAGTTAAAAGTTAAGAAATATTGGAAACCAGAGCTGGAGGTTGAGCTTTACCTGTGGCCCACTCAACAAAAAAAACACGTATGGACGTAGTTTTGAAAAATACGACAGCTGGCCTGAGTTTCTATAAGCACATTTGTAAGTAGACCAATAAGGAGGTAAATTTTCAGTAGATTAGTCCAGGGGTCCATTTACCTTTATCAGACAAAGCATCAAGTTTGGTGTTGATATCATTCAGCAGTTTAAGTTCAATTTTCCCGAGGCCCCAGTTGTTGATGTTAAAGGTTTGGCCAGCTAACTGAGGCTTCTTGTCACCAGGAATCGACTTAAAGCTGTCAGCACCAGTCGTTGACTGTACCAAAATACAAAGGGTTAAAACAAAGTTTGCAATGATTTGCGAAACATTTGGGAAATCTTGAAGCTATCGGCTCGCGCTTCTCAAAGACTCAAGTGTCGACAGCGGCTACGGAAATGATTCATCAGTTCTAAAGCATAGAAACAGAAAGCTGACGTGTACCATGAGGGAAACAAGAAAAATAATCAAGTTGCCCCATTGTTAACAACTCATTCGAATGTGCCACACAAAAACTGTTCTGAGGATCTCTAATATACAAATTTTATATCTTCTTAAGTATTGTTGTTGTATTCATTTAGTTGATCGCGCGGTTTCGTTTTAAACGCAAAAACAGCTTTTTTCCCATGAAAGTTATGGTGCGCGCGAGAAGTCGGAATATCGGGGTGGGCGCTATACGTGTACACAAAGGGACTGTAAACACCAGTTTGTTTGTCAAGCAGGGTGCGTCAATACGATTTAATAACAGTGCACGATCGCAAAAAAATTATCTTGAAATTTAGTTACTGTTGAGCCGATGCTGAAAAAAGACAACGAAAAAACTAGTACTTTTGTCTACACTTTATAGGCACCACTTCCTCACTGTCTTGCAACAAATTGCAAAGGTAGTCATTTCCATATTTTTAAACAGTCAACAAGAAAAATTTGCATCCAATTTTGTTAAATTAACGAGTGCAATGAACCGCAATGAGCTTTATATCAAATAAAGAAAGTTACTGTAAGACGCGGAATAAATGTTGGACTTCGAAATGCGCAGCAGAAACTCACTTTTACAGTCTGAACATATATTCTTGGAAAAATCGTGTTCTCTCGCGTATGAGGCTTTTTTGCGGACAAAATATCGAACATTGATTTATCAATGTTTTGTTCAATTACGTTATTATTATGCGTAATAATACAAGTTGTAAAACAAAAATAAATCAATTTCGTCCGGGATACATCGAGTTTGGATGTCATACATCGATGTTGTGGAGCATACATCGCTTTCCTGAATCATTAATGCGTGATCGTATGCAACTAAAAGATGTTCGATAAAACTAAAAGATGAGGAAGCGGAAGTAGTTTGTGAAACAGGAAGTGATATGTCGTGACTGCAGTTTTCCCGCGCTTTCGTGTGCCGTTGTTCACTGAAAACATGGCGGACCGGGAAAGTAGCTCGGAAAACAACACTAGATCTAGATATGTCCAAGATTTTGTTCGCACCATCTTACATGCCGTAACTAATTTGCAAACGCAATCGGGAAACCCAAATAGACCGGAGAACAGTAGCAGTGCGGAGTTTTCCTCCACTGACGAAGAAATTAACGCAAGGTTTCAGATACCGAGACAATCTTTAGACCGCCGTGGAATTCCTAATCGTAGTGCTACTTCAACGAGGGTTGTACCCTCGACGGCGTATAATCCGAGACAGAACTACAGCCCAGTGCAAAGGAACGTCAGCAGGTGCCCCAGGAGAGGAAGGAGAAATAACTATAGTACCGCAAATGCAAGAGGCGAAAACCCAACCGAGTACGTTTACAAAGATATCTGTTTACTACCTGACCCTGAATGGATTCAAGTGCCACGAGGCGCCGTTAAGGGAAATTTAGTCCAGAGAGGACTGTACATTGACGCTTTTCGGATGGATAAAAATTGGAGTGAGGCACGTCTCTACTCTGAACTGGCCTTGTTATTTAACGAAGCTCTTGAACGCCCGGATCAGAATGACATTGGGTAAGTGGTGGACCTCTATATTCATAGGGTTAGCTTAAGTTTGAATAAGCCACTTTATAGCGCCCCGTTTGTACTGGCGCCCAAAAGCATCTCTCCATCTAGCCTAGGCCCTTCATCTATTGTTGATGTCACAGGAAGGGTGTCACGGAAACTATAGGACAAAACGAACTATAAATAATAGCAAGTAATTGTTAAGAAGTTTACAGTTCTTGCCAATTGTACAGGAGAAAAAACAGATTATTTAACACGATGACTACATAACTTGAACCAGATATAATATTCTGCTTTTTAGCTCTCGGTATTATGAAAGGAAATATGAAAGTGGGCAACCAGTATTGGTCAGTAACAATGTTGTGGATTTTCGCTCTGGTTGAGGAGTTTATTTCATAATTTGATTAGGTTTGAATTTGTAAAGAGCTCTGGATCCAGCATTGTTCCTGTACAAGTACCAAGAGGCCAAGAGAGGAATGCTCGTGTTATAAGACACATCTCAGGCCAGGGACCCTTGTATATACGAGCTTTGGAAGTTCTGAGTTGTAAAGAGGTGATTGGTTAATAAGTTTTAGCAACTGAAATGTTTACTTTTTGTCCTATCACACAGAAGTACATACCAGCTTTCTTTCGTATTTGGCATGATATAAATATTGAGGCACTTTTTATGGGAATGGAAATATTTTATGAGCATCTCTGTCCTTTTGCCTGATCTTCTGCCTTAATTGCTGTCTGCTAAACAATTAATTATGCACTCTCTAGAATAGGTGATAAGTAATAACAGGCTACTTTCTGTAAAAAAGCTCCCTTTGACTTGTCATTCCTATGAACACTGTATTAAAGCTGAACAAACTAAATGCTCCTTCTTGGCCAACTGAAATTTCTAACACTCATGTAGTGTTTTATTATGTCTTTAAACATCAAACTACCATTTTTTCTAGCATCTAAATTATTCTCGTTGATATATATTATTTCAGAGTGAAGATGATGACAGTCTGCTTGCTAATGACAAGGACATCAGGGATTACTTGCAAGGACGTACATTGCTCCCTTTCTCAAATGCTATTGTTGAACCAGGTCCCAGTGGCACAGATAAAGACATTGCTCCACCATCAAGCTTACAGCAAAGTGATATACATATGCCATTCTCTGATGTTTACCAACCTTCTAGTGATGGAGATACCACAAATACCACAAGTCAGTCTGAAACATCAAATGAATTGGCCAAAAAGAGTGAATTTGATGTCCTGGTAGAAATGTTTCCCAACTTAAAGCAGGAGCGAGTCGAACAGGCTCTGGAAAGTGCTGGTTCAGATTTGGGGAAAGCCATTAACATACTTCTTGAGGAAAATCATACAGGTGTGTTTGTCTGCTTTTAAGTTCTAGGGTAAATAATGTTGGGATACATCAGATGAATAAAACAACTTGTTTGGAAAATGGTTAAAGTGCTTGATATTGGACATCTCATTCTCACTGGTAATCTGTACACCTTTAATGTAAACTTGGAGTGGATTACTAGTAACATATGCATGTTACATGTTAAATATATAAATTAACACTTACCATAGTAACATAAATTTTGTTCTATTATTTCTTCACATATATCTAAGTTCCATCTTTTTATGTATTTCTGGTTTGCTTCTTGTGTCTTTCTCCACCCTCAATTGCCAATTATTGATCTGTAATGTATCACTGTTAGTTGACCACCCTAGCTCATTAACCCTCAAGGCATAAAACAGTGTATGTGGTATCGTTTGCCTAGTTAAGTTTCAGTATTTTTCTTTTAGTCTATAATTTATAAAATGATGTAAAAGGTCATGATTTAAAAAAAAATATATTGATGTTGTCAAAATTGTCTTGTAAGCCAGATTTCTTTTATCAAGACATTAGGCATTTATTTAGTTTTTTGTACATAAGCAAGCCCATGGATATAGAAGGAAAACTGTGATTTAACGCCTTTTTTTTCATAGGTATCACTTGTGTAGCTACTAAAAGTGCCAAAGAAGATGAGGAGTGGCTTTGGGATACACCCTTAGCTGCAATAGTGAATGCAAAGGTTCCAGCAAACTCTCTCAAAGCATTTACTGAGGAGGCTGTGAAGCCATTTGGCTGTGATCTTGATGTAGAGGTGAACAGGAAAACAGATATTTTGAAGCAGATGCTGAGAAAATATAAAAGCCCCAGTTTTGACATAACTAAACGCTTGTGTGTTGAATTTGTAGACGAGCTAGGAATTGATGCAGGTGGTGTATCAAGGGAGTATTTCCATCTGTTGATGGAAAGATTGAAGCAGGGACCTAGTGGAGCCATTAACGTTTTTGAAGGTCAACCAGGGCACCTAGTACCGATCAACAACTATGATGTTTTGTCTGGTGGTTTGTTCATCCTAGCGGGCAAGATGATTCTTCATGCCATCTTGAATGACTGCAGTGGTGTCCGTGGAATTTCTCCAGCTGTAGTCTCATATGTAAGCACTGGAAGTCGAGATTCGGCAGTAGAATATATTACATTGGAAGACATTCCAGACCCAGATTTAAAAGAAAAGCTCATCCAGGTTTGCTTCCTTCATTTTAAATATATCCATGGTTGCAAGAACATTCACCTGTAGATTTTATAATAGATAGCAAGGTCATGCTGGGTGTGTAGGTTCAAATTGTGTCTGGTGAGTTCTGTATGGCTGGATGAGTTTGTGGTTGCCATCAATGTGCCTGTCGGGCACAATAGAGACATTGTTCCACTGTACTATCACACATCAGTTAGGTTAAAATCAATATGTAAAAAAATTAAATTTGTCTATATGAGTAATATTGATAATGATAAAAAATAATAACAATAACAACAAAATCAGCAACAATGATAATAATAGTAATAATAATAAATAATAATAATAATAAGCAACAGTAATTGGCCCGAGTGGAATACAATTCAGGGATTAATCTTATCTATAACAAAATTCTCAATTGCGATTGGTTCTCTGCATGCCTATTTGCGTAGGAGGCTATCATGTGGGTCTCCAATTACACGTGTTCAATTACAATAAATTCAAATTTGACCCCTGTAATTGGACACCCACATGATTGTGCGCCGATTATGTGGCAAATAGGCGTGCGGAGAACCAATCACGATCAAGAGTTTTGTTATAGAATGATATGATTATAATAATAATAATAACAGCAAGAGGCATTTGTTGACCTACCCTGGGTGCCAGAGGGTTTTTTTCCCTGGCAAAGCCACTATCAGTATTGTTGACCACAAGGAACAAGCATAAATAGTCAGGAATTTTGAGCATAATAATTTATAGGGAAGGTGAGGGCTGGGAAACTGGGTGAGGGTGATTAGTGAGGGGTCTAAATGGAATTGGGGGAGGTATTTCAAATCATGTGATATATCAGAATTTTATATATATGCTCATGCATGAAAATCACATTCTAACCTCCCTACCATAGCCCTTGTACGACCCAGATTTAACACCAGTGTTGTCCTTAAGGGAAATGACAACGTGCCTGACTGTTTTGAAAAGAGGGGGTGGGGTCTGATGGTGAAGGGAGGCCTGTTACAAAAGGTGACCCCTTTAAATAGAGACTCGTTAGAAAGGAGGTGGCGTTAAATAAATAGCGCTTCAACGAATTATTTTACTTTACGATAACGCATTGGGGCATGGCACACTGTACACTCTACGAATTATCTGCTGTGCTGCTCTTAAAGTGCTAACAACCGGATCCACTCTTCGAATAGATTCCTGAATACGATGGCGCTGGATTCGTAAGCCCCTTTGCCTCAAGCCCCCTTCAACCAGGCGTTGACCAGCGCTTGGTGTCACTTCAAGAATTTCCCTCACGTACACGTCAAGTTCATCATTGGAGACATCACTGAAATCCTCTCCCACACCAACTGGCAACCCAAATTCATACCTTCGACGGCGCAAAGTTCTCTCGGAGATACCAAGAATTCTTCCGATATCAGCCCAACGAAAACCGGCGTCATTGTGCAGAGTTTGAAGCTGTTCCTGTACGATCTGTAGCCTTGGTCTGCCAACTAAACCGTTTCTCGCCACAGCTGAAAGACGATCATTTTAGGACGATGGTGCAGTAAACATGGAACGTTCCGAGTCCTCGACAATTCTATCAAAGTCCCTTGAAAGTTCATTCATAATAAAAACAAGTTCGTTTAGATCTGAGATCACCCCCAACTTCATTTGGGAAGGCTTCTTCTATTCTTAGAGTCAAAGTGACAAGAGTTCTTTCGTTTTCTCGTAAACGGCGACTAAAAAATTCAGCCGAGTCGTAGGATGCAGTGTTCCTCTGCCCTTCTGCACTTTCCAGTAGCCTACCCAAAGACAAAAAAAATCCATCAATGTTGGGAAGCCAAATTCGTGCACCTTGCATTGTGCTTTTCAAAAGTGTGTTCGGTAATCCTCCTCTATTTCCGCCATATTGAAAGTGTTAGTTCCCAGGGCCTCTTCTCGATCTTAGCTGACTTCCGGTCACTTCTATTTCCGCTTCCTCATCTTTTAGTTTTTAGTTGTATACGGTCACGCATTAATGATTCAGGAAAGCGATGTATGCTCCACAACATCGATGTATGACATCCAAACTCGATGTATCCCGGACGAAATTGATTTATTTTTGTTTTACAACTTGTATTATAACTCATAACAATAACATAATTAAACAAAACATTGATGTATCCATGTTCGATATTTTGTCCGCAAAAAAGCCCCATATTGGGGCGCTGTTGTCCCATGGTGAAATCAAGAAGCTGTGAGAAGTTTCTTCAGAAAAATCAATTTTGTTTAACTCCGATGATCATTTTTTCATCTACGTAGAAAATCCGCAGTTCATATATGAATTATTTTCATATGCTTGACGTCATGAACATATCTCGTTTTTCAAAACTAGAGTAATAATTGGTTTTTGAGAATCTAACAGCCCAGGAGTTTCTATTCCAAAAAAGGTTGACACAATTTGAAGCTATTTTGCAGCCTTGACACGACTACTAGATATATAGTACTCACAACGTTGACGCTTGGATGGCGGCTAAAAGAAAACCGACTGGGAAGACGGGTATGCATGGGATTGAGGCGGCACTACTCCGAGGCTTTAGTAAGTACCAGAATGATTAACCCCACTGGTGGAAACGAAGACAAACCCCCATCCCTGGGAGTGTGGCCCATAAAAGCATGGAAATGGATGCAATAGAAGATAAACCCTTTGAGCAACCTTACTTCACCTCATGATCATTCCACCGAAAATGTTTCCTGCGTGCAGAGTCAACAGGAACAAAATAGCCTAATAGATATACGGAATATTTGTCATCATTTGTAAGTTCAGTGCAAGTTGAAAAATATATCCCAAAACTCTCGATACAGCCGCCGGCAAAGCGGTTTTCCTTTAAAGTGTTCCTGAGTAGTACACGTGTCAGTGTGCTACTTTCCTTCGCGTGTGCTCTTAGAAGCAGCTTTGTAGTACTTTCTGACAAAAAACTAAAGTAAGACATTCTAAGTACCGAAGAACGTCCTCGAATAACCTGACATGATGATAATACTCACACAACGACTTAGCAAACTTAACAATGCTGTACCATCAGGTACAACTCATTTCAATTAACGTTGCTCGGATCAAAACTTCAAACTTTAAAGCATAGGTGCACGGGCAGGGGGGGGGAGGGGTGGGGAGAACTTTGGGCAATTCAGGGGGAGACCGAAAAGTAGTATGAGCAGAAGTAGAGGGCTGTTGCACGCGCTGAATACTAATCGGAGATATAACGCACGCGCAGCAGCTATAAGGTTCTCCTTTTATTTCTTAAAACAGTACATGTGCAAACAACACCACCGCCACCACTACAGAAAATGTACAGGGTGCTGCCAAAAATGTGCTGGGCACTGCAGAAAATCTGCAAAGGGCTGCACAAAATGTACAGGGCGCTGCACAAAATGTGCAGGTGGATGCACAAAATATGAAGGGGCTGCACAAAATATGTAGGAGGCTGCACAAAATGTTCAGGAGCTGCATAAAATGTCTAGGGGACTGCGCAAAGTGTGCAGGAGTGGCACTCCTCCTCCTCCTCCTCAACCCTCAGCTCCTCCTTCTCCTCAACTCGTCCTCCTCCTCTTCCTCAACTCCTCCTCCTCAACCACTCCTCCTCCTTAGCTCCTCCTTTGTCACAACCTCCGCCAGCATAGATATAATACTGCAGAAAATGCGCAGGGCACCACAGTGGCCACCACCGCCACTATTTCATCAGTCGCCACGAGCTAAGTATAAGGATAATGCTTGAATTGGATTTATTTATTTGGAGGAGAAAGAGCAACCAGTCAATGCTTGAAACATGTCTCTTTGGTGTCGATATTGTCAAAGAGTTTTCACTCGTGTAAACAGTAGAATACCTAACTGAGTTACCGTGCATTTTTTGTCTTAACAGACTTGTCAATACCATCTTTAGACGTCATTTGTACTAGCTGTCAGCGATGTTGCACTTAAATCTAGACTATTGTTTACTACTACAAAACAAACACAAGTTGAGTGAACTACATGTTTACGGTTTAAAGTTTATGGTTACTCCTACCGATATCACCATCAATGTTGCCATCACCTAGATAATCTCCAGTCTTGGTTAAGCTATTTAAGCTAAAACTTGAGCAGTAATCAGAGTTCGAAATCAACGGTTATCCTGTTGTCCCGGACAACCAAAATTACGATGGAGCAACCAAATTGTACTGAGGGCAACCCAATCTGCCGTGGCAATTAAAAATGTTGAATAATATATATCACAGGTTTTTCTCTTTGAGTTATTGATACCTAGTTAGTTATACCTACTTAGTTAATCAGAAGTAAAACAAAAGTAGAGCAAATACGGAAGAAATTCTTGAATATCGCGTACTGTTGGAAGGTTTTTCTCCCTCGAACTTTTCGAATTCGATCAAATTCTTTTGCACATTGAATCCGAATAAGCCTGCCGTACTTTAATCAGCGGTTAGTATCTCTAAATGCAGTCCATGATGCACTAGTGAATTCTGCCTTGTGATGCTGCCATGATTGTCCCGACCTTTGTTCCCAGAAGTACGATGGAAATTTCAATACTTGCAGCATGTTGTTTGCACAAGAGCTTGGACAACCAAAATATTCTATGGGCAACCAAACTTGCTCTTTAGGTTGCCCCAGGGGCAACTGGACAAAAAAGTAAATTTCGAACCCTACAGTAGCCAACAGTTTTCACAGTATCTAACTGAGTTACCGTATAATTGTTTTGTGTTAACAGATTTGTCAATACCATGTTTCTTTAGAGTTAATTTGCACTAGCTGTTTCAACAGCCCGGGTATCTAGACCATTGTTAACCAGATGTGAAGTACGTCTTTTAAAGTGCCCCTCCGAAGAAATTGGTGGTCATCATTTTTCTTTTTAATTTTTGTGTACAATGGCACTTTCTTAATCATCTTGCCAAGTTTCAATCCAGTCTGGACATGAGAAGACATAATTTTAAACTATTATTTCCTAAAATTCAAGGCCGCCATTCATTTGCTGCGTTCCATGGCTTGGTTGCAATTCGGAGAAAGCTCAAAAAACTTTGCATGACTTAAGGCGACTTAAGGTCCCAGAGTAGGCCTGATACTCGTATTTCCTTCGTTTTTTGCTGACAGACTTCACAGAAAGAAAGGAAGTTCTCAAATTAATTGAAGCGCGTATAAAGGGCTCGGTGTAGTATAAAGGTTTTTGCCAAAATTTTATCGCGACCACTGTGGTAGCTTTTTTCCGTGCAAATAATGTATTCGAGTAAATTTTGAATGAAAAGATAGTTGAAATATTATGTCATCCCGTTGAAAACAGAAACTGTTTTTCGTCGTCATTTTCATTACTTTAGGTTCTGTGTTTTCAGTTCTTTCCTCCCTCAAGTTCATTCACTCCAGCTGCAGCGGGCGGGAAAATTCATTTTAGTGATCCAAAATTTTGCATTATTTTCGCTCGAAAATAAAACAAAAAACTTCATTTAATTTAATTCTTTATCCCCACGCGTAGTCGAGCGTAGTACTGCCATTGAGGACGCGGGGATCGGAAGAAGCGGGAGTTTACCGCTATAATAGGACATTAGTTGCTGACCAAGTATGTCAGTTATTTTAAATTAATAGCTGGTTTACGCATTGAGCTCTTACAAATGTAAACTCCTTTAAACTTTATTGACTAAAAATAACTTTACATTTAACTTAATTTTAATCAATTAAATTTATTTTACAGGTAAAGATTTATATCGTTTTTCCTTATTTATAATGTCCTTCTAGAAGTAGCTAATTTTTTCAATTTTTTATAATCCCTCTGACCCACTCGGTCATTTCCTCCATGTCAGCGTACACCCCATACTTGTGTGGGTCCCCACAGTTATGGCCCCAAGAAACGACCCCAGTAAGGTACCAGAGCCCGTCATGTTCACAGGCTAGCGGCCCTCCGCTATCGTACTGGCATGCGTCAACTCCGCCCTCCTCGAATCCAGCACACAGTGCCCTGCTGTGAATGGCTCCTTCGTATGACTGCTCCGCGTTGCATTTGTCTTGATGTACGAGCTTCACTTTGGCTTCTCTTAATATGTCAGGCTTTGGTCCTCTCCACTGTGTGTGGCCCCAGCCGGTTACAAAGCATTCCTTGCCGGCGGGGAAGGTGAAGCCTGGAGAAAGGAGGCAGATTGGAGATACATAGTTGTCCAAAATGGCAGGAGTTTTTAGTTGCAGCAGAGCTGAAAAAGAGAAAAAAGACATACTGTATTTTAATGCCGGTTAGCTTTGGTAGTATTTTTGGTTAATATGTGAGAATGACTTGTGAGAGTTACTTTTCTCTTCCAATGGAAAGAACTGTCTATTTTACGGGATGACATTTCAACTATTTTTCCTTACCAACATCATAATCAGGTGGGACCCCCTTGAGTTCGTTGTCTGTGACTTTATTTCCGCCGCCTGTATACTGTGGGTGAGTATGAATGGCCTTCACGTTTCTACTTTGTTCAAACCAGTCCTCGTTTTCCAGGTGGTGCTCTCCCAAGGTTACTGTCCAATCTTTGGGATCCGTGGACAATTCTGAACCTGAAATTAGATTTAAGATAGAAATAGTACATTATATTAGTTTTTCTTTGTTTTTTATTTTTTTTATATATATAAAGCCCATAATTGACTGCCCAAACAAATTTTCTGTGTCATTTTGGAGTGTAGTGTTTGGAAATGAAAGTTTGCAATTTCGTTATTCCAGTCTCATCCAAAGTATTGAGATTGGAGCTCTACAAAGACATACAAGCACCAAGCTAACTGTGTGTGTATTTTGAATTGATGGATAAAGCACTCAAATTAGCTTGGATTAAGACAATTACCGAACGCGATGATCCTGCCTGGAAGATAATTCCAGAATTCTCCATTGCCCATTACGCAGATTTGTTTTTTCTGACAGAATATCAGTACGACACCGAGTTTCTCAGTCTAGATACCCTTCCACCTTTTTACCATACTTTACTTAAGCAAAGGCAGGAATATAATATTGTTAAAGACCGCCATATCCAAAGCAAAATTATATGGAACAACAGTCGTATCCTGATTGGAGGTCAGCCAATTTTCTACAAATCCTTATTTGAAGCTCATAGACATTAAAGATCTCCTAAAAGACGATAACACCTTCCTTACACTAGAAGAGATCAAACGCAAAGTGAACATTAGAATCCCTTTCACACTCTATCTCGGTCTCATCGCGGCTATTCCATCAGAATGGAAGCAAAAGTTAAAACATAACAACTTGCCCCAAACCACCCGTCCCCATGACCTTCCATCAACACGAGTAGCCTACGCCGCATTTCTAAGTAAAACTATAAATCCACCAACTTCAGATAATAAAATTTTAAATTACGGTTTCAGCAAAGAAAACATCCACAATGTGTACTCATTGCCTTCCCTAATGCCTAAGATTCAAAATTAATTGCTTTCCAGTATAAAATAATTCACCATATTTTACCAACCCGATCCAGCCTTTTTCGTGCCGGCATTGGTTGAAAGCGATATTTGCACTTTATGCGAAACTGAAAAACAAACAATTATCCACCTTCTATACCACTGCACTGTATCAAAAGCTTTCTGGGATTGATTCACGTGCTGGTGGCGCTCGAAATTTGAGCAGACTATCACTCTGACTGAATCCGCTATCCTATTTGGATGGCATGAAGACATCGAAAATAAACAGGCTCTTAATCTCACCCTTCTTATAGCCAAATACCATATCTTTGCGACGAGTTCATGTGTTGGCAACTTATGTTTTGAAGACTTTCTTCTCCGCCTCAAGGACAAATTTGATATCTTAAAAGCTAGTTGACTAACTACACTTTATTTTCTATTATTTTCTTCCACTAACACAGCTTCTTTTTCTCATATCTCGCTCTCTTAGTCTTATACCTTAAAATACCAGTGAGTTTTTAGTGTACTATATTAAATAGCTATTTTTTTGTCCTTTGCAACGTCCGCTTTGTAACCGCATTGTAAGTTTACTGTAACTTTTTTTGTAAATTTAGTGCCATGTAATTGTTTTGTAACCAATGAAAAAATTAAAACTGCAACTGGGTCAATCCAATCTTCGTTAACAATCAAATTGTCGCCTTCACTTCCAGCGGCAAAAATTCGAAATCTGCATCTACATTTGTGTGTTCTGTATCACTAATCACAGTCAGTTTAGCGTCCGTAACGAAGCAACGTAACACAAAAATAAATTCCAATTACAAGTCGCGATTCAAGTATGACCAATACGCCACTTTCACTATATTAAAATTCAGCTTGATAATGAGACCGAGAGGACACGAACAAAAGAAATTTAATAAACATGCATTTTTATTTTCTTTGTTTGTGTCCTCTAGGCCAAGCTACCAAGCTGAATTTTAATATAGCGAAATTGGCCTATTAAATGCCTATCACTCTCTTAATATCTTACCCACAAAACAATGCGAGGCAGAGACAACCCATTCCGGTGAAATAAGCGAGCCTCCACACATTTGTGTGTTGTTCAAGAGCAGAGCTACCTGCCAAGGCCACGCCCCAGGGGAGCTGATGCGGCCTCCAACAATGCGTTTAGCTTCTCCGTCGTTGTACAGGAACCGTATACCACATTGCAGCTCTAAAGACAAATTGGCAATGCATTTAAACAAGTATCTGGATGTTATTTTGAGGGATAATTCGCAATAGATAATGAAGAAAACTTTCTTTAGTCCAATTAGCAATTATTTACTATTTACGCAATCAGATAAAAAAATGAAAGGATCAAAATGCAAATCATTTTTTTCTGATTTTATTCCGCAGAATGTCACCAATGATATCACTCTTCAAGTGCATTGCGCGGTTCTTGGTTTTCTTTGTGTTACCGATTTATTAAACTTGACACAACGATATTTCAGTATTTGCTTAGGCAACATAAAGTTCTTTTAATTTTGGTCCCCAACGTACACGTTATTGCAAGCGTCTGTTTAGGCTCCACCTCACACGTTTTTATGTGCTGATGGCATATAATTCCTTCAGAATTACACACTAGATTCCGAAACGAACAAACAAAACTCAAAAATACCGCATTTTCTCGACTAACAGCCGTGTCTCCAAGATGGAGTTCTTAAATCGGCCCCTGAAATATTTATTGGCGTATAATAAGCTGCAGATATAATGACGGAACAGTCAGTATATTTCTATAAAAATAAACATGTAAATTATGAAGAAAAACCATTGCTTCTTTAACAAAGAGCTGAAATTTTGCAATGAACGCCGAGGGCGTTTAATTGGTAAAATACGATACTTGTTTTCTTAGAGTATAACTGTTGCTACCTTGCGTCAAGACTTTTGTCAGTGTGCTTGTGTTAAGTCGGTAGGAAAGACGCTATTTTTTGACGGAGCTGGCTCACTCTATTGGTGGTTTTCACGTCACGCAAATTTCACGCGCGTAAGATATAAAATCGCTTACCATTCAATAAATTGAGTCAAGAAATTGAAATATCGTAGAAGAGTAATAAATAAACAACGTGCCAAAGTTTCGGGGATGTACAATATTCCGAACTCGAGTTATTCGGCAAAGTGTATCACTGAAAATTATAGTGTTTAGTATGGAGACGCCATGTTGGAGCCCCGCTGAAGGACTCCAACATGGCGGCCGGAAACCAGTGGAAACATCTGGAGTTTACTTTGGGTCTCTCAAAACGTTTCTTCTCTTTGTTAAACTTGAAAACATTCGCATAGACACTTCCCTCGACATATCGGTTACTCGGCAGAACTCGAAAACATAAGGCGAGTCGATATTTTCGTGCACGTAACATGTTACCCAGAAACAATGCCTATGTCACGCATTATTTTCAAAACAAAGCCGTCTACCGAGCTGAAAACAGGCCAGTCGATATATGTTTAAAAATGACTTTCACTTGATGAAGTTGAAAACTCAAAATTTTCAATTTTAGTTTTTTTTCTGACGTCACGTGAAAACGAAAAATTCCGAATGTATAATTAGCACCGAAACCTGACAAAATAACTTCATTCTTACCTAACGCCCTTTTCCTGCTGTAAGACTTGCACAGACGAAAGACGCTCGCAAGGATAACTATTCTTACTGCACCTCTAACAAACATTCTGTCACCAACCCTGTTTATGTAATAACAAATCGTTAATTGTGCCAAACTTTGACGTTTTTAAGCGTCAACGTATTAAAATGTGTTAAAGTGAGCAATGTATTTGAACTTTCTAGACGAGCAATTTCTATTTCTTTGAAAAAGAAGAGTTCATTAAGTAGTATTTTGAATATATAAAGCTGTTGTTTATTAATCTGTGTTGAGACTATTAAGGTTTTGTCGTGTTTCTTTTATTTGTAGTTTCATTCAGTGTCTGTTGCCAACGCTTATACAGACTGCAACATGTTATCTTTATCGGCAAAAAAAGAACATCTTTTTTTAAAAATTAACACGTTTGCCCAAAGAAACCTCTCAATTCATATTTGAAAAGGCCTTAATTCATTCTACTGCAGCAGATGTGTTTTATTTTTTTTTTTGTTTTGAGTTTAGCTTTTTTGCATATTGACAAAGCGGAAAGTTTCAAAATAATAAAACGTTTCAACTTTGTGATCTAGTCTGTTCAGATTACTTTGTGGGCTTCATGTTTTTTTTTCTTTCCCATTCGTATTATCTGAAAAGGGGCAAAGAAAACCAGGAAATGTAACAGTTCTTTTTCAATAAAGAGGCGGATTTGGAACGTTAAATTATTCATTATCCGGTTAGCTTTCTTTCGCGTTTCAAAGCCGAACTCATAAATTTGTGTAGTCGCTTGTGAAGATGTTTTTTTTTAATAATGTAGAACATAGGAGAGTAAACCTTTGCATAAGGTTAGAACCCAAAATATACATTTACAAAAATGAAAATATAAAGCCTCAAAGCGTCGAATTATCAGAATAATTTCCACAAAATTGACTGCTCAACATATCAAAACAATTTTATTTCATCGTCTCTGGTCATTCGTATTCACATACAAGTAACGCTCTAAAAAGCCCGATAGTTTCGTAATATTTTCTCCAAACAAATACCCTGCAAAGATGTCGTTTCTTTCTATCTCAATCGAATCGAATCGAACAGGCTGGTTGAGTGAGTTGTGCGGGGAAAATACAAATAATTTATGATTTTATGTGGCACTTCTCTTACCTTGAAGAACTCCGCCAAAGCTTGAAGTTTCGCCCAGTCTTGGCCAGTAGTATGTTTCCTGATTGTACCGTTCAAAACATGGAATATTCTGTAATGCATTTACAGACAGACTACTCGAGTGAGTGAAACTGCCGCGCGCCGGCAAACAGATCAAATACTGTCATTTCCATACGGGAACTCATTATCAGATCTGACAATGAGGCCAGGTGGATTGATAACCGATGAAGTTTTTCTCTTTTATTGGTCATGCAATTATTTAAAATTAAAAGATATATTCGTGAAGGAGCATAAAATATAAGAATTTGATATTTAAAACCCATCTCGGAAAGGTCGCTTTGGCTGTTATCAAATGCCCAGAGCGTTGCTTACTAGTTTGCCTTGTAATTTTAGGAAATCGATTTTTGCACATCATGCCCGTGCCTTCTTTTCATTGATTATTAAAACAGACTCATTAATTTTTCAAATCTCCTGCATGTTAATTACTGTTTAAAAGTTTCTTAGAAAATGCAGCTAATCACAAAAATGATGTCCGTTTATGCTAAAGAAAGTTTTCTATATTTTGCAAAGTAAATTAAAGTCAAAGCAAGTGAAGCGCACCCCCTAGAGTACATTAATAAATAGATTATTGAAACATTGAACCCGTTATTCGTTTCAAATATTGCATTCGTTTGGAAAGGTCTCACAACGATGCTCAAATCAAAGTCGAGTTTTGATTGGACTAGGCGAACAAGAGATGCTCCTTATATGGAATTATTGTTTCCGTTTCAAAATGGGGGCATGGAATTAACTCACGAGCTTGGGAAACCTCTCAGACAAATTAAGATGGGAAATTCGTGACTTGCAATTAACTGAGCGTAATGTTAGGAAGACAACTGGCGATTTTCAACGGTACGTACGGAACGTTGACTACTTTTCCTATGGCGGAAGTGAGCAACGTAAAACTATTCACGTGAAATTTGTAAGAGCTTCTCCAGAAAACTATTTTCTTCCCACCAATTTTACGAATGAGAATTTCAGCAAGTTCTACGAGATGTAAATAGCCAAGAAAAGCTCTCGCCTAGTCCAATCAAACATCGTCTTTTGAGCATTGATCCACTCCTGTTCAAACCTTATACAACATTGAAACGAATAACGGGTTCAATTTTCCAATAATCAATTCATTAATGTACTCTGGGGGGGGGGGGGTTGGGTACGCTTCACTTGGTTCGACTGTAAACGAAGCATTAGAAAAGCGTTACCACAGATCTTAATTTAGTGATCACATCAGTGCGAATCAAAATTTACCAAATTTCTTATTAGACGAAATCTTTTTGAAGATCATTGTCTTTCTCTCCAGCTGTTTAGCATTGAAAGTCCTTGCTTTTTCCTGGAGAATGTAGCGTTTTCGCATGACGGCACGGCGGCCATACAAATAATAATTAAACATAATTCGAAATGGCAGCCATGTTGGTGTTCCAAACCAATCTTCTGGTAATCGGACTCTTTTTATTGACCATTTTCTAATTGCCCATAATGCACCTTGTTTGCCCCCCCAAAATTTTGCATAACCTTTGTTTCCCAATTCTCCTGGGCATTAAAGTCGTCCCAAGAGAAAATGAAGACAATGCTTATGCAAAATTTTGGGGGCAAACAATTGAATTTTTCCGCGGTTTGAAAATTAGCGGAAAAATATTCTCTCGTCGGTATGAACTATCAAGGGACTCTCGGGAGAGTATATTAGGAGTGGTCGTATGCAAATTCATCCTCTTGGTGTTCTCTGGAGGTGACTCGCTTTTATTTTTTATTCCTGTCTTCATGGGTAGCGAACAAGAAGCTGGTGACTCTCTTTCCTGAATTGACTGTTGTTTTAGATGCTCAGAAGAATGCTATCTTGACCGCTGTTAACGCACAAATTCAAGGTCTCCAGACCAATTTGCTTCAAGCGCAGTCAGATTTGGCCGTTCAAATAGCGTCAGACCTTCAACCTGACACCTACGTGTTCAAGAAAAAAGGAAACGAGCAGCAGTTTAGTTTCAATCGTAAAGTGGCCAAGACGAGTGGTACAGCATTGAAAGCTTTGGAGAGCGGAAACATTCCTAAAGCCAAGGAGGAACTTAACAAAGGTATTTCTTTGATTAATAGTAGACAGAAAATAATCAAGCTAGCTGATAAATCGGAATTCGGCTGGGCCACAGTCCAAGAGTATGTTTCTGATGAATTGGCCGACGACGAGGCCGACGCTTCGAAGATCAAAAAAGCAGAGAAGAGAGCCGCTGTTAAGATTAAGACACTTCAAGAGAAAAAGAGAAAAACCAGTTCTAAAGTTTCCTCGGCTTCTGCGCCGCCATCCTTCAGCGCTTCCAGACCTGGTAGTTCTTTTGGCTCTTTTCCTTCAGCTTCTAGCTATTTTCGCCCTCAAAGTCGATTCTCCTACAATTCATCCAGAGCTTCCGACTTATGTTTTCGATGCGGCAAGCGAGGTCACTGGGCCAATTTCTGTAATTCCAGAGATAAACCTTTGTCGTCAGGATCCAAACCTTGACTGTTTGGAACCATGCGAATTTGAGCGGGATGTCCAAGGATCGAGCTTGAGCTTTGTTCAAGGGAAATTATGTGCAAACTTTTCTTTTTGGCAAGATACCATTCAGGCTTCGGACTTTGTTCTAGACATCATCCGTAATGGTTACAAGATTCTTTTTCGGAAGACTCCCTTGCCATATTCGATTGAAAATAGATCTTCTGCACGTCGTCAAGATAGCTTTGTGGAGGGGGCGATTTCAGAATTGATGTCTCGTGGTTGTTTAAGAGAAGTTTCAGACTATCCTCAATTTTGTAATCCATTACATGTTGCTGTCCAGTCTTCAGGAAAGCTACGTCTGATTTTGGATTTATCTCATCTGAATAAATTTGTTGTGAAGAAGTCTGTCAAATACGAAGTTTTAAGAACTGTTCTTCAGCTGTTTTCACCTGGTATGTTTGTGTTTTCATTTGACCTTAAATCGGCGTATCATCACATTGATATCTGTGAAGAACATAGGAAGTTTCTGTCGTTCAAATGGCCTTCGGTTGACGGCGCCATGAAATTCTACGAGTTTAAGGTGTTGCCTTTTGGTCTTACTTCAGCGCCATACATTTTTACCAAAGTTATGCGCCAGTTAGTTAAGTTCTGGAGGGGCTGCGGTTTTTTAGCCTTGACGTATCTTGACGATGGCATCGGTGGAAATTTATCTCGCGAGAGCGCCAAAAATATCAGTGTTCAAGTTCGTAAAGATCTCGCTTCGGCCGGCTTTACATGTAATGATGAAAAATCCAATTGGGAACCTGTGCAAAACTTAGTTTTTCTTGGAATGGTCTTGGACTTTGAAACGGGTTTGATTGCTATTCCTGAAGAACGTATTCTCAAGCTTAAGTCGTCTATTGGTTCTTGTCTTCAAGATAACTTTATCTCCGCTAGAGGTCTTGCTTCAATTACTGGTCAGATTATTTCCATGTCGTGCGCTGTGGGTAATGTTACAAGATTGTTGACAAGAAATTGTTATGCAGCTATCGAGCGGAGAACCTCCTGGGATCAACATCTGTTCGTGTCCCCTGAGATTCGCAACGAGCTTTCCTTTTGGCAAAGCAACATCGACTCCATTAATGGGAAGCCAATGTCACCAAAGTCTAGTGCTGTGGGAGTTGTTTATTCTGACGCAAGTGACACTGGATTTGGTGGTTATTTCGTTCAATGCGGCCAGGATTTAGTGTCACGCACTTGGTCCGACGAGGAGATGCGAACGAGTTCCACTTTGCGAGAGATCTTGGCTGTGAAATTTGTTCTTTTATCTTTGCTCGATCAGTTGTCGGGATTAACCGTTAAATGGTTCACAGACAATAAGAATGTTCCCCGGATTGTTTCGTCTGGCAGCAGCAAAGGTCACTTGCAGTCTGAAGCGTTGTCCATCTTTAACATTTGTTGCAGTCGTGGTATTTCGATAGAGATGGAGTGGATTCCAAGAACTCAGAATGATAAGGCTGATTTTCTAAGCCGCATTTGTGATTCCGATGACTGGGGCCTTTCGTGGAACACATTTCAAAACATTGATTTGGTTTGGGGTCCGCACTCTATCGATCGTTTTGCTAATTACTTAAATGCTAAGCTTCCTAGATTTAATTCGAGATTTTGGAATCCAGGTTCGGAAGGAATTGATTCATTTGTTATGGACTGGGCAGGAGAGAACAATTTTGTATGTCCGCCCGTTTGCCTTATTCCGCGAGTGTTATTACATATGCGTAATTGTAAGGCGTTGGGAACTCTCGTTGTTCCTTTGTGGCACTCGGCTCCTTTCTGGCCCATGATTTGTGCTGATGGCGTTAATTTTTCTAACTTTATCATTAGCTGGATGGATATTCCGTCAAGCAAAGAAGCTTTCACTCCTGGCAGATGTAATAGCATTTTTGGCAACGAGGATCTAAGTTTTAGAATGCTCGCTTTGAGGATTCGATTTTGACGGTTGTGAATTTATTTTCTCTGTTAGATTTTTTTTTTTCTGATTGTATTATTGCTTGATTTACTTCCTTGTATATATTTTGTTTTTCGCTTTTCGGTTAGATCGTTTGTTTTGTTTATACGTATTTTGTTATTCATATACTCTTTCTTTTCCTTTCTTTGTACTCTTGGGGCCGTGCGGCCTCCAGTGAACGCACGATCGCAATTTTCTTGTGAATGTTTTTTGATTCATTTGTTTTTTGCGCACGGGTGTTTAATGGTGAGGGAATTTAGACGAGAGTTGAATTTTTCCGCGGTTTGAAAATTAGCGGAAAAATATTCTCTCGTCGGTATGAACTATCAAGGGACTCTCGGGAGAGTATATTAGGAGTGGTCGTATGCAAATTCATCCTCTTGGTGTTCTCTGGAGGTGACTCGCTTTTATTTTTTATTTTATAGATTTTATTTTATTTTATATATTTACATTCTTTTGTTTTTCAGATTCAGTTCTTGATGATTCCTTGCATAATAAGTTAGTTATTATCGGGGCAATTTGCGCCCGTCTATATTGGGACTATCTGAGCCCAGAACTCCTAGGTGTTTTTTACACTAAGTGGGACCGTCTGTGCCTAAGTTATTTGGGGGTGATTTTTCCACCCGAGTGGGACCATCTGTGCCCAAGATATTTTAGGGTGATTTTTCGACCCGAGTGGGACCACCTGCGCCCAAGATATTTAGGGGTAATTTTTTCACCTGAACGGGACCATCTGTGCCCGAGATGTTTAGGGGTGATTTTTCACCCAAGTCGGTCCATCTGTGCCGGAGATATCTAAGGATGGTTTTTCCACCTAAGTCGGACCATGCTCGTGATAATTAGGGATGATTTTTTCACCTTAATGGGATCGTTTTTTACCTAAGACCATCTGTGCCCTGAGATATTTATAGGGATGCCTTTTATCAGCCGTGTGGCTTTGGACTATCTGTGACCAAAATGTAGTTTTTACCTGGAAGCAACTTTTATTGTGGAGAGGTTATTTTCCAGCTTTCCCTCGAACTCGTTGTTGTTATCCTCATTTTTCATTGCTGTTTGTTTGCTTTTGTTCCTATATGCTTTATTTTTGATTGGTCGCTTTTTGCCTGTTTGTCGGTTCTTTTCTTAATTTTCCTTTTATCCAGATGTGTTCCAGTCTGAGATGTGGCGTGAATTCTTTGCCGCATTCCCTGATGATCTGCAGCCATTGGCTAGCCGCGTCCAGGAAACAGTGCTTGCATCGAAAGCGGAAGGCACCATTCGTACTTATTTGGCTGGGTTTAAGCGCTGGAAGCTTTGGGCTTCATCTTACTGTCTTCGCCACTCGCCTGCCAATTCGTTTCATGTTGCGGCCTACTTGCAGTGCCTGATTTTTGAAGCTAATTCTCCTTCTCCTGTACTTAATGCTGTTTACAGTATCGATTGGGCTCAACGCTTGGCCGGTCTGCCGAAGGTCTCTGATCATCCTATTGTTTCTTCCATGGTTAGTGCGTCCCAATGTCTGGGAAAACCGAAGGCAAAGAAAGAGCCCATCACCAGCGAAATGTTAAAAGCGCTTGTAACTTCAAAGATTTCAGATAAGTCTGCTTCTTTGTCGGATTTGAGGACAGTAGCTTTATGTCTCTTAGGCTTTGCTGGTTTTTTTTTTCGTTTCAGTGAGTTGTGCTCCATAAGAGCTTGTGACATTAAATTTTTTCCTACTTACGTGTCTATATTTTTAGAATCGTCCAAGACAGACCAATTTCGTGACGGGGCGTGGGTTGCAATCGCGCGGTCGAATCAAGACACTTGCCCCGTTAAGGCGTTGGAGCAATACATTGCTGCCGCAAAAATTGACCTTGGTGAGGATCTTCCGTTGTTTAGAGCTTTATCGTCTTCTAGATCCACCTCCAAAGTCCGGTGTCAAGGCTTGAGCTACAGCAGAGCCCGAGAGATCGTTAAGGACGCCTTTAAGGACATAACAGACGTTTCCTGTATAAGTCTTCACAGTCTCAGGGCCGGAGGAGCCACCGCTGCCGCTAATGCGGGCATTAATGATTGACTTTTTAAAAGACATGGTCGTTGGTTGAGTGAAAATGCTAAAGATGGTTATGTTAAAGACAATTTTCAATCCTTACTGTCTGTTTCGAAATCATTAGGAATTTGATAAGACCGAGCCCAGCAGGTCGGACAGTACCATCCATGGGGCTGGGGTTTTTTCCTCTCTGTTACCGCAACGAGCGCGGTGAGGTTTTTTCATCATGTGGATGCTCGTTGGTACTGTCCTAGTGTACTTTATTATTATTCTAGGCCTTGTTGTTTTTTATTATCGAATCGTCTTGTATGTTTATGGTCAGCAAGTCAATCAATCAATAAACTGTGCGGCCTCCAGTGAGCGCACGATCGCAATTTTCTTGTGAATGTTTTTTGGTTCATTTGTTTTTTGCGCACGGGTGTTTAATGGTCAGGGAATTTAGACGAGAGGGTGTATTATGGGCAATTTTAAAATGGTCAATGCAAATATTGTCTTTTGTTTCAACAATCCAATATGGTCGCTTGTCACGTGTATGAAAACGCTCTACTTGTTTAATCCCTTCTAGGCTCAGCTCATTTTGGAAAAATTAATTTCTGGAGTTTCGATTATCCGCAGAGGGTTTGTCATATTGTTAAGTTCATGACGCACAAGTATTTCGGTTCTTCCCCTAAAAACTCTTTTCGCCTAATATTCTACAATTAACGCGATAAATGTACTTAGAATTTCTACCTACCTTCCTCCCTTTTACACGTGCTCCATCGAATTTACATAGTGCTCACTACGCAATTTAGGTTTGCCTCCTTTCCACATGCATACACAACTAATGAGATCAGCTGCAATAGGCGCGTTGAAAACTGAGCTAAACGTTGCTGGAATTTTTGGCGAGGGAGGCAGATTAGACTTTTTTAAAGGAGCTAGGTAACGATATTTTGAGTTATTTCTTCGACAACCTAAATTACCCTTAAAATTTAGGAAACCTAAAAGTAACAGTTTTCTAAAGAAGAAAAACACAAATTAAAGAAGTGATACTAAACCAAAAAGGAACAAGAATGGCTGAGGATGGAGAAGATTGAAACGGATTGGAAAGAACGATTTTGAAAACTTTAGGCTAAAGTGCATGAACGATGACGTAGTCCCTGATACCAAACTGACAAACATAAATTCCACGTCTTTTAATGCCTAGACAAAACGAGGAAACATGTTTCCAGAAAAATTCGCGTGTTTCCACGCGGCAAGGAAACATGTTTCCTCGTTTTGCCTTTGGCCTTTCTGGAGAAAGATCTGGAGAAAGGTTGCTTTGCCTTTTTCACGACCTGGATGAACATTTTGTGTGTTTTAACGTCGTCAGTAAAAAGCAATAAATGATTACTTAGTTTCACTTACAATGCATACTGTTTTGAATGTTGCATTTCTTTGTTTCCTCGTGTAGTACCACAAAACAATAACACGTCATGTTCTCCTGTCCGTCATCTTACAAAACCTTTCAAAGTGGTTGAAATGGGCTAACAAATGCGACATCGATTTCTTCAGTAAAAAAGAGGCTATGTCGATTCCACGTTTACAAATTAGCAATGCTCCTAAGAAATTATCAGCTATCGAAAATTGGCTGACCACACATTTAGGCACGACTGGCTAGCATCACTTCAACAGTTCAACATTTCACCACTGGGCTAGGTGGTACAAAGCAACATGATGTTTATTGGAGGCAGAAGTGGGATGTACGTCGGAAATGATACTGGCCATCACTGCCGGGGAGGGGGGGGGCTTGGAAAAGAAATAGCTATTGTCTTAGGAATTTTTAGGGGTTTAGATTTTATACATAGAATTATCAACGTGGCATTTTATGCGATTTCAGAAACAGTCTGATGGTCGGCCTAGTTGACACTGCATGCAAAATACAATCTGTCCTATCTCGTCTAAACTGATATGCGAAATTCCAATTAATACCCAAAAGTCCCAGTTGTTCAAAGGCCGATTAGCGATAACCTGGGGTTCAATTTTAATCCGGGTTTCTTTTTCTTTTGTTCAAAATCATTTTCTCCGATAATTTTTTTCTTTTCTCTTTTTCGTACTGACCGTAAGTTATCTTAATCTAGCAACTTTTTGGCATTCCAGTGAGCAACTTTCCAGCCTTTTACGAGCACAAACGTGACAGGCCTATCAGCTGTCTCAAGTCTCTCGCCTGGTATTTAGGTTGTGAGCGGAAAACTATTATAGGCTCAGTTCATAACAGACAAATCGTTACGCAATAGCAAACAATGAGCAGTTTAATAGAGTTGAAAATGTTCATTATAACAAAAGGATGTGACAGGATTCGAACCCATTACCTCCCAAATACCAGTTGGGTGCTCCAACTAACTGAGCTTTAGAAAGACTCTTGGTGAGCCAGGCTACTTAGTAGGTTTTTGCATACGTGATACGCTCCGACGAAGGGCTAACGCTCGAAACGTCAGCAATTGAATCTCTTTGCGGTGGCCAATTGACATTATCAACCCAGTTGATAAAACCGAATTGTACTTAGTAGGTTTGTTTCACTAACCAACAACAACATTAGGGCGCACGTATGCAAAAACGTTCAAAAAGCGAATACCAACATTCAATACTAAGCCATTCCTTAGCAAGTTCATTAAAATGTTATTATTGCCTTTTGGACATAAGGTAATTTTATATTTATTTTGAAATTGTGGCATAAAAGCTCCGAATTGGAATACGGTGTTTCGCCGTGTACCAGTGAAAGCGCTGTTCTGCTCTGTATGCAGATTACCGTGTAAATTCCTCAATCATGGGCGGATGCTCTTTTTGTTATTTTATTTCTGCTGTTGTACAACGCTTGTGATCCACGTGTTTAGCACTCGGACATCAGCATAGACACCGTACTTATTAGGAAGTGCACACTGTTTTCCCCAGGATATGATCCCCGCAAGGTACCAGCGTCCTTCATATTCACAGGCCAACGGCCCACCGCTATCTTTTTGGCATGCGTCAATTCGGCCATCTGGAAAACCAGCACACAAAGCTGTTATTGGAACGGTTCCGTTGTATGATTTGTTCTCGTTGCATTTTTCTCTCGAAACCAGACGAATTGGAGCTTCCTGTAAAAGCTTAGACCCCGGTTTGTTCCATCCTTTAGTCCCCCACCCTGTTATGAAGCAGGTTTTGCCAGGGGGCAATACCACGTCAGCAGTGGGGAGGCAGATTGGACGAACGTGACTATCGTAATTGACTGGACGTGAAAGTTCAAGTAGAGCTGCAAAAAACATAAAGCGTTGAAGGTTATTGTTTCTATTTAGGCGTCTCAGTGGTAAGTTTAATGAAGCTAGCCAAAGGATTCAAACGTCCATTCCTTGACAGCGCTGTTCAGGTGGAAAAAGATAAGCAACAGTTAAATTAACGTTACAAAGGATGGGCCATTTACGAGTTGTCCTTTGCTGTTGGGTAGATCGAGTCTTAGTGCGAAGCTTTTAATATAAGATGCTTATTTTCATGTAAATTATTAAACTGCAAAAATGTTAAATGTTAAGAAATAGATTGCATGCTATCAAAAAATGCTATTAAATTAACATGCTATTATTCTGAGACTTTCTGGTATTTAATGTACTTACCAACATCATAATGAGGAGGTTGAACAAGAACGCCATTTTTAGTTTTGCCCCAGTATTTTGGATGTAGAATAATGTTCTTGACTTCCCCAATTTTTTCGAATCTGTTCTCCGTAGATCTCGTTTGATGCGTCCCAAGTTTAACTTTCCAGCGACTCGGATCCTTTGAAGATCTGTAATCTGCAGGAATAGAAGTTGAACCATCCTTGATACAGCCCAACTAACAAGTTAAATTCAATCTCACAATCGACTTACTAACTACAACAGTTTACTAAAATGGTTACATGACAGACATAACTGCTTACAGTGCTACGCGCCTTACCGTTGCCACTCGAGAACGTTTTTGATTAAATTTTGACATCTTTTTGACAACTTTTTGCTAACTTCAAAGCGAGCCAGCCAACGAGATCATGAGAATGTAAATTCCCAAGGGAGTGAATACACTTATAATTTGACATCTCCGCCCTTGGAAATTCTCATGTTCTGATTGGCTGGCTCGCTTTGAAGTTAACAAAAAGTTGTCAAAATTTAATCAAAAACTTTCTTGAGTGGCAACGGTAAGGCGCGTAGCACTGTAAAATTGTTTATATTAATTGGCTTGATCTCTCTTCTACATTCAATGCAGTTTTTTTAAATAACATACCTGTAAAACAATGACAGGCAGTTAAAATCCAGTTAGACATGATCAGTGAGCCGCCACACACTTGATTGTCATCCAGCAACAGTGCCACCTGCCACGGCCACGCCCCGTCACTACTCATGCTCCCACCCACTATCCGCTTGCTGATCACGTGATTTCTCATTTTCGTCCTTCCATGTCGCTTGATTCGGGGATGAACAAATCGTTTTCCACATGACTGAAAATCTTCAAGTAAATACGAACAGACAGCTTCTTAGCTTCTTAAATAAACTTTGAAAAAATGTTAACTCACAGAAGCACGAAGTGAACATAATCTATTATTGAAATAGTTGTCCCAATTTCCAACATGGGAAAGATTAAGTATGACTTATTTAATTTCAATAATTGACTTAGTTCGAGGCTACTTGTTTCTAAATGAACGATAGAGCTAGTAAAACATCCCCCCAAAAGACAAACTGCGAGTATAAGAAGACAACGTAAAGTTTATTTAAGGAATATTTGAATGAAGCAGACAATTTACAGTATCACAAGACATTTTTACGGTGAATAAAGCGACATTGGCGTTAGTCAAGCTACTACCGCTAACATAAATCAACAGATAGATAATTGGTCAATTGTAAAATGTTTGCTCAATACACAAATTGACAGTATCCCTAATTAATGAAGGAAAAGAAAAGAGCAGAAAAAAGTTAACGTTGAAGAAAGCATAAAGATCCATAAAGACATATATTGTATATATCTACATAATTTCTAGCTGCAGTTGAACCTTTCCTGAGTTTTTCTTTTCTTATTGGCAAATGGAGAGACTTTTTCCATTAAATTAAAGATCCAATGTTTGAGTTTCTCCATGACAAGGAATATTAAGCAGGTGTTTCCACCAAATTTACATTTTTCTTAGGTTTTAGCATCCAATAATTATATTTCTTTCGGCGGCCTAGTTGATCGCTCACTCAACCTACCTCCAAAAGAGCGTTTCTCTTCGTCAATCGCCAACCTGTCGCCAGTGAGAGCCGTACTGCCGCAACACACGTGGATTACAATAACAGCTTGCAAGGTGAGAAGCTTTTTTCTCCAAAGGTTCATTGCTAAGCTAATGTTACGAAACAGTGATGAGTTGAAATTAAAGATGTCAGTATAGTTAGAAAAATTCAAATTTCGAAATTTGTTGAAGGCACTCATAACTGAAAGCAAGGCTGCTTTCCTTATATTTCAACAAGCGAAAAGTTATCAACACTGGTGATTTTGTTTCGCGTTGAAAAAATGAACATTAGCCCAAGAATGATTCTGAGTTTTGATATCACATTAGCATTGCATTCTGCACGGCCTTAAATCGAACCCGTATGCTTTCAAATAAGTGTTTACAATCTGTCGGTTGTGATTTCGCCCGTTTCCTCTTAAAACTATCACAAAAAGCTGTTATGCTTTTATTCCTTCAGCCAAAAAAACCTCTTGACCAGCTGATACCATCCTAATTTAGCTTGATTAACTTTGATTTTTCATACGCCTTCCCGGCCGAGGAACACGTCAGAAGATTTAAAAAGGACGACGAAAATTAGTTTTTACAGATCTTATTCGATGCTTTTATAGTTAAGACCATTTCAACTTGTTCTCTTTGCAATAGGCCATTCCGAAATTCCAAATTATGGACTGTGAAACATGGCTCAAAATCCATACAAATGTCTAGAATTTTTGACACAGCGTCCCCCAAAACCATATAAACTCTTAAATTTTATTTATGATTTCCGCGATACTCTTAAACATGGGCAATCATTGTGATTTTCTTCTCAGCTTCTTTCAAATAGTAGTTCCATGACGGCATTTTACAGTTGTCACAAATCTGGGTTTGTATAGTTTTTGGTACCGGACGCTTTGTCAAAATTATAGACGTTTGTATGGATTTTAAACCATGTTTCAAAGTACGAAACTTGGTCTCTTTTCAACCTAAAAACTTCAAACTTGGTCACATGACAGATTTCAACGTAATCTTTTGTGTGGTGGTGTCAATTTATCGATTGGTTAAAAGTTTAATCTCGCCCCAGTTCCCTGCGCAATTTCGGAACGGCCTATAATTATCGAAATGCTATCGCGTGTAAGGCTAAAATATTCATTGTTGGGCCAGGTCCATCTATGATCTTTAGCATATTTGTCCTTCGCTTTTTAGAAAGTTTTTACTGCCGTAAAAATAGTACAACATAAGATGCCTTTTGGCCTCAGTATAGCCCGGCTCAGTTCTTCATCGTAAACAACGCTCCAATGCTAGGCAGATGGCATTGCCAGAATTGACACAATACAAACTTCCTTCTTTCCTTTAAGGCATTCCTACTTTAAAATGAAAATTAGATTCAAAACGTATCCGTGATTGAATGCCGAGAAACGAAATTGCCTCAGGGTTAATGTTCATCTTTAAAAAAAGAAAACAAAATAGGCAGGATTACGTTTAATCCCCACATCTAACAGTTTAAAATAATGGAAAAACTAATAATTTGAAATCCAAAATGCATATAAAAAGTGATATTTACCGTTTTGAAGTTGCGCCTGGAATTCTCAAACAACTCAGTGGCATCCATGTGTGCAATGAACAATAGCACAAACGTCTTTTTGTGAATTTAACATCCCAACTCGGTCACTATAGATTCAATTTCTGTTGCCTGTATTCGGTTGCTCGTTACATATTATTTTTTGCTTTTTAAATCTTGCATCAACTCGCACTTGACATGCAATTTATCCGTCGGATTTAACCGCTGGATTTTGTGACCGTTATTTCCAAACAAATTTGAGAGGATTGTTGTTTTGAAAGTTTCTTTCCTCCTGCAGAGCGGGTAACTTTGTTTCCCCCCAGGAAAATTGCTCAATACTCTTTTTCAAAATTATATTTTACAATTCGAAAACAAGCTTAAGATATATAAGGGTTTAGAAAACTTAATACATGGCGTTTGGTAATTGTGCAATTTACTACGTACAATAATGTTAAATTAAGCAAAGTTAAGTGTGATAATTCAACTCATATTCGGCAAATAACAACTAAAGAACATCGAAAATTTAATTAGACAAGGGAATTTTATCACCTGGACGAAAATAATTAGTCGCCCAGTCTGTCAAAAATGTTAACAGCTTCGCCGGACGTTTGTCTTTCTTGAAAGGAAAAACGGGAAGCTATTGCAAAAGAAGACCCGCTAGGGAAGGCAGTTTTTAGATCATAATTGCTTATACATAATCCATTTAGGTTGGACGATTAAGGAAATTCGAAAGAGTTTATTAAAAAGAGGGGGCTTTATTTTATTTTACATTCTGCCTGTTTAGCAGTGTTCGTCTTGTACTCAAAAGCAACATGTTATAGTTTTCTATTACCAAAGATTTCATTCAGTTGACACATCACCGTGATAACCAAACGAAACTACAATACAGAATTCAGAATTCAGCAAATGAATTCAGCAACTTAAGTTACGAGATGTGCTAATTCTTACCTCTTACGATACACAACACACTTAAGCATTATCAACACACCTTCCCTTTCGAATCTGTGAACTTTCCGTTGAAGATCCGGAGCAGCTTAAAGATATTGACTCCGTACTTTTCATTCAAGGAGCCATCCGTTCGCTTTCACCTGCAAACTAAACCTCCCTTTGCATAACAACAAGGACACCCCGCATCTTATGTTTGTCGGTGTGCCTTTCATTTTAACTGTTAAAAATAACCTGCTATTGTGGAATGAACGTCGATCAAGTGGTTAATGATCAAGTTAATCCGGGTTTTTTTTGTTATCTGTATTTCTGATCGCAAGTTTATCAGCTTAGTTAGTGGCTTATGCAAGTACATTGATCCGCACTTACCCTTCAGTGAATGTACTTGTGGTAACAATATAATTTGGTTTTATCAACTGGGTTGATAAAACCAAATTATATTGTTATACTTCCCACCGACGCAGCACCACAGTTTTTTTAGAAACTTACCCGCTCTACTTGTGGTAACGTCTTATATCAGTAGTACATAATTGAAAAATTAAAATGAGGCAGTTTATAGCCCTTCCTTTTAATTGTTTTTCATAACCTTTGAAAAAAGCAGCCTTGCGGCTTACCCGTCTCAACGAACACAGATTGTTTTGCGATCGTTTTAGCTTGAATGAAACCCTCTTGCCTTTTTTCTTCAAAGGGAATTTATTTCGAAGAGAACGGAATGCTTAACTTCACTGTATGGACCTGAACCATGCACAAGAATCGAGAATTTAAATTACCGAAAGAAAAAATGCTGATGTAAAGTATATGAATTAATTCATATTATTATATACATAGTGTCGTAGTGACAATTTTAGGCAATAAACCTTGCAAATAGAATTCTGTATGCTATAACATGTGAGACAAGCGATACGTCCAATCAGCTTCGCGTATAGCTTTCTTCACATGCGAAAAATATAGCCAATCAGCATCAAGAGTAGAACGACCTAACCAATCAGAGCGCGGGAATTCAAATGGTTTCCAACGAGGTTGTGAAAACAACGAGCGGTAAGCTTGCATGCTCTCGAAGACAGTTTATGTTTTTGCTACAAATTTCAACTTTTAAGAACTTTATGGAAAGGAAAGCCACCAGAAACACGCCAAGCAAAACAGTTATGATATAGAAATGCTAAAATCATTCTTCAGGCGGAGCGAAGACAAACCAAATGTCGATACTAGTAAGGGAAAGCCAAGAAATGAAAGACTTTCATTGTATCTTTGATACAACGCAGCCGCGGACTTTCTACTTCCACTCGTCTTCTACTTTCTTTTTTACTCGTCACAAAACTTTGGAAAACCCACTCGTTCGCTGCGCTCACTCGTTCGTTTTCCAAAGTTTTGCAACTCGTGAATAAAAATCCGTACGTTGCACTTTCTACGGAGTAATCTATATTTATTTCATAATTTATTATATACATTTCCATCAGTTCACTCTTCACTCACAAATTGACCTGATAGAGCATCGCAACGGCATCGTGGAGGCCATGGGTTCGAATCCCGTTGAAACCCTGATTTTTTTCAGATTTCTTTATTCCAATTGCTTAAATTGGATATTCAATGCGAAGATCATTTCTTACTTTCAGAAAAATGTTGTGGAATAGGCGAGTTTCGCTGCATAAAAGGACCACACTCAACCAAAATTCATTGCGGGCGATCACAGCACCGACGTCATTTCTGTAATACGGCCGATAAGACGGATTCCCCGATTATCGGACTGTATGATTTTAATCCGCAGAGACAGGCTGTTTTAGATACCTGCTTGATGTCCTCTGTAAATTTATAGTTTGTGCAATGCGTATATCTGGTTGTTTATCTTCGCTACTTACGAAGATGAAGCACGTTCAAATGGAGCACGTCCGCCACGTGACGAAAACTACCATGTTGTAAGGCTTACAGCTTCTACACTAAAGTTGTGAAACGTAGGTAAAGGAATTCTAGATTCACATTCTAGATTCTCCAGCTCTGAATGAATACACATATCTTTTTATTTTCTTTGTGTGTGTGTCTTCCAGGCCTCGCTACCCAGCCGTTAATAGGGAGCTTTAGCAATGACGACGGCGACGGCTAGGACGACGCCTGCTAAAAAATGAATTTATATTTTACGCACGAATCTCGCAATTGCCTTGATGTATTAGGTGCATCTATCGCTTTCAAACGTAATTCTTGTAGAAAATATAAGGACGGCGTTTATTTTCAATAAGAAAAACGAAAATTTAGCCGTCGAGGTCCACGTTCTCCGAATTGCTCAGAAATTGGTCATTTCACGTTGTTGTTTTGCAGAGGACGGCAAAGAAAGGTACAAAGAATTATCACGCACGTGCGGAGCTGTTGTTCAGCTCATTAAATCTTTTGTTTAGCGACGTTCTCGTTGACGTTTCCGTCGTGGTTTGCTAAAGCTCCCTATTTGCTGCGGAGAGAGCGCAGCGAGAGGAGAAGCAATTCATAATGAAAATAAAAAAGGTAGAATCGAGATTTTGCCGTGGTTTATAGCCTCGTTTTCAGCGGACCACAATGCTTTGCGCTGCCGGTAGAACCTCGTTTTGAGCGGTCAGAATGCACTGCTGTGGAAGAGCCTCGCTTTCAGGGGACCAGAATACGCTGCCTAGGGCCTCGATTTGAAACAAACACTAAAGAAGGCTTGCGCTGTGATCTTCCTTTTCGAGGCTCGACGCCACTGTTACTAACGTAGATATATGTCGTTAAGTGGGTTGATAATTTCAATTTTGCCGTAAATAAGTTACACTGTAAGGTTTCCGGTAATACTGTTGTCTGTCATTACGCTAAAAAATAACTTTGGCGGTTGACGCCTGTTATAACTATGGCGGCTTGGATCTCTGGCGGACGGGCATGTCTAATATTCTATTTTCGTACAGGCTTTGTCGTATTCTCTAAAAAAATTGAAAAAAGTTTAAGTACTTCGGATGTTTGTTGTTTTACACTTAGGCAGCAGCAGCTGCCATGTGCTGCTTGCTGAATTGGTGTTTTCACACCTCGATGACTTGAACATGCTTTCGTGTATTAGTCAGCCCTGTAATTTCAGCGCCTGGACCAGCATTTTAAAATGCTTTAATCCTAGTGGCTTCACATATTCATAAAGTATTCCATTAGTTTTTAACTGCCTTCGTTTGCTTGTGCAGCTGCCACGTGATTCCGAATTTCGTAGCTCGATGAATTTTCACTTGACGAAAAAAGTCGAAAGTAATTCTCGTTTGCTTTGCTGGCTTTGTATTACTAACTTTAGTATAGTTGTGCCGGCACTTTCTCAGGCAATTAGAAGTAAAAGCAAAACCATTGAACAGTGACTTGCTTGCACACGTTTTTCCGCGCTTTGCGCTAACGCATTTGTTGTGATTGGTTCGCTGGATCACGTGTCCTTTGTGATTGGCCATAGCCACTTTAACAACACTCTTGGAACTTTTTTGTATCAGATTTCATTGAAGCACACAGGGTCTCGTACTATAGAATACAAATTTTCAAACCGGGGACTTCTTTATGATGGGGGATTCCACTGTATAATATACGAATACGAAACTGCGGAAAAAAATGTGAACATTTTGGCGATTAAAAAAGGCAACCCTGAATATTTATACTAGAGGTAGAGTGTTTTATGTTTGTTTAGCTCTCAATTTCCACCTTCATAATTTTGCTTCCAATTTTTGCTATAGTCTCATAAGTTCGCACATTTGGATTAAAATTATGCCATCGATGTATCATGGCCTCCTTTGCTGACCTCGAGAAATCCTGATGGCGTCATGCGCGTGCGCGGTGCGTTTTTCCGCAGTGTCACGAATACTCTTACCCAGTCCCTTGCCACTTCCTTAGATCCAGCTTTCACGGTACAGGCTGAGTTTACATTTTACCGAATCTATGGGAGTACCCACGGGGATGTCACTTACCCAAACATGAATGGGTCGACCCATCCGAGTCATGCTAGTTGCGTTACGGTCACGTGTCAAAACAACACGTAAAGAGGAAACGTGCCAACTGTTACGAACCTAACAGCGCTGTGATGTTCTCCCAGAGAAAACAACTTTTTCTTGTGGGTTTAGCTATGTGCAGGTTTCGTGGGGCAATGTAAGTATTCTGTGCTTTTATTTTGCTTTTTTTTCGGAATTGCACAACTATTATATTCATCAAGGGTATTTCATGATGAGCTGCACGCCCTGGTGTTCGATACAGAACGGCTTATGAAATAATATTAGTTGTTTTATAAATCACTGAGAATTTTCTTGTCAGAAAGAACCTATTTAAATATTTCATATATATCACAGAAATTGTTTAAATTATCATACCAAAGCGAAATACCAACTTAAAGCCTCAAAAACAAAGAATACGACTGAAGTATAAAATTAAACGCATACAAAAAAGGTTTATTTTTGTTGTATCCGCACAAAGCAGAAAAAGTTCAGACAATTCGTCACTTTGTATTATCGATGTCGGAATGCGATTCTCTGTTCATCATCGTTTGCTAAGAAAGACGAAATTTTTAACGTGTTTAGTTTCTGGCTTATTTCATCGCGTGACTTACTTTTCATTAATATTTATATAATTTCAGTTTATTTATATTTTGTCACTACCGTGACGCCGGTGTGACGCGGTCAGGTATCACTTTGAATCGCGTCAATAACAACAAGTTGACCGAAATAAGTTTCATGTTTTGTGATAACTGTTGGCAACTTGTGCGGAGCTTTCCCTGGAGAATATTGGCTCTTTTGCCTTACTCTTACACCATAATCAAATTGTAACTGATCAATCCTTTCTAATAGGAGTCATACTCAAATACGTCGCGATCCAATCGCTAGAAAGAAAAACATATCCAGTATGAGTCGGTACAGGTCTACATAAATGACGTAGACACCGCCACGAAATCTTATTCCCTATTCCCTAGCTAATATCATATGTACGCCTTTGGTTGTTATAAAATTTAATGTATCACACCGTGGTTGGTCGCATCAAGTATCATCAAGGGGGATCAAGCTGACATCTGCTACGTCCAGGCATTAGCAAACGGAGACGTGAAGAGAGAGTACACCCCCTCTATGTGTCAAAGGCGACACGTGGCAATACTTGTGTATATTGGTGTATGCTAATTTACTTCACGTTCTGGTCAAGTGAAGACGCGGATTGATCTATAGTTGCAGGTGAGAGATGTTTTGGTTCATTTAACGTTGTTTGCGAATGGCATAGCTTTAACTGTAAACCTTCATGACTATGTTTTGTGTAAATCCTCTTTTGGGGAGTATTCTCACAGTTGCAAGGGCATGATTTGGCAAATGTAGCTTGATTGATGTTCACAGTGATGACTCAAGTTACCGTGCTGAAGACTACGCTAAAGCAAAACTCGATTATTTGTATTTTTGCCATATTGTGCAATTGCCAAATGGCAGTGGCTGATGCCGGACTTAACATTCTCTTTGCGCTAAATGAACGTTGAAATGCTTTGCGGGCCTTGCTATGTTTACCTCATCTTGACAAACTAGCTAAATGTTGAAAGATGTCATCTATTTTAAAATTAACTAAACCTGTTACTTGGAAAACCGCCGCAGACCAAAAACTAAGGCAAGAAAACGTTACAACCATTGTAAACCCCAAATTTTCTCAACAGGCTGGATTATTTCAGGTTAGAGCTCGTATATTTCAAATAAGCCTGGCTATGACGCAGGAAAAGATTACCTTTTGATTAAAAACTATAACAATATACACATATGACGTCACAGCGTCCAGTGGAGTCCACTCAGGATTAATGAAACTTGAAATTGCTAACTATCAAAAGAGCGTTTACAATATTTCTCGTCTTAATACCACACGAATTTTTGCTACTCCGTGTTCTTAGTAGTTATGTTATATCTATAAGAAAATTTGGCGTTATAGATATAGGGCAGAATATCAATCAATCACATGCAAATTTGCCGCCATAGAACGGTACATTAATCAATCACATGTATTGATTTTAGATTTTGGAAATATCGGAATGTAGAACTTAAATTAGAAAATGTTGCTAGAACGACGTGAAGTAAATTACAAAACTACAAAGCGACTGGGTGATAGTTTTTGTATCTCGCACCCGGCTCAAGTTACGTTGAACATAAACCAGTCCAGGGCAGGTGGCTCACGCAGTCAGTCGATAAGGAAAATTAAATCCCACAAACTCTTTAATTTATACCCCGGAGCCTCGTGCTGAGGTCTATTGTTTTAGGCTGAATTTTAAAATATCGACATTGGTCTATTGATATTTTGTTAACAAATGATGTGATGGTGAGGGTCTTCCAATCTATAGAATTTCCATTAGTATGGTTTAGAATCTTTGCTCAATGATTTTTTATGGGGATAATATCGTTTATTTGTTCGTTCGTTCATATTTTCATTCATTATTTAATATAACTGTTAAACGAATTCGTCTGTTTAATTCACACTCTCGCTCGTTCGTCATCATCATCATCATCATCATCATCATCACCAGTGGCTGATCTAGGGGAGGGCCCGGGGACCCGCCCGCCTCCTCCGTTTGGGCGAAAATTTTAAGGCTCGAATGACCTAAAATTTCTTGGGCCCCCAACCTTAATCTGAAGGGCCATAGGGCCAGAAAAATTTTCGGGCCCCCACCATAAAAAGAAGTCTGGGTCCGCCACTGATCATCATACTTTACTTCGTTCTTTCCTTCATTCACTTACAATCGCCAATGACGATGGTTACTTTTGTGTAATTGTAGTTACCGACAAGCAGCCTGCGATTAGATACTTCGTTATGAAACGCTTTCCAGTACCTTAGAATAACTCACGTGTCACTTGCATTTTCTCCGTACACAAACGAGCCTTTAGACGAGTTTGCATACCAACAAAATACAGTTGAAAAGTATCATGAGAAAGAGAAAGTTTTGCATAACTATTTTACACCATGCAAATACGTTTAAATTTCGGTAATAACGCCGAGTGCACGGCTTTCTTGTATTTGATTGGCTATAATTTCTATGGCATGGTATCAATCACAATATAAATCGTTCATTTCTATGGCGAAATTTCACGAGGTTTCGTTCTTAAGATTTTGTTACCACATTTAAAAATTTCTAGTTAATCGTTCAGTTTTAGCGTCTGACCTGCTGGTATATTATTGTTATGCGTTTCACTATAATGCTCCTGTGTTGTTTTGGTATTTACTCGTGCCAGGACCACGCATATCGACGGGCGTTTTTTTAATGCACCAACCATTCTTATTCCAAAATTGTGAATAAAAACCCAACCTAACTAATTGTTCCTATTCCATGGATTAAGTAAAATCTCTTTAAAAAGCAACTTCTGTATTTTCCAAATTGCAGTTATTATGTCGACGATTTGGCCATCAGCGCTTTTGGCTTGTTGGCCTACTCCTTGACTTACTTTGTCTTCCTGACTGCATGGACTTTGTACTTTGCAGAATAATGCCTCCTACGCGATCTACACGATCAAGAAACCGATCAGCTAATGCCAAAGCTATGACTGCGCCTCCAAAGAAGAAAACAAGGAAGCATGAACCGAGTCCATCCACACAGTCCACTGAGCCCGCCTCAGCAACTCCACAGCCCTCCCAGGAATTATCTCTTCCTCCGGGTTTAATTGAGCAGTTGGTATCAAGAGTAGCGGATGAAGTTACCATGAGGTTATCTTCACTTCATTAACGTTAAATTTCATAACAACCAAATGCAAACACATATAAATATTTATTAACTAAAGAAAATTAGGAAAGCTACGATTCAGTTCTCCAGCAGTGACATCATTTATCGTCGACCGATTTGTGAATAGCTCAAGTTTATAGACCCTATGCATAAATGGCTGCCACTTTAAAATTCTTTTGTATTCATTTAAATTAGCCTTACTAACCTCGGTTTTGAGTTGGTAATTCAAAAGAATTTTTACTTTTAAACGAGGTTAGTGAGGCTAATTTGAATACATACAAAAGAATTTTAAGTTGGCAGCCATTTATGCATAGGGTCTATGGATCATAAATTATATTTATTTTGCTTCCTGTTGCGATCAGCTGTGGACACCGTGTAACTCTTACAAACGGAAAAACTATGATTTCTCAGCGCGGCGATTTTAAATTTCCTTCGCCGCCATTATTCGATTTGTTACCACGACCAGACTCGGTCGGACAACTGAAAGCATATGATTTGTGATTTTCATGTTGAATGTCCAAAAATTTACTTAATTGTTCTTTGTTAACAAACCTTAGAGTTCATAAGTTATATTTGTTCTGCATCATGTGATAAACACACCACTAACGGAATGTACTGTGTTATATATTGACTCGCTGAAGCCAATTGTGTTACAGAGGAAGATAGAAAGGCAATATCAGTAAAAAGTCAGTTTTAGCGCCGGAAAATGATTTCAAATTCTGGTTAAGCCTTTAACTTTCTAACAAGTGCCTATTTACTCGTCTTATGTAGTACTGACTTCAGTGTTTACGGATTGACAACCCGTGATCAAGTTCGGCCCTGTACCCAGGCGGAAAGTAAAGTGAATGATGTATCCCTAATTTGGGGGGCTTAAGAGGTTCTTGAAATACGGATTTCTAAGTGTTCATGTACTGTCATATATCGACACTTTAAAAATCAGTTGAATTCAATATAGCTGTGTTATAACGCATGAGTGGAAAGTAGAGTATTTAATTTTTTCTGCTTTACGTAAAGCAACCTTGACTTCCGCAAGGATTGTTCCTTCAGGTAGAAGTCATATTCGTAATGGGCGAAAACATGGGTCGTATATCGTTTTAAATAAAAAACTATACTCGAGCAAATCAGCCACCTATATCCGAAGATTTTATTGCATTTTGACGGAATTATTATTTCATAGGAGGTATTTGTGTTAGAGATTTAGGCTATGTTTACACGGGACCGTTCTGGAACCAGTAAGGAACGGATCCAAACGGATCCAAAACTAGACCTGTTGATTTGCAGGTCTAGTTTTGGACTCGCACCAGACCGATTCCAGAACCAGTCCCGTGTAAACACCCGGATAGGTTCCAAACGGTTCCATGCAATCGGAAACCGTTCCGGTCCTGATTGGCCGTTTTCACACTAGAGACGAACAAATCGTCTGGACGGACAAATCGTCTGACGGTTTGTTCATCTTTGTTCATTTGATGTAAATTTAGTTCGTACTTTAGTCGACTTGTTTGTCTGGACGGACAAATCGTCTTTGTTCATCTGATGTGAATTTAGGTCGTACTTGAGTCGACTTGTTTGTCTGGATGGACAAATCGCCTGACGATTTGTTCATCTTTGTTCATCTGATGAGAATTTAGGTCGTACTTTAGTCGACTTGTTCGTCTGGATGGACAAACCGTCAGACGATTTGTTCATCTTTGTTCATCTGATGTGAATTTAGGTCGTACTTTAGTCGACTTGTTTGTCTGGATGGACAAATCGTCTTCATAGACGGACAAACAGACGGACAAATTCAGACGGTTTGTTCGTCTAAAAATTTGTTCGTCCCGTTTTCACACTAACACGACTTGTCCGCCTGAGACGATTTGTTCGTCTCTAGTGTGAAAACGGCCATTGGTTCGGAACAGTTCCGGTCCGGTCCCGTGTAAATGTAGTCTTTATGGTCATTTTTCGCGCAATTATGCCCATGGTCCCAAAATCCTAACAAAGCTTTTATAGCGGGATTATTTTGGTGTAATTTAAGCGCTCTTAAAGGACCAACGTCATTGTTCATTTGTAATCCGTCTCAATGTTCTCCATCCTTAACCGTGCTTGTTCTTTTTGGTTTAGTATCATCCTCAGCAAGCTATTATTTTGAGGTTTCCTGCACTTTAACAAAAATGGCTCAAAATATCGTGACGTAGCTCCTTTAAGCGAACTGTTCTTTTTTTTAGAAAAAGGGATTATAATAGCCAGTTTCAGATAACACAGAACTTGTAGCTTGCGATTGCACCATGATGTTCCCTTTGGATTAGATTATCTGTCTGATTATCACGGTTTCTGTACCCCGATATCATTTTAAGTCCTATTTTCCTTTAGAGTAACGTACAATTTCAAAATAAGTGTACCTCCCCAAATATAAGCCCTCCCGAATATAAGGTGATTAAGATCCCTATTAATTGTATAGCTTGTTTAGAGAATGTTCGTACCGTTATGTTGAGAGTTTTACCACTTGGTCTTCATGTATGGACCATAAAACGTTCAGAAGGAATAGAAAACAAACAACGGCGACAAGCATTACCAATAGACTATGCATGGTCCAAAATTCAAACTAATTTCCTTGACGTTTCGTATGCCACGACATACATCCTCAGAAGTGACGGTTACAAAATTGATCACTTCTTCAAAATGGTTACCCGAGAGGCGCTATTTCCTATCATATGAATGATGTTTTGAAAAAACACAAAAACAGTCCAATCCGAACCTACCACCACAGTTCCAAGGAAAGATGTTATTCTTGTCTTACCTTATTTAGGTTTTCAAAACGAAACTATTACATGACGTTTGAAATCTACAAAACGTCCAGACACGTCCAAAGAGAAACCCAACAATTTTTGTTAATGCAATCTCTCGCCAAAACTAATCCCCCATATTAGGCTCTCCTCGAAAATAAGGCCAACTCAAGGAACGAAATGATGAGCAAATATTTTTGGGATTTTTCCTTAGCTCACACAACCCTCAGACTTGTTTTTTATCTGAACAGAAACCTTCAACGGGTGCTTCTACTGGTTTTTTGCTTTGTTTGTTTGTGCTTCAGCTCGCATCAAGTCATTTGTGGATTTATTTATTTCTTACAGAATGACGGGCTCGGCTCATGTCTGGGACTACTCTATACTTCATGGGCCTGACCGCTGGGCAAGTACCTTCCCCGCTGCTGCTGGTAAAAAGCAGTCACCGATTGATATCCAGACCTCTTCTGTTCAGTATGAACCGACGTTGTCTCAGACCCCTCTACATGCACTATACGTGAACGACAGCGAGTACACGATCAAGAACAACGGTCACTCAGTCGAGGTGTCACATTCATCTGGCAATGGATATCAACTGAGTGGTGGGCCCCTGCTTCACAAATATCAGTTTAAACAATTCCACTTTCACTGGGGAGCAAGCGATGACCAAGGCTCTGAGCATCTGGTGAACGGGAAAGCTTATCCAGCAGAGCTTCATCTAGTACACTGGAATATTGATTTGTATGAGAGTATCGAGACCGCTCTGACGCAACAGGATGGCCTAGCTGTGGTTGGTGTCTTTCTGGAAATCTGCGACGAATGCGAGGAGCTGACACCAATTTTTGATCTTCTACCGCGTGTCCAGTACAAAGACGACAAGTACAAAATGAAGTCCACATTTGATCCGGGGTTTCTGATTCCAAACACCAAGGACTACTGGACCTACAGCGGCTCATTGACCACGCCTCCTTGTTCTGAAAGTGTCACGTGGATCGTGTTGAAAGAAACCATCACAATTTCAAGGGAACAGATGGAGCTGTTCCGCACCCTGCGGGGCTTTCCGTTCTGGCAAAAGAATGGGCCGAATATTGTTGATAACTATCGCAAGGTGATGCCATTGAACGGCCGAGTTGTGCGTTCGAGTTTTCCAGTGAATTAGTGGCAAAGCACTTAGAACCTGTAGTCTTGAAGCTTTTAGATAATTGGTCTGTTATTAAAATGACACATCAATGGGCAAAATGTCTGGAAGTCATTGCAAATACATTTAAGAAGCAGTTTGTACCACAATATTCCATTCAGGATGTAGGCCATTGGTTATATAAGTCGTTAGTTTGCAAACTCTCTGGGGTGACCCAGGAATAATAACCAACGTTCAATAGAATAATAAGCAACATTCAAAACAATATTCTTCAACATTGTTCATTTTATTATCCACTCAGGCATGCTAATGTTTATAAGCTCGTTATATCCAAATTATGAAACTTTCATTCCTTCAGTTTTTAACTTCATTTTTCAGTAACAGTTCTGAAAAATAAATTTGTTTTATATTCTCTTTGGAGTAAAAAGTAAGCCTTGACTAAGCAAAGACTTTGCTTTCGTACTACTCAATCAAAACTAAAGTTATCAGAAAGGTTGCACAATACCCGAGGTACGAACACTGTCAAAACACTTAATTTAATTCCATTCCTGTGATATTTGCTTGTGACATTACAACAATAACTGTTATAAATTTAAAAATGAACTTTTCTTTAAAAATAACAAAAATTGAATGTTGTTATACAACACCCAATCATTTCATCCAATGTATTTATCGCTTACGGCGACAGGAGATGATTAGGTCTTTATACGATTACCTGAGGTAAAATCTGAATTTAAAATACTGAATATCTACAAATGTTAGAGAACATATTGTATGCTTAATGCCTATGTTGCATACAGCTTATATTGTCGGAAATAGAGACAATTTCTTTTTTTTCTGTATATTATCAATTTTCGGTATTAAATATTTTGAATTTTTAATTGAGAGCATCGTCATTATTTTTGGTGTTTTCGCCTTTATTTATTATTGGATTTCTCATTTCCTTTGCTGTTTTCTGGCTCTTATCACAATAACCCAATGTTCATTTAAAATGGTGGTGAAAATATATCTTTATTAGAAGTTTTAGTTCTTAATATTGCTATAGATCACGGTTACCAGTCTTGCAGGATTTTGGCGAGCCCGAAGGTGCCAGTCAAAACATGAACGACGAGTAAAATTGCTCAGCGAACTGCACACTAAAATCTCTAATCTGATGTGATTTATCACCCAGTGTTTACCCTTTTTCAGAGATTCTGACTTCCCAACACTCTGTTTAATCTAGATTTTCAACGGTGAAATGAGACACACGAAACCAGAGTTCAACCAGTCTTGTAGAGGGGAGGGAACATTTCTTGAGATATCTGTGTTTGTTTCGCGCGTAATTTCTTCTCCACGAAGTTGAATTGGGTAATAATAATATATTATGCCTATTTATTCGCAACGCAGTGATCTTTAACCTCAGAAATACTGGTGACATACCGAAGTGAAACAAGGCTACCGCCGGAACTCACACATTAGCTGCTCGCTGTCATAAGGGCGTGGCTGATTTACAGGGGCTAATAGAAGAAGATCGGTACCCTAGCTCGTCAATGTCTTGACAAGGAATCTCATCTTGACGAGGACGACCAGTTCGTCTCCTGCACCAATTATAAAATGGCTCGAGTGACCCAGTACTTCCCTCAGGGCCAAAAATTCCCAAAATAGTCGTGAACAAAATTAGAGCGTAAATAATTGAAAGACCGATAGTACAAAACATGAAAATACCGAACTGAAAGAAAAAAAGAATTTTAGCGGCAACCATAAACACAGAAGCCCCTAGTGACGTACTCGCTCCTGATAACACAGAGATTCCCACGTGACCTAATGTCTCTCGGACTTTGTCCCGTCGCGATTGCTTCTGGGATCGTACGTAACCGTCAGCAAGGTGAACTACGTAATCAACAGCAAGACCGACTACCAGCGTCAGATTGAGAGATTCAAGAACGCCAAGCTTCCATCCGGCCAGCGGTATAACACCGACAACGCCGACAGTGACGCAAGAGATGATTGCTCCACACAGTAAACCAACTAACCAGTTTGACGTCATCACAACTAGCAACGAGATGGCTAGTCCCAAGCCTAGCAGGATACCTCGCACAGCGGTTGATGCTAGCACCTGAAAAAATAAAGTGAACTGAATTCAAACCCTCTTTTAATATTTCGAATTTAAATTTTAAAATGCATTTGAAAGCGGACGTGTTTGGAAGAATTTGTCTGGGTTCGCTTTCCGACTGTAGCACTCTAACAAAATTAAACTGGTCTAAACTGTATAGAAGCACCCAAGGTGTTTTCTATTACTCAAACCTTTGCGTATAATTGACTTATTTAAATATAACCATAGTTGTAAACGTGCTTACAGAGTAAACAACTAACCACATTTCTTGTCAACATGCGAAGAAATAGGAAAATTTTCATAAACTAGTGAGTAACAGTAGGTAAAGTCTGCATACGATCCTTGTGGCCCATCAGGCCGGAGATTATCCCGAATTTCTTCGCAGGAAGCGGCTAGAAATATTTCTACTCCCATGGATGGGATACTAGTCCATCGCTGGGTTACTCCCAGCATTATTTCGCCGGTGCCAATTCATACACCTCGGTGTCTTGCCAAGAACACAACGCGCGTAGCGACCCGGCTCCCGATACGGAGTACAGGGCACTAACCATTTGACCACCGAGCCTCCCACAAGTAGTTGGTAGGGAATTACTTTTCTATGCAAAGTTTTGACATTTTGGTTAGATATCAGTGAGAATATACAACGGCTTTCTGGGCACCTCCTGATTAGCTCCGGTTATTCGTCAAGGCATATGGGATAAAATTGCCTTGTTTAGGTCTTTTTTGATTTTTAACTGAAATCCCGCAAGCGTACTGTTAAAAATTCCTACCTGTGTCGACAAAAAAAGAAAAATTAACGACATTAACTAACGGTCAAAACCACGCCGAGGACTAAACCCCTACCATCCGGGGGAGACCGCGGAAAAGCTCTTTTCACCACTATCCGACACTCACTCCCTCTACCATAAGTAAGTTTTTTTAACCGCGGGAAAACCTTCAACGGTTTTGAACGGTGAGTATGCTGCTGACGTGAAAGGTTTTCCCGCGGTTTTTCGTTTTTCACGCATAAATGGCGGCCGACTCGAGGCCGGAGTTGTGACTTGAAAGGAAATTCTTAGCTCTAAAAATCAACATTGGATAGTCATCGCTTTTGGAACTTGAGGGGCGTCTGGCTTAAAGCTACGTTTAGCGAGCGTTTATGAAGTGGGCTGGGCAGATTTTCAAAACTTGCTTTCCTACCTTGTCTCTCTTTTAGTATGTAATAGACCGTTGAAATGAAAATCCCGCGTATAGCTTTCAAAAGCTCAAGGAAGGCCCAAAACTGGACTCCAGGTCTATTTTCAGCTAAATTACAAATCCATACAAAGTCTCATACAAACTCTTACAGTACGCTTTGGTCACCTGGATGGATATGAGGTGATTATAACCACCTCACGCTCGTTGGTTATTAATAATATTTTTTGATCTTATTTATCACCTAATATCCAACGCGCGCTTATAAAATAATTGTTAAATAACTTTCCTTTTTCTAAGTCACACTTTATTTGTCTCATTCTAAACGTTTTTCTTCATAAAGCTAACCTTTTTAACCTTGAGCCAGTGCCAAGCATTATGTCCATTGGGAGTGGCTTGAAAGGCATTGTTACATGTAGCGGGCATCTTCCTCATCTAACAATACAAGAGGAAATATTGTCAGTTTGTCATACATATACTACGTATATACTAACATATGCTTGTTTAAATAAAAGTTGATTTGCGTTGATGGAGGTTTCGCCCAATTTTCAGCCATCTGTTTGCTTGTTCGTCTACTCGTTTTTAATTTGGCCTTTCTTTGGAATGGTTGCTTTCAATTAAGTTAGGAAGTTACGGCGACCAGGTAATCGATTGATTGGAGCAAGACGAAATTCTCAGCGAAGAACATGAACGTTTCAAAATTTGATCTTTCTTTTGTTGTTTCTACAATTTCCCATTTACGTTTTTCTGAGAAGGAACGCAGAAGTAATAGCTTAGTATATTAAAGCTTACCCTCTTATTCACAAAGTCTTCCCAGTGCTCATACACCTTGAGTCCTTCAGTTTGTCCCGTCTTACTCAGAACCATGGTCGTGTTCACAGCCACAGAGGCAAACAGAAGCCTGTTTCCATATTGACCGCCTGAAAGAAATAAATTTCCAATATTCAGTATAATATTACGGGGATGACAGCTCTAACAAACGCTGTTTGAGCAGTCCTGCCAAAAATCTGGAATATCGTCCCGAATATTTGGGAGAATTTCCCCCAAAAATCTCAAAATTCCCGAAATTTTAACTTCATTACTCTGTGCTTCCCGGAAAGTTTTCCAAGTCTCCCGATTCCCGGCATATTTTTCAGATTCCTGGAAGAATTTTGTTTCTCTCCCGAAACAGCCATTCTTAGAGTTGATAGCCCCCGCTAATATTCATAAGCAAAAGAAAAAGCGTCGTTATATCATGCAATTTACTGATACGTATGTTGGGCCACGCTTCTGATGCAAACAAATTACACCAGAAACTTTAACTTGCTTAACTGCTGCCGGTTTCTTGGCTTTCCCGTTTCTCCATATTTCCGTACCCAAAATTGCAATTAGCCATAAAGAAACCTTGTACACTGTCCTGATTTCCTTTGATATTAACTCACTGCCCGGTATAGTTTTTGCAAAATTTGGGTTTACTTAATTCGTTGGCATGTCAGGCTTGTTTGGTTTTTCCGTCACACGCCTCGATTGCGTCACGTCAAAACGCGAACCATATATGGCCCGACCAAGCACACCATAAAGGTACCACTAGGTATGAGTGGCAAATGCGATCTTTAGATGCCTTGACGAAAGGGTACTATAATGTTCAAATCACAAGCATACTTAGTGTCGGGTAACAAGAAACGTTGAAGTAATGTTTGAACGGTTCATGCAAGTGTTCCACAAATTTAACACAAATTCCAAGCTCACTTGTGTTCGGTTGTATTTTATGTTTTACTATAAATCTACTAGACTTTCAAATCTTAATAACGAGATTGTCCAAATAGTCTTCCCAGACACTAAAAACAAAAAGCACTTCACAAGCCGCTATTCACGTTCTATCACAGAATAGATAGTGAGTTGGGAAGCCAATCAGAGAACAGCATTCGTGATAGAACGCTGCTATATCTATATGCACGATTCAATTTGTACTAATTGCCGATAACCAAAGATCGCGCGCACGTTGTTCTTATGCACCTATCAATGTTAAGCCCGAGGGTATATGTGGCATATGTGGGGTATTTGACTTTAAAGAAGAATTTTTGATCAAAATCCCCACCATGGGGCCCCAAAATTGGGTCAAATCAGATCAAATATCCCCACCTTGGGGAAGTAACATCCCTAAAAGTTCATAGTAGCTGTTGTGAAAATCAGAATTCCAACGCTTGATTCTCTGACGAAAAGCGAGACTATATTATCGAAACTCCACACAATTCCTTCAAAGTAAGGTGTTTATTGAAACAAGTGCATTACCTCTAAAATAGCCGTGCTTTGCCGCGCTACTTCGACGTTCGCCCCGTTACTCTGCGCAGAAAAAGCCAAATTCTTAGTCAAATTCCCGATGGTGGGGAAGGCAATAGAGGCCAAATGCCCCACATATGCCCAGGGTTCCCCCCCTCCCTCCGGCTTAACATTGATAGGTGCATTAAAGGCACGATTTTTCTTAATTTTTGGCTTAAAAGTACATAGAATGGTAGGTTTAGGAACGCGAACCATTAGAGTTTCCGACTAAAATAGTAAGACTACTTGTCCACAGTCTATTCCCTGACTGTCGACCAATCAACAGGACATCGTTAATTCTGCCATTAGGTATGGCCGTTTGCAAAAGTTTTCTAAATGTATTTCCGTTTAAAATAATATTCTTATTGACTAAGACTCCTAACCTTGGTAATTTGGCACTGTAGCGGGGTCGGTGGGGTCCATGGATCCACCCAGTAGCCCACCGTAGGTTTTGTAGTCAGATGACGTAACAGACTGATTAGCATTGGTCAACCAGTAGCCGAGCATCGCCTCGAAGTATCTGTCGTACAACGCACCAATTGATGTTATGTTGAACAGTTGAGGGTTTCGCGCCATTAGAAGACGCACGTCATCTTCATCTGAAGGTATAGTGAAGACAGTTGTGTTGGAATATTTGGGTTTGGTAGCTTCGTCCTACAAGGATGTATACAGCGCGAGATTTTGGTATATTAGCAAGTATCGAATTAAATGAGGATATTTAACGATATTTACTGAAGTGGAGGTGGCTGGTGGTGGATATTTACCGATCCGGGTATGGAACTTAAAAAACTCATTTTCAGTTTTCAGGTCAGCTCTTCACTAAAATTTTCGGGAGCAAATGCTATACAATTATTGGTCTATTTATCGGTAATATATAGATTTATCCAGCGGTCAACTTCAATAAACATGTGACCTGAGCCTGCGATCTTGTCATATGATATTGGTCAGCGGATACCTTCTTTTGACAGCTGTCAATTGGCCATAACATGGCAAGATGTAAGCTTAGGGTATCCTGCAAAAATGTAACCTGGTCGAACTCTCGGGACTATGGCCGCCATATTGACATTTGGGGCGGCGTCGTTACGGACGTACGAAATTTGCACGCGCCGCGAGGCATGCCGCTTGTCATTTTGACCATGGTTCTCTTGTTGTATGCGTGCTGCTCTGCGGCCCTTCGGGTCGCCGGAGCTCCGCTATTAAAGAGGACGTTTAAGGAAGAGCCGGGATGTTAACTGAACTGTAGATATTATATTTGCCTTTTAGCCGGGAAAAGAATTTGCTTTCCACCCACAATGCGTTGAGTAACTGCTTTCCTGAAGTGGTCGCCAAGTATATTGTATTGACAGCTCTCAATTGACATACAATGCATGTCCAATTTCAAAGACGTTAGCTGACGTTAACCAAGTCGACCTACAGTGAAACCTCGGTATTTCAATGTGTATCTGAACGATTACTGTAAGTAACTCTTGAGACGACGCTACAGTATATATTTACTGATCTGTGCATAGCTACGGCACTTTGAAATTAAACGGGGTTTATTCTACGTTTGGACTTCTGGGTTGTGTTCGTTGTAAAGAGGTTTTCGTTCGATCGAGGTTCTTTCCATACATCTTACTGTAACTTTGGCCAGGCTGAGGGATATCGTTCGTTATACCGAGGACTTCGTTATATAGAGGGTCCCTAAATCGAGGTTCCACTGTATTTCTGGACTATGCCCGCCCGTCGCCGTATGTAGGGCGTACGCGTCCGCGAAACATGCCGTTTGCTATCTTCACCAGGCTATGGGGATCCGCTGGCGGCCCTTTGGACCTCCACTATGATGCAGGAGAAACTGGGTAGTGGGTTGTTAACTTACTACGAAAATATTTATACAAGAAATAATTCTAATAGATATGTTCCACGTGCGCTTATATCCAAAATAAATTTTCTCTCTCTCTGACCTGAAGGTACTCATTGAGTCTTTCCATGAAACATTGGATTTCTGGCTCTCCACTGACAGCGTTTCGTCTTATTCTCAAATCTCTGATCAGGTGATCTGGTAAAGTCTTCAGTTCTTTGCAAAAATCCTTTGACGAATGGAAAACGTAACACTCAGTGTATGTTCCTAATAAACCGTTTGACAGTTGTGCGAATTACAGTCATGATGCAGTCGATTTCTGCACTAGAGATTAGCTAAGCTAGTGACTTTGTACACTGAATGCAGAGTGGGCAAGTCTGAGGACAACGGATGGTGACTGAATGTCTGTCTGTCAGTTTGTCTGACTGGCTGACTAGCTGGCTTATTGATTGATTGGTTGAGTGACGGACGGAAGGACGGACGAACGGACGGACGGACTGGCTGCCTGACTGACTGCCATATACATTTCCCAAAAATTTTCATTGCTTCTTTTACTGCTTTTGAGCGCAATAAAGTTAACAAGGATTTGAAGATTTCTTTAATTTCACCTAAGCGCTTATCTGACCGTTTTTTTGACATTTCCTTTAAATTTGTGCCCTGTTTTTAACTGATTTTAACTTTTGCTGACTGTTCCACTGTTTGTAAAGGAACGTTCCTCGAGTATCGATTGTTCCTTATTTTTGGGTTCCTATTGACCTTAAGAGGACCAGCTTTTTTACAGTTTAGGATCAAAATGTTCTCTTTCAAGGAAAACGAGAACATTTTGTTCCGAGTTTACAACTGTGAATGGAACAAATTGTTCCCAAATTGATGATTTAGGACTGTTTTGTTCCGAGTTCCGATCAGTGATTGGAACAAATTGTTCCCAAGTTGATGATTTAGGACTGTTTTGTTCCGAGTTCCGATCAGTGATTGGAACAAATTGTTCCCAAATTGATGATTTAGGACTGTTTTGTTCCGAGTTCCGATCAGTGATTGGAACATATTGTTCCCAAATTGATGATTTAGGACTGTTTTGTTCCGAGTTCCTATCTGTGTATGGAACAAATTGTTCCCAAATTGATGATATAGGACTGTTTTGTTCCGAGTTCCTATCTGTGAATGGAACAAATTGTTCCCAAGTTGATGATTTAGGACTGTTTTGTTCCGAGTTCCGATCAGTGATTGGAACAAATTGTCCCCAAGTTGATGATTTAGGACTGTTTTGTTCCGAGTTCCGATCAGTGAATGGAACAAATTGTTCCCACGTTGATCATTTAGGACTGTTTTGTTCCGAGTTCCTATCTGTGAATGGAACAAATTGTTCCCAAATTGATGATTTAGGACTGTTTTGTTCCGAGTTCCTATCTGTGAATGGAACAAATTGTTCCCACGTTGATGATTTAGGACTGTTTTGTTCCGAGTTCCTATCTGTGAATGGAACAAATTGTTCCCAAATTGATGATTTAGGACTGTTTTGTTCCGAGTTCCTATCTGTGAATGGAACAAATTGTTCCCACGTTGATGATCTAGGACTGTTTTGTTCCGAGTTCCTATCTTTGAATGGAACGCTATGATCCCAAATTGATAATTTAGGACTGTTTGGGTCCGCTTTTATTAAGGCCTGGTTTGTTCCGAAATTCTATTTGTTTATGGACCTCTACGTTCCTAAATGAAGTTGTCCTTTTGAATGAAGGCAAACATTAGAGCGCTCACAGACCTGTTTGGGCAAGTTGAATAGAATATTGTTGGCATATCCTGTCATGAATTTTGCACAACAGTAATAAGGGCAGGCAAGTGAGGGCATGTGTTAGGCAAGTTTAAGCATACATAGAGTTCCTTTAGCTGTCATTGGTTCCTTGCTTTTGGCTAAGATATAAAGGCGATCGTCTTGGACAAATGTTTTTCAAAGGGCAAAATGAGCAAGAAGTTCAAAGTCGATTGGTCAGACATCACTGGAGCATCGCCAAAACCGAAACGGCTTCACTTGGAAAAGGATGAAACCGACGATCTTTATCATTGTCCAATACAAGAGTGTGACCATGATGGATTTCAAAGTCAGAGAGGGTGCAGAAAACATGTTAACACCAAGCACAGTTGGTTCATTTATTTTGACCAAAAACCTGACCTGGAAGGACTCGTCACAAGTTCCAAGGCAGATTCCGATGGTGGTAAATCGAGTAAAATGACAATCCAGACTGGGCGAATATTGCCTTCATTTTCGACTTCCTGCCAGATTGGCGAATCATTCACGAAATGGTTGACTGGAAGTGGTGGTGGTTGCAAGAAAGATCATGTGGCCCAGCAGATAGTCAAGAGGTGTTTCAAATTTCTCAAATTTTGCTGCGAAGATGAAGAGGAATTGAGCTTTGAAATGGTGAACTTCAGCCTGTGTTCTCATAGTCTGTTGTTCAAGTTTATCGACTACTTGCAAGATGAATGCAAGCTCGGACACGGTGGACGATTGGGCTACATTGATGCCATCTCTGAATTAATCGACTTCCAAAAAATAAATGGCGCATCAGACGCAGTTCTTCGGAACTTATCCTCAACGGAGTTGTACCTCAAAAGAGTGCGCAAGACAGTGGCAAAGATGATGAGACTGCAATGGACGCAAGATCTAGACATCGAAACTCTGGATGCCAAGGGTCACTGGGCAACCATGGAAGAACTGCTAGAAGTGGTGACATTTCATTTGCCGCGTTACGAAAACACCGTGAAGACGTGCAAAACTACTCCAGGTGAAGTTAATTCCTCGGACTTAACATTTGCCACGAAATTTGTGGCAGTATATTTGTTCATCAAGGTGAAGGGATCTCGGCCTATGACTTATCAGTACTTGACAGTGGACATGGTTAAAACAGCGAAGGAGAACGGGGGATTCATTGACCAGAAACAGTTCAAGACGGCTAGCAAGTATGGATTTGATTCATTGATTCTGACCGATGCAAGCATGAACGTGCTTGATAGTTACGTCAATTTCGTAAGGCCGCTACTTAAACCCCAGTGCCAGTTCGTTCTGGTCACGAGAAATGGAGGCCAACACAGCAAATTGGGCGACGTCATGAGTAAACTCGTGTTCGATGCAATTGGAAAGTACATTCATCCGACGCGCTATCGTCAAATTGTCGAAACTCAAAGCCTGGATAAGCTCACCAGCAAAGAGCAAAGAATTTTGTCAGAAGACCAAAAACACAGTTCAGCCGTTGCCAAAGTTCACTATCAAAAGCAGAGATCGCGCGAAGTTGCTGTGAAGGCTCACGAGTGTCTACAAAAGCTTCAAGGTAGCAAGGGTTCAGAGGTGGAGGAAGATGTACAGGCGAGGATTGGTAGTTCAACTTTAAGCTCGACACTGTCAATTGCAACTATGGAAAAGGCAAGCTTGTCTCCACCTGAAAAGGGTTCCATTCCAACTGAGAACTGGCGACCTCAGAGGAAACTTTTTCGGGTGATGAAATTCTCCGCAGAAGAGGACGATTTTCTCAAGAAAGGAATTAACAAGTACGGATATGGACAGTGGACGGCCATTCTGAGAGATTCCGATTTTAAGTTTCAAGAGGGAAGAACGGCCGATTCTCTAAAGAAAAGAGCTGGACTCAAATTTGCTTCTCTGAATTGACCGCACTAGGTTGACTTGTTTCAAAAAACGCCAAGATGGTTAATTCAATGAACTTTGCTAGTTGAAAGCGCCCTACGATTTGGTGGACTTTTGAAGTAAATAACACCTCATTGGAATACACTGTTGGAACCCTCTAAAGAAAAGGGCTGGAAATGTCCTCGCTTTTAATAAGACACTTGCAAATAAATCGGAGAAAGAACATGTAAGCATAGTTGTACACAAAAATGACTTCTTTTTATTGGGGTTCACTATTACCTCTTGCGTTGTTTTCCTGATTTTCAGTAGAAAATAAACGGGGCAGAAGATGTGCTTTGAATTCGGCTTTTGTCATTGTTTCGGAGGTTAAGTCGTTGATCTGACTTGAACATCCGCCTTACTAATGCTTAAAGCAGCAGAGTACAGTTTCAAAGTTTTCATTCCATGGCCAGTGCATCACGTTATGAGGGAAATGAGTCGGAATGGCAAGAAAATATAAAACTGTACAGAAAAAAGTGCATGCAGAAAAATGAAAAAAAGTAAAGCAATTACAGCAAGGATTGTTTATTCATATCCCCGTTAAATCCATGAAATCCATTTGTTCCGTCCATTTTGTAGATGTTTTGATGTTGACAATCTATTACAGTCAATCATTGGACTAGCACTGCAAGTTTCAAACATAAAGAGTTCTATAAAAAGGACGGGAGACATGGATTTCATGGATATAACGGGGATATGAATATATAATTAGAAACTTCTCATTATTACTGTAAGTAATTTTATTATTAATAATATTACTATCATTCATATTATTACTTACAGTATTTTAGAGAAGTAAGTGATTATATATTCATATCCCCGTTAAATCCATGAAGTCCATTTATTCCGTCCATTTTGTAGATGTTTTGATGTTGATAATCTATTACAGTCAATCATTCGACTAGCACTGGAAGTTTCAAACATAAAGAGTTCTATAAAAAGGACGGGAGACATGGATTTCATGGATTTAACGGGGATATGAATATATAAATAGATACTTCTCATTATTACTGTAAGTAATTTTATTATTAATAATATTACTATCATTCATATTATTACTTACAGTATTTTAGAGAAGTAAGTGATTATATATTCATATCCCCGTTAAATCCATGAAGTCCATTTATTCCGTCCATTTTGTAGATGTTTTGATGTTGATAATCTATTACAGTCAATCATTCGGCTGGCACTGCAAGTTTCAAACATAAAGAGTTCTATAAAAAGGACGGGAGACATGGATTTTATGGATTTAAAGGGGATATGAATATATAATCGCGTACTTTTCGTAATTACTGTAAGTATCGTATGATACTTACAGTATTAGATGTGAGAGGGAACAGAAATTTTGGGAAACGACCTGGCAGATTGACGGACAGACAGACTCACGGACAGACTGACTGACTGCCTACCTGCCTGGCAGATTGACCGAGTGACGGACGGACGGACGGATTGACTGACTGACTGCCTGCCTGCCTGTCTGCCTGCCTGGCTGATTGACCGAGTGACGGATGCACGGACTGACTCACTGACTTCCTGCCTGCCTGGCTGGCTGGTTGATTGGCCGAGTGACGGACAAACGGACGGACTGACTGGCTGACTGCCTGTCTGCCTGCCTGGCTGATTGACCGAGTGACGGATGCACGGACTGACTCACTGACTTCCTGCCTGCCTGCCTGGCTGGTTGATTGGCCGAGTGACGGACGGACGGACGGACGGACGGACTGACTGACTGCCTATCTGCCTGGCTCACTGATCGAGTGACAGACGGATGGACGGAATATTACTTACTAGTAAAGCCCTTTGACATTCCAATGGATTCAGATCAAAACTCGTATCAAACACTGTTCTTCCTTTGCATTTAAAGTCTGTGAAGTGACACGAGCTGCGATCTTGATTCTTGAGACCCCAAATGATGTTCACTTCAACCACGCTGTCTTCCTGACTCGGACGGAATGCTGAGCGCCGTAACCGCTTGATTTCGTACCAGTTAGTACCCGGTCCCCACACGTCCACCTATCGATAATATAGTGCACAGTAAATGTTAATTATAGTGGTCAAACACTTAGCTCCTTAACCAGTAAGCTTAGCTACTGTTCAGGCAAGCCCCTGAAACAAAGGAAACTAATATTTCTAATGAATATAACATGGTTAAATATCCCACATGACAGGAGGCAGACCAGTCGGCTATTAACAATGACGAGGATTTTAACTTGGGAGCACAAAGAAACAAATCCCGCCAGTGGCAGGATGGAGGCCTTCAATCCGGGACCTCCGGATTACAACAAGAGCGCCCTGAACCATTCGGTCACGCTGCCGCCATAATGTTGGTACTTATTCAAACTTTCAGCGGAAGGAATTTTAGCGCAATTTTTTCTGGGGTGTTTAAAAACGCAACACTGGTTAACTAAGAAGTACGCACAAACAAACAACTTGAACCTTGGAAAAAGCCATGTTTTTTAAAAATAGGGTAGGTAGTTTTCGTTTTGTTTGTTTTTATCCAAAAGTTATGACAGACTTTGCTTTTATGTTGCTCAGATTAAGTGTCAAAAGGAAGGTTGAAACAAAACAGAAATTCAGTCGCAGCAGGAGTCAATCAAACCTTGAACCTTGTTCAGCACATAAACATTACACGATGCAGATAATATGCGTCAAAGCCAAATTAAAAGAACCTCAGGAAGGAAAATCAGTTACACACAAAGCTTGCATCGACAAAAACGCACCGAGGAAAAAATATCCGTATGTCACTTTATTGAAGATCACGAATGAGCTATTTAAACGAGCTTGTGATAGGCTCGCCTGAATTTTTCAAGCTTGCCAGGATGGCTGACCGTTATCTATTTCTGTCATCTCAATCCTAACCAGGCTTGTTACTTTATCGTTATTATCAATCTTACTTTTGCCTGCCAACCTTAGTCATCCAGCTCAGATTTGGATGGCTGCCAAACTTTTCTAGACATAATCGACAACCTTGCAATGATTTTGTGAACACTTGAAAACTGTAAAGACTTCATTGCACTTAAAACTGATTTGTTCGACGGAAAATGAATTCAGTCAAGTAATTTCAAATTTGTTCAAATCGCAAAGTTTATTGTTCTCTCTTTAGGCAGATAGTTAATTATTTCCCATTAATAATGAATTGCTTCTCTTCATTTGAATAAAGATATAAATGATTATGAATAATTGCCAGAATCAGCAGCTGTTTTAAAATAGAAAGTTAATCTCAAAACTTTCTCTTTTCTGTAAAGTCGTAGTTTCCTATAAAAAGATAATTACCAAGCCGTATGTTGCTTTGACGCTAAACAAAAGGAAATTTCTGTTTCGTTCAAAACTTTAACTTTCGCAGCTAGCTCCACCGTGGGAAACGTTTCAATTTGTAAAGTTTGTTGAAGTTTAAAGCGCCACAGGAACTGTCGCCAAAATTTGATGTACTGCACGGACTGCACGTGTGTTTACCGCATGACGTTACAGCGCGGGTATGAAGATTTTCAGAACACCGGAACACCTGAACTGAAATTCGACGCATTAACAAACTCGCTTAAATTGCTGAAATGGACGTCAAGAGTACGCCAAGCTAAAAAGCCACTTGCCGGAACTGTTTATTTTTTCTTCTTTTCCAGTGTAAAGACAGCTTTTCTGAAATTAAATTATACAGAATTTAAAGCTGTTCATCATCAAATTGGTCGATTTGGCCACAAATCTCTGCCTCTCAACGCACCTAAACAACAATTATTCATTTGCTATCCTTCTGAAGTTTTTTTAGCAGTAAAGAAAGTTTAATATGCGAAATTAACAGCTATTGTATAATTAAAATGTCACAAAAAATGTTCGCATAATCCTAGATATTGGCGGAGATGGTGACGAATTTTTTTTTCATTTCATTATCAGAATGATTTCTGACAGCATAACGAATCATGCTTCATAACCTCAGCAAAGCTGCTGGGCAAATTTAGCATACACTTAAAATGTCACCCACGTCACAAGGACATTTGATCTCAACTTGGTATGATTTTTTTATTAAATCGAAGCTTTTTATAATTTTAATAGACAGTAATAACAACGAAATTCAGGTGAAAGTAGCTAAGGCTGAATTGTCAGGAAAAGGCGCTATCTTTAAAGAAAGGTATTTAAAATGTGCAAAAGCCAAACAAAAATATTAAGTCGAAAAAACAAAGCCACTATGAAACCGAAATCGACTTATATGAATCATTCAATAATTTGGCTACAGTTCTGTTTATGGTTTTCAATGAAAATATTTACTTGAGAAATTTTTGTAAACGTTTCGCCTCGAATTTTAATTTGCTGAAAGATGAACCTGCTGGCCAAAATGCGGTCCACTGAAAACCACAAAATTTAATGAATTTGACCATAAGCATGTGGTACAATAGTCCCAATTAGTACCACGGGAAATAATTTCAACATTGGGACTATACAGTTATACATGCAATTGTTGATTCATTGTTATTTAATTGCTATGTACTTCAAAAAATAACTAAAGCACTAACCGGTTCTTCATCTGGAGTAAGTTGTGTCGCAAATCCAATAGAAGTACAAACAAAAACCAAAAACACTCCCAAAATTATCCATCGCATTGTCCGGTGCGCGATGAAGTTTTCAAAGAAGCTATTTTCCAGGAACTTGCCTACAAGCTTGCTCGGTTCGATGAAGTTCTCTTCTGGCTGCTGTTCGCCAGGTCCCTCGCCCTGGATGATATCTTCTCTCCGCGACGTGATCGCTTGCCAGGCTTTTAAATCCCCGAAGCAATGCCAGCGATAGTTCTTCCAATAATACTCGTAAGTTATTAGTACAGTGGGAAAGAAAATTATCACCGAGCAGTAATTTACGAAAACAAGCAGCGCTGAAAATATTCCGAAGGTAGACACACCCAAAAGCGGCGAGAATACGCTGGTCACAAAAGCCACTATGGTAGTGAAGGAAGTTGTAAACATGGCGCCGGCCGCACGCCGGTAAACGAATGACATCCTTGCTGCCATGTCGCGAAAGGGATTTGATTCTGAAGCTTTCCATGTGTCAATAAACACAAACACATCGTCCGCTCCAATTCCAAGGATTATAAACACAGAGAGTACGTGAAAAATACCGATGTACCGGCAGTCCAGTATCACACGGTAAATCAAGTTCGCGCCAAAGAAACACGTGAGAATGCTAAACACGGCCCATCCTGTAATCCAAAGGGACTGAGTTTGAAACAGCATAAAAAGAAAGATAAAAGTGAAGCTTGCACCAGCCAAAAGAAGATCATAAATGACCTGCTGAGAGATGGCATTAAAAAATAACGCGCGAAGAAAATAATAAAATCTCATCGCACCTATTCCTTGTTTGAATTTTTTATCCAGCAACTTGGCAAATGCATCGCTGGCGAAAGACTGTGCCTTGTCCCATTGCTCGTCGATTCGGTCCTCTATGTTGTGGAATCCCTTAAGGGGATAACCAATGTAAAATAACGATCTCGTGTATCGCGACTGAACGGCCTTGTCGCTAGCTGAATCAATTACCGCGTGCTTGTCAAGATGAAAATCCAGCATGGCGCGAGTTACGTTGATTGAGTTAGCCAGATTTAATATTCTCGTGATATTCTCAAATTCGGGATCGAACAAATCTGGATGAATCGTTCTATAAGTGCCATCAAAGAAGCGAATAATGGATAAGGGAGGTTTGCAAAAGCCATTTTCCACGATTTGACAAAGGCGTTGTTGGTATATAGAATTGTTGAGGATTTCAATCTCTACGTTGTGAATTAATTTTAGATTTGGTTTTGTAAAGGTATTACTCTCTTCTGCGTCGTACATCAGCTCCAGTACATCATATTCGATAGTTCTTTCACCTTGAATTCCCACGGAAGTAGGATTGATATTTACTCGAGAGTCTTGCCGGACGAACTTCCATGCGTCGGCGCGAAGTTTTGTTACATCGTGTTCGAGGTTTAAGGGAACTTGGGTGAAATCGGCCGGCAAAATATCATAACCAGAAAGATATAACGAGCCAGTCAGAAGCAGTAAGACAAAATGTGCTCCAAGGGTCAAGCCTGTCGATACAATTCAAACGAGAAAAATATTCCACCTGTGTACTAAACAAGATGAACTGAAACTGAATGTTTCGGGTAAAACCTTATTTTTAAAATTACTTACCGAAGCAGAATTTAGGCCGTTGTACTAGGAAGCGAAAAACCCAAGCTGCCATGAACGTTCTATTTCAACTGTTTCATTTTTTCAATAACCACACGAAGAACACACGCATATTTAAAGAAAAACCAAAGGCAATATTCTTGCCTTGAGTTTTGTTTTTCTTTTCAACTTGGCAGTAAATCATTTGCATAATTCACTTGCTTATGCAAATGAACACGCCAGCGGTTTGTCTCTACACATGTGCCTTTGATGACCATAGGAGCTGCTTGTTGCAGGTGCTGTCGGCAATTGTACGTTACACTGCAGGGAGCTTATCCGCTAATTGAAGCTAGCCCTATGCCCTGCAACCTGTTTGTGCCTCATAATGTGCAAAGCGTAATATTTCTATTTCTAAAAATCCTTTTTAAAGGCCTCTGTACAAATTTCTCAACGAAAGCGTAAGCATACAATGGGGTGTCATGAAAGGTTTTTTGAAAGCGGAAGTTGATTTCTGCTTGTTGTCATAAACTTGATACTTCTGCACTGAGTAATCACCTGCTTTTAGAAAAGAAAGCTCACCGAAGCAAAATTTTGAAAATGAAAAATGCCCGAGACTATGAGTATCAACTGATTTCTTAGTCAATCGGATAGATTTTTTAATATTAATATTATTCAGATTTGAAAGAGGTGAAGGGAAATTATCTGTCTGTTTGTAAACATGTTCAGAGAAGGTACCAACCACCCATGTAAAGCTGTCAAACCTTAAAAGCAAGTAGTAAGTCAGTTCGGTTCAAGAGCTGTCCGTTACGCTTCGTAAGCCAATAAAATTCGTTGTTTTGTCTTGCGCCATTATTGCCTGGGGGACCACATGGAAGAAGAGATAAAATTTGACACTCTTTTATTGCCTGTGTCTCTCTAAATGAGAGGATAACGAAAGTCTGCTCAACACTTCTTGAAATTGTCGAAAAGATAAGATATTTGAGATTTTCTTTTCATAAAAACTAAAAAACCAAGCAACTGAATATTTAACCTTATGGCTAATTAAAACGTTTTGTTAATTGTTTACGAGAACATGTCGAAGAGACGTCGCTGTTGCAATCTATATGCATCAACCTACGTTATATCCAGCCGCTAAGGTACAAAGCCGTCCCTCTGTCAAAGCTAATTTCTCAATCTACCGAAAGACCTAACTGCTAAACTTCTTCCTTTAGCGCCTTATTTTACAGCCATGAACACACCATATGCTAATGCAGGTCGAATTATCAGCTGTTACAGTTTTCGTTGATCATCCGAATTGAATTGAACAACTGTATGCTTAAATTTAAAGCCGAGATAAATATCCCTGGTTCCTCATGAGTTTCTTTTATAGCGGAGGGGCCGCCAAGCGGAGCACAATACTCATAGTGACCCTAGTGACCCAGTTGGAACCGTCAAGCTGAGGGGAAAAGAAAGAGAGGCCGACCTAGAAATACATGGCAACGCATGGCGCTATGACCTGGAGGCAGACACGAGACGGGAGACCTTTTGCTACCACACAATCTTAAGTAAATATTGATGTTGAAACATCATGTATACACGTAAAGTGATTTAATAGATACAGCTATCGTGGGAACACTTTCCTAGTTTAATACATATTTACATTTTCAAGTGCACAAATAGGTTTTTACATTGCATTTACTGGCGAGGTTGTACCGTCCTCTGGAGGGGGCTGAGCGTGAAATCCTCGTCCGCCGCAATTTTGGCAAGAGACATCTGTCGATTTCTTGTTGCGGATTTTGTCTCGTACATACCGCGCTAGTGGCAGTATTGATCCTGTGTTTCCCTCAGGCCCCACCAGTGCCAAGACAGTGGTGAAGAAGAACAACGCATAAAATATTGAAAGTCCAATGGTGCAGAATATAAAGATTCCAAACTGAAAAAAGAAGAGAATTCGAGCAAAGAGCATGAAAATAGATGCTCCTATTGTCGTGCACGCGCCTGACAACACAGAGATTCCCACGTGACCCAGCGTCTCACGGACCCTGTTGCCACGTGAGTGTTTCTGAGAGCGAATGTAACCGTCTGCGAGGTGGACCACGTAATCAACAGCTAGTCCAACGACCAGGGTCAGGTTCAGTGACTCAAGTACTCCGAGCTTCCATCCGACTAGTGGGATAATGCCGACCACACCAACTGTTATGAAAGAAATTGTCAGGCAGCAAAGTAGTGCTACAATCCAGTTTGTGGTCATGATTATCAGCAGGGGTAGGGTGAGGCACAGGCCTGTGATGATGCCATTCACCGCGCTTCTGACAAGAACCTGGTGAGAAGGAAACAAAATGTGAGAATGGTGAGCTTTCGCAATGAGATATGATAACTGGAAAATTAATGAATAGTATCTAATTGGACATAACTTAAAATTCCAAAATAAATATATCTGTCTGGATTTTCAAAAACGTGGCTACAGAAATTTCACCTGTCACTGGTAGTTTTGAAACTCTCTTTCAAAATATAGGGCCGACCAGGCTCACTACGCGCGCAAATGAAAGGAAATGACTATTGTTATGCCTTTCGACGTCAGAGAGACTAAATTCAGAATATTTTCATGGACTCACGATTGACATACTTCAACTCAGAGTGTTTACAACACGAGATTCGATTGTAATCAACAACAAGGTAAACAAACGAAAACACCCCGGTTGTGAGCTGATCTGTAGCTTTCTAAAATCAAGTACGTCTCAAATAATCTGACTTAACTCGTCCTAGATCGATATTCGATTCATTTTCACACAATCCAGGCAATGAATCTGAGTAAGCAAAATGCTGGTAAATCTTGTTTACATCAATTATCAACTCAATTGTCCACCGGAAACCACGCAAAAGCAATAGCGAATCACAGAAAACTCTGACTGTTAGCTAAGCGGGGAAGACATAAAATCGAGATAAAGAGAAAACTGCCTACTCACATCAGCGCTTGAAGTTTTTTCTCGCCTCTCTGCTTCGACCGACGTCACTTCTCTTGTAAATGAAAACGTCCCGGATGTAGCTAAATCCAAAACGACATGGAGTACCCCTTGCCAAATCAAAGCAAGTTTTTTAGCCAAGTCTTTAGCCACAGAAAAGTTCAAGCCAAATTTCCTTACCGCCGAGTAGAAATGTCCCTAAACATCTAGTTCCGTGCCCTAATTCATGTGGCTTAAGATTTTGCTGTCTAAAGAAGGCACACTGCATTATCGTTACATCCAACCGTTGCGTTTCTCTTTCCGAGCCCGCCTAGGTTAGATATGGGATAATAGACGACGCAATCGTGCAAATCGTGAGACTTTTACCCTTATCAGACTTCATGATGTCTTCAGGCAGACCTACTTTAGAAAGCAATTAGAAAAAGCTAAACCGATCAGCTCAATTCTCCTAGCCCGCAGTTAGATATTCCGCGCTACGCATTGTGGACTGGGGCTCAACTAAAGATCCCGGGGTAGGGAAGGGGGGGACTGATAATAAAGAAACAAACAAACAAAAACATAGAAAAATAAGTTCTTTACCATCCGTTCAAGGCTAAGCAAGCAAGTTCCAGACCTTGGAAATTGAAATTAAAAATAATAATAAGGACAGAGAGCTGAGTTGCTCGAATCACGCGAAATTTCCTGCGACCACGTTCTTGCAAATCAGGTGAGATATAAAATATTACTAATTGTGAGTAATAATTTAAAATAAGCCACCCTTAGAGCTAATCTTTAAAGTTTGTCTTGTATTTTACGTTTATGGGTGAATGTAACTGTTCAGTAGGACTTATATCGTTATGAAAATGCAACCTTCTTCCTGAAAATTAGTTCTCCCACGTATATGTAGCCTCTTGGAAAATGTGCAGTCTGAAAGGGACGCTGAGGAAGCATAATCCCGGCCATAGGTCAGTGAAGCTGATTGGTTCTCCTGGCTCACTATTAGCTCGTAGAAAGCTTAGGCTCGTAGACTAATTGCTAATTAGATTCATTACCGTAATTCGGGAATGAAAAAATAAGTGTAAGATCTAACAATGCCTTTCACCTACGTTGGTAAGGATACTTTAATCAAAAAAACATCGGCCGCGGCAGTGCGTTGCATTCTTGAACACTTTGCTCTCACAGTGCCTCTCTCCACACAGGTGTATAAACGGGTATCGGCAAATTTAAAAATGCTTGGGCCACTATAAGGCTCGCATACAGACCTACCTTTGCCTAGTCACCCAGTCGGCCAGCAAGCCAGTCAGTCGGTTTGTCAGTCGGTCAGTCAGTCACTCAATCTGTTTGTCAGACAATCAGTAAGTCGGTCAGCCAGCCAGCTGGTCGATCGGTCGGTCAGTCAGTCAATTAATCTGTCAGTCATTTAGAAGTTTCGTCAGTTGCTCGAGTCCTTCTAACATCATAACGAGCAATACAGTTTGTTCAATCCATCAAACACTTTGAAGGACCAGAACTTTTTTTCTAACCTGTTGTACTTTGATCCAATGCCAGGCCATTGCGTTCTCCGGGGTGGTCTGGAAAGCATTGTTGCACGATGGTGGCATTGTGCTCATCTGCAAAACAAAGTTCAGTAACTTTATCGTCAAGTGAACATGAAGATATCCATATGAACGCGTTTTGCTATTTTCACTTTTCAATTTGAGAAAGTAGGTAGACATAAGTGAGATTCATTCAGCTTATGACAACCTCGCCAAAGTTTTTGTCACATGGACCTCAGAGCATTGTCACATTATACTTACGATAAGACAATTTGATGATGAAAATTACGGGTAGAATCATATTATTTCATAAAAAGACTAAATACTCAGTTGTACAAGGTTAGCCTCAATCCGATGAAAAATATTCACAAATACCAGCAGAAAAGCACTGAAGCATAAACACTGCACAAAGTTTTTAATATTTCCTGTTCTCACTGGTATTTGCGAATATTTTACTTCAGGTCGAGACTAACCCTGTATAGACGCGTCTTTAGTCGTTTTATTCAGCGGTCTTGGTTAACTCGACACTGGACTATTGAGCTCTAGTTTTTGTGACGACATCGTCTCTTCTTTAAGTAATCCAATATGGCGGCCGCTTGTCATGTGAGTAAAAGACGCTTTATACAGAAGTTTATATTAGCACCTTTTTATTTATGAATTCCTCCCAGTTGTCATGTGTAACGAGTCCTTTCTTGTATCCTAAACTTCCGACAGTGATTGTGGTGTAAACCTTGACTGCGGCGTACAATAGACTGTTGCCATATTTGCCACCTAAATGTTAAATATGATCAGTAGTTAGATTCGGGATCTAATGCAGATATGGAAAATGTTACGTTGGCTGAGACGTGTATCAAAGCATTTCGTCAATCTTGTCTAGGGATTGTCACCTAGTTCTCTTAGGAGCAAAATTTGTCAACCTGTATCAAACCAGCAACGCATTGCCTGCGTTAAGCCAATGATACACGGTTCAACATCTTTCAACTTTTGTTGATCAACAAATGTTGAACATCGTTGCGGCTTGCTGAAACGTTTTTGCGTTTTCCCAAGTGCCGGGTTCAACAAACAGGAACTTATTGAACGGAATAGAGCCAAACTCTATTTTCGTTCAACAACGTTCAACAAAGTTCAACATGTTGAATGGCATATTTCAACGTTCAACATCACATGATACACTGTTCAACATTTGCTGTACCCCAGTCGCAACATTTGTTGCTCAACAAATGTTGAACCGTGTATCATTGGCTTTACTGACAAAATAAACCTCGTAAGTCCGACGGACTACAGGGGGATTCATGCTGACGTCATGGTTGACATTTTGTCTCATTAGCATACAACTTTGCTTAGAGAAAGCATCATGCTATATACAAATTGACTCCAGATATTGATAGAACCATCAAAAAGTAATGTTCGTTGAAATGTTTAGAAGATATCAGCTTAAAAAGACTGCAAAATTTCTGGGCGGCAAAAGCGCTAATGAGCCCATACATTCTTTGAAAAATTTTCAGCTTTCAAACCCAGACCACTGAAAAGGTATTTAATAGCGGGCTTAAAATTTATCGTGAAAGCTTTTCATGTCATATTCTTTCAATATTTAGAATTGATATTTTTGCAATTCGTTCAGAAACTGAAACCCATATGCTAATAAGGAAAATATTGTAAAGAAAAGGATTCCCTATTCCGTGGTGTAGATTGTCTGCAATACAGGCCGTGACGCTCTGTTTACGGGAAAATTTAGTTGATGTTAAATTTATGAATTATTCTGTGACATTTGCGATTGAATTATTCCATTGAGTTCCATACTTTAAAAAACTCACTCTTACACATAGAACGTCATTAGTAAAGCAAGGACAAACAACATAATACAATACATTTTATTAATTCTCCCAAATGGGTTTTTCAGAATAAATGCCTAATTATAATCATATTGAAACACACAAATTTTAAATTATAAACCTTAAAATTAAGTCAGCCTCTCACGTTATCATCCCATCCTACTTGAATTTCGGGCACACTTCTTAAAATGCGAAACCGAGTGTGAGTTCCTAGTTGCAATAGAGAGATTATTCCAAGCGCCCTATCCCTAAGTGGCGCTGCACAGCTGATGTCCTACACACTGGTAAACTGAGATAATCTTTGTTTCTGGTTTCTAAATAGGTTGTCAACCGCAAGCAGTTGGGATAACAATTTGATTGTTGGCAAAAACTCCCTACAACTTTTCTTTAGGAGAAACTAAATCTATGTTAACACGTCTTAATCCGTCAACGTTCGGATTACAATCCAGTTTACGCATTCACAGAGCGCACGCTCCTCCGTGTTGCTGCTGACCAGTTGAAAAGGAGACTATTGGTGCTCGATTGGCTCTCAAAGAGCCTCTCAATCTGTTATTCAATATTCCGATCTGAATACTCCAATATCTTATTAAAACAGAGACATCCAGATTACAATAGCTAGCTTAATAATTCTCAAGCAAGGAGCAAAAACATGAAAAAACTTACCTTGAAAGCCTGGTGTCTTTAACTCAGACGTTGGATCAACCTGCCCTCCAAGAAGCACGCTATATGTTGTAAAGTCACGGTTGTTGTGTGACGTGTTACCTTGTGTCAACCAGAAGCCCAGCGCTACCTCGAAGTAGCGATAATAAGCCTGGGAAAGTCGTGACATGTTATACAGTCTCGGGTTGGCTTGCATCAAGTTTCTCATTTTTTGGCCGTTCACAGGGATGCTGAAATCTGAGTCGTTTGGATATTTTGACTTTTTTGCTTCATTCTGTTGACGTAAGGAAGTGAATACAGTTTACACCGACATCAAAATGAGAATGTGTCCGACTTGAAAGTGAGACAAGGCACGATAGACATAACACACACAACATGATTGCATAAGGTTGCTCTCAATTTCCAATCTAAGCATGTATCGCATTTAAAACCTCTCTTATTCCCTTGCATAAAAAAGCCAAAAACTCACCTTAAAAAATGTATTCATGTCCTGCAGAAAGCAACGTATGTCAGGCTCGCCAGTGACCGCATTTCGTCGAATTTTTAACTGCTCTAGTTTGTCGCCACTCAAACTTTTCAGCTCTTTGCAGAAGTCCTAAAGAAAAATAATTACATGTCAGAAATGAAAACCCTTCACTGTTGTCACAGTAGAATATTTTTTACGAAAACACGAAGTGAAATGATCTTCTCTGACAAAAAGAAATGGTAGTGCAATTGATCCATTTCATAAATGGCTGCCAATTTTAAATTCTTTTGTATTCATTTAAATTAGCCTTTCTAACCTCGTAAATTAAAATAAATTTTGCGTTCAAATGACGTTAGAAAGGCTAATTTAAATGCACACAAAATAATTCTATATCTTTGCGGATTTTATTTTTATCGATGATTAAAGAGAAATTATTTAACAACGACCACATTTAATTAAGGATAGATTTCTGCGTTGAGCTAAATTTAAAACGAAAACAAAATCATCGTGACCTCTCGGAAACTTCAGAGAAAGAACTGATGATCCGACCCTAGAGATTAGCACCGAATTATCCTCGACAAGCCGACTAAAATCAATCGGTTTTACTTAGTTGTTGGGTTTTTGGCCACCGCGGAGAGGATTAGGACTCAGTGCGATCGCGAACTCGTCTCATTTCCGCAAAGCGGTTTAAATTGTTACAAAGAAAAACCATGCTCCAAAAACAAGCTTTGCTCCGAAGACACACCACTTGTATTTGGCCAATTTATTGTTTAACCCTCTTGATTAATTTTATTGACTATTCATTCACGCTTTCGGGCTTGCAAATTAACACGGCACGAAAATGGAGATTTACGTACAATTAAAGTTGGCTTAAATCTTCCAAAAAGTTGGTTATCCAACTTCACGCTTTGAATTAAATCTTGTCAAAGTTACTTTAAGGTTTAAGTGCCTTTACTCAAGCTTTAATTATGAGTATAAAGCTGGTATAAAGGCCAGCTATAGAAAACGTAAAAGTAGCGTAAAGCAACTTAAAGCAGACGATTACGCCAGCCAACCCTAAGTTGGCTTTACATTGCAGTAAAGTTATCTTTTCGTGTTGTGTAAGCAGAGGGCACAAATGTAGACTTCTCTTCGATGCCTGAAAAAGATTCCAAAACTGTTAGCCAAGAATGCAATTGAACGGTTAACTAACCAGCCAGTGGCGGGGAAACTGGGATATAGAACGGGAAGAACGATAGACTAGGAGTAATCAGATATTACAACCTTAAGAGTGCGTTCATCTCCTTCAGTTAGCTTGAATTAGACTGATTTCGTTTTCCGAAGTTCAACCCCTGGTTTTTGCTAAAATATAACTTCAGGCGCGCAGACTGAATAATCATTTTAGCGGCTTGAAAGCCAAAAAATTGAGCAGGCAGCGAATTTTAGCTGTTCTCACGGCAAAAACCTCTCACAAGGGAAAGCGCGAGCGTTTCAAAGTCGAGTCGAAACAGCTGTTTACGACGTTGTCGCAAGAACAGTACATGTTAATAGTCAACTTCGCTTACGATGCTCAAAGACACAAGCTTTGTTGTACGACGAAAGCGAGGGCATCATCACGTTAGTAAGCGCCTAAAATTGAGGCTAATAATGAAAGCTGCGCAAATGTACGTCCATAACAGAGAAACAGAATTCTCGATTAATTTTGCTTGTAAATGCATAGCACTAGGTTAGGCTTGCGTTCTTCAACGTCGAACGCAATAAGGCAGGTCTATTTTTTATTGACGTAAATTTTAACAAATTTACGACATTTGAAAATGTAATGTTTGACTTATTTTGATTGCTACGATGGCGAATGGCTATATCTACCAAGTTTAGAGAACCAAACAGGGATTTTCAAATTTGTTTCTGTTCTGTTGGAGAGGGACTGGGAGATGAAGGGAGTGATTGACTGTGCATGAGAATAACTACCAGACCAACTGACTTACTGGTTCATTGATTAATTAATTCACTGACTGATTGCTCTGATGAACAGAATTGCTGATTGAGTAACTGACGGATTGAATAATTGATAAATTGATGTTCGATCGATTGATTTATTGGCTGATCAACTGACCCACTAAGTGACTAGCAGTCTGAATGACCGACCAGCTTATCAGCTGATTGGCTGACCGGTCGATCGATCGGCTGGCTGTCCGAACAACTGGCTGTTTAACCGACTGAGTAACTGACTTACCAATCGACTGACCGTCCTACTGACCTACTGACCGACCCGCCGACTGCCCGACAGATCGACCGGCTCAGACTAACACAAGCGACTTACTGGACTGATATAATTACCACTAACTGACTGACTGACTGACTGACTCAATGACTGACTGACTGTCTCAATGACTGTCTGACTGTCTGACATATATACTAAATGACTGACACAATATATATGAACGACAGACAGATTGACTAACAGATCCACAGGCTAACTAGTTGATTGATTGATAAAAGACAACTTTTGTCACGGAACTCTTACATCAGCTTCAATGAAAGGCTGTTACAAACGTGGACACATGGTTGCTCATGATGTTTCCCTGTACGAACAAATTGGGAAAACTTTGTTGCAGAAGCATAATGTTTCTTAAATTAATCAGATAATTTTTTTTTGTCTCGGACACGAATTTTGTGCCCGCCGAAGCAATGTTGCGCGCGCTGGCAAACGGGGAGACATTTGCGTCCGCCACAATGTGTTCTCGTTTGCCTCGGCCATAACGATTAACCTACTGGAGATCACTGGATTATTGCACTGTAACTTAATCTTACCAGCATTGCTAACTGACATGGCGGAGGGTTCAAATCAAAGCTCCTGTCTAGCACTGTTTTTCCCTTACATTTGAAGTCCGTGAAATGACATGCACTGTGGTCCTGATTCTTGAGACCCCACACGATGTACAAGTTGATCACATTGTCTTCTGAACTCGGTTTAAACGCGGTAGACGTCAGTCGCTTGACACTGTGCCAGTTTGTTCCCTCTCCCCACACATCAACCTACAATAAACGAGATAATTAAAAACTGGATCGTTAATTGGATAATGCAATTCAAGAGTTTTCATGGTATATGAGCAATTAGTATATACCACACAAGTGAATAGTGCTTTTCGCGCGCTCTGATTGGCTAACTCGGAGGTGATAAGCCAGTACCATTGTCCTCCACTTCGGTGAATAATTATTAATTTTACCATGCTCTACAAATACATGCAAACGTACGAGTCAGCTCAAAATGAAAAAAGGAGCTAAAATTTTGAAGATTTATCTCTCTTTTGGGGGCGTTTTAAATAATAAAAGCAATTATTCCACTCGCGCTTGTTGGATAAAAATGAGATGATTATAGCAAACTCCGGGCTCGGCTATCTACCATCTCATATCCAACGCGTGCTCGTGGAATAATTATTGTACTGTCCTCAAAAAATGCAACGATATGTAATAATCAGTAATAATCAGTATAATACATGCATGTGCAAGATTCATTTTGTGATTTTCATTCTTCCAAATTAGACAACTTTTAATAAGAAAATTAACGAAAAAAGAAAACAGCGTAACATGACGCTTCGATGACTTCACGCATTTCCGCAGCTTTCCGATCGACCGTTATCAAAATTTGACAAATGGCAAAAATTTCAGCCAAAATGGCTGTCGAAACGTCGTGCAGTCTCCCCCCGTATCATCTCTTTGGATACAAAAATATTTAAACTGGAAATTTGGTTAAAGAACAGAAAAAAGAATGAAGGGAGATTGTCGCGAAAATGCAACATGTGTATCCTTGATTCGCATAGAAAGTGTTTTAACCGATAGAACTTTGGTAATGTTGCGCACTGCACGCTGCCACGAACCACCATGGCCTTCCCTCGCCCTTCTGCGATTGTTTGCAATTAATTCATTCCTTTGTTTGCTTTAACTTTCTTCATGATTTTTGTGTGAAAATAAAAGCAATATATTCCGTTTATAACTTCCAGAAATGACCAAATACCTTATTATAGGTAATTGACAATGTACGCAACAACGAAATGGCCGATTTCCACGAGAACAACAACGACAAAACAAGTAGCAGAAAAACTAAAGGTCAATGCATTTTTACAACAACAAAAAATGGCGGATGGTTACAAAAGTTCTCAAGCACATGTTCTAGTCCGGGAGGGACTAAGTCCTAATTTAAACAAAGAGACCGCTGGCTTGCGGGGCAGTCGGCAACATAGCCACCCCTGTATACGACGTCAGTCTATACACAATGTTCGGCCTCCTCGAGGAGGCAAAGCTTGACGACTGGCCGCTTGAATGTCCCATGTTTCGTCTGAACTTCAACGGTGCGGATGAGGCCATCATCTCCTGGGAATGTCTTCACAACTCGGCCAAGGTTCCATCTGCCACGGGGTAGGTTGTCCTCAACCACTAGTACTAGGTCTCCGATTTGGACATCAGTTTGAGATTTGGTTCTCCATTTCTTTCTCTCAGTAAGCGCAGGCACGTACTCACGTAGCCATCTTCTCCAGAAATGGTCGGTCAGCGTCTGAGCTTGTCTCCACTGCTTTCTGGAATTCAGATCTCTCTCATCAAAGACGCCGGGAGGCATGTTCGGGCTGTTTCTTCCAAGGAGGAAATGGTTAGGTGTGATTGCTTCAAGGTCCTGAGGATCAACGCTGACATGAGTTAGAGGCCGGCTGTTGAGCAAACTCTCAACTTCTACCATTACTGTGAGCAAGGTTTCATCATTCACTAGCTGGCCATTCAGGATGATCTTCAGAGCTTTCTTTGCTGATTTGACAAGTCTCTCCCAGACTCCCCCGAAGTGTGGAGCTGAAGGGGGGTTGAAGAACCACTGGATTCTGTCTTGTGACAAAGTATCTGAGATCTTGGCCTGGTCCAGTCCATCAAGGCACTCCTTAAGCTCTCGTTCCGCGCCAACGAAATTGGTCCCGTTGTCGCTGTAGATGTTTCTCGGTTTTCCTCTTCTAGCTATCATTCTCCTCAGCGCCATGATAAAGCTGTCTGTTTCGAGTGAGTGCGCGATTTCCAGGTGTACAGCTCTCGTCACAAGGCAGGTGAACAGGCAACCATAACGTTTCACAGTAGATCTTCTCTCTTTAACTAATAGCGGGCCAAAATAATCTACACCAGTGTTGTAGAAGGGTGGGGTGAAAGCTTCAAGTCTGCTCTGGGGCAGGCTTGCCATCAGCGGTGGATCTGGTTTGGCATTGTGTTTTCTGCAAACTTGGCATGACTTGGCTATTTTCTTGAGAGCAGATCTCACTTTCGGGATCCAATACCGTTGTCGTAACTCAGCAAGGATGTGCTCTACTCCAGAGTGATTCAGCCTTTGATGTAGGTCTGACAGGATCAAAGGGACTAAGTCATGCTTTTTGGGGAGAATAGCAGGATGCTTGGCTTGGTACGGGATTGGTGCATGTTTAAGGCGGCCTCCGACGCACAAGATACCCTTCTCGTCTGTGTATGGGCAGAGGGATCTTAGTTCACTGCTGCAATGTAACTCCTTTCCTGCGGCTAACCGGGTCAGATCATCTGAATAAGCTTGAGCTTGGGCCCTTTTGACCCAGAATTCTTCAGCATGTAGGAGTTCTTCCACCGACAACGGGCCTGTATGATTATTCTTGCGACGAGATCTTGTTAAAAACCGGAACATCCAGGAGGTGACTCGCAGGAGATGGGACCATAAAGAGGTTTTTCTTGGGTCCAGAAAGTCAGAATCTGACTGGGCCTCAGAACTAAAACCCAGCCAGGCTTCAGTTTTAACTTCAGGATCCTCATTGGTCAGTGCTTCGCTATTAGGCTGGTTTGGCCAGCAGTCCTTCCCTTGTGAGAGGAAGTTTGGACCGTTAATCCACCGGCTGTCTTGAAGAAGGTCTCGGGCTGAAAGACCTCTCGAGCAGTCATCAGCAACATTAAGGCGTCCAGGGACGTGTCGCCAGGTTTCAGGATCAGACGCTTCCTTTATTTCAGCAACTCGGTTGGCAACGAAGGTATGAAATCTGGTCCCTTGACTCTTGATGTAGGACAGAACTGTGGTGGAATCTGTCCAGTAAGTAATTTGGCTGGGCATCACATCTAGCTCTCTCTGGATGGTCTGGCTCATTCTCACTGCCATAACAGCAGCTTGAAGTTCCAACCGTGGGATCGTCAGAGGCTTAATCGGAGCGAGCCTTGTCTTTCCGAAGATGAGGGAGCACTGATAGGAATGATCCTGCATTTCAAATCTCCAATAGGCAGCGGCACCAAAGGCAACTTCTGAAGCATCAGCAAAGACGTGGATTTGTGCGCCGACATACAGGGAACTTGGTTGGTTGCTAAGGTAACATCTGGGAACTGACAAGGTCGCAAGGAGATGTAGCTCTGCCTTCCAGGCTTCCCAGGCGTCTAATAGTGGGCCTGATATGGGCTCGTCCCAATCAAACCCAAGTCTCCACAGTTCTTGCAGAATCAACTTGGCCCGCAGTACAAAAGGTGCTACCAATCCCAGGGGGTCGAAGATGGTTGATATCTGCTTAAGAACGCCTCGCTTGGTTGGGGCGAACTGTTTTGGAACTACTTTAATTTCTAGAGTGTCCTGCTCCACATTCCACAGCACTCCCAAGGCTCTTTCAACTGGAAGGCTGTCCAGGTCTAAGTCAAATGGCTGCGAGATCATAGGGCTGCTGAGGATGTCTTCGGGGGGTAGATGAGCTAGTACACTTCGGCTATTGCTCATAAACTTAGTCAGGCGAAAGCCACCCCTTGACAGAAGCTCAATAAGCTGGAGGGCGAGCTGAGCTGTCTCATCTTCAGAGGGCAAGGACTTCAAGAGGTCATCCATGTAGAAATCTCTAAGGACTGTACGGGTAGTTTCTTCACTGCAAATGGTTTGGTTATCAATGGCTGTTCTCTTCAAGCAATAGTTTGCAGAGGTTGGGCTGGACTTGGCACCAAAGATCATGGCCTGCATCTGGTAGACATCAGGAGGGCGATCTCTATCTAGACCTCTCCACAGGAATCTCAGTGATGGCTGGTCTTCTTCGATAACTCGCACCTGAAGGAACATCTTTTCAATGTCCGCAATCATAGCAACAGCATGTAGTCGGAACCTCATGATAACACCCACAAGGGAGTTCAACAGGTCAGGGCCTGTCACAAGTTGATCGTTCAGCGAGGTTCCCTGTTATGAGGCCGCGGCATCGAATACGACGCGCACCTTTCCTGGCTTATTTGGATTTGTCACATCGTGGTGCGGTAGGTACCACGTGTTCTGGGGTTCTTTAGCACCAATCTCTGTGGGAGATAACTTTCTGGCATAGTCCTTTGCAATGTAAGTGTCAACAGTGTCATAGTAGGCTTTGGCTCTTTCGCTGTCTTTATCCAAGCTTCGCTCCAGGCTTGTGAGCCTTTTCTCTGCTAGGGATCTATTGTTGGGGAGGGCGATTTCTTCATCCTTCCACAAGAGACCAGTTTCGTATTGGCCGAGGTCAGCTCGAAATCTCGTAGTTTTTTCTAAACGTTTGAGAGCTCTTTCGTCCTCCGTAGATCTGGCAACGTCGCGATTGAACTTGGTACCAAATGACTCGGTCTTCCACCAGTTTTCAACTTCTTTATTCAAGGTGGTATCTTGGGTAACACAGCAACCAACAAAGCCCACATTCGCTCTGGGTGAAGGAATTCCTCCCGCTAAACCAGCAATTGTCCATCCAAAGTCGGTACGTACAGCATACGGTTGGCCCTTCGGCCCACGTCGGGATTCATGTTGAATCATGGCTTCTGTAACTTGCACTCCAATAAGCAGGCCTATCTGATCAGAGGACACAGCAGGGATGTCTAAATCTTCAAGGTGTTTCCAGGTTCTTCTTACGTTTTCCTTAACAAGTCTTTGCGGGGGGACATTTAGTTTGGTAACTGTCCAGGCAGGATGGATGTGAACAGGCGTGTTTACATCTTGTTTCCCGGTCGGTGTCACAAGAAGATTCACTGCTCTAGAGCTCTGCGGAGTTCCATTATTCTCAATGTTCCCCAGGCAAAGTAGACGCTCCGGTCTTTCTAGGTTCAGCTGGTCGGCGAGGTCTTTTCTTATCAAGGTGTCCGAGCTGCCGTCATCCAGAATAGCAAACGTTTCAATCCCGGCCACCCCGTTTTCACCTTGTATTTGGACTGGGACGACTTGGAAATACACCACTCTCTCATTGGCTGCAAGGGAGTTGGTGGTTGCTACATGTGGCGGGGTGTTCTCCGGAGTCTGCAGAGGCTGAGCTTGTGGGTCCTGACTAAGCGGTGTCTGCGATGCTGCACGTTCATAGTGTAACAGACTGTGATGATGTCTCTTACAGTTAGTCACTTGACAGTGAGTCTTGATGCTGCATTCATTAACTTGATGTCCCTGCTTGAGACAATTGAAGCACACCTTGAAACTCTTGACCACCTCATACCGCTCAGGCACAGACTTTCTTTCAAATGTGTTACATCTGTAAAGTGGGTGAGCTTGATTACAGCATGGGCAGGTTGGAGACTTAGGTTCTTTACTTGTGGGCTCCTCCGGGTACGGCTGCGGGTCACCCTTGATGTGTAGTGTCGGAGAATTCACGGGTGGGTCCTGTCTTGGTGGTTTACGCCTGTTAGGTGGAGGGCATCTTGCTGGCTCCTCGTACACCAGGTGGTGTCTTGCTCTGACCTGTTCTGAGAGCCATCGGTCCAGGTCAAATAAGTTAGGCCTTCCCTGACTTTCGTGTTTCTGAACTTCCATCGCCCATTTGGATTGCAAAGGCCCAGGGAGCTTTAGGACCGCAATGTTCAGATTTGTCTCACTTAAGAGATCGGCAACAAATCTCTGTCTGTGGAGGGTAACGACAGTTGATCTCAGTGCTTGGTACAGCTTCGTAAGACCAGTATGATCTTGAGGGCGTGGCGATGGTGTGTCTTTAAGAGCAGAAATGGCTGCACGTACAATCTTTCCAGAGTCAGCAAATCTTGCTTTGAGCATTCTAAGAGCTAAAATGTAGTTTGCACTATCTTCTCCAAGGAACTGGATTTCTGACGCTGCGGCACCAATTACAGTGTTCTGAAGATACGCCAAACGCTGACTGTCATTCAGAAAGAGCTGATCATGCACAATACTTTTGAATCTTCCAATCCACAAAGGCCAGACAAGGGGTGAGCCGTCAAATTTTCCAAGGTCAAATTTGGGCAGTGAACGTTCCATGGCAGAAAAGCTACAGTGGTGATGTGCTGTTAGTTGAGGTTGAGAAGTGACGCTATACTCATCAAGTTGATCTATCCAAGCATCTGAAGGGGGTCCTGGAAAGTCAGGCACCAGGCCCCATCTTGGGTGTGATTGTACTGTTCCTGGTAAACTGGGTCTTGGTGACACAGCCTGGTTGGGTACCGTCCAGCCCCTCCATGAGGAGTCTTGTGTAGCTGGTGTACTAATCCGTTTCAAGTCAGATGGGAGTTGACTAGGTGCCGTCCAGCTTCTCCATGGGGAGTCTTGTGTAGCTGGTATACTAGTGTGTACTGGGTTTGATGGCTGTTGATAGGGTACATTCCAGCCCCTCCAAGGGGAGTTTTGTGTAGCTGGTGTACTAATCTGATCTGGGTTGGATGGCAGCTTATAACATGCTACCGGGGTGGAAATTGAGTCGGTTACTGTTGTAACTGTTCTTGGATGAGTAAGAGAAACTTCGGGTGAAGTATAACTTGTAACTGGCACAGTGGTTAGATTGCTTGAGTTGGTTGTATTTAGCACTTCATTCTCAACAGTGGTTATGGGTGGTTGCATTGCTGAACTAGTTCCAATTTCAAAAGGTTGATGTGCAGGTGGTGACGAGGTGTGGACAACTGAGGTCTGAACTACTGCGGTTTCACTCTTGGAATTGTCGTGACTAAATGACTTGTCAACATTCTCTTTTGAAGATTTCAAGGGTTCTAGTACTAACATTTCATCTACTTCTTTCGCGAGTTCGGACTCCAACGTAACTCTTTCGGCGCAATAGATCTCAATATTGTCAAAACAGTCATAAACAGGGGCAAGAGTTCCTTCCATCCAATACTCTGGTTCATCGTCATCAGGATTTAGCTCAAACAAGGCTTGATTAATATTCTCTAATTGAGACACAGCTTTCTCAAGGTCTAACTTCAATGAAGCAAGTGTTTCTTTGCTTAGGCGTTTGTTAATATGGCGAGTTCCTCGAAGTTTCCGAATTTCTTCGTGTGCTGTAGTGTCTCTTGGCCGATTTCCACGAGAACAACAACGACAAAACAAGTAGAAGAAAAACTAAAGGTCAATGCATTTTTACAACAACAAAAAATGGCGGACGGTTACAAAAGTTCTCAAGCACATGTTCTAGTTCGTGAGGGACTAAGTCCTAATTTAAACAAAGAGACCGCTGGCTTGCGGGGCAGTCGGCAACAGACAATGTTATTTCTCCCTCGGGGAAACGGATACGAAGACCAGTCGAAAGACATTTTGAACTCAATTCTTAAAGAAGAACTGTCAGATAGTGACTACGAGGCGTTGATGGCGGAGCTATGGGCAGATGAAAAACAACTTAAATATGTAAAATAGTGTGATTTTAATTAACATCGACGTCAATAAAATTCATTAAATTAACGGGATTAAAATCGCATTAACAAAGCGGTGCATCGTTAATTTCATACAATAAAACAATCGTTTACCTCAAATTTTATAACTTTTGTAAGCCTCGCGAGGTCGATTGAATAGAATTTTAATCAGGTCCGTCTGATCAGAAATCAAATCGTCACACATGCGCAGAAAATTGTCAACGGCTCTTCAAACGGTAAGCAAATTACAACCTACCGTTTGAAAGATACTGAGGGTTTTTAACAGTAGAAAAATATTGCAAAAATTGTATTCATCAATTGATGATTGTTAGAATTACTTATCAAGGCTTTGATTTGCGTTCCGTTTTCCGGATATGCAGACATTGTTTCTCCTAAAGCAGGTGTTTTCTATCTTTTGGAGGCATTTTTAATTAAAACAATTATTCCACTCGCGCTTGTTGGATATGAGATGGTTATAGCCAACTCGGTGATACGCTCTTCATCAGCTATTTACTTAAGCAATAGACCACGCTTTCTAGGGGTTTACCGGCGAAATAAAACCACTTGGGATGTTGGGAGAACACGAGAAAAGCTTGCAAATCACGAGCCTCCAGGCGAGTGATTTACAAGCTTTTCGACAACTATTTGTAATTTCGACGAAAGGACGACAACAAAAAAGCGTGGCAATGTATATGAGAACATAAAATCACAGTCTGTTTTACTGGACGGAAAACTGACAAGAAAAATACTTAGGTTTCTTTCTTCGCTGTAATAGCATTATCGCTCGGGTATGTGTCATCAAAAGCCACTGAAACTCTAGGAGGAATCCCTGAAAGAACTGCATGGTCATAAAATAAACGACTTTTATTCTTTATGTGTCAAGGAAACAAATGTTCTTTTTTTGGGGATAATTCCAAACCAAAAACCCCAAAGGCTTCTCATAAACAACTAGATTCCAAATGGAAAGCTACTTTTACCATACTGCAAATAATATATCTATATTACCTGCTCCTCATCAACCACTATCTGTGTTGCATAGGTCACCGACACGCAGATAAACGCTGTAAACACAGCAACGATAATCCAACGGACAACTTTATGGCCAACTACCTTATCGAAGAAAAAACCTTCAAACAGCCGGGCCACCAGTGGACTTTTGCCGCTTGCATCAGATTCAGGCAAGGGATCTTTGCCTTCCTCGCCATCTGCTGCTGGTGAAATTTGTGGATTCCTGTCACAGAGGCGGAATAGCTTACAGCAAGGCCATTTCCAATTCTTCCAGTAAAGCTCGTGAGTGATTACAACTGTTGGGAAGAATATGATCACAGAGCAGTAGTTAACAAACACAAGAAGGGCGGAAAACGTACCGAACGACGAGACGCCTAGCAATGGAGAAAACACGTTAGAAATGAAAGCCACCATTGTAGTAAACGATGTTACGAACATGGCACCGGCGGCGTGTGAATACACTTCAGAGAATCGACTGAGCAGATTTGGATATACTTTGTCTTTTGAGGCGCGCCAAGTATCGCAGAACACAAACACATCGTCTGCGCCAATTCCAAGAATGATGAAAACTGACAGCACATGGAAAATGCCAATGTATCGAAAATCAAACAAAATCCTGTAAATTACATTAGCACCAAAAAAGCTCGAAAAGATGCTGAACAACCCCCATCCAGTAATCCAGAGGGACTGGGTCTGAAATAGCATGAAAAGGAAAATGAACGTGAAGCTTCCGAACACAAGTAAGAGGTCAAAAATGACTTGTTTGGAAACTGCATCAAAAAACAGCGACCTGAGTTGATAGTAGAAGTTCATATCCCCGATGCCTGATTGGTAGAGCTTGTTCAGAGTTTCTGAAAATGCTTCTCCAGAATGTTTTTGGGAAAAATCAAATTGTTTATCTGGCCGGTCCGTTGCGCTATCAAAACCTTTAAACGGAAAACCCAAGCTGAGGAATGTGCGAGTATACGGCGAAGACGCGATTTTCGAATTTATGACAGCGTCTTTTCCGAGATGATAATCCAAAATAGCTCGGGTATGGTTCATGGATTTTGCAGCTCTCAAAACGCCGGGAATGTTTTCAAAATTGGTGTCATTAAGCAGTGGATGAAGTTTTTGATAGGAGCCATCGAAAAATCGAATTATCGAAGTCGGCAGTTTGCACTGTTTGTTTTGCATCTTCAAACACAACTTCTGTTGAAAAACTTCGTTTACGAATAATTCTCGCTCAGTTGCCTGAATAAGCTTCAGGTTTTCCTTGGTGAAAACATTTCCAGTTTTCAACTCGTAGATGAGTTGCAACATGTCGTATCTCGCTTCTCGCTCCCCTTGAACGCCAAGCGACGCAGCGTTCAAATTGATTTGCGGGTCTTGGTCAACAAAGTTCCAAGCGTCCGCTCTCAACTTGGAGTCATCCTGTTCGAGGTTCAGAGGGACTCGTGAGAAATCCGCTGGAATAATATCATAACCAGACGTATGAAGAATTGCTGTTAATATAATAACTGAGAAATGGGCAGCGAGGGTCAAACCTAAAACGTGAAAAAAAAATTGATGTCGGTTTAAAAACAGATAAATTTATACTATGCAACAAACATTTAATAAAACCCATAATTTATTCGTTTTCTTATTCGATGATTGTATTGTAGAACATTGCTATCCTGCTGGGCCAATTATTAAGCTTTGGTAAATTGCTCTCTGCATCCGTTTTCGCAAAAGTTATGTCCGTAAAAACTATAGGGATTTATCCATTTAAAGCAGATCTATAATTTCGGTGAATCGCTGACAGCGTTGCTTTTAGTATGGAAAAATTGCAATAATTCTGTTATTCGCTCGTAAAAGCACAACCCAGATTTCAATTTGCCTGTTATATTTGGAACCGAAATAAACAGCTTTTACTGTCTTGGTTCTCTCCCGGCTCTTGACAGAATGAAGCGAACATAAGTAAAGAAAACAGACTTACCGAAGCTAAGCTTTGGGTGTCCCACCACCAGTTTACAGTACGGCAGAAACTTGTTACTGTTCATAACAAAATGTTATAGTAGATCAGTGATGCAGACTGTAAAATAACATGACCAATTCAAGCATTTCTGAAGCAGAAACGTACTGAAGTACACGAGCGTTGTCGCCGGTTTCGAGTTGATTTCACCTGCTTTGGAAGTCAGCTCTACTTAAATTTGAATAATGTTTGAGTTACGTCATAAAGTATTCGATATTTAACAGAAAAAGATATGCCGTGTGACATTAACGAAAATACGTCTTTGTTGAGACTGCCAAGCGATTTCGCAATTACTTTTTTTCTTTGAATGCAATGTGAAGACTGCAATACACCCCCAGCACAGTATCTTTGTCAATAACGCTGCCACAGCGACATGCAATCCTTTCCATTCGCAGGTTAAAATCAGCCAGGAGGCATTCTTAATTACATCTCATATAAAATAAATTAATATTCCCACAAAGTGTCACAAGCGAACGATCAAATCTCGCAGTATGTTTAATATATTGTTATGGTCGAGTGTGATAAAGTATTAACCATGGTAAGAAACGGGTTGGTTTGTTGTAAATGTAAATTTCTCTAAAGCCCAAGAAAGTCTTTTCGACAGGGTAAAAAGATATTTGCGATGAAAAAGAGAAAATATTAAAATGTCAATTATCAGATTTTGACATACTGTATTAAGCTGCCTGAACAGTGAACACCTGCCCGTTAACTCTGCTAAACATGATAATCAGTCCAAATTACTGCAAAATTCACTCGGCAATTTTAGTCCCACTAACGATCACCGGATTATGTTCTGAAATTCCTCGTATGAGTAAGAAATGTTGTTTTTTATCTATTTATGCTGCATGACCTTTATTTTGTCCCTACCTACCAGTTTGCAACATAAATATGAAAATTTATTTCCCGAGGCTTAAAATGCCGTATTTCAAAACGGGTCATCTCGCCCATTTTCAGTCACATTTTAATTTCTACTTTGGTACTCATAGCACATTAGGAAAACTGAATAACATGATTATTATTTACCCCCATAAACATATGTAACTTCAAATATATCTTATCGAATATGTATGATATCAAGACCTGCAAGTAAAAGGTAAATTTTCCGGTTGGTTAAACCGTCAAGACTGAACATTTGCCAGAGAACCTGTTTGTTGGCTTGTCCCCTTGACAACCAGCGGCAAACAATATTCTAATCTCTCATTCATTTAAATTCCTGGTCTTATTTAATGATACTACATCATGATACCATGTACTAGAGATAACTTCTTCATAGTCGCGTAGAATGCAAAATAAAAATCTGTGTCAATGGCAAGGCACTTCAGTCTTAAGCCAACCCCAAAAGGCCAAAATAAAAACCAAAAGCAGTTTTGAATACGCACATCCATAAAGACAATTTACAGCTTAACCATCAGAAAAAATATTATTATCGAAAATCACAGTGAGTGAATGTGCATATTTACAGGCTATGAGCAGCAAGCTAAATATATTTCCTGTACAACAATAGGCTATTTCAGAGTGGAGGGGGTAAGTTTCTAAAGAAACTGTGGTGCTGCGTCGGTGGGGAGTATGACAATATAATTTGGTTTTATCAACTGGGTTGATAATGTCAATTGGCCACCGTAAAGAGATTCAAGAGCTGACGTTTCGAGCGTTAGCCCTTCGTCAGAACGAATCAAGGAATTGTGAGTCGTGTGTTGTTTATATACAAAAAGATGGAGCTTCGCTATTGGTTGGTGCCTGATAACGTGAAAACAACGGAATAAATTAGTTGAATGAAAAGCGTTCGTTGATACCGTGAGGATTAAGAGTGCCGATTTGAAAAATAAATTTTTGTTCTAGAGTTTTGCGACTTTCCGCGCTTCCTTGGTGAAGGGAAAGGCCGCAGACTGCTTAGAATGATTTGGGAGATTGAAGTGTCTCGCGACCGGTTTCGATGCATTTTTGTCGTCTTTCTCTACGTCCCGAAGGTGTTCTCGGAATCGGTCATTTCAGAGTGGGCTTGCCTCGGGGCCAGAACGCGAGTCCCGTTCCGAATCTATTCATATATGTTTCACTTTCACCTGACGTTTAAATCCAACTTATTTTCATCTGCATGAAACGTTTTTGAAGCAGAGGCAAGAGGCGACTCGGAAATAGCCTTTTCTCTATTGAGTAAGCAGTTTTGAAAATCGCGTGGCCACATGACGACGGACGCGACTTCTCTTTTGTGTTGCATGGCCGAAGTGGAATTGGGGAATTAAAATGTTATTTGTCAGAGGTTAAGTCCATGCACATTGACGGCATCTGGTCGACAGGGAGTTGAATGAAAGTGAAAAGTGATCATCGCAGTGAATTTCCAATTTATTAATTGGAATAAAGAAGCCTGGAAAAATTCAGGGCTTCAACGGGATTCGGACCCGTGACACCAGTTCGATGCTCTACTGAGTTCACATTGGGAGCGAGGTCATATTTGAGTTTCTATGTTTCCGCGAAAAGAGTGAAATGATAGTTCACATTGTTGTGTATGTATACATAGTTTACATTACTTTACTCCTTTCACGGGGAAATATGAACTCACATTTGTACTCGCTCCCAATGTGTGCTTAGCCTGCGTAGCTGGAGGGATTTTGTGACCGTGTACGTTTTTCGGCGGCGGACTACTTTTGTTGTGGTGGCGAAGCGGGGATTTGTGAGAGGTCGCCGTTGCACTTTGCCCTTTCGTAAACAAGCGATGCCATTTTAGCGACACCTAGAATATTTTTGGCTATCATCTAATTTTTTCCCACAGAAAAGAAAGAAAAATTGTCGTCAATGACCAGATTCGAACCCTGAACCTCTGACATGCCAGTCGCTCGCGCCCGATAATCCCGCCGGTAGACTTGCCCCAAGTCGCTCGGACAGCAGACCGCGCGAAGTGCACTCAATCGAGGATTTTACAGGATTTTACCATAACTGCAGAAATTCTAAGCGCTCAGTTAACAATTATGAAGCGGCTCGGTAAATATTCTGCCACTATTCACCGAGATTGAGAAGAATAATTGTTTTAGTATATACACAGGAAGTGATCTCAACAACATTTTCAGAAGGAAACCATTGAAAAATCGATTTAATTGACCTCCGAAACACTGGCGAAAAGCGAGTTTACACCCGCCATTTTGTTTTTGTTTGGCTTACGCATTATTCACTCGGTAGGGGGTGAATAATGCTCATTAGCCAGAGATAGCGAACCAATCAGATTGCTTAAAACACCAAGATCATTGACTGTGTATATACTAATGGCTAATATTCACGGTCGAAACACGATGACGTAGTGAGACGCCATCATGCGATCTTGTTTAAAACTTTCAACAAGCGACTTCAATCGCTCAAACTCTTTACAGTCTTCGGTGCTATTAGTTTTCAGAAATAAGCAATAGATTGCATAAAAAGGGACTCCTTTAAAGAGGAAATCGTCAAATTCGTTTTCAAGATGAATATGGATTAGGATTGAGTTAATCTGTAAAGGGAAAACAACAAAGATTGACGTGAAACTCGTTGTATGGGGTCGTTTATTTTTTGCCGTGTTCTGCCGATCAGGGCACCGCGAGTGAACTTTGTATTAACTCCAGTCTGGTTTTCGAGAATTTTCGAATGGAATAAAGGTTAGTTGTTAAAATTCTGTTTCTTCATTGTGGTTTTGAGTTATTTTGCGTAGTTTGCGGCGGCCTCGTGAGCTGCACACAAATTTGACAATGTGATGAAGAAATTCGTGGTCCATTACACGACGTACCACAACAAGCTCACGTTTATTTATTAAATGACTCGGAACGCCGCCATTTTGATTTTCGAGCTCGCGCGCGCTCACCATAACGGATTCAGATATTCCAGCGCGCTTACCCGTGCGAACCAAACGAGCGACTTGGAGCAAGTCTATCCCGACCGCTACGCAGGCTAGTAGAGCATCGCACCGGTGTCGAGGAGGTGACGAATCCCGTTGAACCCCTAGCTGATTTTATATGTTCAAGGTTTTTTATTCCAGCTGCTTAAATTGAAAATTACTGGAAGGCTTATGTTCCATCAGCTGACTTGATAAATAACGCAAGTGATTTTCACCTGGGAACTGACTGCATTAGCCTCAAGTCTTTGGCATCGCCAAGCTGCCGGAAGGCTTTAATTTTTCCTATATGCCTTTAAATCGCTTTTAAAAAATAATTATGTACTTTTGGCTTAATTACAAACAGTCTCGGCTTAAATATCTGTCAAGCTTCGTGCTATTCAGAAAAAATTGCTCATAGAAAACTCGGGCTTGTAGTCTGATTGTTAAAAAGATAAACAAACCTGCTTCAATTCCATTAAAGATAGCAGCTTCAGCTAACTGAAGGTGACTGAAATCTATATACATCCGAAGAAAGTTTTTTTCGCCAATTTTTTGAGAGAAAAGTTCATTTTCACGAAACTTCTCTTCGTGTACCAAGCGATTATGATTTTAAGAGATTCATAACACAACTGAGTTGTCTAAGATGACAGGTTTATTCCAATAACATTTTTTCTTCAGTATAAAGCTTTTTTCAAGGATTAAATTCTGAGAGAAGGCTGTAACTATAACGATAATATGCTTACCAGAGCGCTCTGAATATAATGAACAATAATATAACGACAAGAAAATGTCTCCTGGTCATGAAGAAGCGACTACTTAAGGTGTGGGGCATCCGTTATGCCAGAATGATCACAACATTAAAATGGTACCAACTACTTGATTTTCTACGTACATATACACGAGTTTAAGCTCTTACAAATCTGGCGCGGTTACAAACCATTACGATGCTATATTATTATTATACTATTCAGTTATTTTTTTACGTCAATGCCCTTTCTAATGTCCTTTGACAGTTGTAGCATTTTTATACAAATGTTTCTGGTTCAGAATACAGGTTTAACTACGCACATTTACATTTGTTAATAGTCCCGTGCCTTCATTTCTTGAAGCGCAAATTCAATGTCATCCGGGTTCTCGGAACAGTAATGGCCATTATTGGGAGGGCGCACGGCGTGATAGCGCGTCCAGTCTCCATTACAAATAAGGATGGGCAAGATGTCCACCTTGTAATGCGCCTCTTTACTCCAATCCGGTGACACAAGGAAAGGCGTACCCGCTCCAATCCCCCGAGTGATGAGCTTGAGCTTTGAATCATAACAACAAACTTGGGCTGTGAAGCTTGTACTTGAAAAAGATCGGATGCAGAACTCTGCTGTACGCCTGAGAACATCCAGTTTATCTACTTTCAATTTTCTCCATTGAAAGAACTTGTTCAACGCTTGGTCGTAAATAGTGTTGTTGTAGATGAGTTGCAGTGGTTGAATTTGGCAAGGGCAGCTCGGTAATTCCTGACGCCAGCGACTGGCGTTGACGCCTTGATTCAAGGTACAGTTTTCCCACACTGCACAAGGATCCACTTCTTCTGATGAACTCGTTGGGCGTTCTAAAGCGAATAAAATTTATTGAGTTTTTACGTGATACTTCATGATTCTTCTAAAAATAAAAGTTCCAATCTCAACACTAGCTTATGTATGCTGAGAAACTGTGGAAGAATTTGACAAGGGAACAAATTCAATTACAGTCCTACGGTCGTTGGCAAGTCACTTTACTCTCGCAGTGCCTCTCTCCACTCAGGAGTATAAATGGGTGCAAGTAAATTTTTGGGACAACCTGACAGAATGCTGGGGAATCACCTGCGATGAACTAGCATCCCATCCAGGGGGGAAGTAACCTGCCATGGACTAGCATCCCATCCGAGGGGAGTAACCTGCAATGGACTAGCATCCCATCCAGGGGGGAGTAACCTGCGATGGACTAGCATCCCATCCAGGCGAGTAACAATACTCCTAGCCACAGAAACCAGAGTTAAGCGAAAGCAGCTATGAGGCGGTTTCAATTGGCTTAAACTCTCTCTACTCTCCTACAGTAGTTGTGCCGTGTCCTCTGGCAAGACACTTCATTCTCGAAGTACCTCTCTCCACGCAGCACGAGTATAAATGGATACCGGTGTACTGTTCTTGCTGAGGATAACCCGTCATGGACAAGCATGCAAGACCTGATGAGCCATTCATTAGAATTGGCACAGGCTTTATCCCAAAAAGGTATCTTAGATGAGCAGACATTGATAGAATCAAACACCAATAGGGTCTTTCGAGAGACATTCTTTAGTGATATATACATACGAATTTCTGCTTTGGCAAGGCCGGCATAATATATTTCACTTTTGTTTCAGTCACCGGGGTGGGAAGTGGTCGGAAGATGAGGACTGATGTTCATAGAAATCACTGCATATGCAGCCTGACACTTGAAGGAGTTACGTCACGATATTTTGAGTCATTTTTGCAATGAATCAAATAATGTTACTCTTATAATGCAGGAAATCTTAAAATAAGAGTCAAATAAGGAAGAAAAACACCGAATAGGTGATACTGAACTGAAAAGGAACAAGGATGGTTAAGGGTGGAGAAGATTGAGACGGATTACAAATGACGAATTTGAAAAATTTTGGCTAAATTTGTCAAAAACCCACAAACCGTGACGTAAGTTTACCACAAGCGATAAAATGAAGAGAATTCAGAGCTTTAGCCCTCAGGGGAAATTAAATAGTACAAACCAACCTAATCTGAAGGCCTTTTCCTTTAGAACTACAAGAACTCTATGCAAGACTGGACAGAACTTAATTTAAAAATACCTGGTACATGCTGATTTGGCTGCAATGACGTCGTGACAGGTTTACTCACGGGGGTGATTGTTGGAGTCGGGCTGGAATTTAAGCTGGCAATTTTTGCAATTTTTATTTGTGAATCACCTGAAGCTTTGTCAGCCCCCGCATAACGATACACTGGAGTAGACACCACTGATGGCGCTGGAGTAATCTGCGCGTAATCTTCAAGTAAGTCGAGAGGTATCACAGTTCCCATGTAAAAGGAAAATGAGGGAGATGGATTTGGCAAGTTGATCTCAGCCGAGGCAGGGCGGTGGCGATAGCCATGTTTGTGGTGATGCTTGTGATGGTGGTGGTGTCGTTTTCCGTGATGTTTCTGTGTTTTGAGGTGGTTTCTTTCACGGTCCTGTGGTTTTTGATGCCTCAGGAGAAGGAACATAGCTTCTGGCAGCCCGTTGCCATGTTTCCACGATGTTTCCTTTGCAATTACTGGGCTTGAAGCATCAGACTCATTCACTGGGCTCGAGAGGTCTACGTTAGAGGAGGCAGAATTTAGAGCAGCATTGCTTTCCTGGAGAAAGTACACAAAACAAACCATTGTGAGTTCCCACTTGCTTTCACGATTGTTCAGCATAGAAATAAAATCCAAATTAGCAAAGGCGCTACAACAGTGTCATAGAATTGCTTCAAATGAACAGACACGCTACATCTATAGGGCTTTAAACATATATGCTATGGTTTTATTATCAAATTTTGTCACCGGCCAGGGATTTTTTTTTAGTTATTAAGATTTTGAAAACAGCTGCCAATAACCTTTACAAAAACAAACGAAGAAGGGTTCTCAAGTCGAACCAACTCGGAGAAAAAAATTTGAGTTTCCTACAGGAGTCAATTCGACTTGAGAATCCATCTTTTCTTTTATTGCCGGCATCCAAGTCACCGTTTCATGTACTTCAACCATTTTTACGAAAGGTGCATGGAAAAATGAAAATCATTTTTGTAACACAAAATAGTTAGCTGGGTTAATTTACGTCGTTTACCATTAACTAACGAGGTAAACAAATTGAAAATTTAGCCCTTGCTTTTTCTTGACAGATAGAATCTGAACGGAACGATTGATATCCACAAAAAATAGTCATGTCAATGCCATCTTTCAACAAAGCACATGTTGGCTGGTAAGATAACAAGAGAGAAACTGAGGTTTGTAACAGCGAAGGAAACTACGAGGACACACCTACACGAATTCTGTCATTACAAGATCAAACTGAGAATTTCGCGTGCTGGCATATAATATTATAAAAACAACCGATAAGAGAGCGGGATAAAAGTTAAAACCTTTCCTAATCAATCTAGCAACGACTGCAAGCAACTACCGTAATAAACTTGAATTTCGTGTTCGGGTACCAACCATGTTCCAAGAAAGAGAATGAAAAGACAACGAATGACAACGAGTATTTAATCTACTTATGTAAGAATTACCGAAAGAAATGAATAGCACGTATAATTAGTCAATACGGTATATTTAGTCATTCTTTGATTATTTATAGCCGCTTAACAACACGCTAAGATTTATCCTTTAATCCTTCTGTTATCGGTCTTTTTGTTCTAAACACTGTTCGTTCGCTTGAAGATTCAATTAACATTTGATGAAATTACTTTGAGGAAATAAACATTACGTGGATTTATGAAACTCTGTTAGTTTTTAAAGTTGCTGAACTTAAGTTTGCTTCACGATATCGGTGAATGAGGTTTCTTATTTTAATTGATGCCAACGATATCTCTCCCAAGTGCAGCCCTAATAAACCCTTGAAATTGGATTGTGCTCCGTAAAATTGGTTAACACAACGTAGATTTTATGGTAGTTTTCTGCCAAATTGTCATAGTATTAGTGTATGTGACTGCTATGTCCAAGTTCGTTTATCAATCAGAATATTTATTTCTTTTAGAAAAATTAAGTACGAACAACTCAGACTTTGAGAAAACAAGTTAAAGTTCGAATCATTTTCTAAAGGACTATATAGGTCAAACATCACTTGTTTTAGATTGAAAGGCTTTTAGCGAGTGAATTTCGCTGTTTCTTTTTCCACTGCTAATCCTCTTAACTACAAAAAGAAACCGGTCAATTTCTTTTGATTGAAGGCCAGACAAACTTCACGAAATTCTTTTCAACAAAAAGGTGTTTTCCGCGAACTTTGTTTTCTCAGTTTGGGACAAATTCTTAAATTCACGGATAGCACACTGATTATGCTCGATTCTAAAGCCTTGCTGCGACTCAATGTCTTAATAATATTGTGTCATCAGAGCAGAAAAAAGTATTAATACTAATGAAAGCTGCAGCAGTATAGCTTTCAACCAGTGACTTGAAACAAATAACGACACTCACCGGCTCATTAGAAGTTTGTTTTTCTGATGCAACTGGACCACAGGAATGAACTGCTTGGATTGCTATCACCACAAACACCACAAGCCAAACGTCTAAACTTTTCAGTGCCATCGAGTTCGCGCTTTTTAGCCAAAAAACCTGCCTCGTGTAAAAAAATAGCAAGACAGCGAACTTTGTACTCAAACAACAAAGAAAACAGAGCAGTTGGTTTAAATTATACCTTGGTATCAGACAGCAATTTAACGAAATTTGGTTAACAAACGATTCTTACCAATCAAGTGAATCCACTGGAATCAAACGGGTTTTGGTTCACAATGGCTGTTGCCTTTGACTTTAGTGGTCTCACCGCTCAATTAAGATTCGCTGTTGATGAAAATCTATGTCATTAATTCTTTTTAACTCCGCCCCCAAAACAACAAAACAACTAGATGATTGTCAATCGGCGGCGACGTAAAGCGTGCGGAGTAAATTGATAATTTTGCGGTGTGGTTCTTTAAAGGGACACTGTCACGGAAATTGCTTACGAAATGTAGACCCCCAAAACGTATTTACACCATTGGAAATCATAGTGGTCAAGTCTTGTTCAAAATTGCTATGTCAGTGTAGTGAAGCTGTGAAAGGAGTGATATGACTGTGATGCCGCCAGGAGCTTGGATCCCAACTTGAAAAAGACAGCCTGGCTTCCCCAAGTTCCCCCCTTGTGGCTCGGAAAAATAGCTCAAAATTAATTATGGTTCCCACTTCTTCCCATAATTTATTTTAAAATTTCCTCTTGGTGTTCTTGTAGACATTTCCTATACGAGAGAAACTACTTCATTCATTGTCTTCCTGTCGTGTTACTAAAAAAAGTCGAAAATCTCCGTGACAATGTCGCTTTGAGTGACACACCGCATGCGAATACAGGCCAAAGGAAACACCACAGAACGGTATACACCATCTTACCAAAATAGAAAGTTTAAAAATAACAGTTAAACAAGAATCAAAACCAATGTGATTTCCTTTTCCGTTCTTTCTCTAACAAAATAATATAGTAAATTTTGACGACTTTGAACGCGAAAACTGCTAAAATTTACAGCTTTTTTTTGCACTGGCACTCTCGATTCGAAAGAGAATCTTAAAATTTCATTGAAGAGCTGAATTCCTTGCAGCAAGCTTGAGATTGAAACCATGAACATCCTCAGCTAAACCACACGCGGCCTGCGGGAATACAAATATTAGTTTTTGTTTCTGGTATTTCCCGTTGCAGTGAATACACAGGAAAGAAAATAATAATAATGTCACTTTAATCAACTCGATGACAAAACGATCAACAAAATAAAAGCAGATAAAACAGTTTATTTATGTCAATATTTAGAGAAAGGTAATCGTTACTAAATAAATCGAAGTGCGAAAAAATTTGCTTGGTCGCGAGTTGTTAAAAAGGCGACAGAGAAGGTAGGTCGCGTGAATACAGAGGTACCAGAACTGAAGAACACGACCGTACAAATTGGCTCATTAAAGTTTGAGAAAATTTGAAGCTAAGAATATTTTTTCAATAGGCAAACTAGGCCAACGCGAATGATACGAAGTGTTTCCTTCCGGATTTAAATAAATATTGTTTCAGTTTTTAATGAAGTATTTCCTTCATTAATTTTGTTTCCAAAGTTCAAATTAACGAACGCCCATTTTTAGAAGGGCATCGCTTGTGACTTACATCGATTATGACATCAAGCCGCGGCAACATTCCACGTTGTGGACCTGACGGACAATTCCAAGCTATTTTTAAACAGTTTTGAGCTATTTTCACCACTGCAATTTTCCATTAAATCCAAACAAGGGCAATGAAACGTTTTCATAGTTTAATTTTAGAATCTCAACAGACTAATGAAGGAAGTCTATCGGCTTTACAGCCACAGAAAAGACACCGATATTTACAGCAACAGAAAAGATACCGATTGAATAAACATTTAGTCACGTAAAAAAGCAAAAAGGACATGAAAATTATGCTTAGAACACTGCTCGCAAAACGTAGAAAACTAAAGCAATGGTGGCAGAACGCTTTAGGGTGAAGAGCCTGTATGAAAATGCTTCCAAGTTCCACGTTTTCTAAGCTAATGACAAACATACCAAACCAAAATAAACAAACAATCAAACAATAATTATAAATGACAAAGCAGTTAACTCTTGTTCCGCTGGTTATGTAATTGTTATAAGGCACACGTGTTATTGCGTATGTCCTAAATGAAAGCGTACCATAAAAGTAAACAAAAATTAAACGAAGACAAGTCATTCGCGAATCTTGACAAAAGTTCGTAGCAAGACATGCTGAGATTCCGATTGTTAAAGAACCAAATAAGAAAACACTGTGAACTCTAGCCTTCGTGCTGCATGCAGGCTCTCAGTGAGTAGCAGTTTTGTTTATTTCTCCACAGATGCCTTGTGTTTGTGGATATCTCTACTAGAAGTGCCTTTGCCGCCTACGTTTTATTCACGACCTAAACAAATAATAAAAGGAATTAATTAATTTTGCAGCAGTAGACCGCAAGTCAGTTAAAGAAGTTGACATAATAGATTGTTTTTCGTTCTTGTCTTCCACGGGATGGTCTAACATAAATTTTGAATTGCTGAAATATGGAAATTGCCTTTTTAACCATAACTGCAGAAATTCGCGCGCACTCATTGGCTAATGCTAGTGTTTTAAAAAGAGACATACACGTGAATGACGTAGTCGGCCGAGATAGGGACATCGCGCGCGCTGGTTAATAATCTGTTTACGTGCAATTTAGCGTTTTTAGTTCTCGAACATAAGCGACAAATTTCATCCAAACGGGACTTCTTTAAGGAGAAAATAATCAACTTCGTTTTGAAAGAGGAATATTAGTCCGGGTTGAATTAAACTGTATAAGGGAAAATGTCAACGTTTGACGCGAAACTCGACAATAGTTCAGCGGTTTTCAAGAATTTCCGAATGGAATAAAGGTTAGGTATTGAAATCCTGTTTCTACATTTTGTCTGAAGTTTGAAGACTTGAAAATGCTAAAAATTTCGAAATCGTTTTCGCTGAAAGAACGCACTTTAACTTAGCGACTTCAACTTGAAGGCCACTCTACGCGTCCAATCCTTTTGGCTTCGTTTTGTTATAGCAAAGAACAAATTGACGCCATTTTTTAAACGCGTCCTATAATTTAATCATGAATTTCTTCATTGCATTGTCAAAAAACTGCGAACCCCACTCGGTTATCAATAAATTATGTTTTTGTTGTTGTTGTCGTGGATCCACTCTTTTTTGACAATGTGATGACGAAATTCATAATTAAATTACAGGACATACGCATAAAAAATGGCGTCAATTTGTTAACTGCAAGAAAGCTACAGTTCGAACAAACAACAAATAAGGGAGAAAGCTACATATCTCCTGCTGGTTTTTGCATGCTATCGTTGGGGATCCCATGTCTCCTATATATTGATGATAGGCATAATGGTCAACTCCAGGTGCCACTTAACAAAGGGGAATATGGTACCCTACACTCTGCAGATGAGCGTAATTTGGCGGCGGCCAAATCAGCAGTATTTCTTGTGGCGTTCTATTTGGTACGTTTGGGATATTTTCTGGGCCTAACGAAGTCAATCTTAACCCCCCTTGGCTTTCTCGCGGACTCCAGTAGGGAAGTTTTCCACCTGATCCCGGACAAAAAGCGCAAGTTCCTAGAGCTGATCCGAGAGACATTAGGCTCGAGTTATGTTTCGGTCAAGACACTTCAACGTTTGGTCGGCAAGTGCGTCTCCTTTTCCCTGGCTGTTCCGGCAGCGCGTCTGTTTACTAGAGAGATGTCGGCAGCAATCTCAAGGGATATGCGCACAATGAAACCAATTGCGATCCGGGGTGCTCTGCGCGATGAGATCGCCCATTGGTTATTTCTAGAAGGATGGGATAACCCTCTACCTTGGCGCGAAGAGAAACATCTTCAGATTAACATAGCAACGGATGCCTCCCAAACCGGATGGGGTGGGGTCATCTCTACGCCTGTGAAGCAGGAGGCATCTGATTATTGGTCAAAGGATGAGATGATGCTGGATATCGCGACAAGGGAAGCCATGGCAGCGGATAAGGTCTTACAAGCCTTTAAACATCTTGTCAAATATTGTCGCGTCGATGTCATGATTGACAATCAGGCAGTCATGCATGCGTGGACTAATCAAGGAGGCAAAAGTCATGCTTTGAACGAGGCTATCAAGGCATTATTTTTTACCACTGTGGACCTGAATCTATTATTACGCGTGTTGTACGTCCCGTCACGGGAAAACCCGGCGGATCCCCCTTCTCGCAGGCTATCTTCTTTGGACTACACACTAACACCGGAGACCTGGAGTGAGGTACAACGGGTCTTTGGCGGTCTGAATGGCCACTCCTGTGATTTGATGGCCCTAGATTCAAATGCTATGACTGACAAGCAAGGGAATCATCTTCCCCATTTTACGCCGTGCCCCTCGCCAGGCTCGATTGGGGTGAATCTGTTTGCACAAGATTTGACGAAGTTCTCTTCTGTTATGCAGCGTCCGTATGTTTTCCCGCCAAATGTCTTAGTCGGCCCAGTCTTGCGTTTTCTCCAGTCTTACCGACAGCCATGCACGCTTGTGGTTTTGGATACATACCCAAGGAAGTATTGGTGGCCGTTTTTACAACGTATCTCCAGAAGAACGCAAAAGATGGCAGATCTAGGTGATTCGCATGCTTTGTTAATCCCTACGAAGGAAGGTTGGAACAATGAAGTCAAGATCCCAGGGGAACTGTGGGCTTTTCAGATAGCTTTTGAGCAGTGACATTGCTTTAGAATTGCTTGTAAATATTTAACTGGACTGGGGAAGCCCCGACATGTGGGGGGATCCCTCGTTAGAGTCATAAGCTGTTTTTTTTTTTTTTTCTTCTTTGTCTTGGATAAATCCAATGTAATAACTATAACATGTAGGAAATAAAACGTTCCTTTGATAGACTACAAACGTCTCGCCTTTCTTTCCCCTTAGGAACTTCCTGTTGTTGCTAAGTTGTTTACGCTATCCGTCAGATGCCCGACTTGTTCCCATGCAAATGACCAGGATTTTAGATTCTGTCAAAGGTGTGGCTATAATCGGAAAGTCTTGACAAAAGCAAATGTCAAAAAAGTTAACGTCGATTTGGAGTGCATTGATCAACGTTTACGGCAGCTAATGGACTTTGACCGTGCTACTAGCTATGCTAAACAGAAAGACTCGTTACAAAAAGAGTTTGAAAGCTTTCTGGCCTCACTTCCGGGACATGTCACTTTGGCCAGTGTGACCCCGCGTGATGTTTGTCGTTTCCTTATTTTTAAGGATAAGGATGGGAAAACGCAGATTCACCGCAATGGTTGCGACCATATCGGCAAAAAGGGACGATTTTCGTGTGGATGCGCAATACGTTTATCTTACAAAACGATTGCCTCTTATATCGGTAAGTTACGGGCCATTCTTCACTCTATTGGACGAGATGGCGAGTGGGACAAGCGCTTAGGCCTTGGTAACCCGGCGTCTGACAAAGCCGTGAAATATTTCCTGAGGCTGGTAACCGCGGAACAACTGCAGGCCCGTATAACACCGAAACAGGCTGCGCCGTTCTTTGTTGACAAATTAACACAATTATGTTTGCACTTAGAAAGCAAACTACAAGGGTCTGACAAGGCAATTGACAGATTCATCATAGCCCGCGACCAAGCATATTTTAAGCTGGCCTTCTTTAGTGGAGATCGGCCAGGGGATTTGGGACAGATTAAGGTTCCTGAAATCCTTCGTTTCCCCCATGATGACGGGCTTCTCTTTAACCACATTTGGGGGAAGACGTTGAGGGATGGGGATGAAAATGTGTTTGGGGTTAGAAGAAATGTGCAAGCGGAAATCTGCCCTATTCGAGGCATTGAGTGCTACATGGAAGTGACTCGTGATATGAGGGTAGATTTAACGTGTGGCTACCTTTTCCGCCCAGTTACACCAGATTTGGGTATAAAAGACGCCCCCTTTTCCTCCTCCGCAGCCGAATCACGGCTAAAGAGCTATCTTAAAGAAATGGGTGCGGATAACGGTGAGACGCTCCACGGTTTCCGGTCAGGCTGTGCAATTACCCTGGCTGAAATCATGGATCACGTGGGATGGTCAAGGCGCCACACGGCGTTGTACTACATGCAACTAGCGAAAGTCTTAAATCCAGCAGGGGCCTCGGCAAGGCTCGCCTCGAGTGTTGGCTCCAAGCCATCTGCCTCCTGGCAAGACATTAATGAGCTAAAACGTTTTGTGTGTGCCTTCCCCGCAACCAATTAGGGGAAAAGAACCTACGCAGAAGAGTGCCTGTGAGGTACGACGAAAATCTACCTCCCAGTGTTAGGGAATTGGATCGGGGTTTAGTTTTGGGGAGTTATGATTTGGTTCAGGAAGAGGGATGCCTCTTTTTTGACGGTCCAACGTTGGTCTCCTTAGGTGGCTGTTTAGTATTGGGGAGGAGCCCATCGTTGACCGGGTAGATAGAAACAGACTTAGTGACATTAAGTAACAGGAGCCAAATTTATCCCCAATCTTATTGCGGTACGACAATGGATGCAGTGTTGGATAGTTTACTATTCACACTGCATACATTAAAGTGACGCATATAAGATCAACACGTATGAATAAATTATCACTTTGGCTCAACTGCAGCATAGGGAGGGATCGTGCGGGTACGGGGCGACGAGGTGCTTACGGGCAAGCCCTGGGAACTAATGCTAGACTAGTTATCTTTCCCTCCCTCCCACCCTTAGTTTTCTTTCTCCCACACTGTGACCGTTGTCGCGTCGCCAAATTTATCCCCAATCTTATTGCGGTACGACAATGGATGCAGTGTTGGATAGTTTACTATGCGGCAGGGCTGCAAATGAACACTCGCGCATCCGACTAATCAGGTTGATTCAATCCCAACTGGAGTCAGACAGAATGTGCGGACAATTTTTTATGCCTTCCAGTGCAAACGCCAATGAGTTGCGTTGTTCTAGTTGATAATAGTTTATCGAGGAGTTCTGCAATATGACGTCCGCTATCACTATCATTACTGTTTCGGACACACGCCCTTTCATAGGAAATAAATTATGAGAAGCCCTGCATGCCTGCTTCCTGTTAACCTGATACAATTCCATCGTCTGTCCGTATGTTCAGCTATGTGACTGTTGTTTTATGACAACTATACTGTATAAGCACCAGCACGGTTATAGGCTCATATTCTCCCACAGATATAATCTCTTCCACTGGCTACCTTCAACTGGAAATGGGAAATGAATAAGTAGACTGAAGATCACTGAAAACGTTCAGTTGGAGTGGCTTTCTTCGAATATTTCCTCATCAAAGCCTTACTAAAGTCGCTTCTTTTTTAATGCCACTTTCAAATTACACTTGGCTGCTTTCATGAGGTCACATTGGTGTTCCAAAATAAACTCATTTCTCAAAAGGGATAAATTTAATTCTTAGGTAATTAACACAAATATGGCCATTGTGACATCATGTACAAATACTCTGAAAGGTATTAGTACTGTTATCGTTGTTTGATTTTACCTTCTTCTGGATGAAAAACAAAAAGTCAGTTTTGTGCAAATTAAAAAAAATAGTTTATTTCACTTACAAAATAATGTCCTTAATTATGTTGACTCTGCGGAACCAACAGTTGTGTCTCACCAGATAGAACAACCTGCAACAAGTTTATTAAATATCAAATAGCTCAAAATTAAACTAGTCTTGCAGGGTTCTGAAAATTCTGATAACCATTGCTCGATGTTATCCTGTTAAAAACATGCTTATTACAGGGACCAGTTGGGTTATTTACAGCATCAATCAGTGTTCACGTGCACCTCTTTGTAAAGGTCTTCTCCACTCGCTGGAGTGGACCATCATGTGGCAGTCTTCTCTACTAACTGGGATTGAGTGTTGCATTACAGTCTTCTCTGGTTAGGTTTTCACCAGTGCACAAGTATAGGCATAACGCTATAAGCACGAACATAGGAAGAACAAACACACTTGTTTTTGAAAGTGAGGAATGATCATCGCAGTTAATTTCCAATTTAGGCAACTGGAAAAAAGAATCCTGAAAAAATCACGGTTTCAACGGGATTCGACCCCGTGACCTCCGCGATACCGGTGCGATGCTCTACTAACTGAGCCACACATTGAGAGCAAGGTCAATTTATTGAGTTAATTTTTTTCGCACCGGTATGGCGGAGGTCACGGGTTCGAATCCCGTTGAAGCCTTGATTTTTTTAGGCTTCTTCTTTCCAACTGCTTAAATTGGAAATTCACTGCGATGATCATTCCTCCCTTTCATTTACATCCGCAGTGTTTATGCTTATGTCGTTAAGGTTATGCGCTAGTGAAAAACGGCCTTTAGTGGCGAGGGTTGTCATGTTAACGACATCTTCACTTGGTGGAGAGGAATGCCATGTTAGGGCCTTCTTGCCTTAGAGGAGAGGATTGTCACATTAGGGTCATCTTCCCTTAGTGGAGAGGATTGTCACATTAGGGCCTTCTTCCCTTAGTGGAGAGGATTGTCACATTAAGGTCATCTTCCCTTAGTGGAGAGGATTGTCATGTTAGGGTCTTTTTCACTTGCTGGAGAGGAATGCCATGTTAGGGCCTTCTTGCCTTAGTGGAGAGGATTGTCACATTAGGGCCATCTTCCCTTAGTGGCAAGGATTGTCATGTTAGGGTCTTCTTCACCTGGACCTTCACCTTGCCCTAGTGGAGAGGATTGTCACATTAGGGTCAACTTCCCTTAGTGGCAAGGATTGTCATGTTAGGGTCTTCTTCACCTGGTCGAGAGGATTGTCATGTTGGGGTCTTTTTCACTTGGTGGTGAGGACTGTCATGTTAGGGTCTTCTCCCCTTAGTGGAGAGGATAATTTGGCATGTTAACGACATCTTCACTTGGTGGAGAGGATTGAGATGTTAGTGTCACCTTTCCTTACTGCAGTTAGGGTCGAAATGAGAAGCTTCATGGAAAATACGGGACCATGATATTTCATGACACTTGGCAAATCGTGGATCGTAACGTAGTCGATGGGAATGCCACACTAGTGTCGTCTCCTGTTAGTGGAGACGAGTGCTGCATCACAGTCATCTCCACAGAATGGAGAGAAAAAGTGCACTCCACTGGGGAGGAACATTGCATGATGTTCTCCTCTGCTCAGTGGAGAGAAGCATTGCCTGAGAGTCTACTCCAATTCATGGAAAAGAGGGACTCAGTCCCCACTTAGCTGAAAGGGTGCATTGATCAATGGCCTTCTCTGCTTAATGAAGAGGAGTGTTGCATGGCAGTCTCTTTCACTCATTTAAAAGGAGTATTATCTGAGGCTTGAATTCAGCTAGTTGAAAGGTCGACTGTTGCATGACTATCCAATACTGGCCATCAAGGCAGCTCGTTTTAAGGTTGATGTCAAGGTTTATTCTTGCTATTCCTTGTCATGAAAGATAGCGCCAACTCACTCACAAAATTTCAGTGGTCCGTTTTAATTTTTGCATAGTGGATCATCAACATCATCAACCTAAGAACCTATATCATCATCAACCTAAGAACCTGAAAATTGCAGTTGGAAAATGAACTGGTTTGCAATCATTCTGTTTGGAGCATTTTGAAAATTATTGGCCACTGGATATGGCCAGCAGACTTGTTGTATTCTTTTCTATCTTTTCAATGAATATGGTGGATAGGTTTTCAGCCATTTCCTTTTGCTCTAAAACCAAGCCAAGATCAGTTATGAAATAGTTTCATGTGAAATTTCCAATCACAACCAGATGGTTTGTGTAAATGGTAGTAATTAAGTAAGCACCCTACGACTCACACATCTTACTTTTTTACATATGCAAATAATTTCTATACTTGATGATAAGCTTAACGCACCTAAGTGCAAAGCCAGTGAATCACTTTAATTAATATGTAAATTTCAACACGGAAACTTACTTTGCTTCTTTGAACTGCTGTACAAGTGACACGACAAGTCATAATGGAATGCCTTAACTCTGTCACCTGGACGTGGGTCAATACCTCTTCTCCAGGAAATACTGTTAAAAACAATTAGCAAAACAATCTATTTCAGACAATATGGAGTGCACCAGTAACAAATGTCTCCAACATGGTGGGTGTACAATACAACAAATACTAGCAAGCCTTGCCTGCCCTGTAGGATTAAATCGTTTCTTTATAAATTTTTCATTTGTTTTGTGATTATGATAAATCAATATGAAACTATATGCAAAATATCAAGATGGTTTGGAAGCCATTTGAGAGCATCTGTGAACATGTAATGGCAAACATGACATTTGACCTCATGTTTTTTATGGTCTGAAAATGTATAAAACTGAGTCAAATGGTGTTGAGCCGACTTGACTTGCTTAAAAAAAAAGGAGGGAGCCAGAGTGATGTTGTTGCTTTCTCCTTCTAAAAAAGGTGAAGGAAGAAAATTTGAGGTCCATTTCAACAATTTTCAGGCAAAGGGACCCCAAGTTCCTTCCATTAGTTCCACCATTGTATACAGTATACTTACATGGAGCAGGATATTTCAGGGACTGCGACAGAATCATACAACCAGGACCTGGAAGTTTAGTACCATGGATAGCTGAAATTATGCTAAAATGAAAACAGGCAAAATTACCAAGTCAAGCATGTGTTTTGTGAACACTGGCAATCAATAAACTGTGGCGGTGAGAGCACATACATGTATTAAGGTGATTCCCTAGTTTTACATTGTGCATCCTTACTGCTTACATCACCTCACATCACCTATCTTCTTCACACTCTGTTGCACATAAGGCCACAAAAAGGTTAAATAACTGTACTTTATTCAGAGCATAAAATTCCCCGAATAAAGAACTGGCATGATTAGAATAACCACTGCTTGTCATGTCTGGAGCTTTCACAATTATAACGTGCACTGTGATTGGCTAACAGTTCAGTTATTGCCCATATATAGGCATTATGGTGGGTTTTCAATCTAAGTAACTGGAATAAAGAGTTCATGACGATGCCCCTTTAAATTGAAAATTCACTACAATGATCATTTTTTACTTTCATCTACAGGTGTATATAGAGTGCACTTCACAAGGTCGCCCTCAATGTCCGAGCCAGAGGTTCATGTGTAAAATGTAGGATGTGTAACATATATAACAAATAAAGGTATTTAAGATAAACAGTGGTCACATTACTTTCTGTGCTTGAAAAGAGGGGGGATAGTTTCAAGGGGATGTGTATTTAAATTCAGAACCCAAAATAATTGGGCTGGATTGTGGTTCATATCTGCTTGTTCATGAGTGCTTTCCATTATCTCAGTCCGACCAGTCGGGCCAACCGAGATTAACTGTTGTCAAACGGAAAGACATTTTCCGATTTAACTGGGCCAACCAGGTGGAACAGTCCTTTCCATTTTGCATTCCATTGCCCAGCTGGTCAGCCCCAAGAATGCGGTGAGCTAAACTGAGGCAACTAACCAGTTTTTTGAAAATGGAACTGTAAACTTGGGTCCAATCGGCCCGACCAATCAAAGTGGACCACCTCCAGAGGTGGTCCCTAATATACCAGTCAAAACAAACCGAAACGGATCTTTCCATTGAATTCTTACTGAAATAACGGAATAAATGGAAAGCACTCCATGTTTTACCTTAGGGCCTGTTTGAATGGTGAATTTCAGCCCTGTTATTTGGGCTGAGATTTCTGATAAGAATCCAGAACCTTCTGAAAAGGGCGTTTGCAATTAAATGACAAGAGTTTTTCATCTTGGGCTGAAATCGAGAATTTGTATTGTTATCTAATTTTATTATTACATGAAAAAATGAAATTGTTGCAATTAAAAATATCATGTTAGTTATTTTGCTGACAAAAAATTTTGCTGTTTATTCTACTAATTTTATTCTGCTGAATTTTTGGTGAATGTATTTTAACTGCTGAGTTAAACATAGGCAGCCCAAGCTTACTTCATGTAGCCGTCATGATGATTTGACTTACAGACTTTGCATGGGAACTTCTCAAAATGCAAAATACAACCATGAAGGCATAAATAAACTTCATCTACCTCTAAATGGAATTGTGTTTGTTTCTTCCGTGTAATCCGGAGTTAATTTGGGGCCATTTGAAGCTAGCTTTTGAGTCGGGTATTGTTTGGTGTAGTCTCCTACAAGAACATAGTGAAAGGCAGGAGATTTGCGCCAGTAATACTCCGGAGGCGACCCGACAAATCACTCTCGCATCACAAAATAAGGCAAAGAATTCCATAAAAAACACCATATCCATGTAGCGAGATAATTTCCCCATCGTATTTTCTCTTCTCGGTGATTGCACTGTGATTTTAGATCGAGAAAATTCGGATATCATTCAGCTGTTTTGCTACCTTCCCATGTGTTTGCCTTTTTCGGCGGCTACGGGCACATGACAGCAGATTGCTGGTGATTTGAATTGACCAATGAGAGTGCAGAAAGCAATCTGCTGTCGTGTGGCCGTAGCCGCCAAAAAAGGCAAACGCATAGGAAGGTAGCAAAACAGCTAAATAATATCTGTGCAATCACTGAGAAGAGTAAATACGATGGGGAAATTATCTGCCTACATGGATATGGTGTTTTTTATGGAATTCTTTGCCTTATTTTGTGATGCGAGAGTGATTTGTCGGGTCGCCTCTGGAGTATTACTGGCCTGAGTCTCCTGCCTTTCACTTCATTCTTATAGGAGACTACACCGAACAATGCTTGACTCAAAAGCTAGCTTCAAATGGCCCCAAATTAACTTCGGATTACACGGAAGAAACAAACACAATTCCATTTAGAGGTAGATGAAGTTTATTTATGCATTCATGGTTTTATTTTGTATTTTGAGAACTGAAGTGAAGTTGCCATATAAAGTCTGTATGTCAAATCGTCATGACGGCTACATGAAGTAAGCTTGGGCTGCCTGTGGATTGAAATGTCAGGCCGGGGTGAAAAATCAGGCCCTTAAAGAAAACAAAGAAGAACTATTCATCAAAATAAAATGTATTATGTACATCACAATACCCGTTAAGTATTACACCGTGCACGATGAGTTGTCCGATCCTCGTTTTCTTTGCAAATTTCTCATCTGAATGTATGGGGTTCGTATCCCCAGTGATGCGGGTAAATTCCTGCACATCTGTAATAGAAACAACCCGACGGACTACTACCTCATCTCCAACTTTAAACAATGCCGAAGAGTTATTAGCAAAGTAACGAGCAGTTGGAAGGAAGTTAATTCCCCGAGAAACCAAAATTCTTTCAATACATGCGGCCATCACAACAAGAGCAATAATGTCCCAGGCGTACCCATGTTGTTGGTCACTGCGACGGAACTGGCACTAGCCCCGTTCCTAAGCATTGCACCACCCCTCCCACCCCCCACACCCCTCCCCACCGAGAGTAGTGAATTCGGACCCTGCAGTTTTATCGCGAAGAAAAATACGAGAAAATAGCGAGCTGTGACCAGTCCGGACAATTTGAAAAGAGATGTGGGTGGGGTAAGAACCAAAAGAAAATCATGCAAGGGAAAATGGCAGTGTTCAAACGGCGACTCGATTTTGATTTCATAATACCTGACCTCGCGCGGCAAAATATCCCTAATTTGCATAAAAACAAAACCTGGTTCAACAATATTTTTCCCACTTTCTCTTCTGCCAGCAGTGTTTTTGAACCCTATTAGGGCACTTAAGTCTCTTGCTTCTCTTTTCGTATTATGAGAGGTTTGAAAAAAGCGAGTGATGAACAAAATGACGAGAAAACAGTGTGTGTGACAATTGGCGGTTGACCAGTTGCAGTCAAAATTATGCACATTTTGGCCAAATTCACACGTGCACGTTGCGTGAAGCCAGACAACAATCAACATTCGAGATTTTAATCGAGTCGCCGTTTGAACATTGAAGTATTCACTTCAAGAATGGCATATTGAAGCAAAGAATGAAATCAAATTTCCATTAATGAATTCATTAATTCACTCTTGATAGGAACGCTTGAGCTGTTTTGACTGTAACAGAACTTTACCTCGATGGAAAATGGGTTTGTTTAATCTTGATCGAAATAAAAATAGAATCTCGCTACTTTTTGTACAATCTCCCGATTTTTGTTCACGGGTCTCCAGATTTTCCTTTATTAGGAGTTGGCTGGTCTGAAAAGGAATCCCACGGAAAATAAATATGCAGGAGAAGGGTCACATTTTGATATCAAACAAGTATGTAATCTCAGTGAAAGTCCTCTAAACCATGTTTAAAAACAAATTTTCTACAAATTTTTCACAGATATTAAAACTTAATTTTCCCGAATCACGAAAATAAGAGCTAACAAAAGGGAGTGTGAAGCCTACACGCAGCGAAAGTACACATCGATGTTATTTCCGAGTTTTTCTGCGAGAGTACTTCTGCGTATTTGAGTCTATAGTGGGGAATTCAATCACAAAATCTCAGAAAAGTCAAAAGCCCGGTTTTCACCACCCCAGAGCATTTGGACAACTTCATGTACAGTGGATGACAATTTAATCGGGTATTTTCTGGGTATTTCAAGAAGATTTATACTGAGGAATCTAGCTATGGTTTTCAAAAAATCCTAAATTCGGACCGCACTGCAAGCACTACCAGGCGAGCCACCATGCAAATATATGACTGCGAAAGAACTGGAACTAGTTTATCCGCACGTGTGACGCCTGGAAGAAAACGTGTTTTACAGCAGTATGGCTACTGATTCGACTGAAATTCTGTGTAATTTAGAAACAGCTGTCCTGGAGAGGAATGAAGGGAAGATCGCTTCTATAATTGATACTCTTCGGCTTAATGAGACGGATCTAGGTGACAAAAATTTGCAAGAAATCCCTTGATTATTACCCAATACGTACACTCATCTTTTAGATTGGATAAATGCTGAAATAATGTGATGATAAATGTAATTTCTGCAGGCGAACTGGAGGAGCTAAGGAGTATTGTAGTTTGCCTATGCAGGGGAGATTACCTAACAGCTTTGCAGCAAAAAACTCCACAACATCTGATAAATACTGCAGCAGGAACGAGAGGTGAGAAATAGTATGAAGACTATGAGTGCGTCAAGTTTCCATTATATACTCGTAACGTGCTGATTACAGGACTTCAAGGACATGTTATAGGGACAAAGTCACGTTGTACTTTCTTGTAAGTAAAAATTAAAAATAAAGTAAATGTTATTTATAGTAGTCATGTACTTGGCTTCATAAGCATTAAGCTTAGCTAGTTTTCAGGCATGTCGCACGAAAATGTAAATTGAAAATGTAATTGTAAATGTGTGTACATGTTGTGCATATGTTTTAGCTACATTTCTCTGTTTTTTGAAAATGCCCCTTTACCTTCCAACTTTTTCCAAGTCAAAGACATGTGACATTTTTATCAGGGTTTTCAGTGATTACCCAACATTATCCGTAGTTGTCGGAAGACCCCCATAGGCATTTTGAAAATTCATGAAGACAAGATGTGCTTCATCTACTTTTTCTTTCTGATGCACCTGTCAAGGAATGTTGGGGGGGGGGGCTAGCCACATGCAAAAAAAAGATGGTTTCCAGGTGGGGCATAGGTAAACATGTTACAATAATATATATAAGTATTTTAAAATAGTTGATTAAAATTTAATAAAAGTACATTACAGGGATTGAGCATGGTCCAGCAAAAGGTGAGGGAGCAAGTTGGATCATGTTTACTGTAGGCAGTGTCGCCCGACACTGTCGTTCGATCTTCATCATCGATACTTTACTGATAGTTTGCCGATACCTCACCAATACCTGGTCGAAACTTGGTCTCAGTCGTCGACCAAGTGTCAGTCGATACGTGGTTGAATATCGGCCGAGTGTCGACTTCTACTTGGCCTACATATCGACCGATACTCGACTGGCACTTGGCCGTTATTCAACCGATACTCCAAACCCAAAATTAACAGATTGCTAAAATTTAAAGAAAAGAAAATGGGGTTGGATTGGACACACCCTATGGAAAGCAGACAGCATCACTTACCATGCCCTGAATTGGAAGCCCCAAGGGAAGAGAAAGAGAGGGCACCCCAGAAACAGCTGGTGATGGGATTATGATGTGGAACTTATAACTAAAGATAATGGGATACACCTGGAAGAAAGTAGAATGAAAGATCCAATATCAAGTTCGCTGGCAAGGTGTTGTCAATGGCCTATGCTCTAATTGGAGCAATGGGCCTTAAAGTAAACTTGTGAGTAAAGGGGAGGGATTCTGTGGAAGAAAACATTGCTCATTTACTCTAAGGCGGGGATCTACTAAAAGAATGCTTCAGACTGGTGGGTGATATAGTAGGCAGCACAGTAAGACAAACATAATCAATGGACAGCAGAAAAGCAGTTGGTTCCACTATGTAATATACTTTTGAATTTCAGATAATGATCAGCTGAAGAAAGAAACCTTGTTGTTGTTACCAGAGAATGGGCACTTCCCAGTCAGGTCGGCTTTGCAGATTTTCTATGGCTGTAATAGTAAACATAATTTAATGAAATTTGCTCACTATTTTGCCACGATGTGGGGTACTCATTGCTAAGCCTAAAGAATCTGTTCCAGTGAATTTACTGGCCGTGCACAAGGGATGCTAACTTTTTATAACCTTGTAAGCATATTATTTCCTTATAATTGCAAAAACGTTAATGCTTCATGAATTTAAATTAAAATTCCAGTTTTGAAATTGCATGTTGATTTATTAGGTCAGGTTATTTTTATGTGAATTAATTTCTGGAGCAGTAGTTGATTCCAGTGACCATAATTTTCATTATTTTAACCCCACATTCTTTACGTTTTCCAACATTTTTAACATCAAGGAAACATGGCTTGCTGCCACTACAAATTGTGTTTTTTTTTCTGAAATTAACAATCTCCCTCATTTTGAGATTTTACTGTATTTCCATCTTTCCTGTTAATTTTATTTATTCAAAAGTAATTTCCCTTCACCATTAGCATTAATTTCCAATAGCTTAACCCTATTATATCAGTGGGTTAGTAATCTTGCCTTAGACAATGTATGTCTACAAAGTATGCAGATTTTTTGGTAATCTACATTGATTTCGTAGTGGACTGAAAACAGTCTCTAACTTGCTCTTGAGAAGAATGCAAAAATAGTTGGCACGATAATTGAGAGGCTAACAGGATTGGCAACTTTGAGCAGGCACCAACAGTGCAGTCATACTGGGTGCCATTGAGAGAATCATCGGTATGGGTATTGTACAGAAGATGTAACCCCCAAGTTAATACATTCCATGGCAGAGTCTAGAGTACATGTAGTTATGGTTTTCTGATAATTCGATCTTTATGTCTTCAGACATGCATTGGTACTTTTCACCGCTGTGGCTTGTCTTGACCTTTTTATTCAGTGCAACTGGACTGGCCCAATGCCTCCACTGGCTGCTGTGATACCAGATTCTGAACAAGAATGTTCTAATCAGCAGATTACGACAAGACTAAGTCAAGATGGACAGGTACAGAACAAACTTTAACTTAACAAAAAATGTAATATTTGGGGAAGCATGCAGGGATGAAGAACTAACCTGGTTTTCTTACATTGTTAATATTTGTTTAAACAGACCACGATGAGAATAAACAAGTTTACTCATAAACCCGGGGGGACTCACATATGAAAGGGGCGGGGATGCTCACGACTTGTCTCGCTTAGGGGTACAAAAAAGCTTGGGCTATGCATGCCCAGATCTGTCTCCTTTAGGGGTTTAATTCAAAATTTCCAATGAGCATCCCCACCCCTTTCATGTGCAAGTTCCCTCCCCCCTGGGCTCATCAACTACAGCCTGTATAATAAATACATGTCATCTGGGAGGTGTAGCTAAGCAGTCTAATGGTTGGTGCCCTGGTCTCCAGGCCCTCTGGGTTTGAGCCCTGGTGACACTGCGGAAAAACTTGAGGATTCCCACCTTTAGTTAATAGTTTTGCTTCTAATGTCTGCTATACATGATTGTAAGCATCGTAAGTTTGCATGTTTGGGCTAAAATTCCATCATGATGGACCTTGTTCGAACAAGACCTTAAACCTAAAGAAATTAACCATCTGTTGTTAATCAGCAATGCGTTGTATACCATTTTTCATGTAATCTTTGCGATGCAGATTATGTCCGCTATACAGCCAGACACCTTTTTCAACACGTTGCTGAACACAAAATCTCTGCTATTGGGAAACATTTTCTTGAAGCTCACAGGAGTAACCAACTACTTAATGAGAGCCACTTTAACATTTTGAGAAAGTGTCAGTGCAAATTTGATTGCTTAGTATTCGAAATGCTTTACATCAAGAAACTCGAGCCTATTGGTAGTTTGAATACCCAGACAGACTCAATATGTGCAAAACTTTTTTTTAACCAGTAAGTTGAAGGCATAACATTTTTTCTTGGTTACTGCTTCTTAATTAGCAATTAATGTTCTTGTTAGTATTTAAGACTTGTTATTTCTTAATTTGTTGACTGGATAATGATGTTATGAAAACATTGAAATGTCGTCTAGCTTGTTAGCTTCTTTTTAGCCTTTTTATAATGTTTTTAAAGAATATTTTATCGCAATTTTTTATAGTTAATTGTTTTTAAAAATCTATCCTCTTAGTATTTTCATAACAAGAAAAACTCATGAAATCTTCAAACTGTTTGACTGGGTCTTCAGTATTGGCTTAGCTAGCTGATCAAGTTGGACATTTCAAGAAAATAGTCCAAATTAATTTTTGTTCAAAAGCTTTCCTAAAGTTTTGTCTCACAAAGTTTGCCTTTTGAGAATTATAAGGCATAACATTCCAAGTGTTTAAATTAAATGTTTCCAGAAATTTGGTTATCCTGACATATTTTTGGAAGTCAACCAGTGAATCCAATAGTAATGATCACTGACCAATGAATATATATTATGCTTGTCCAATGCAGAGCTACATGTATAATGAAAGATATGTGTTGTGGTTTAAATTGATCCCTGGTTTAAAAAATTTAAACCAGGGATAAATTTAAACCACGACATGTGCATCCTTAGTTCTTAAGTTTTAACAGTAGATTTACTACAGTACCAGACAGTGAAATTTTTTCTTGCAGTCTGTTAATAATCCGTTGATGGATGCTCCAATGCTTCTCCTGATTGCCAAAACAATCTTAGTTGAAACTGAAGAATCTTTGAATATTTTTCAGGTACGCGTGTCTATTACATAATTAAATAAGCTAAGTATTACTAATGAAATTAATGAAATGATTTTCACAATGTGAAATAATTTATAAGCAATATTTTTATCCTGAAAAAATGTAGGCTGCAATATAATTACTGAAATGGGAATTGAACCAATGACCAGTACACATTGTACTGGTGCGATGCTCTACCAATTAAGGTATCAAAACATTGATAGATTGGGTCAAGTCAATTGTGGGTTCTGATTGCACATAAGTGAAGCAAAGAATATTTGAAAGATGCATGAACTGCCAATTAATAATGAAATGAATAAATAAAAATGATCCTTGCAGTGTGCTTCACTTTGCCTTCCGCCTACACTCCTTATAACAAATACCAAATTATTGTGACATGTTAATTATCACTCTGCTGACAGGTGCATGGTTTATTATTGAATTGTTTGTTGCAGTCTGCTTGCCTGTGGGCCATGAGGTGTCTGACAGTACAGAGACAACTCTTGGATGAAAGAAATGAGATAATGAAGAATAAGATCTTTGAGTTAATGGACAAAGGTTTGTTGTGTCACTGAGCTTACACACTTGAGTTATGTACAGTCATATGCATTTATGATTAATTAATTAATGCAGCAGCTTACATACATCATGATTGTGTAGAGTGCATACAATTTCTTTAATATTTTTTATAAAAGCAAAAATATGCACAAACAATAATTATGCCACATTTTTTCTACAGTTCAAGAGCACACAGCTTTACTTTCTGTGGAAAGAAACAGGTGACTGCAAGTTTGAGTACAAATAGAGAAAGTTGTATTGTTTATGGTACAGCAGTCATAGCAATTTGTTAAATGAATGTATTTAAGCAACAGTGGATGTTTTCCGTGTTTACATAGCCTCATCTAAACACAAGGGGGTTGGGGAGAAATTAAGACAGTGAAATCAGGTTTGTATAACTTTCAAGAATTCTCCCAAACCCCCTCGTGTTTAGATGAGGCTATGTAAACACGCAAAATGTTCTCTATTGCTTTTATAAAATATATATTTTTTTAAATTACACACAAAACTAAAACGTGACATGTTTATATACTCTCATCTAAACACACCTATCAACCAATGAGAGTGCGCAAAGTATCGCAGTTGCATATATGTACTTTATAAATTAAGATCATTCACATTATTTTAATACATCCGGCAGTAAGAGGTATTCATGGAGTATACTGATTTAATGGTAACAAGTAGCCAGCAACTGTACTATATTTCATGTATATATGAAGTATTTTAATTAAGATCATTTTGAAATCATTTTTTAGGAGTATTGCAAGCCAGGTCCATCTTGAACTGGGATATTTATATCTGTATTACTATGACACCAAAAGGGCTAGGGTATGTGAATATCAAGTCATACAAAGTATTCTAAACAGGACATGATGCTGTTTTTGTAAAATTTAATACTGTACAAAAAAACTGATTGATCAAACTCAATAATGGCAATGCAATATTTAATATTAATTATAATAAATAAATATCTTATTAAATAAGAACACTAGCCAGTGGTATATAGCAATTTGTGAGTTTTGATTGGTAACAGGGCTAGGCCATGGTATGTATATGAGCTGATAATACCATGGAACGCCTCCAAATATGGCAGTACGTTGTACTCATCAGGGTAGGTCCAGGATTTTTCTTAGGAGGGGGTGCATCCCTAAGGAATGACGTAAATGACAGGTGATGTAAGCAGAACACTAGTTACATTAGAAAGGTGCAGGGCATCCCAGGGAGGGGTGCGCACCCCCTGCACCCTCCCCCCAGATCCGTCCCTGCTCATCAACAAGAACAGCAGACAGGGGAGCTCAAATATTGTGTAAAATCTTTGTTTGTTTTTAATAAAAGCAATTATCCCTTTCATGCTTGTTGGAAATCTCATATTCACTGCACTCTTGTATCCACTTATTATATAAATAAAGTCCTTTGTTAACTTCCATTTTTATTTATTTATATTTGGATACCCTCAAAATTTCAATATCTTGAATCTTCTTTATCATGAATGTTTATTCCCCAGGCACTAATAACTTAAGAAGTCATTGCTTTATTATGTTCATTACTTTATTATATATATAGCGACAATTTTAGGTAATAAACCTTGCAGATAGAATTCTATATCTGCTATATTTTCACATGTGAGAAAAGCGATACGTCCAATCAGCTTCGCGTATAGCTTTCTTCACATGTGAAAAATATAACCAATCAGCATCAAGAGTAGAACGACCTAACCAATCAGAGCGTGGGAAAAAGAATGGTTTGCAACGAGGTTGTGAAAACGGCACGCTGCAAGTTTGCAAGTTCTCAAAGACAGTTTATGTTTTGGCTACAAATTTTTTACTTTTGAGAACTTTATGGAAAGGAAAGCCATCAGAAACGAACACAGTTATGATATGGAAATGCTAAAACCATTCTCCAGGCGGAGCAAAGACAAACTAAATGTCGATAAGGGAAAGCCTAGAAATGAAAGACTTTCATTGTAGCTTTGATACAACGCAGCCGTGGACGTTCTAAGAAAATTCAAGCACTCTTGGGAACACAAGGGTAAAGCAAATATTTCACTTTTGAATATGGATTTACGTCGTAATTATTGTTTAATGAACCGACTCCTTGTGTTATCACAACTTTTGTTCAAAAATTACCCAGTTGATTTGCGCGCAGTAGTTGATTCACTTATGGCAACGTTTCTTGATGCGATAGCGAAAGATTTTCTTTTAAAAAGTATTAACACAGTGTGTTAATTTTATACCGCTATTTAAATAAAGTTTTTGTTTACGATAGCTTGTCGTCGCCGTAATTTTTCTTTTCTATTTAAAAGAGATCTCGCTTGGAAATCCATCAGAATGCATTTGCAGCTTTGTTTTCCTCGCGCTGCGTTTAACTCTTGTATTATAGACTAGAAAAATCGCTTTAAGTTTACAATGGTTGAGTACTCGTTATATATAATAAACAAATTACAGCATAGAAAGTGCTTTGTAGGGATTGTTATTCACTTGTCGCAAAACTTTGGAAAACTCACTCGTTCGCTGCGTTCACTCGTTCGTTTTCCAAAGTTTTGCAACTCGTGAATAAAAACCTGTACGCCACACTTTCTATGAAGTAATCTATATTTATTATGTTCATAAATTATGATATTATTGTGGGTTGGAACTTCTTGCATCCTGCAGTTTTCAATTGGTTCCTGCCTTTGGATGTGTTCTGTATAACAATGGTTGAGTACTCGTTATATATAATAAACAAATTACAGCATAGAAAGTGCTTTGTAGGGATTGTTATTCACTTGTCGCAAAACTTTGGAAAACTCACTCGTTCGCTGCGTTCACTCGTTCGTTTTCCAAAGTTTTGCAACTCGTGAATAAAAACCTGTACGCCACACTTTCTATGAAGTAATCTATATTTATTATGTTCATAAATTATGATATTATTGTGGGTTGGAACTTCTTGCATCCTGCAGTTTTCAATTGGTTCCTGCCTTTGGATGTGTTCTGTATAACTGCAAAACATTATGCAATTTTGGAAAGTATTTCTCCCAGATGCTACCTGTACTGCCACCTCGATCATGAATCTCCCTTCTCACCGTTTCTTCTACTCCCTCTTGTAGACTTGCCACTCCCAATTAAAATTCCCATCGGTTTAGACTTTGTTTGTTTGTTTGTTATATTTTGCTCTTTATCATTCTTGACATGTATTGCACATGCATTATTTTTAATTAGGAACATTTCAGTGCAGCTCAGTCCAGCTTAGGCTTACATGTTGAACTCTCAGGTAATTGCATGTTCAGACATAATTTTCATCCATTGTTCAGTATATAGGCATGCGATGTATCAAATACAAGAGACAGCATTCAAATTTCCAAACACCAATTTGCAAGAAGAGAGTCAAAAACAATGCACAGCGGAGTATTTTAACAAACTCTGAGGTGTTTGAAAATGTGATGAAACAAGTATTCGGTGTATTTTCTCAAACTGAAACTACAGATGAGAGAATAAAATATTCAAATGGTAAAAATGTATGCTATTAAATATATGTAGTGCTGTTGGACTGAATTGATTTTCAGGTGAAATTGGTTTCACAAAAAACTCTGAATCAACCTAATTATAACACTTTTAGAAATTATAGCTTGAAATAACTGAATTCATGCCATTTTTAAAGTGAAGTCCAATAAATACAGATTTCCCTGTAATGTTAGGATAGAAATTCAATTACCACATACAGACCATTAGTTGTCTCCTCTTGTAGAACTGCTGTCTGAATGCATCATGTCGTCTTTGGTTTGTTTGCAACAAAGACTACCATACTTTTACTCAATCCACCTTTTGTTTGTCATGATCAGTTTTCTGTTCGAGTCATGACATTGTAATTGATTTATTGCAAATAAGAGGGTCCCCTATACTTTTTATGTGAAGTGTGATTGGAACTATATATTATGAAACTTGATTTTAGCATTTATTTTATTGTATTAATACATGATTCCCAATTCTAGGAACTTTTTATGCGCACATGAATGAACGATTGGGAATCATCTTGTTTTGTGTGACTTAATTTCTGTGTTGATTATGCATTTGTTTCCAGCTCTGTGGTTGGTTTTGAACAGATGAACCTTCTGTTAGCTGTTTGTTACGTGCACAATCTTAACACATACAATGCTGAAATCAAATTTCAGCGGTTTTACACCTTCCGAGCATAACTGCCTCTGCCATTTTCGAGGCCATCGAAATTGTATAAATAATCTTATTGCATTGCTGTAGGTTATGTTACTGGAAGTGTTTAATTTACCTTTAACAAGTTTCTCAATGATCTCTTTTGTTTCGACATGCTCTGCATAAAATATAATACTGAAACTCTTTCATGTAAACAATAACAAAGGTGTGGCTAACTATAGGGCCCTTTAAATAAAGTTTGGGAGTGTTTTTCTCTAATGACAACCTATTTATACTAGGCATTTGTGTGTTATTGTTATATGACTGCAGGTGCACTTGGAAAAAGGACAATTTTTCAAGAAAAAGATCATGCTCAACTATTCTTAATAGTTCAACGAGACGAGAGTGTCAGTGGAATTCTAGCAGGTTAGGGCCACTATAAATTTGATTTCATCTAGAGCATGCATGAAGTCCATTGGCTAAATTATCCCACATACCATGAATACCTATAAAATTATTGTCGTGTAGCATGATTGTAAGTATGATATCCCAGTATCAAGTTTTGGCATGAGTAATGTACGACAGTTGTCAATCGTTCATACTGTGCTCTTCAATATCAAATTACCGCTTTATATCCGTAATGTTATAATTGTGTTTATCCTGCAGGTGAATCCATTGTAATGCCCAACCAACAAAACCTGCCTAGAGTAAGTTAAAATGAGAACAGAACTTTACAAATAAATGATTTTATAGTTCCTGCAATTACAGCACGACGCACCTTAGATTGGCCACCCAACAAACTTTTTTGACAAGTTAGCCAATCAGAGAGCGCGAATTTGTTTGAGTTGTCCCACCTCCTTATTAAAAGCGCGACAGGTTTCGTGACAACAGCTTTGAACATTGTAAGGAGGCGGGACAGCTCAAACAAATTCGCGCTCTCTGATTGGCTAATAATAACTTGTCAAGAAAGTTTGTTGGGTGGCCACACTTAGGCGCGTCGCGCTGTAATATAATAATTAAAATTTATATAATTTCAGTGTTCTATAACTTTAATTTTCTGTCAATCAATCTATCTGTCCACCCCTCTATCAGTAAATCAGTTAGTCAGTCACTGAGTCGGCTGGCCAGACTACAGTGAAGTGAGTACTAGCAATAATATTGTTGTTATATCCAGTGTTCTTATTTGGAGTTGATTAAAAGTAAATGACAAGCAATCTATTTTATTAAGTAGCAAGCTCATCAAGTTTGGTGTATGCATACAGGAATGTAGAAAATAATATAATTATAATTGTGTGCAAAGGTTTGATTTTTCTTATGTAAAAATTTGAGGAAAGGTAAACAATTAACAGCAAGTTGCGATTAATTTTCACTGTTTGCTGTAGAACAGTACTGTAGATTATTGGTGTCTTTATTAACAAATATGTAACCTGTTTAATTTTCCATTCATTCTTTCACTTAGGATGTTGCACTTAATGATGATGTCCTTCTGAATAAAATCCAATTCAAAGATACAAATATTCAGCAAAGTAACAAAACTGTGCTGAGTGCACTGGATCAGGCTGTCATCCTTGGACTCGTGTAAGATTGCTAGTTATAACTTACAAGTATGAACAATTTTTGGTGGGGATGTCAGCAATTTATTCAGTAAGATTTCTAAAATGGAGAGTGGGACAGGACTCATTTAAAATTTTGCACTTAAAAAGACATGGGCATCAAATTTGAAGTTGTTGGATACCTGTAGTTAATTAATTGTACACCCACATGATCATGCACCAATTTTGTGACAAACAGGTGCACAAGAATAGAATAGAATGATATGATTATTGTTACTGCAACAATCATGATTTTGTAAGTGGAACACTTGAAGGAGGTACCTTAATTACCGAACTACAAATCTAGAGTAGTGGCTAAGGATTACTTAAGCTGGTATTTGCAGGCAAGCAGTTTTAGAGTAGAGGGGGTAAGTTTCTAAAGAAACTGTGGTGCTGCGTCGGTGGGAACTATAACAATATAATTTGGTTTTATCAACTGGGTTGATAATGTCAATTGGCCACTGTAAAGAGATTCAAGAGCTGACGTTTTGAGCGTTAGCCCTTCGTCGGAGCGATGCACTCCGACGAAGGGCTAACGCTCGAAACATCAGCTCTTGAATCTCTTTACGGTGGCCAATTGACATTATCAACCCAGTTGATAAAACCAAATTATACAGTTTTAGAGTAATTTTGTAGAGCTAAATGGCAAATAATATTTGGAGGAATAACTGCTTTGAAAAATGCCAGTCGTAAACCATGCGTTACAATTTTAAATCCCCAAAACTAAAAGGAAAATACTCACTCATACTCACTCACTACTGTTTAGACATGTGTAAGAGGAACATTGTATGCAACTTTAAAAAGTATGTTAATATGGGTGTTTATGGCATCACAACTTTTTATGATAATGCAAATTTCATAAAACCCAAGCAACAAGCATGTGTACATTCTTTATCTATTGGTACTGGTTTAAATCGTCACGTTTTAGGGTTTTTCTTTTCTGGTCACATGACTGGTCAAATAAGGCCGTGATCTGAAACTTTTGGAGGACCCTTCAATGGAACGAATCTGTGCTGAAACTTATGTGTAGGATGTCTGGTTCTTAAAATATGACTGTTAGAAACCTTCCTTAGCAACAAATTCATGACAAATTGGTAGTTAAGAAAGGCCCCCCTCAATTGACAGTTGGAATTCCTGTCATAAAATGCCTATGTGGACATTACATTAATCTGCTTTTTTCTTTTTCTTAAGTTGTGAATACCAGAAAAATCATGCAGTTCAGAAACTTAACAAGGAAAACCTATTGGCACACTTGGAGGTAAAATCTGATTATAACAATGTTTTATTTTCAGTTGATACGTGGGCTATCTCCCAAGGAAGTAGCCTCCTACGCAGGCGTTATTAGGGGATTGCGTTACACTTGTCCCCACTAACACCTGCTTAACCGAGGCCAACATTCCTTTCCGCCGCTTCGCCAATCAGATTTTACCTACTAAAATCCGGAAAGCCGACCTTCACCTTGACCGCCGCTTAGCCAATCAGATTTTACCAACTAAAATCCCCACGATGCCTCTCCCGTCGTGAGACATGCGATGAGATGAAACCTGTCCAGGACGACTGATTTTGCTCCAAGTCAGAGATTTCTCTGGTAAATTCATTTTAGTCAGTTAGATGATAGCAAGTTCTGAATTTGCGAAGGGAAACTTATTTACTAAATTGAAGAGAGATACACTCCTTAATTTATCGATTGGCTACGATAAGTTGTTTGTTATCAAGCTTTGCCTTCAGAGTGTTCGACAGTCTCATTGATTTTCAGTTTTCAAATTTTTACCCACAGCTCCGCAAAAAGACATACAATCCAGCAACGAATTACTGAAGTTCAGCCAAATGAAAAGCTAGCCAATTGGTCAAATTTTATAACAATCGTTTTGAATACCTCCAGATAGTGCTGATTGGCTAGTTTGTCTGGCGAGTGAGACAATGGGAAAGGAAAGTTGGTCGCAGTTAAGCAGGCGTTAGTGGGGACAAGTGTAACGCAATCCCCTGAAAACGTCTGCGTAGGAGAGGAGGCTACCAAGGAAGCCAACACAAATAGAGACACGAATTTGCTAAGTGGCATTTCATTTCACCCATTTTTTCTGGCAAAAAATATTGTGGGTCTAACTTTAAGTAAAAAGTGAAAATTCAAGAACCACATAAGAGTCCATGGCCTTCGCTGACCACAAGTCTCCCGTAGCTCAGTGGTTACAAGGTTCATTACTTACATTGGGGGCTCAGAAAGTTAAAGTTCTTTTTCTGAGTAATTTAATGCAAGAGCACTTCTTTATTTATTATCCAAGCCACCATTCCATTAATCATTAATGTTATTGTTGTGCAGGTGATCACGAGTATGCCAAAGGCTTGGTGTGTACACATGACAGCATTATTGATGAGAAGCAGATTAGAAAAAGACTCAACACGAAGAATGGAGCGGTCGATGATGCAGATACAGGTTAGCAATTCACTTGTGTTTCATTGTGTCAGTATTCTCTAGTTGCCACAGCTGAGAAGAAGCAAGCGCTGTGCAAGGCGAAAGCAGCAAGAATCCAGCACCTCACGCCCACCCCCATCACATGTCCAGCAAAAACTAATAACGACACATTTGAAACTACGTTTGCAAGTCATGTTTCGGTCGTTCAACGACCATCTTCAGTTGAAAGTAGAATTAATTTGAAGTTACATTTGAATTTATAATATAATGCTAAACAAAGATAACCAACAAGTGTGAAATAAATTGGGAACCTAACAAAATAGCCAAAAGTAACAAAAGAATGTACAATAGTAACATGCTGATTAGAACGAGAGAGTTAAATTAACATGGTATAATTGCTTGTTTAAAGAAGGTTGCTCCCAGGAGATATGTAACACTTCTTTTATCTTGACCTGGAATTTGGTGGTCGCATGGTCTATAACTTTGAAACATTCAGTAGAGCAGGATTTGTGGCATGCCTCAGATTGTTGAAGGTGTTGAAAGATATGTGAGGTCCTGTCCCTGTTTAGGTGTTCGCGAATGCGTGTCGAGAGGTGTCAGCTAGTTTCGCCGACATAGCAAGAATTACAGCTTGCACAGGTAAACTTGTAGACCACATTCGAACGAAGGTCAACAGGCACAGGGTCCTTCACACTAAACATGTTACAAATCTTAAAGGAAGAAAAGGCTAGCTTAATATCAAGATTGTTACAATAACGTTTAACTAGTTTACGTAATCGGTTTTGTGCTACAATAGAGAAGGGCCCAACATAAGGTAATTTGAAAAAATGTGTAGAATCAGAGGGAGGACTAACAGGTATGTTCGAAAGGGTCTGGGTTTTAGTAATATACTACCTAATGACCCTCTCAACGATATGACTGGGGAAAAGGTTTTTACGTAAGATTAATAGCAATTTCTTGATGTCCTCATGAAAACCTACCCACGTGTTGTTGATCTTGTATGTTCTATCAACTAGGGTCCTGATTAAGCCAAGTTTGTAAGAGAATGGGGTAAAACTAGAATAATTAGTTAATAGACCAGTGAAAGTTTTCTTACGATAGACCCTGGTAACAGGAGACTGAGGTTGACTGTTGTCAATCAGGACATCCAAAAAGGGGATTTTTTTATCCATCTCTTTTTCCATGGTGAAGCGTATGTTGGGATGTCTGTCATTGATGTAGTCAAAAAACAAAGTAGCGTCTTGTTCAGTGTCAAATAGACAGAAAGTATCATCAACATAACGTCGATAAAATAAAATACTGGAGGCCTTATAGTTTTCCAACCAAATCCTTTCATGGTGACCCATGAAAAGATTAGCCAACACCGGAGCAAGGGGCGAGCCCATTGCCACCCCGTCAATCTGATCAAAAAACGAACCCTTAAACAAAAAATGTGTTTGAGCAGTGGCAAAATTAAAAAGATTTCTGAGTTCAGTTGTCGTTAGCTGGAGATCAGGGTTGCCCTTGGAGATGTAGTCAACCGCCAGGTTGACACACTCCTCCAAGGGTATGTTTGTAAACAAACTTTCTACATCAAAGGAAACCATGCACTTTCCCGATAAAGGCAATTCATTGATTTCACGAACAAAAGTAAAAGTGTCTAAAGCACAATGTTCAGATGGGATGTAAGGTTCTAAAAGAATGCATAAATACTTAGCCAGCTCACAGTTGTATGTTCCAATTGAAGAAACTATAGGACGGAACGGAGGTATTGAGTTCGGCTCACGAGCCTTATGCATCTTCGGAAGGCCGTAGATTCGAGCAGGTTGGGAGCCAGAGGGATAGATTTTGTCATAAACACAGCGATCCAGATGGCCATTCTTTAGAAGCTTCCTGAGGAAACATTGTAGTCTACCTTCTCTTAACAAGGTGGGGTCTTCCTTGGTAGATCTAAATTTGGAAGTATCATTGATGATCTTAAGAATACCATTGTCATATGCAATTCTGTCCAGGACCACAACACCATTTCCCTTGTCTGGTTTTAGAATCACGATGTTTTGTTTCTTCTTCAAGTCCTTCAAGATTCGGTATTTCTTGCGATCGGCAGACGATGGTCGATGTGCAGATACATAGGAGTGTGCCAGATGAGAAAGGTCAGCCACCAGTTTGGCATCGTGTTTTTTATCAATGAGTTTCTTTGTCATGGTGCCATGTATGAGCTCGAAGCAGGTGAAGACATCAGTTTTGCTGATACTAGGTGGACATATGGAATGAGTCAAACCAAACTTGAGTATGTCAAGCTGTTCCGATGTAAGACAGCAAGATGAAATGTTGGTGACCGTCTCGTTTGCTGTAAAGGGAAGAACAGCGTTCCTCGTGAGTTTCTCAAGTTTTCTGGTGTGGGTCTCGATAACTTTAGCTTCTGCTTGATGAACATTTCGGTTTATCACTTTTTGAAGAATGTAGAAGTCTATGCTGCTAAGGACATCGCGGATCTGAGTTGATAGTTTATCCCGTGCAAAGAGTAGCCTTCGGTACTCTTTGGTTCGTTTTGTGATGGCACTTTTGAGGAGATGTTTCCTGATGCTGATGACATCCTGTCGGGCAACGTTCGGTAACTGGAAGCAAAGGAATTTAGGGAAGACGTTGAAAGTCTGACAGTTACGTAAAAAATTCAAATCTAACTCTGCTTTGCGGGCTTTGTTTAAGGGTTCGTTTTTTGATCAGATTGACGGGGTGGCAATGGGCTCGCCCCTTGCTCCGGTGTTGGCTAATCTTTTCATGGGTCACCATGAAAGGATTTGGTTGGAAAACTATAAGGCCTCCAGTATTTTATTTTATCGACGTTATGTTGACGACACTTTCTGTCTATTTGACACTGAACAAGACGCTACTTTGTTTTTGGACTACATCAATGACAGACATCCCAACATACGCTTCACCATGGAAAAAGAGATGGATAAAAAAATCCCCTTTTTGGATGTCCTGATTGACAACAGTCAACCTCAGTCTCCTGTTACCAGGGTCTATCGTAAGAAAACTTTCACTGGTCTATTAACTAATTATTCTAGTTTTACCCCATTCTCTTACAAACTTGGCTTAATCAGGACCCTAGTTGATAGAACATACAAGATCAACAACACGTGGGTAGGTTTTCATGAGGACATCAAGAAATTGCTATTAATCTTACGTAAAAACCTTTTCCCCAGTCATATCGTTGAGAGGGTCATTAGGCAGTATATTACTAAAACCCAGACCCTTTCGAACATATCTGTTAGTCCTCCCTCTGATTCTACACATTTTCTCAAATTACCTTATGTTGGGCCCTTCTTTATTGTAGCACAAAACCGATTACGTAAACTAGTTAAACGTAATCTTGATATTAAGCTGGCCTTTTCTTCCTTTAAGATTCGTAACATGTTTAGTGTGAAGGACCCTGTGCCTGTTGACCTTCGTTCGAATGTGGTCTACAAGTTTACCTGTGCAAGCTGTAATTCTTGCTATGTCGGCGAAACTAGCCGACACCTCTCGACACGCATTCGTGAACACCTAAACAGGGACAGGACCTCACATATCTTTCAACACCTTCAACAATCTGAGGCATGCCACAAATCCTGCTCTACTGAATGTTTCAAAGTTATAGACCGTGCGACCACCAAATTCCAGGTCAAGATAAAAGAAGCGTTACATATCTCCTGGGAGCAACCTTCTTTAAACAAGCAATTATACCATGTTAATTTAACTCTCTCGTTCTAATCAGCATGTTACTATTGTACATTCTTTTGTTACTTTTGGCTATTTTGTTAGGTTCCCAATTTATTTCACACTTGTTAGTTATCTTAGTTATCTCAAATGTGTCGTTATTTTTATAAAAATTGTTGCTAGTCTGCTCCTTTCTAGATCTTTTAAAAACTAATAAATAGTAATAATAATAATAAACATTTATATTGCACAAATTCCATGGAATATGTTCAAATTATACATGTCACAAATAAATGTGAAACACGTTAAGCATAACATGTTAAGAATCCCAACTGGCAAGGGACAGACCAGTTGGCTATTTACAAAGTGTGGTGGGGCTGAGTTCGGGAGCATGTCAAATCAAATCTGATAGTGGCAAAGAGGAGGGCTGGATCACAAGTCCATTGTCCTAACACTAGGCCATACTGTCTCTGCAACCCATGGGAGGGAGTTCACTCCTGGATCGGGCTCATCAGGCACCTCCGAGCACATCATCCCCGGTCATCCAACAACTGATGTCATGGTCATCTTCGACTCCAAAGGGTGAACAGTATTCTCTAGTTATTTTCTAATTTACCTGTATGTACAATGTTATAGTGTACTTACCTCTTCTTTTCTGTTTTCCTTTTTCCTCGCAGGCCCTTGTAGACTCCATTGAAAGTGCTTCTCCAAAGGTAAATTGTTTTCCACGGCTTGGTATGAGAACAGTTTAAAATACATAGTGTAGTGCAGGTCTTGTGCATGAGAACATGTTTGTGATGTGAGTCCAGGGGGTTCATTAAGAGCCATGGCACTGGGCAAATTGACCGGCTGTGAATGAGACTTAGCCATGACTTTCCCCGGCTGTTTTCGTCTTCTCTACTTACTTTCTTTTATAAGAAAAACTAAAAATACCTGGCTGAAAACCCCAAATGGCCTACACAAAAACTTAATCAAACCCCAGGTCTGTGTGACTCTCTAGTTTGACACTTTTTCAGGTTGCTGATAGGCAAATGCTGTTTTACTGTGTGCCTCTGCCACCAAAATGGACTCTTCAGGTATACTCTTTGTACATCAATGAAGTAATGTCCATTTAATCATTCAGTGCCAAATTAAATAAATGAAATAATATATAAAAGTAAGTTTATCATTCATTCCAATTTTTTTTAATTCACTTGTAGTTTTTAATTTTCGTTTTATATTTTCCAACGCACTGATGATGCATACATTTCTCATAAAATTATGACTCGTACAACATAAAAACTACTTGCTTATAATTCGCTATTATATTGTGTACTTACAGAAAATATCCATACTCCCCCCCCCCCCCCCCCCCCCCCCACAGAAGGGATTTGAAATTCCTGGGGGTGGAGGGTTCTCAAAGACCAAAAAATGTATGAAGTGTACTTGGAATTTCCAGAGGGGTGGGGGAGGGGGGGCTTATAAAAAAATCCCTTCCGTTGGGGAGGTATGGATATTTTATGGAACTACACATTGTGACAATATGCCAGTATGTAAAAACTACTGAACAGGCATTTTTCATGACATAATACATGACTAAACTGCTTGGAAATGAAATGAATTTTTTAGTTATTTTGTTCTCTAAGAAAATAGACTGTTCACAGACCTGTGTTTCCTTGTTGATACAAATATTTGTTATCCTTCAATTCGAACAAAACGAACTGGGCATGTATGCACCCTGTGTTCTGTGAGCACTCGCACTTGCTTTTCATGTATTCTTTGTGTCAAAAAAATAGAGGCTGTGAACCGTCTTTTCATACTAGTTATTTGGGGTAGCCTGTTTGCAAGAGACCTTTCGTGCACCATTTCCACTGCCAGTCAATGCTCAAGTTTCCTACAGCATGAGAAGAAACCTTGGGGCACAGGATAGCTTGTGTAGGAATGTGTAAAAGCTCATTTTCTGCATGGGAGAGCAATTTGCAATGTTGGATTTTGTATTTGTTCTTTCCTTAGAGAGACTTGGCTCAGTTGCTGCTTGAGATGGGCGTGGTCAAAGGTGCTGTGGAGATTTTTGAGCGGTTGCATTCCTGGGAGGATGTTGTGCTTTGTTATCAGAACCTAGGGTGGTATGCTAAGGTGAGAATAATAATAATAATAATAATAATTACTTAATTGACCACTCCCCATTGGGGCTTTTCAGGGCCAATGTAAACAAACATTGTAAATAAACATAACAAGGTTAAGAATCCCAACTGGCAGGAGGCAGACCAGTTGGCTATTTACAAGCGTAGCTGAGGAGTTGAACTCGGGGCTACCGAGAACAACACCAGCTAGTGGTCAGAACGGGACTTGAACCCGCGACTTACGGATTTCAAGTCCAACCCTCTAACCACTCGGCCACGCTGCATGTGTCAAGTTCAAAACTGCAGCAACAGATTGAACTACATATTTAATTTAACAGTTTTAGCCTGCAGTCCTGTCCTGAGGCTAAACAATAACTGTTGAACTCTCGTCACTTTTGAATACACCAGCCATCAGTAACCGGTTGTTTCATCTTCAAGTCAATTCACCTACATGTGTACATTCAGGTTGTTTTGTCTACAACCTTCAGCCTTCCCGGCTGATCGTTGTAATGTCCTTCATACATAAATACTTTTATATATTTTTTTAACATTCTTAACACTTTTTAATACTTAATAAATATATAGAAATGAGTACACTGTTTTTACAACAATTAGTTTTTCTTCTATAAAGAGTCATGCATGTTTCATAGTTGGTCTTTTTTTAATGGGGTCTTAGACTCTTTTTTATAAAATAACTGATATACTACATGTGCTCTCATTGGTCGATAGTTGATGAGTTTAGATGAGAGTATGTAAACATGCTTGTGACGTTTTAGTTTCGTGTGTAGAAAGAAGAAATATTTTATAAAAGCAATAGGGGACTTCTGTCGTGTTTACAAAGCCTCATCTAATCACTCAGGGGTTTGGGAGAATTCTTGAGAATTCTCGAAAGTTATGCAAAGTTACGTCTCGGGTTTGCATAACTGTCTCGAATTCTCCCAAACCCTCTCGTGTTTAGATGAGGCGATGTAAACACGGCAAAAGTTCTCTATTGCATAAATAGACCTTTCTTTGGAGCTTACCTATTTACCGAGTTAGGATTTCGAACTGGATTATAAGTTGGATTCTAGTTAGGATTTTGAGTAGGATTTTAAGTAGGATTTAGAGTTGGATTAATTTTCTAGTTGGATTTCGAGTCGGTGGCAGTAACTTGCAGGTCGAACACAGAATGCACTGATTGCTTGCAGTTAGAGTCGTTCATGTTTGCTTCCGATTAGTTTCAATCATGTTTGTTTGCATTTAGTTTCATTTATGTTTGCTTGTGGTTAGCTTTTACTTGTTGGAAATGGCCAAACACACTACAATACAATAACATTTTGTCAAAACCATTTTAAAATCCTAACTCGAAATCCAACCCGTGATCCAACTCGAAATCATACTCGAGATCCTACTCATCCGAACTAAAATCCAACTCGTGATCCAGCTCGGAAAGCTAAGTCAGAGGTTAGTCCGTCTCCTTGCTTTGGCATCAACTATTTTCTTTGTTCCTATATTTATTTATCACTTAATACCATTTAGTTGAATTAAATTAATAAATAGCCACACCATGAATGAGCAACTTGTGATTGTTGCCTGTTAAAACATTCTTGCATTGTTTCAATTCAATCAACCAGCAGTGTGGTTGTGTATCGTTTAAAGTGTAAATTTTATTTCTTTGTAGGCAGAATCACTTATTAGAGACCAGCTGAAGATAAAGGAAACTGCGCTTTTGTGGTGCCTGTTAGGTGATACATTAAAGGTACACAGCATGCCTGACTGAAACGTTTTTGTTCTTATTTGAGACCTGCAGATTCAGTTTTTCGTGTTTACCGCTAACCTCATTTAGCATTTTATGGTTCACCTTTTGCTGTTAGGAATTGCGAATAATTTTTGCCTTTAGATTTGAGTTTAGATTTGCCCATTGATCATAAAATTTACATAAATAATTAAAGGACTGGTTCACGGTTTTGCGCATGTTCAAGATCAGATTACATTGTTAACGAAACAATCACAAGCGTGCAAATGACTTTTGTGGGAAAATTGTCTTTGAAAATTTTGCAGTCATTTGCGAATATGTTCCAAAGACTTATCGACTAGTTAGCTTAGTTAGCTTTCGTTTGATACTTTCGTGGCTAAGCCACACTCCGTTTAGGCGAGAACATTAAAGTTTTCAGTCGATGTAGGTAAAATTTGTTTCTTCTTAAATGTGATTTTTAGCGCGCGTCGAATTACCTATTTACAGTTAAGCGGTCTTTTCTCGAAAAATGCGATACAGATTAAACTTTTTTTAGACATAGGTAAAGCTTAAAGGACTAGGGTTGTCAGCGTATAAGAATTTTCTGTTTTCAGTTTCGTATCTTTGAACTTGACCACAAAAGAGTTTATTTGTATTTTTGGTGAGGTGTTCCTATTTCCGGACACCCAATGATAGCAAACTAGTTTCTGTTTTAAATGCAATCTTATCGAAGAGTTCTTGAAAGAAAAGCGTTTTTATCACTCCCTTTCGAAATTTCAACTCACCTGAAATAATTATTTGGAAAAAAATACTTGCGTGTTGTTTTCCAAGTCCAGTCCAGTATCTAATAAATCAGTCTTCCTCGTCTTGCCGTGATACAAAATCAAATATGTCGGCTTGAGTGGTTTCAAAACATTGATGACTTCTTCGCTAAATGATCGAAAGAAAAAGCTTTCAATTTCAGACAAAAAGTAATATTTTAAATGAGTGTTTCTTTATTCAACTTTTATAAGATATATTTTTCCACAAAGGAGAAGAATGTTGCCAAGAAAAGCGGAGTATTTATTTAGTAACGATTGTCCGGAAATAGGGCAACCTGTCCGGAAATAGGGCAACCAACTCAGCGAACTTTTTCCAAAGTTACAAAGAATCGAAAGAGCTTCAGGCGATGAAACTTTTCGACCTACTTACCAGAAATGGAAGCTAACTTGTGGCTGAATTTCAGCTTGTTTGCGTGGTTTTGAGGTAAGATATTACGGTTTATGCAAAAAGTGTCCGGAAATAGGGCAACATACTGTACATCCTGAAGGAATGATGACCCCCAATGATGCAAACATTTCTGGAAATGCAAACGGATTTCACAGAAAATGTGATCTTTAAGTTGAACATCGAATTTGTCCGCCCAATACACCTTATTCCAAAATGGCCGCTGATTTATGTACACACAAATTGACTCTTGTTGCCTCGTTCAAGATAAAACCACGAAACTGTCCGTTTAATAGCTGAAGTTTTATTTGGTAACACTGGAGCATTCTTATGTAGGAATATATAGGAAAATGTAGGTAGCGAGATACTGAGGTAAACGACTCTAGCCGTTAATGTAACACACAAACGCACACAGTGCAAGGCGATAGCGGTGTGATTTTCAGTGGTTTGTGGTTGTCAGCTGAAAAATTATGCCCTGACCTGCTTCATTCTACTAGTTGGCTTAAATTTATGTACTAACAAGCAGTTGCGGTGTTCCTATCTAGATCTCTATGTTATTGCACTTATTGTTAGTTGACGTGACATTTCTCAGGCATCTACGTAGATAGAGGGTTGAAATAGTGTTGTTCGTTATGGTATAGGTTAAATGGTTCCATCTATTCCTGTAGGATGCTACCTGTTATGAGAAGGCCTGGGAACTTTCAAGGCATCGCAATTCAAGATCTCAAAGATCTCTGGGATATTTGCATTTAAGAGCTAAAGAGGTAGATATCTTGTGAGCGAGCCTTCTCTTTCTGGAGTTATAATTTAAAATAAATAAATTAATAAAATGATGGGAATTTATAGTGGCATTTCTACAGAGTCGCGATTTATCCTTCTTGTGAAATTAAACTGGAATTTCGAAGTGCTGACTTTTGTGGAGGGAGAAAGACCTGACATTTCGGAGAAAACTCTCAGAGCAGGGACTGGACTCGCAACAAACTCCGCCCACGTAATTTATGACGCTGGGTCCGGGAATCCATTGATGGCAGTCAAGCGCTCTTACCGCTGTGTCATCCTTACTCCCCCAAGCTTGCCGGGAATTCAGTCTTTTTTGTTGCATTTGCTTTTTTGTAACCAAATTATGAATCAAAAGTAAACTACTGACGGTAATAATCTGAGAGACATTTTCACAGTCCTACCAGTCGGATTGTAGATCAACTTCCGTAAAATGGAACAACATTTTCCGACTAAACTGCTCCATACCGGCGGAGCGGTTCTTTCCATTTTGTATTTCTTTCCCCAGTCGGCTTGCATCCAAGAATCTGCTGAACTGAAGTAGGGTAACTTACCAGTTTAATTCTGAAAATGGAACGCTGTTCAGGTAAATTTCGGTCCCAGCTCTCCGACTGGTCAAAGTGGACCAATATTCCGGTCGGAACAGATCGAAACTGACCTTCCCATTTGAATTCTGACTGAAATTTACGAATTTTTTGGGTAAATGACATGCACAGGTCCAAGGTACCCAGAAAATCGCAATGAAAATTCTGAGGTCTAATGCAGTATGTAGTCTGATGTTTTTTACATATGAAACAATTTCCAAGTGCAGGGGTAGAACATCTGTCTGGTAGGGAAATGAATTTGATCTTTTTTGTTCAACAAGTCAGTCTTTGTCCTCTAAAGTGATCATAAACGTGCATATGACTTATGAAATATTGTGTTGAATTGTAGTATGCAAAATCAATACCATGCTTCCAGAAGTCACTGGAAATCAACTCGCTGCAGGTATGTCACAAGATATAAAGCAAGAGGGTGTTTATTGATGTTCAATATTCATATCACTGTAGTATCATGAAAAGCATAAGGTATTGACTGCGAAATTTGTCCTGTACAATAATATTGGGTTTTCAAAAGCGTTATTTGCCAAACAGTTCTGTCATTAATGGCTTTCTTTTGTTATAATTATTATGATTTCTATTCGAATTGTTTTTTTTTTCTTTAATCATTGCATAATTTAATCATTGCAAAATTTATGGGTAGATATGGGTTGGTTCTTGCCTGAAGGTGAAGTTGAGATAACTAACTGAAAGGTGTCTGAAATACTCAAAACCATTTGTGAGTGAGAGAAGGGAACAGTGTAGAATGTCCTGTAGTGGAATAGTTCTTGGCTATGAAGATCTCGAATAAAAACGAATGACTCAGTTGAGAGTGGATAAAAAGCTGTTTTATCGATATGGCACTTTTTATTTTACTTATCTTTGAGAATCAGTCACAGACATCATTTATTTATTTTGTATCATTATCTGTTTGAAGCAAGGAGTATGGTTCTCTCTTGGTTGTGCTGCTATGGCAACAGGAGATTTGGAACTCTCCTCCAAAGCATTTCATCGCTGCGTTTCACTTGATAGCGAGGTATGACATTAACATGTTGTAATACCCCTTTTTTTCATTGCCTTTGAATATCAGGTGCCATTTATGCAAAGGGTCTATTTGCGGGCTATCAAACTATCTGCTGGTCCTGGATTTTGGACTAGCATGCTGGTGAAAAAAGTCTTTTTCCAGGGACAGGGGATGGTTTAATGTAACAGTCAGTGGTAATCATTGATTCAATTTACTTGTTTTAAGCGCGGTATTATATATTTTAAAATCTCTTGCCTCGGGTCTTTGCTCCTTTATTACTGCGCAAGCTCCTCAATTTAAAGAAAGGGCCAATGTCAGATATTCCGTTGCGGGATTGATTTTGACTGGATTTTTAACTTATGAACTTTCACGGCCGCTGGTCAAGGGGAGTGAAGACTCTTTGTTAGAGGTTGATCTTTTGCTCTCTGGGGAAATTCTTTCGTATCGTTTTAAAAGTTTACCAAGTTTAAACGTGTGTCTAGTTTTTGTTCGTTTATATGGTCTTATTTCAAGTCATTGCCGCCCTTTTGCATTGCGTAATCATTAACTGCCATGCAGCACCTGTTTGCTCAATTGGATTTTGTAACATTTTGTAAAGTGATCGATTTTATAGCATTTTTAGACTGTAACATTATGACATTCTCGTAACAGAATGGCGAAGCCTGGAACAATCTGGCCAACGTCTACATTAAGACAGGTCAAAAGTGAGTGGATTTAGTGCATAGGATTTAGTAATAATAGAATAAGAATTTCCAAGAGAAAACAATAAACAATTGGTTCATGTTTAATAGCGCGCGTTATTGAGTTATGCTGCATTGGAGAGCATGACAGGAAAGAAGTGCAAGAGTTGCTTGAGGTGAAAGCCGGGAGCAACTCAAGCTTCTTGAGTGTGCTCCAAACTTTCCTAGTGCACCATAACGCGATAGCGCCAGCTAAAAGCATTAACTGGTGAAGCGATCTGCTTACGCTGTTGCTGTACACGCTCGGCTATATACTGAATTTGATTTGGCGGCCATGCAATCTACGTTACAGACATTGTTCTTACATGGCAATTGTTGCGGAATGTTTCGTTCACGGGCTCTTCTGAAATGTCGTGAAGTTAATTTTGTATAGAACGAATCCAAATTAAATATTGCGTCCAGCATTTATTTTGTGTGTTACTGTAGGGTCCGAGCACACCTTGCTCTGAAGGAAGGTCTTAAAGCAAACTATGACAGCTGGCATATGTGGGAGAACTTTCTAGTGGTGAGTAAAGTTATTAAACAACTCGAGCGACTAGGAGTATTTCTGCTCCCCATGGATGGGATGCTAGTCCATCGCTGGGTTACCCCCAGCATTATTTCGCCAGTACCCATTTATACACCTGGGCCCGAGCTCGGACCGTTCTACCCGGAATCCAGCTCGCTAACCTTTAGGCAACTCCCACAAATGGACGTGTGTTTTGACGCAAGAAACGTACGTTTGACTTTCTTTTGAGGAAAGCTAAGAGTTAATCAAAGCTTCATGTACCTCTACTTACCCTCCCCCCTCCCCACACCTCGCCCAATCAAACATCTCTGGTTGACAATTACTGAGTCCCTATAACTTTATATACACAGTGCATTGATTTCAAGTGTGAACTAATTGTTTCCTCAATCCTTGCCAGGTCAGTGTTGATGTTGGTGCCTTTAGCGATGCTATTGCAGCCTACCATCGCTTGATGGACTTACGTGACAAGTACTGTGATGCAGAGGTTAGACATAAACATTATTTTTCCTTTTTGTAATGAACGTTAATGTTCATCGCGTTGTATGTTTTCTACTTAACAAATTAATTTGTTTTAGGTTTTAGGCATTCTTGTGAAAGCGGTAAACCAGGGAATTTTAGACTACCAAGAGCAACCAGGTGAACAAATCTTTTGTTATTACAAGTGCTAAGTTTCCGCAAAGTGTGCAATTTTCTTTATGGTTAACAAATAGACGTGAGCTTGTTATGGTACGTCCTGTAATCGACCATTAATTACTTCATCACATTTTCAAATTTGATTCACCATGCAGGCAGATCCATATTCATCTTGAGAACGAATTTGATGATTTCCTTTTTAAAGGAGTCCCTTTGGATGCAATCTGTTGCTCATTTCTGAGAACTAACAGCACTAAGGACTGTAAAGAGTTTGAGTCATTTTTTATGTTTCAATGCATTTTTCAACCGTGAATATTACCCAATGAGCGCGCGAGAATTCTGCAACTATGGTAAAAATAGTTTTCCAGTGCTTTCAGCCCAGAAACTTGTAGTTCATTCTTTTTTACAGTTTTTGAATTTTAACTAATTTAATTTTGCTTTTCAGCATCACTTTTAAAACCGAAGATGCTTAAGCTAATGGGGAGACTCACTTCTCAGGTACGCCTTTCTAGTGATGCGAATCAGTGTTTAAAACGTTTTTGTTGCAACTGACATCAAATAATGAATCCATCGTCTCATTTGGCTAGGTCACCAACAATTCTGAGGTGTGGAAACATTACTCGGACCTGTGCTGGAATAGCGATTCCCAAGAAGAGAAAGAAAAGGTCTGTATACGCTTAAAGAGGCATTGTCATGCCATTTTAGGAACGTAGGCGTACGGGCCGGAGGGGGAGGGAAGGGGGCTGCTGCATTCCCCCCCCCCCCCCAAATTTTTGGGCAAATCAGATTTCTTGGGCAGCATAAGAAAATTTTGGCAAGGCAACTTGGGAGAATTTTTTGTGCAAATGGTTCACCCCCCCCCCCCCCCCCCGGCAAAAAATGCCTGTATGCTTAAAAGGCTAAAGCTTGTCTTCCCTCAAAGAGAACCAAAAAAATAATGGTTTAGTTTTGTTACCTAAGACTATATTTACTGAGACCATTTACTGACGCCTGTTGTTGCGGATGGCGAGGTTAAAAGTGGACTGAAAATTCTAAAAAATTGCCATTTTTTTCAAATTCTCAAGCCATCTCCTGAAAAAGTAGGAAACCAACAATTATGGTTTGCTCTCCATGCTAAATTTTCATTTGATATCTTCTTCACAATTCATCATCATCATCATCATCATCTTTCTTTAAACACGGTAAAATACATCGGGTAATAATAATTTAATATAAAAGCTACAACTTATTACGAAAAACTACGTATACACATCAATCTTCTATAATTTAAAATATCACTAACGGGAACATGTTTTGTACGAGTAAATGTATTGAGCAACGAATTTAGCACAGAATTGACTTGAACACTCCAAACTCACCGCGACAATGCCCCTTTAACAAATTAAGGCACGCTTTGTATTTGAATTGTAGGCTGATGTAAGGTATAAGAGACATGGTAGCCCAATGGTTGGCCAAATGTTTGGGATGCTCGGCCTCAGAGAGAGCAGTCTGGGTTCTAGCCCTTGCCTGGCGTCCCTGTGTTGCCTTGTACCAGTGAATTTAATGCTTGGGGGTAACCCTGCAATGGACTAGCATCCCATCCAGGGGGAGTAGAAAGAGTCGTTAGATGTTACGCAGACCGAGATAAGCTCCCGACTGATGTGCCACTAGGCTCAAATGCACACTTGTTCCAACGTGCCTGCTATAAGATGGCACAGATAACAAGCAGGAGTGAAATGCTGGCGGTTTGAGGGGGCGGAAAAAAGTGCTCCTGTTATACATCAACCCCGATGAGGAACTAGCATTGAAATGGACCTAACGCGTTTACATCCTTGTTGCCACCCAATTCAGGTCATGTGATGATTCATTTGGGAGGTTACAATTGTGCCATTTGTCATACACAACTGATTGCATGCAAGTATGTACCAACAAAACAATTGTAACCTCCCAAATGAATCATCACATGATCTGAGTTGGGTGGCAACAAGGAGGTAAACACGTTAGCCGAATAGGTCTATTTGGTGATTTGATACTGAGAAAACAAGCAAGCAAGCTAACAAACAAACCATTTTAATGGCAACATAAAATGATTACCTCACCGAAAAACCTCTTGCAAACTTAAAATGTAAGTGTTAGCAAGAAAGCTACAAATATGAAGCGTAATGTTTCGGTTCCTATTCAAGACCATTGTCAAACGTAACGAAGATATGAAAACGAAGATATGGAAGGCGACGAGGAATCGCAGGTTACCTGTTGTCATGTATCAGAAGAACAAGTTGCACGCTTCTGGTCTCCTGATGTTAATTGGCTTTCGGTTTGCTCTCCACGATGTAAATGCGAGTTTAAATGGCCCTGGTCAGCCTCCGCCATTTTCGATGCCATCGACATTATGGAAAATTTATGGAAAAGCGAAATGTTTTTGCGTTATTGCATTGCTGTAAGTTATGTTACTGGAAGTGTTAATTACCTTTTGTAAGTTTCTCAGTGTGACCTCTTTCGTTTCGACAGCCTCCGCGTAAAATATAATACTAAAACTCTCGCACGCGTACAGAAGCAAAGGCGTGGCTGACTGGGAGCTGAGCCCTTTAAGGGAGCTCATCTATATTCCCATATTGCTTTCAACAGGCATTAAGCTTCCTGGTGAAGGCCCATCGCACTAGAACCCAGGCTCCGGGGTGGGAAAATGATGTGACTGAGTTCAAGGCAGTAATTGGGTTGACGCTTCACCTCAGTCAAGGTAAGCAGTGAGTTGTTTGTGTAGCTCACCCACTCATGTTACCGCTTCAGTTACGGCAAGTTGTTATTCATAAACTTGCTACCCCTTGTTTCTAGCATAAGCAGCAACACCCTATTTAGGGGTCTTCGCTTCCACTATTGGGTTTGAAGTTTCTGTGATGTGTCAGTGTGATGCTGTAATTTATCTTTTCAGTGATAATTTTGTTTTTTCAGTGTACTCAGAAGTGAGCCAGTCCAAAGAGAATAATTCTGAAGCCGTCCAGCTTTTATCTTCAGCTAAACTTATCCTCAAACAATTGATTACAAGAGCTAAGGTCAGTCAACTTGCGTATTTCGTTAGCTAGGCTACTTGGTCAAACGTAAACAAGATGTGATGCATAAATTGTGACTCAAGAACATCAGGAAGGAACCGATTAAAGAGATCTCTGTTTTTCTTTTTAGAGTCTCTTCGTAATTCTGCTAGCACTTTGTACTGAACTGACCAAAAGACGCAAAATACAATCTTCTAGGAGAGCACACCGATGCCGTTCATCTTGAACCGGACATTTTTCAAGTTTTGTCATTTCTAATGTTTCGCAGATTTCCCAGATACTGAAAGGATGGATTACGCTGTACACCGGAAAAATCACTATGCAGTGGATAGCGCAGTTTGTTTTGTAAACACTTGTCACTGCCAACAGCGATTTTGTCCGATGCATAGCGCCATCCACCCTTTCAACAACTGCCTGGACCCAGTTTCTGAAGCCAATATGAAGGCCAATACAAACATGTAGCAGCTGTCGTAAGATTGTAATTCTGCTGGTCCACTGGTGTTGTAGTCCCCAGTTTCCATTGCTTGCTGGGATAGAGGGGCATTACTCATGAGCTGGCCGACCCGGCTTTTGGGTCATTTCCGAGTTGCCTTTTGCTTCTTTGTCAAAACGAGTATTCGTGCGAAACCATCCATGTGTTAATTTTCATGCAAATCCGGCAATTTTCATATGAATTTCTTTGCACGAGGACTCGTTCTGAAAGAGTTAAAGTGGCTATGAAGTGAAAATCTTTAGCGCGTTTTAGTAGTTTGTTTTATTACTCTTTTTTTTATAAGAATATTGTTTTTCCGGCCCAGGCTTAATATTCCTATTTTCCTGCCGATTGAAGGCTAAAAATATTCTTATGAATATTCTTAGATTAAGAATTTACAGTTTTTTTTGTGCTGCATACCTTACATATGTATTACAGTACCATTCATGGACCGGTCCCTTGCATTGACCAATGGCTATAGTGTAGGTTTTTATCGTTTTATTGGCTACTTTTTCCGTTTAGAGAAAGAAAATTGTATTGTATTTGCACTTTTTCAATACAAAATTATATTCTTTCCAAAATCTAAGCCTTGGGTTTATTCTTAAAATATTCTTAAAATTTGTTTGGTCATCCAACATGGCCACCACGCTTACTGTCATTTGAATATCTCGGGACTGGTTGCAAACATCCCAAATAAAGAGTTGTCATCGTTGTTTTCGTGTTCCGAAAATAAACTAGTTCTTTCACAACCTCGCACTGATTGTCTGAGGAGACGTTTTTCTCGTACAGTATAAAGTTTAATTTATAATTCTTAAGTAAAATTAAGTGTAATTTTTTAACACGGCCTCCATGAAAACCAGTTTTGTTTTCTTCTTGTATTTTGTACTTTTTATTATTGTAGTTAGGAAGATAGATACTTAGTTGATTACTTACGATAAATATGTTGACGGAAATACCCTGGACAAATAAAATTATCTAACTGTCTAACTATCTATGTTCCAACAGAAGCACCACACAGATTCACTTACGGGGAGTATTCAAGCAGAACTTTCGCAACCCATCAGTGACTTGGAGGATAGCCTACAGAGAATTGTTGATTTGATTTCAAGTCTCAAGAGTGATGGAACAGGTCTAAAGACCAACCAATAGAGAAAATCAGCTAACGTGTTTACCGACTCGTGCGACCTGACGATCCTGTGATGATGCATTTCGGAGATTTCCAGCTGATCTGTTCGTACATTCTCTCCCATGCACTTAGTGTGAGAAATGGCACATGACGTCACGACTTCCATATTGGTATACCAAACTAATCTTCGTTAATCCAATATGGCAGCTTGTCGTGACTGAAAAACGCTCTGTTGTGACCTACCAAACAAACTCATCTCTTGGATGGAATTGCAAGGAACCAAAGATGTAACACGTAAGGCGTTTCCGGTTGTTCGTGAGAATGAGCCCGCACTCCTTCCCCAAACTTCTGGAGGAGGACAATGGGACTCGAGAGAGCGACGGAAATTGAGGCAATACAACATCGAGGGAATTTCATTCCGCGAGGATAAATTCTGTCTCATTCAGTAAAACGGACTCCGTTAACACACCCCTAAACGGTCGCGTTGAATGCTACATAAGTTTAAATATATTAATTTGCTAATACATTTGTAAATATAATTCCTCTTACTGTTAACATGGATACAGATAAGTAACAATATGTAAACAAATCGGTGATTTATTCAGAACACAAATCGAAATTCTATGGCCCTTTGAAATAGTTTAAAAAGACTTGAGCAAGTGTTAAGTTACAAATATATAATTCTAAAAAATAGAATAATGAACGCGAAAGTTGTTGAGAATTTCAAAGCAGGCTCAAAGAAGACTGAGGAGAATTTGTACATCAGAAACGCTCGCCACAAGAAATCGTGTATTAAAATAACTAAGATTTCTTTTACGCCTGCATTTTCCCGCTCCGTCTGTTTGCTCGAGACATGTGATTCTTCGTATATTAGCTTTGGTTTGACGAACAAGATCTGGAAAACTCAAGTAACTCCAGATAAGTTGCTAAGTTGTAAAATAGAATCTATTTGCAGACATTACAGGAACTCGAAATACACGGATGTCCGTAACAGGAAGGCGTTTGCATAAGATACGATTCAGTTCATTCAAAGACAGCATTGGATTTCCGTTTGAGTCTTTCTGGATTTTAAATTCCGATGTTAAATTAGAACACAGATGAGGTGCGATAGGCAAAAGCGGTTCATCTCTGGAGAGAACGCCATTTGAATGAGAGTTGTATGAGCTGCTGTCCGTGAAAGCTGTCACGTGTGGTCCAGTCAGCACTCCCCAGTCCAAACAAACCAGATCAACAAGTCGGCACACTGCTTCAAGGCAGCGACTGTTCACTGCACTATCCTGTGGAATAAAAACAAACCAAACACATTACCTAGTGCAATATACGGTGTTTCTTTATGGAGAAATGATTTCGAATATTTCGGAATAACCCAATTTCGACATATCAAAATTCTTATTTTGCTCGAAGGATCGCATCGAAGATAACCGGTGCATGAATACCTGAATTACTTGTGATCTGCTAGTCTCATAGATAAATGACTCTATCGATGTATCAAAATTTATCGTGTGAAAGATTCTGATAATAACAGTGTAGTAGAAACGTACTATTGCGTTCGTTTTCAAACGTGTAAGAGTTAAAGGGAACCGGCCTACGTAAGTAGGAAAAAATCGCGACGTACACTTTCAAGAACAACTGCGTAACGATTGCTATTTGTAAACGAAAGGAAGTAATTCTTTGAAGAACCATTCTAAAGTAGGGCAGTTGTTTTTTCTCCAAATCAAAACATGGAAATCCGTCATAACTTTAAAGGGCCCTAGTCAGTCACGCTTTCGTTTTTGTTCACATACGAGAGTTTCATCATTAGATTTTACGTGGAGGGAGTTGAAACATAAGAGATCACTGAGAAACTTGCTCAGGTAGTAGAACACTTCCAGTGACATAACTTACAGCATTGCAATAAGATCATGCTTCACCATACAATTTCCATAATTTCGATGGCACTGAAAATGGCGGAGGCTGACTTGGGCCCTTTAACATTTGTTACCCCATCGAGTTACTTATAGAGATATCTCTTGCTTCAACCTTGCTTTGTCAATTCCGGTGTAGCTCCTGAAAGTCTAGAATGACTGCAACACTCCATAAAACACTAACTCGTTTATGAAATTCTACGTTGATTACTTGGACCTGAGGGTTAACAAACCTCAACTGGCCATATAGAGAGAGTTCTAAGTCTTGGTAACAGCTGAAGTGCGCCCGCCAAAGTGGAAGAGATTCCAAACATTACAAGATCCAGATGGACAAGCCTAACAAACAGCAAATGATTCGAGTCTCAGTAGCTTTCTAGTAAAGACATTGCATAGTTAAGTAAATAACGGCCGCTGAGGCCATGTAGACAAAAAACCCTAACCTGTCTGTCTAACAAACAGCAAATGATTCGAGTCTCAGTAGCTTTCTAGTAAAGACATTGCATAGTTAAGTAAATAACGGCCGCTGAGGCCATGCAGACAAAAAACCCTAACCTGTCTTGGGGATTAAATTTCAACTGGTTTTACTACTTTTTTAAATAAAGTATCCTTGCGCTTAGTAGATGATTGTTGACGTGTTTTAAAAGTTCTGATTAAGTAAAAAAAAAAAGAGAGAGAAAAGAACATAATGTCACACGGCCGTAAAATTAGGGAAGGTACGTTTTTTTCTTGGGGGGGGGGGAAGGGCTGGGGCCTCAGAGGGGAGGGTCATCAGTGAAAGTGAGCACCAATAGGGGAGGGCCATACCTCTTTGTCAGCTATTCAAGGGGAGGCTCGCACATCTTTTCCAGAATTTTTTAATGAGGATTTTTGTGATATTACTTTCCATTTTTCTGTAACATATTAGTTTTTTCTTTTCACCTTCTTTCATTTAATTTGGTGTAGGTACTAGGTTTACAAGGTTACGGGGTTTCTACATGTATATTATGCCATGGCACATAATTCTTTCAGAGTACTCGTCTCCTATCTCGTCCGTATCAAGACGTACTTGACTCAGATCTCGTTTCTTGCTCCTGTTGGGTATCTGCTGTCTGATCTCCTGAGTCATTAAGCTCTGAAGAGTTACTAGTAGATCCAACAATGCGCTCTACCCTGCCACTGTCAGAGTCTGGATTTGAGTCGGAGGTTGGCTGAATGTTTAGATCCCACACTGATCGTTCGCATTTTCTTGTTTCAGCACGCACACATTCAATATAGAGATAAAAAAATATTCAAACATTTTGCGTTCACAAGCGAAATGTTCTGAGGTTTCTATGACATGGAACATACCATGTGGTAGCGAGGGGAGGGTCACACTTGACAGTCAACTAAAAGTGGGGGGTCAATAGTTTTTAATTAAAAAGGGAGAGAGGGCCAACACTTTCTTTTGGGGAAAAAATTCCCCAGCACTCCCCCCCAAGGAAATACGTACCTGCCCTTAAGTACAATAAAACAATGTAAAACACTTGTTACGAGCTATTTGAATACCTGTCACCATGCAGTTATTGGTTTACCTCTGCATGCTTTTTAAGGCTCGCCCAAGTCCATCGTGAGAGCTCCCGCATTCCAATCGTAAGCACCGTAGGTTTGTAAGAGAACCAAGAACCTCGTAAGTCTGAAAAATAAGAATTCTCACAGCTTTCCTTGTTGTGTACTGAAAGAAATCTCGTCCACACTAACAAGTTTTCAAAGTTTCCTGTGAAAATCTGACAAGTGTCGACCGTGATGACACAAAAATCGGCCCCAGTCCAAGAAACTCTTACCTCGTTGTCCCAGTCGGAACAATCTCCTATTTCAAGCTCCTCTAAGTTGGACAGATCTCTGAGAAATCCAAAGTCCGAGCTTGGGACACTTTTTAAAGTGGTTAATGCCTGAAAATCGAAAGGAAAATCGTATCACCATGAATTTGTCAAGTCAAATGCGCGTGTTTGCTTTCGAGTATCGAGGATGAGCTCGACCATAAAATATAACAAATGAATAGAGGGGTAAGTTTCTAAAGAAACTGTGGTGCTGCGTCGGTGGGAAGTATAACAATATAATTTGGTTTTATCAACTGGGTTGATAATGTGAATTAGCCACCGTAAAGAGATTCAAGAGCTGACGTTTCGAGCGTTAGCCCTTCGTCGGAGCGAATCAAGGAGTTGTGGAGCTTCGCTATTGGCTGGTGCCTGGTAACGTGAAAAACTACAAACGTCACAGAGAGAAAACAACGATAGAATTCCATTCACCCTCACATTTCACCCTCACAACCACGCAGTTAAATCCATCATTCTCAAAAACTTTAAATTACTTCAAAATGATCCCAACACTGGGAGAACCTTTTCGTAACCTCCATTAATTTCATTCAAACGCGACAAAAACATAGGTAACTTTTTAGTCAGAAGTGCATTCCAAACAAGTGATCAACCCGGAACTTTTAAATGCGCTCGCGCACGATGCAAAACATGCCCTTTCATTCACAACGTTGACAAAATATCAGGACCCAAGCGATCTATCAAGTTCACTGTTCATTTCACCTGTACCTCATCCAATGCCATCTACTGCATAACTTGCGCTCTTTGCAAAAAGTTATACATCGGCGAAACAGGGAGACGACTAGGCGACCGATTCCGAGAACACCTTCGGGACGCCGAGAAAGACGACAAAAATGCATCGAAACCGGTCGCGAGACACTTCAATCTCCCAAATCATTCAAAGCAACATCTGGCAGTCTGCGGCCTTTCCCTTCACCAAGGAAACACGGAAAGCCGCAAAACTCGAGAACAAAAATTTATTTTTCAAATCGGCACTCTTAATCCTCACGGTATCAACGAACGCTTTTCATTCAACTAATTTATTCCGTTGTTTTCACGTTACCAGGCACCAGCCAATAGCGAAGCTCCATCTTTCTGTATATAAAAAACACACGACCCACAACTCCTTGATTCGCTCCGACGAAGGGCTAACGCTCGAAACGTCAGCTCTTGAATCTCTTTACGGTGGCTAATTGACATTATCAACCCAGTTGATAAAACCAAAACATAAAATATAACATACCATTACGCCAAAAAGGGTTCAAGATTGCTTTCATTTAAAGAATACTTTGCCTTTTGCGCATAAACGTTTGTAGGAAAATTGCCGCTACTGTTTACTCGAATTCTCAACAAACAAACAAAGGTCATGAACTACAGCAACAAGATTTAGCTTCGTGGAAAGGAATTTTTATTACTGACCGACCAAGAATTAAAAAGTGATCAAGGTTTTTACTTGTCTTGTATAAAGTGTGTTTGTTTACGAATGTTTTTTGAAGTTTGAGATCAGTCAAAAAAGTGGAGGAAGTAAAATATTTAAATGGAACATTAATCCTAGTGTACGAGGCAGCCATTGCAATCTGCACTGCCCAGCAGTGTTCATTTTTTCTCTAAGTCCATGCGCTCTGAGCACCTGACATGTACGGATGCGGCGAACAAATGGCTGTATTGGAAAGCTATTCCAATGAGCTGGGTGCGATTGTTCAATTCACGATTTAGCTAATGAACTAGTAATTACTAATAACTATGGGTGAGGATGCTGCCGAGAGGTCAATACAGGAACGGCGCCGATAAGCTCATAAAAGCATATTGCCTTCCTTTTGACACATAACCAAAACGTTCATGACCTTCATGGATACTTCTGCAAGCGAATAAACTTGCATTTGACATAGTAATCAGTCGAAGCAAAAAAGAAAATATTAACTTGTCAACCAGCCAATCACCGGCTTAGCGATGGTCTTTTCCTCCGAACTAACGGTCAACCGCGTCCCTAGAAAAAACACTGGGGACGAAGTTGACGAACGATAAGAGATGAAGCATGGCTGCTCTTGTGGTTAAAATGAAACCATTCTCGACCCCAGAGCTCGTCTTTTGCGCATGAATGAGACGACGCAGAAACCTAAGCTCTTGAATCAGAATTTTAAAATAAGCTGTGAAGTGTATGTCAAGTGTGGGTGCTTTGTGTTACCAGTTTAGTGAGGTCTTTGAGATTACTCAGCGCTGCCAGCCCTCCACTGAACGCAAATGAAGGAAGTGCTAAGCCTCCACAAGCTGCTCGCAGCTGAAGTCTCTTAAGGGAGGTGAGTTGTGCGAGCTTCCCAAAATCCAAGTGTGAAGTGTACGACCTTGAAATCAACAGGAAAACAAAGACAATTATTGATAGTGGAAGTGCACATAAACAGTCAAAGTCTCAACGAATTAAATTCAACAGATTTGTGTCGCTGTAATAAGCCATTCCCGAGTTGCCTTCCATCCAGCCTTCTATCTGTGTTTAAAAGCGAGTATTGCTGCACAACCTTTCATATGGAAATGAGTTTGATTTTCAAGAAAAAAAGACGCGAGAACTCGTCTTGAAACAGAGGAAAACAGCATCTCGGAAATGGTCTAAAACTCTTTTTCCTCATACATCGCATGAAGGGTACATGACTCGGAAAAATATGCAGACGTCTATCCATCTACAAGCGCAGGGCAACAACGCATGAATATCAACTGTGATCTGACTAGTCTTCAGCTTCTTCAGTTAGTTGAGTGGGCACACGCTGGGAAGTCGCGCCTTTCCGTGCGAGGCAGTCTCGTCCTCAGAGGCCACTACCTGGTATCGAAACTGCGCGCAAGGAAGGAGATATGCGATCGCGATCGCGTGGTCGCACTCGACAGGACTACAACTGACAGAAAAGACTGTAAAACTGGGAGAAGGTTTAAGTTACACCCAAAGAATGCGACCACGAAGGATCACAATGATAATTTGTTTGTTGCTTGTAGATGGATAGACGCCTTTATAAAATACATGTAAAGGAAAAAAAGAAAAGAAAACACACGTACAACAATATAATTTGGTTTTATCAACTGGGTTGATAATGTCAATTGGCCACCGTAAAGAGATTCAAGAGCTGACGTTTCGAGCGTTAGCCCTTCGTCGGATTCGCTCCGACGAAGGGCTAACGCTCGAAACGTCAGCTCTTAATCTCTTTACGGTGGCTAATTCACATTATCAGCTCAGTTGATAAAACCAAATTATATTGTTATACTTCCCAACGACGCAGCACCACAGTTTCTTTAGAAACTTACCCCCTCTATTCACACGTACAACTACTCTGTTGAGGGAGCTTGGATAATACTGATCAGTTTAGTGTACAGCTAGTAGACCCTGTCTGTGGTGGGTGGGTGGGTGGGGAAATGAAAAAAACATACCATCTCCCTGGTTCACGCTCAATGTCACTTATCCATTCTGCAGTTAAGACCTCTAGGCTGTGGAAGATAAATTATACTGGGCATTAAATGTATTCATAGGATTATAACTGTCAAATATGTATTGTTGGCTCCAAATAGCGACAACAAACAAACAAATTAGTATCATAAAAAGAAAGAAGAAGGCCTTTAAGGGTTGGTAAATCACATTTCTTCAAGAAGCGAGTAACACTCAATTTCCCTCTACCCAGTAAAGAAGTTTTGAAATGCAACATTTTCAACTTTCTGGAATGAGTGGTACGTTCTGGCTCATGTATCTATTGTACTTTCTTTAGATTTCACCGATGGTATTGTATAATGGTCCGTTTTATAGATTACTTTTTTTCATGCTGTCACATCAGCCGTTAGTAACTTACTCTGGTGAACATTCTGCTACTTGGTGAAGAATCCATGTTGGCACCAGACCAAAGTCCAGCCACTTGAGTCCAGGTAATTGACGTAACAAATTACCAATGGTTGACCACGAATCCGCGAGATTCTTGCCGTGTACAAGGCCCCTTAAGTCCTGCAGAACAAAGAACAATGCAGCGTTCCTATAAATCTAACCTTATAACAACTAATCATTGCTTGAAATATAAACTGCTTATTCTAATTTTACCCTCTTGATTCAACCTTACAATTAATTCTTGCCATTCAACATTAATACAATACGAAGCAGACAAAGCTTTGAAGTTGTGTTTTTAGACAGAAACAGGGAGAACACCTTCGCACAAACTCAAGCTGTCGCCTTAAATGGGAAGTACCAACAATCGAGACCTCCGGGAAGGTCCAACACCGGAAGTCCGCGAATCACAGACTTCCCGTTACTGACAAATCTGACAAATCTGATGGGCTGAAAGCTACAAAACGTGTTTTCTACGCATGCTCACAATTTGGTTACGGCCAGAGGTCATGATTCTTGGTGCTGACCAAAAGGATCGCGGCCTCTGGGGACGAGAATGTCTGGCCACAACCCAATTGTGAGCATGCGTGAAGAACTCGTTGTGTAGCTTTCAGCCAATCAGATTTGTCAGATTTGACTTTGTGCATGCGCAGAGTGACGGGAAGTCCGTGAATCACGTGGACCTTCCGAGAGGTCGCGATTCTTGGTGTTGACCAAAAGAATTGCATCCTCTGAGGACGAGAATGTGATTAATTCTGACTCAGTTTATTTAACAATCTGAGACACCCAGTATCAATTCAATAATCTAGCGTGGCAACTATAACAAAAGTCGGCCATTATTGTAAGGTTCCTATGGTTTTGATCTTTAAAGCACCCCAAATCCTGTGATACATCCCCTTTACAGAAATTAGTTCCGGCATAACTAACAGATGCTGCTGACGGGAATGCTTATGAATCCCTGCAGCCTTCAAAGAAGCAAATAGATTCATGCTGGAAGGTCTTTGACCATGCGCAATATATTTTGTGCACAACCACTACGTCTAGCACAGTGTGTTGGTTAGTTTCTAAAACAGAAATGAGAAGTACACACCCATTGTTTCATGCATGGTCAAGGCCAAAAAAGGGACAAAAAACATATTGTTCAAGTACAAAGAACTTGTCAAGTTTCATAAACAATTCCCTCTATCATTATAACGCGACGTGCCTTAGTGTGGCCACCCAACAAACTATTTTGACAAGTTAGCCAATCAGAGAGCACAAATTTGTTTGAGTTGTCCTGCCTCCTTGTTGAAAGTGCGGCAGGTTTCATGACAACAGCTTTGAACATATAGCAACAAGGTGGGACAGCTCAAAGAAATTCGTGCTCTCTGATCGGCTAATTATAACTTGTCAAAAAAGTTTGTTGGTGGCCACACTAAGGTGTGTCGCACTGTAACTATGGTTACAGACAGAAACTAGAATAGACCTTTCCTGTATTATGCTTCAATGCCTGCAAACAATGGTTTCAAGAGGAGGCGGGGGTTGGCAATTTTCATTTAGTTTCATACACCACAGCCTTGACTAGAAACCATTTTTGATTATCACTGAAGCAAATTTGGGAAAGGTCTATTCACCCAGTACTGGCCAACATGTTGTGAACCCAAACATGTCTGCTTTTACAGTATGACTTTACATACCAATCTCTGAGTAGAAAACTGCACCATCCATCTTGCTGCCATGTCCCAGTTCTTCACTTGGAGTCCATGTAGTGACACTCTTCTCCACTGTGAAAGGTTGTTTTTTTTTTAAATACAAAAATGCATTGCTTCTCTATGATTCACCAATAACATATTACATAGTCAAGTATGCCAAACATAAAATTAAGAATTAATCAGCTCTAAGGAGAATTACCTTGATTTGCAAACAAATTGTCTCAACTAGAACTACCAGATATGAACACAAGATGTGAGAATTTACATTGCCTATGTTTTAGATCACGCTTCCCCCAGTTTTCAGCTTAACATAAAAGAGGCTATGCATATCCAATGGGAAAAACTACCTTTGAATCAATAGTTGTACCAAGATGTTAATTGAAAACTCTCTTGTTTATAGCTGCATATTTTCATGTATTTTAATTTTTTATTCACAACTTCTTCACAACAACAACAACAATAATCTTTATTTGTACTCCCTTGCCTGTGACAAATTAAAAACAGAATTAAAAATAACAATAGAGTACTGGCTGCCTGGAATAACCATAGGGGCTAGCGGAGCCAGGCAGCCTTGCACTTATTATAAATTCAACTTGGACATATGATATTTCTAACTGATGATGACAGAAGTTTCTGTCAAAACATGTTTTCAGGGCTGGACACTAACTATTCAACTTACTAGCCTGGTGGCTAGCGACAACTTAGATGTTACTCGCCCAAAAAACATTTACTAGCCCAGCATTGATGTTGGCTAGGTCCATTTACAGCAGAATTACTAGCAAGACTTGAAACCACAATACAGGCTATTCTCTTGAGTTCAGAGCTTGAAGTAATAATCCAGTTCCAATAAAATTTTTCTGGCACATGGCCCGGCGAATGTAATGAAGTTCTGACCTGTCTTGCTTGTTTACTAACCAAAGTGGCTAGTGGAATCGAAAACCTACTAACCAAAACTAAATTTCTACTAGTTTGTGGCTAGTTGGCTACCGCTAGTGTCGACCCCTGGTTTTTGAAAATCAAAAGTAAAAGTTGTCGTTTTTCTTAAAGCTTTAAGCTCAACAAAGATAAATCCAGCATTGAAGAACCAAGGTTTCAGTTTTCCTTCTAAACGCATTTGTGATCACTGAAATAAATATTTATTTAACAACAGTACTTTTGTCAAATATTGAAAAATTCAATGCATAAAGACATGTTCTGTTGTCAAGACATATTGAAGAGTTCTTACTAGGATGGGCTGTGATGACACTTGATTCCACATGCTAGAAACACAGCTTGCACTACAGTAAACAAAAACAAAAACAACATGTCTTTGGTATAAGAAAACCAATTGAGCTAATTTTCATGTATTTCTCAGTATCATGGTCAATTTCTGTATATAATATATCAACCTACAAATTTGACAAAATACTTGAAAATGTAAGAAGCAGCGCTGAAGTGTTCAACGTAATAGAGGGGGTAAGTTTCTAAAGAAACTGTGGTGCTGCGTCGGTGGGAAGTATAACAATATAATTTGGTTTTATCAACTGGGTTGATAATGTCAATTGGCCACCGTAAAGAGATTCAAGAGCTGACGTTTCGAGCGTTAGCTAGCGACGAAGGGCTAACGCTCGAAACGTCAGCTCTTGAATCTCTTTACGGTGGCCAATTCACATTATCAACCCAGTTGATAAAACCAAATTATATTGTTCAACGTAATAGCTGCGCTAATGATTTAATCTGACACTCAACTGTTAGAACCATAACAAAGCTTATTACATAAATTTCACTCTGGATATTATTCCTTGATTAAGAGAAATTATGAATTTTGCAAATTGACCCCTTAAATAACAAGTGCCAGGTATGCTTCTGCAAGAATTGATCAGTGACAGTATAAAGAGAGAATGTGATATTACCCGTGGTATATTGCCATTATGTAGGACTTTGACAGTCTCAGCTTGCAAGTCAGGATTTTTAAAATGGAGCAAGAAATACTTTATTGCTTTTCCCTCCGATCTGGATGGCAGAGTAGTCCATCATAAATTTACCTCCCAACAATTATTTTTGCTAAGTTCATCACGCAAACCTCATCACAGAAAACCATTACTGGTACTTGAGAAATTTTTGGATTAAATTTTGACAACTTTTGACGCCTTTCTGACAACATTTTGTTGGCTTCCAATTTAACCAGCCAATCAAATTGTGGGAAATGTTGAGGACGGAGATGTAAAACTGTCAAATTCACCATGCACTCTAATGGGAGTCTCAACCTGCAAATGAACGGCAAGTTATTGCATTTTGACTGGCCATTGAAAAACAGTTAGTTGTAAAAAAGACATCAAAACTAATCAAAAATTTCCAAGATGGCAATGACTAGGCACGTAGCACTGTAATTTTGAATTTGCTCTCCTAGTAATGTTGTTTATTCCTCACCTGCACAGATCAATGAGGGGAAGATGAGACAAGATATGGAGCAGGCAATCAAATGACAGCTTCAGAACAGGGCATAGATCTGTTACTTTAATTTTCACCTTTAGTGCATTTGGATTTGCTTCAAGCAAACAGTGCTGCAAATTAGCAAGAAAAACTAGAAGTGTAAATCAAAACATTGTGTCAAAATGTAACATGTCAATAGAAACATTAAACAACAAATGTTACTTGACAACAATAAATTGCCAACAATTGTATAAGTTAGTTTTATTATGTATAATGTTACATTGTTTGTAGTGTTCTTTGTAATATACAATTTGGTTACAAAGATCTGTTCAAATGCTATATGCCAGTAAGATTCTCAAGATCCGAATCAAAACATATGTTGAATGCCCAGAGAATGAATTAGATATAGCTATGGACAAAGAGCCTTTTCTACTGCAGTGCCAATACTCTGATTAGAAACAACTTTCTGGATGAAATAAGAAACTACGGTAGCCAGCATGCTGGACTACTTTATGCCCTTTTTTAAACATAACTTTTTAGACAAGCATAATTGCATATGAATTTTTACTGCCACCTTTAAGTTTTAATTGGTCCACTCCAGGGCTTAATTATATAATTATTTTATTAGTCTGCATTGTTTTGTTACGTTTTTTAGCTTTTTATCCTATTAATAAGTGCCGGACGTAGTTTTAAAACCAATTTTCATTTATGATATTTTTAGTTTGCATGATTTTAGCTTTTGCTAATATTGTAAAGCCATCAAATGTTGTTCATCACTGTCATCACTATCGTCGTCATTATTACCTTCCAGTAAAGGCAGTGGAGTAAAGCTTGATTTTGTTGATATACAGTTTGAAAAATGTTTCCTAACCCCCCATCTAGGACAAAAATTGCAGATTCGAACAGTGCCCCTTAGGACCAGGCTTTTAGTCAGATGGCTGTCCAGGCGTCCTATGGACGGCCACTTTTTAAAGAAAATTGTTTTATTTTCCATATGTTGCCTAGGACCTTGCCAAAATATGCCCTTCATGGGGAGTGCAGATAAAAAAACAGAATGTCTCAATTGTATGTACACATTCTGCACATGCTGGATGAGATGAGATCAAAGCTTCAAATATTGTATGAAGGGTAGTTAACACCAGTACTTTCACTGGACTACAAATTTAAATTAAGAAATCTATGCAGCTCACCGTACAAATATAGCAGTCTTTAAACTTCTTTACTTCAGCTGGTGACAGAAACACGCATTCAGGGTGAAAGAAGGACTTGCAGATGGTGCATTGTAGTGACGGTCTGGCATTGTTACGATTTGGACAATATCTTGTACATATTACCACTGTAGACCACCTAAATTAGGAATAAAATGAATATTTACAACCTGTATTACCACTGGTAAGTCCTAAGACCTATGCTAAGTTGTTATAGGCAAGGCAAAGTCTGCGTCAGGCCAAAAGTGGCCCATACCACCGGAGCTTATCCCGGTTTCCTTAGCATGAAGCGGCTGAGAGTATTTCTACTCCCCCCTGGATGGGATGCTAGTCCATTGCAGGGTTACCCCCCAGCAGTGAATTCGCCCATACCCATTTATACACCTGGGTGAAGAGAGGCACTGTGAGAGCAAAGTGTCTTGCCTAAGAACACAGCGCAGTGACCCGGCCGAGGCTTGAACCCGGACCGTCCGATCCAGAGTCAGCGCACTAACCATTAGGCCACTGCGCCTCCCACAAGCTGTTATAGAGAGAGTGGAAAAAAAAACTTTAGACTCAGAATCTAGAGATGGAAGCACAGAATAACTCAAGAAAAAAGAACTCTGCTGACAAATACCAATCCTGCAGATGTGCTGCTAAGACCTCTGACTTACTGCTTGATCTTCCAGGTCGAGTTTTAATTAGCCCACACCCCCTCTGGTGTTTAATTGAGGTCCCAACTGGTGTTTGATTGAGGTCTGGCAATAAATTGAATCTGGTTTAATTTAATATTCATAGTTGTAATTATTATGGTTTAAATTAACATGGCATCCCAATTGAGCATTGATTTACCAGTTTCTTCTTTACCTTCAACAAACCACACAGTTCAGTATTCAGTTTCCAAAATTTGATTTTTTAGTACCAAGAGCTTTGCTGGAGGCATCCAATCGAGGATATAATTATACAGTTCAAATGGTTTTGACCAATGTTGTAAACTGAATGATCTGCTCTTTGTTGTTAAATTGAAGTTTAACAGTTAAAGGTGACTTTTCACCATCAGCCATTACCCTGCATGCTGATTTCACAAACTGCAGAAGCTACAATCACTGTTTTAATGTGGACTGCATGATACAATGGAGAAGAGCAAACTAAAGTACTTATTTTATCATTTAGCTTACTTAGATTTTCTCCATGGTTCCTGTGTTGAATTAACTGACATCGTCCGAGATACCTGAAATTTAAATTTAACAGGTAATAAATATTTCCAATATAATTCTAACAGTCTGATAATGTCCAAATGTGATAAAGACAAAAGAATATCACTGATGTTCTTACCACATTTTGACGTCATCTGTGGCCTATTACTGAACAGACACATGACAACATGGAAAATCTATCCGTTTTATATAATAAAGAAACAAAATGTAAACCTCATCGGTGCATGTCCTTTAATAGATTATGGGTAGGAACCAATCAAGATGCACCCATAATAGGGCTTATTAATATGTAACTTGGTTTGAAATGCTAAACTGACAACTGTTTAAATCCCGCAAACTTGACCAATGACAATTTAATACATGTACATGTACAGTAACTCATTAGCTCAAAAATTAAATATGGACACTTTCAATTGTTCTTTCATAAAAATGGAAAAATGCCATCAAATGAATCAATCAGTCAATGATTCCATCAATCAAAGAATCAATCAATTAATCATCTTGTCTGTCTGTCCGTTGATCTGCCCATCCATCCATCTGTCTGTCAGAGTCAGTCAGTCAATCAATGAATCAACCAACTAATCAGACAGCCAGTCAAAACTGTTTTAAAATATACGTGTAATTTTAACTCAGATTTTACCATGAAGCAACAGCTGTTGCAAGAGTTTAATATGTCATGCACCTCATGATCTGAATGTCATAGATTGTCTAACCATGAAGCACAACATTGTACCTCTCTGTCTCCTCCACCAACCAAAACATGATTGTCAAAAGAAAACCAATCTGGGGACAAATAACTGATCTTCTCTCCACTCACTGGTGAAAAAACATTTAAGAAGTTGTATTTCCATTGTCTGCAAGAAAATTATTCCTTAAAATTGGGCCAAAAACAGAGCAGAGGAAAAAACAGCACTGAACTAAGGATAAAAGAGTGGGGAAGCAAAAAAGTAACTGCCATAACTTTTTAACTTTTATAGCATTGTCGATGCTATAAAAATTAAAAGGGAATCAATCTAATACTCGACTTTGGAGAGAGAAACAATGGTTTGCACAGCTTTTACTCAAAATCTCCTGACCCCAGGGGGGGTACTCAAAATAATACATGACGGGGGGGTCCGACGGAGCCTCGTACTGCAAACCCAAAAAAATACACGACCCTGAAATTTTAGACCCAAAAAAATACATGGCACAAAATTTCATACCCAAAAAAATAAACGACTTTAAGACCTCAATTTGGATTTATTCAATCAAACAGAACCTTCTAATGCACAATTTTGCACCTATAAGCTAATGAAATTGATATGTCCGTTAGTGTCTCTTCATCCTCCCTTCTGCTCCACATTTACAGATAGGTCCTCATTGTGACACTATCAGCATACATTATCATTGCATTGTAGTCATGACGCAAAAATAAAAATTTACATTTTCAAACAGGAACTGTAACGAGTGTTGAAAAATATACCACAATACACTTTTGACAAAATTATAAAGTATTCGAAATGTTTCCGTTAATTTCTCTCGGTAATCTACATTTAAGAGACTAGTGTACTGTATAAATGATGACTCTCCGAAACCATCCATGGTGCGGAAACGTCATAATATTGTACTCTTAAACAAAATTGAAATTTACATTTTCAAACAGGAACTGTAACGAGCGTTAAAAATAAACTACAATACTCTTTTGACAAAAAATCTAGAGTACAAAGTTCTCGAAATGGTTTCCTTAATCTCTCTCAGTAATCTACAATTAAGGAAGTAGTGTGTCGAATAAATGACGGCTCGCCGAAGCCGTCCTGTGCGGGAATGGCATAATTGTACCCTTCGACCATCATCAGCTATATACTCCGACGCTTCTTCGGCGTTATCCAGTGGAAAGTAGGCTTCTAGGAACGCAGTATCGGCTAGAGATAAAATATTTCGAATGAATATTTTTCTGATCTACTGATCGCGACAAAATTTATAACCCAAAAAAATACACAATTTTTTTCAAGACCCAAAAAAATATGTGACAGATTTTTCGACCCAAAAAAATACCGAGCATGTAAATTTTAACCCCAAAAAAATACGTCGGACCCCCCCGTTGTTGTAAAAAATCCAGACATATATACTTACAGTATTTTTCTACATCAGTTCGACAGTTCTAGAAAAAGATAGTTATTGAGAGAAGGTTATTAGCTGGCATCAATTTCACAGTAAAGTATATGACCTCTTATTCAGAATACATTGTCACAAACTCCCATTATGTTATATTAATGCCTTCTTACTCTCCCTCTCTCCCCTTAATTGGCATGAACGATTTACCCAAATGAGGTTTTCTCATACATGTATAGCTTTCATCAACTAACTTTCTGTACAACTAACAAAGTCTCCACTTGAGCCTAGTAGCCGATCAGCCCAGAGCTTATCCAGGGTACAGGGAAGTTAGTGTCCGATAGCCCAGGGCTGGTGGATTTTGCCATTGGGCAAGTGGATTTTATCCTTCACTTGCACGATGGGCAAGTGAAAGTTTTCACGAATTAATTAATTGATATACTCATTGCACTTCTGGGAATTTTTTCGGGCAAGTGTAAATGACCTCTGGACTACTGCATCCTGGCTACAGCTTGTCCGAAGGGCAAGTTGTAAAATTGAATTTCCTTGTACCATGTTATTCCAATTCTACATTTGTATAGCCCAAGTATACAAACATGTTAGCCTATTTGTATAGCATAAGTATACAGTCAGGGAAGTATTTTTCCTGATTTCACCTTGGATTTGGCACAGTGGCCTAACATTTGGTTAGAACGCTGGACACCGGATTTGGACACTTGGATTTAGCATAGTGGCCTACCATTGGTGATAGCATGCTGGACACCGGATTGGGCAGTCTGTGTTCCAGCCAAGCTGCACCAGGGCACTGTGTTGATTTCTTGGGCAAGACACTTTGCTCTCACAGTGCCTCTCTCAATCCAGGTTGGGGGGTGGGGGGGGGGGGGGGGTTAACCCTGTTATAGACTAGCATCTCATCCAAGAGGGAGTAGAGAAATACTACACATCACTTAATGCTACAGAACCTAGGACAAGCTCTGGCAGCCACTTGGCATGAGGCTTGGAGTTGATGATAGTATATTGCGTCAGTGGTATTAATATTTTATAGCACTGGGTAGAAAGAGGAACAATTGTTAGGGTAAAGTAGAACAAAATGCAATAAACCGAACTGAAAGGGCTAAACCCAGGCCAGCTGATCCAGAATCCAGCATATGCTAACCATCAATTAAATGAATAGAGCATTTTCACTCATGTGACCAAAAAAAAGAAATCAAAAACCATCCAGTGGACAGAGTCAAGAAACTACGAGGTTATAGAAGATAAATAAAGAAAACACTTCTCCAAGTTCCAGGTGTGTGCATTATTCAAAACTTCAGATCATCGTGGAAATGTTTTGCACAAATTTACAGAGCCCAGTATGGAGCTGCCATATTGGTGTACCTCAGTGGAACACCAACATGGCGGAAATAGGTAGTGTAAACATCTGGAGTTTACATTGGTTATCTAGGCGACTGGTTACTTGTTCTGAACAAACAAATATTCATATAAACACTTCTCCTAATACTTAAACTACTCAAATGGCTAAATCTCGCGAGGTAAGTATGTGTTTTTCGACATACATGATCGTAACTGTACATAGTATGTCACGCACCGCCATAACTCTGAAATTCAAATTGTGCTGGTTTCCAAACAAAGGATGCTGTTGAGCTGAAAAGTTGTACACAGATATAAATTTAGCACTTCATATGCCTGATGAGAATAAAAAGTTTGGTGGCTCTTTCGTTTTGGATTTTAGAATTTGATGACGCCATGTGAAAACGCTCTATTCCACCACTCCCCTTGACTAGCATGTATCAAATGGAAATGTAAAACAGAAACAATTCTTACCAGTTTCTTTCCACAGGGTGTTATATAAATGACATCACTGTTTCTGCCAGATCCTATTTGTCTATAAATAATCTCCCGCTGCCATCCTAAATTATGAGGAAAAAGATTAAAGATAGTTTTAAAGATTTCACTACAGGTATGGAATAGTCACTAGTGATAGTCAAGTACTTTCAAACAACAAGCAAATTAACTATTTCTCGGTGCTTGGTTTGAACAATATTTAACCGGAAGGTGAGAAATTCCACTTTTTTGTCCAGGATTGAACGCAGGTATCGTTCAATTATTACTTCATATTTGACTGGGTTATTTTCCATTTTCATATTGCTTCATATTTGACGACATTGTGTGCATTTTAATGCAGTTAAATGCAATTTAACAGAGTTAACAACTAGAGCGCCAGTGATCACCTGGAGGTCAGCGGTATTTGGCGTGTGCGCATGTGCCACGATTCCATGTGCTCTCAGAGTGAGCGGGTTTGAGCGTTTTTTGTGCTGTGGCGGGCGTTCCTGGAGGTCTTCTGCGTGCTCTAGGCCTCAGCGTTTTTCCCGTCCCCCCCCCCTCCCTCTTCTTTTCCACTGCGTTCGCAGTGTGACGGGTGCCTGACTCCTTGTTGTGGGGGCTCATGGCTGGGTTGCCAGGATTTGCCAGCCATGGGGGCGGTTCTCCATCTAGGAGCTGGCTGCCAAAAGTGGAAGCTCCTGGATGTCCCAGGCACCCAACCTCCACTTAAGCGATACAGTTGTTAAGTGAACTTTTATCAATGACTGCACTTTGTGATGCTTGTCATGTGCAGCTTGCATCTCATTAGCAGTCAATCCTGGACATAATATCTGCAGCAAGTCGTCTACAGATGAATCTACAGTGTTGGTAAGCTTACCATAATCAAAAGGTTTCTGCATCTGAGGTATATTGAGTAACACAGGACTGTCATCTCCTGCTCAAATGTAAAATGAATATCAGCCAATAATTTCTCAAACCACTTTAATTTATCTTGCCAAGGCTACCATGCACACTAGTCTGATGAATTTTATTTGGCACTATCAAAAACTCAACCAATTTTGTCTTAAATTTACAGTTTGGTAATCGTGTACGCACTTGAAAACACCATTTTATTCCATAACCACAGAGTGTCAATCACCTTGAAATCAAGGTGAATTCTATATCTAGACTCTTTGAAAAGCGTGATTAAATTTTTTTGACTGACATTTTCCTTCTGTTCAAGACACACAAATTGAAATGTGTCAGTTTTGATGCTTGACAAAAATCAGCTCTGCTATGAGGCAGCACGACAGAGCCTTTCAAGTTTGGTATGGCTTAATTGACAAAATTTGGTCGGGAAAAAATCGTCATCAGCCAGAACTGATGACAGATATTTTTGCAAAACAAAAAACATTCACCAAGTGCAGATGGTACCTATCATGTTAATTTACTACAGTACTAAAAATAATTTAGAAATTATGATATGCTCAGTGTTGTGCACACTTGTGCACCTGTTTTATTGCCTGCTTTATAGGCTTGACCCCTTCCACCTCACTGTAAATTCCAGTTTAGATTTCATAATTTTCTTAAGCTTTTAAAAAAAGCTTAACCCCTTGGAATCCCAAATTGGATATTTTCTGGATCTGCACTCTGACACAATGCAATATTCTTTACAAATGATTTTTAGCCCATCCCTTTCCAATGTACATACTAACCCAGGGGTTTCAAAACAAGGCAGCGACTGCCAGAGTTCCACCGGCTACTTGACTACATGTATTGTGCCGCCGGCTACTCTGGTCATAGCAATCAGCTTGTGACCAAAAAGCTCACTTATAACAGCCACCTACTGTTGTAGTCGATGACGCCTACTTCAAAACATTTTGAAACCCTTGCTAACCATCCTACTACCACTAAGTCCCAGTTGGGGAGGAGAATAAATCGACAGGTACAAAACACAGGTCACAGGTCACACTGGTCACAAGTCAGAGGTAGGAAATTTAAAGGAAAACTCAACAGTTACAGAATTACAAACTCCTTAACAAGCACCAGGGCCCCTGCATTATACATTGTATTCTGTTTTGTACCTGCCGGAGAATAAATGTATGCATGTACATGTAGAACATGTGGCAGTAACGTTTCATTATACCTTGTCTAGTTTCCGTTGTTGGGTGTCTTATAATGACAAAGTTAACTGCTGCCAAGACTTTAGAGTCAGTGCCAAGAGATTACAAAACTCATTTTGCGTATGTACTTGACATACTTTACTCCATGTCATTCACGATATACTATAAACTAACTATCACATTAAACTTAGAACTCCCCTCCCATGAAAATTACCATAACATTTCTAGTGTAGCTTGGGCAGAGCTCATAATCCATAGCAATAGAGTGGTTAAGTGATGGCGTCACAAAAACTAAATTTATGAAATTATGGGATTTACCACAATATTCGGAAAGTATATGATGAAGAATGCCCACTTGCCAAAAATCAGCATCTTATTTCAATTTGGGGGTGAGGTATTGGCCCTTTCATGCTTCAGCAACTCCATACAAATCCTTGCAATTTTGTCTCTGTTCTAAACCATTTAGAACCAAATTATATACTGAAAATTTTCATGTGCCAAGTATTTCTCATTTATTTTTAATTGCTGCGATCAAATTTTCATGTTAGAAAATATAAGAGCGAGTGATAGTTTATCAGCCGGGGGTTAACTTCAATTAATTAGCAGCCCAGCACAATTCCCACAAGCCAGATTGAGAAGGCACTACTTTTGCTCATCTCTGCTCACTTTTATATGCATGAAAGTCCGATGGCAATAATTTTGTCATGATTTCACTAAATTCACTAAAGTCTCAATCGAAGCCATGCATGTGTAACACAAACGCTATTTTTATATGGGGGAAACTCAGCTGTGTTCTATTGGAAATCTGTGAATCTGATTAGTTTCCCACTGTTTGTTATTCGCCGATAGAACACGATCGCATGTGCATTGCTCTTTGAATGCACGATTTTTCTTGATTTTTGGCTCAAAAAATACTTAAAAATTGTAGCTTTTGGAATGTAACCCTTCAGAGGTTCTACTAAAACAACTCACCCTTGTTTTCTATGAGCGATAGTCAACTCGGCTACATCTCGTTGACTATTCGCTCATATAAAACTCGGGCCTTGTAGTCTAATTGTTAAGTATGACGAGGGAAGCCAATAAGAGCTGTTGAAGAAAACTGTCAAAATTAACCAATCAGAGGGGTATAGTGACGTTTCTCATGATGTCACCCATTGTTATAAATATGCCAACCAGAATACAATTTTTGACTTCTTTTGTTCTGTGGTTGGAAAATTTGAATATCAAAAGAAATGTGATGTCAATGTTTGTAGAAATAAGAAATATTGCTATACCGGGAAATGTATACCAACATGAGGATTCTAAAACAATGCTTAATGCAAATGCAAGAATGTGAACATTTTGGCAAATTTTTAAAGAAACCCCTGAATATTTAAGTTTAAGATTTACACCAGAGGTTCATAATTTCCACCTTCATAATTTTGCTTCCAATATTTTGCTATAAGCTCGTAAGTTTGCACGTTTGGACTAAAATTATGTCATCGATGTACAATAGCCTCTCTTTCTGATGATGACCACCTCAAGAAAACCTCAAGAAATAGTGACGTCATGCTTGTGTGCGGTTTCTTTTTTCCGCGGTGTACTCGCGTCTTCCCCCCAGCCCCACCTCTTCGCTCTTTTCTTCACTACCTCAGAGCCTGGAACAGGCTACAAGGAGACGTGAAAGGCGAAATCTCCCAGGTGTGTTGTTACTGATATTCATAACTGCACAGTAATAAATGCATGACCAAGTTAGGCGAGAACATCAACCACTATTAAAAAGCTTTTTAATGAGTCCGCACAGGTTTGAAATAACACGTGCAAACAGTTTTGTAACATTATTAATTTTCTTTGCCATGTTACAATGATGAATTCTCTGCTTGCATACTATAAAATAAAGTTATTTCAAGCCTGCCCACATGGGTTTCAAATTATGCAAGATCGATGGATCGTGATCGTAGCAGTAAAAATCACGAACTAATTTCAAAACAATTCAGTTCAAGTTATAGCCACTTACCAAAATGATCGTGTGCAATCACTTGGCACTGTGAATTCTGTCTTTTCTTGGCCATTTTTCGGTGTCACAATTCTTTTATTCCAATGCTGTTTTGCATTTGTCGGCCCGATAGATCGGCAAGGTTGTTGTTTTTGAAAGCTTTCATCCTTATTGGCGGGAAAAGGAATTTGGCCTGGTTACCCAATATCAACATGGCGGACTGCAGATGGAATTCCGATGATGATTTAGAAGACGAAGACGATGGTAATAATTGGACTGAAATATTCAGTGCACCAGAAAACGAAATGAAAAGCTTTGGGCGCAATACGGATAACAACACGTCATCGGAAGAGCGTAGAAAAATGGAAGCGAATTCAACCGCCGAAAACTCCACGAAAGACGTTGAGAAAAACTGCCACAAGTCAACAGATTGCAACACAAAAACTCTGACCAGAATGGAGTTAAATGATCATAAAGCAGGTATGATAGGTTTAGATAAGCAAAAAATCAACCAGATCATATTTGAAGCAAGCAAAGGTTCCAGGTACTATGAAAATGAATTGAAGAAAGAAAAGCAAGTCGCTGATCGGATTGCTAAACAGACCGCCTGCCTCGAAAAGCTCACTCAAGAACAGAGACGAGAAGCTTTAGAAACCACAAACTTAATAGTGAACGAATTAGAACAAACTCGTGATTTAAGTCGTACGTTCGTTCATATCGACATGGACGCCTTTTATGCTGCAGTCGAAATCTTGGACAATCCTGAATTGCGTGACAAACCCATGGCTGTGGGCAGTAACGCAATGCTGTCTACATCAAACTACCCAGCTAGGCGTTACGGGGTAAGGGCAGCTATGCCGGGCTTTATAGCCAAGAAGTTATGCCCTGAATTGGTCATTGTACCAACGCACTTTGACAAATACAAAGAATATAGCCGTCAAGTTCAGGAGGTGTTGGCGGAGTACGATCCTGATTTTGCAATGGCAAGCTTAGATGAGGCATATTTAGATCTTACAGAGCACCTTAAAGAAAGGCAAAGAACTGAGGAGAAGAGAAGATTTTTCAGATCAAACAATCCGGATGAAACAAGGTTAGAAAATGAAGCGGATCAAGACATACAGCAGACAAGGGACGGCATTGTAGAATTTGGCAAGGATGCAGAAGAGGCTGTTAGAGAATTGCGCTTTCGAATTGAGCAGAAGACACGTCTAACAGCTAGCGCTGGGATCGCTCCTAATGTCATGCTAGCAAAGGTTTGTTCAGATCGTAACAAGCCCAACGGGCAGTTCTTTTTAGAGCCAGACCGAGATGTTGTTTTGAAGTTTGTGCACAGTCTTCCCATAAGGAAAATTAGCGGTATTGGGCGAGTAAGCGAGCAGATGCTAAAAGCTCTTGCAATCGAGACATGTCGAGATTTGTACACAAAAAGAGACTTGCTGTATCTTTTACACTCGCCAATCAGCTTCAGGTTCTTAATAGAGGTGTCTCTTGGACTGGGAAATACTTCCATCTCAACAGACTTGAAAAGGAAGAGCATCGGAACAGAGACGACATTTTCAGAGATCAGCAAACCGGATGAGTTGCTAAAGATGTGTGATAAACTGTGTCAATCACTGGCAGAAGATATGAAAGGAAAGAAAATTAAAGGAAAGACCGTTACAATTAAGCTGAAAACCGTGAACTTTGAAGTAAAATCGCGGTCTTTGTCTCCACTTAATCCTGTTTCAACTTATGAGGAAATTTTCTTAACCGCTAAGGAGCTCCTGAAAACTGAAATAAATTCGTGTTTTCCTGATCCTCTAAGGCTGCGGCTTATGGGAGTGCGTTTATCAAATTTCCAAGATACTACCTCAGACTCGTCAAAAGAATCCAAGCAGAACACAATTACAAGTTTTCTAAAACAAAAGCAGAATTTCCCTTGCGTGGAGATCCCTAGTTCTTTAGTACCTACCCAGAAAATTAACGCAGAGGAAAATGCCTGCCTCGCTCCGGCAGGTCAGGACTTTTCAAAACAAAATGACAACTTGGCAGAAGCATTCGAAGAAGATTCGTCGACTACTCAATACTTGTCCGATTATTCTGCTCTGCATTCAATTTCAAATAAAGCATCGCTGTTTTCTGGTACTGTGCCGTCTTCACTTTCCAGAGATGCAAAAAACTGTCCTGAAATTTTACAAGGTGAGACTGCAAAGCCTTTGTCTCTGGGTTGTCCTGTTTGTGGACAAGACCAAGTTTTAAAGTCTGGTGGAGACGCTATGATCGAACTTAACAAACACATTGATTTGTGCCTGAACAAGGTGACCATAAGGGAGATTGTATCGGGAGACAACTCGGGAAGATCGCCAGCTGGTGGGAATTTTCCGTTAAATTCTGATGGTCGTACCAATGTCGAAGCAGGGAGTTCTCGAGGAAAGAGAAAACGAAAGCATTCCGGAACCGCCTCGAAAAAAATGACACTGCATTCATTTTGGTCAAAATGATTGCAGCAGACCAAGTTAACATGTGCCTTTGCGCTTGGAAACAATTGTTAACCCAGAACTATAAAGTGCAGAGGAATTCGTTTTCCTTGACATGCCGTAAGCTTGTGGAAAGCGCATTTCCGATTTTAAGACATATTTTAGTGCTCAAAAAAATCCAGTAGGTACAAATTTAGACGGAGGTAAAAAATATTGTGATGTACAGAGTACTGTCTGCTTTTCTCAGCTCCTTTTTGCTGTCACGTACATATCGACCAGTTTTTGGAATAGCTGAAATTTAATGTAAATTGTGCCCATTATGAAATAATATAGCACGTAACACAAGAAACAAAAAACTGAAATGTTTTAATGATTTTTGGCCGTAAGCGTGTCAAGCGAATATAGTATCTGGCTTATCTGTCTTATGTAGGCTTCAAGGTTGTGTGTGATGGAGTGACTGAGAACGGAGATTGCTTTTGACTGCCACAACCTTTTAATTAACAATCCAGGGACTTAAAGAAAACATTTCCGCCTTCCCTATCGTTTCGCAGCGTCTACCCTGTCTACAATAATGCGTTCTTGTTTGAAAACGCGTTTCTCAAGGTCTTTACAACAGTCATCAGCTGCACGGCGACAAATCGACGAATGACCTAAGCATTTCGTTTGTCTCTGTAGCGGCCTTTTCTGTCGATGTCCACATTTCAGAACAAATGAGCTCCGTACCGTCACAAATTGGTTTCAAACAATTTTTATTCAACTGTTTCCACTCTTTCTTTTTTTTTTTTTTTTTGTATTTTATTGTGTTTTACAGTTTTTTGGCGTGAAATTACAACAGCATTAAAATAAATGAAAATTAATAAAAAATAATAAGATACATCGTTGAAAGAAAATTAAGTTCATGCATTCAGTAAATAAATAAATAAATAAACAACTAAATTAATAAGAAAAGGATAAGGCAAAGGCTTCACAAAGATAATTTGAACCTTAAATTCAACAAAGTGTTTGTAAGAGTTTTCCCCATTTCTCGAGGTGCATGCTGTCTCCACTCTTAACAGCGTATTTAAATGTATGCGTTTTCCATGAAGACAATGGGTGCTGGGAAAATAGTCCAGTTTCGAGTTAACCAAGGCCGCTGAATAAAACGACTAAAGACGACTCTATACAGGGTTTGTCTCGACCTGAAGTAAAATAATCGCAAATACCAGTGAGAACAGGAAATATTAACAACTTTGTGCATTGTTTCATCTTACTTCAGTGCTTTTCTGCTGGTATCTGTGAATATTTTTCATCGGATTAAGGCCAACCCTGTACAACTGGGTATTTAGTCTTTTTGTTCAGCGGTCTTTGCTAACTCGAAACTGGACTATTGTGCGTACCTCTGGAAAAATCCTGGCTACGTTCCTGATTGGGAGAGGAGAAGTATTACTAATTCTCTACTTGCACAAATCCCATAATACACCTCTTTTACCCCCCAAAATTTTGCATAATCATTGTTTGCAATTTCTCCTGGGACATGAAGATGTCCCAAGGGAAATCTAAAACAATGGCGAAGCAAATTTTTTTGGGGGTAGAAGCGGTGTATTATGGTATTGTGCAAGTAGAGAATGTACTAATGTAATACTAATGTAGTTTTAAAATTGTCCTCTAGCAAAAACAAATTTTCTTTTTTCAATACCTTCTTAAGGGGGAACCCCTAACTACAAAACGGTTACTATAGATGACTTCTAACCATCATATCTTGGGTTCCGTTTCAATCCTGGGATGAGTTTTTTGCCATGCTTATTCTATTGGAGACTACTTTCACTTTTGGCCGTTTTGACCATATTTGACGCGACCAAAACACATAAGCGCTAAAGATTCTCACAGCTTGCATCTTTCTCAAATGAAACCAAAGCCAGTGGATAGAGTGCATTCAGATGCAAAATCTGTCGTATCGATTTTTTGAAATTCGCAATACTTTACCTTGAAAATTATGACGTTACAAAAATTTTATGACGTCATAGCTTTTTAACTAATGGGAACTCTGAATGCACTCTATCCATTGGTTTTGGTTTCATCCGAGAAAGATGTAAGTTGTGCGAGTTTTAAGCGTTAACATGTTCTGGTCACGTTACTTGGTCAAAACTGCCAAAAGTGAAGTGAGCCTCCAATAGAACAAGCATGGCAAAAAACTAATCCCTGGATTGAAACGGAACCCAAGATATTATAGTTAGAATTCATCTATAGCAACCGTTTTGTAGTTAGGGGTCTAGCTCACCCCTTAAACTACTAAAAATTTCACTCAAATGTTCACCCTCCTTTACATCTCCGCTGTGTTTTAATCTTGCTGTAACGAGTACCACGGTTAGGAATGGCGAGCTGTCCAGTTGGAGAACAACTTCTTATTATTTGACTCCTTTATTTCTTGTTACGGACAGTTTGAGATGCATTGCTCAAGGCTTTGCTAAATGCTTTCTGCCGATATTTCCCATGCTGAATATAGAAATTTTGCTACTCTTACAGTTCTAAACCTTTCAAGTTAGTACCTTCATATCGTTCCTTTTCTTTTAATTTAATTTCACAAATAACAAACATAACTGATACCGTATTTGTCCGCAGTGGCGCCGGTAAAACTACATCACTTTCTCCTATTTTTCACGAGTACTTTCTATTGCTTTAACTTTCTATCTATTCTAGAAATATCTTACTAAGACACTTTTATTTCTTTATTTTTTCTCCAATCTCATCGCACACTCTGTATTTCATGTGATACTTTTCCAACGTTTTTGTACAATAACGCGAACCGATACTTGATCGTGAAACACTATAAACGCGCGTGTGCAAAGAGCGTACAAGGAAATAGTACGTCACGAAAAATATATATTGAAGGGCTGCCGAGTACACGACTAAAACGTTTTTTATAGAATAAATCAAAGGTAATTAAATAATGAAAGGACAAAAAGTTCTCGAAACAGCTTGGACACGGTATATGCTATATACCCGCACTTTTGTAACTGTTGTGTTAAAGAAGTCTTGAGCTACGGTTGAACTATTTTAGTTTAGATCTTTACTGATCGAATAATGCATCGCACGACTTTTAAAATAACTTGATTATGTACAGATTGTAATCAACATTGCGCGAGATGACAGGTTCAATTGAACCTTGACAAAATATTTTTCAGAGACACAAAGGAAATAAAACTTCCAACATTTCTTATCAAATATTTGCTAAAAAGTGGTCAGTTTGCGATTGTCTTCCTTGATATCTTATGCAAATGAATCATGCTAATATCTGCATATGCATAGTGGGGGTAAGTTTCTAAAGAAACTGTGGTGCTGCAATGGGTGGGAAGTGTAGCAAGATAATTTGATGTTATCAACTGGGTTGATAATGTAAATTGGCCACCGTAAAGAGATTCGAAAGCTTTCGAATCTCTTTACCGTGACCAATTTACATTACCAACCCAGTTGATAACACCAAATGAGGTTCAAGCCTGGGGCTCAAACTTCCGGAGCTTATCCCGGTTTCTGTAGCATTAAGTTCTACTCTCCCCTGGATGGGATGCTAGTCCATCGCAGGGTTACCCCACCCCCAGCATTATTTCGCCGGTACCCATTTAAACACCTGGGTGGAGAGAGGCACTGTAAGAGTTAAGTGTCTTGCCCAAGAACACAACGCAGTGCCCCGGCCGACGCTCGAACCCGGACCGTCCGATCCGGAGTTCAGTGCACTAACCATTAGGCCACAGCGCCCCCTATTTGCATAAATATACAGAAACCTTAATTCTGATTCAATACCTGTTTCAACACACTAAGAGCCCGATAACATGGCGAATTTCAACCCAGTTATATTAGAAGCGCTTAGATTTCATCTCGGCGCTGGCAGAAATAAATCTCTGAGCGCGGCGTTTGCGATTTCATGACGAGAGTTTTGACCAGTTTTCAGCCCCGAGAGGTTGAACTTGGAAATTAATTTCAGCCCCAGCTGGAATTTATGCAATCAGGTCCTATTAAAAGTGTTCACTATAAAACTCTGCCGAGTTTTCAGCAGCCACTTATATTGGATATTGGTCGTATTGGTATCTTTTATTAGGAAAAAAACTTAAGACATCAATATCTTAATTTTGATGGCTCCGAGTTGCATGGTGGGCCCTCACTTTAGCAGCTATTGTTATGTTGATTTATGCGGCTGATTAACAAACTTGGCATCGTTTAACGACTTAAAAATCACCACAGTGATCGATTGAACACAAGCAAGTGACATCGTTTTATAATAGAGTCCTGCCTGGCGTTGGTAACAGCCTAAATATAGGTGTGATAGGATAACAAGAACTTCGGGGCGAACGCACTGCGAGCATTCGACGTTTAAGAAGTCGAGTTACTTCTTGATCCACAATTTTCGTTCATGGAACGCGCGACTCTTCGTCTTATAGCTTTAGTGATTGTTTATATATTCTATCTATCCGTGGGTGCCGCCATCTTCTCGTCGATCGAGGGACCTTACGAGCAACGTATTCTGTCAGATTTACGCAGGAAACGAGACGATTTCCTCGCAAGGCATACCTGTGTTACGGACAAGGAATTAGAAGATTTCGTCAAGCATGTCGTGGCAGCTCAAGACATGGGAATACCTCCACTTGGCAATACAAGCGACAAGAGAAGTTGGGGGTTTGGCAGCTCGTTTTTCTTCGCCGGGACTGTCGTAACCACAATAGGTAAGACCAGTTATGAATTGCAGGTGACCAACAGGTCTATTGCAATCCGTATTTACCAGCTATTGGGGTAACACAAGTTTGTTTCCCACCTTAAGCCACCTTAAAACTACAGATCGCGTGATAGCATTGTGTATTTCGAGCACACGAATTTTGACAAACTTTTCTCATTTCTCAGTTAGAGTATTCCCCAACTAACACTGATTACAGTTTTTAAAACAAGACAAAAATATAAAATGTAAAGATTCTCCAAACTTGCCACCAGTACTTGTGCAAAGAATGTTTTTGTCTGAAATACCTTGACGAATAATTAGCAAAAAGAACCAACACTTAATTCTTTAGCTTAAGATCAGATAATTAGCTGTAAGCGAGTTGATGTCAACAGTTCTCTCTCAGTTAAACACCTGTTCGATGTAACAAGTACTGGCAAAACATCGCAGTTAAGAAATTCTTAATCATTTTTACCGAAATCGGATATTTGTTTTGTAGTTAAATTTGCAAAGGTATTTACAAAAGCATAAATTTGACAATATTTACGTTCGGAGTCATGGTTTTGTTTTTTCTTGCGAAGCATCTCGCATCTGATTATTAGTCATTAATGGTAGAACTTCAGTGGAAAAGCAATCGTAATAAATTGATCGTTGATATTTTTGAACTACGTTAAGATCATTATTCGTGATAAAGGCATTTTAGTGCCTACATAATCACGAAAGCTTTACTTGAAAGGGAAAGAAATTTTTTCCGCAAAGTTCCGTTGACATTTCGCTGTTAAGTGTGGCCTCGTGTTATTAATGCGTCACAATGTCGCATCTTTTAGCATATCGGTAAACACTGCAGCGGTTGAACTGGAGAGCGATGCGTCTGTGTTTCAGCTGCTCGATGACTCCATCATCTGTTAGTGCCCAGTCTGACGACTCATAAACGACCACTCACGATTCCCAAAAACTTAAGAAAAATTTGCGCACCGACATAAATGTTTCAAGCCGTCGATTTCTGTTTTATTACACGTATCCTGTTTTGACTGGTAACTACAATATCCGTCTTATCATTTTACTTTAATTGCAAAAATATTATAAAATTAATGTTAAATTCTTTTTGCCGCAATACTGCCGATACCTACATGTATCGACTGATTGGCAATCGGAGCGGAACCTTTTACGCAAATGAAACATTTTAATCAACTGCCAATTCTCAGTACCATATGGCAACAAGTAAGAAAAATTTAGATTTAAAGCTAGCGACATAAATAAATTAAAAGAATCTATAAGGTCCGCATTCGTGTTTCGTAATTCTTTTCTTCTTGTGCATATTGGACTTTGGTTATCGCGCAAATTTCCAGTTAAGAATAGTATTCATTTAATCGGAGTTCAACTTATATTGTTGTATGTTATATTGGACATCATGCTTGCTTAGTTGTAACGGGGTTCTATCGATAAGTTTTAACAGATATGAATCAAAATGGAAGAAATTAAAAAACTGCGCGCTATCAATAACATTGAAAATAGGTCAAACTTATTTTTGGTTTAGCCTGATCACGATATGTTCAATTAACGCAGCCAGCCCATGCTTTAATCAAAAGAAGCAATATTAAAAACCACAGGTATTCCAAGCGCATTTTGTGATCGTCTTTGTATGACATTACCAAGGATCACTGAGTAATGTAAGAAACTGTATGGGAAAACTTGGCGATGTTACGAACGTATTAAGCGGGTAAAAATAAGGAACTGAGCAAATACAACAAACACAACTTCCTTCATTTGCGTATTTGCTTTCTTTGGCGATTAGTGTCTTCCTATCTCTATGGAGATTTCAAATGTTTATGGAAAATGTTATTCAATTCTTAACTTGTCTGTTTGCTCAAAGAGAGAATAGATAACACCGTTTGCGGGTGAAATTATTATTCGACAGTGGATAGTGCTCAACCAGTTTTGCCGAGGATTTGCTCAGGTCGTTAGCTAGTATGAGGGAAAAAAGAGAAAGCTTTTATCGAGGGTCTGCATGGGGGAGGCGCAGTAGCCTAATGGCTAGTGCGCTTGACTCCGATCGAACGCAGTCCGGGACCGATCCTCGGCCGGGCCACTGCGCTGTGTTCTTAGGCAAGACACTTCACTCCCCAGACACAGTGCCTCTCTTCACCCAGGTGTATAAATGGGTACCGGCGAATTTACTGCTGGGGGTAACCCTGCGATGGACTAGCATCCCATCCAGGGGGGAGTAGAAATACTCTCAGTCGCTTCATACTACAGAAACCGGGATAAGCTCCGGTGGTATGGGCCACTAGGCTCGACGCAGACTTTGCCTTTGCCTTTGTATAGGGGTACTGGATTCTCAGTTATCAGTTAGGTCGTTTCTCAGCTATCAGTTAAAATTTGAGCCATTTCTCAGCTTTTCAGATCTCAGTTAAAGTTTTTGATGTATTGTATCTTGCTAACGCTGTCCATCTCATCAGTTGAACAGTGTCAAGTAGCATCCGATGATTTTAGATCACTTCCCAGTGACTCCGAACTGTTTTGGAGGCTTAGCACATACTGTTGATCACCCATGATGATGAAGAGAATACAAGCCATTTTCCTTAGAACCTTTTTCTCTAGGTTGCAACTCTCTTTAAACATTATTAGTGTTAAACGATTTTGCTTACGGCCACAAAATGCCTCGACGCGTTGAAAAAGGCGAGTAAATTCTGATTAAGCGATTCCCTCACGTAACATCTGAGCTATGATACCTGGAGTATATATCTCTTTTTACACTCTTCTTACAGACAATTACTCAATTTCAGTGTACTTTCTCCCAAACGTGCATAACCAGTTTTAATTCTTCAATAAAACCACATGCAACCATTAAATATGTCAACTCAGCCAGCCGCAGTTTGTCGGACTTTTCTATTTCTTTTTATTCAGAAGGCAGACTAGGAATTGGAATTATGAAAGATTCAGCCATGAACACATTGTTGAAGAAAATAACACTTTATAACAGTAAATTCAACACTTTGTACATTGTGAGTTTTCAACGATATTGTCTTGATTTCCCCTAGCGCCGACGGTCTTTATAGTTTTATAGTACAAGCACTAAATTTTAGAACAAGTACAAAATGTGCTCTTTAATTCGTATGTCAAACTTATTACTGAGTAACGGTTAGCTACAGGTAAGGGATAGCAATGTGATTTATCATTGCCCATCCCATTTTGTCCAGACAGAGGTAAAAGTAGCTTAAGGTGATTCCTCAGAAATAGAAGTTGTCCAACAATTTTTTTGAAACTTTCCCTGAATGTTCCCTTCCAAGCACTGTTTCGAAAAATACAATAAAAAGGTAGGTCACCGTGCTCGCAAAACTTTTGCTTATGATGGGCCAATCTTACCCCATTTATGCTAATCACGCACGCTATTTTATCGTTTCACGGTAAATTTTGTGGTAGCTGAAAGGACAGATAATTAACCGAATACTTGGCAAACAAATTGATAGCTAGTAAGTCTCGGTTATATGGAACAATTTAACATATGATTTATGGAAAAAATCAGACAAATTCGAGTAACGATTTTCTGAGAGGTTTGAACTACATCTTTTTTTCCTATGCAAGAATTTTTCTTTTTATCTTTTTAACTTAAACATGATAATTAGTACATCAAAATTATGCAATAAAAAATAGGTCACCGGCTTGTTTACGAGAATAACGACGATTTATCTCGCTCACGAGCAAATCTCTATAGAAAAAGCCGCCATATTGTTTCATGTGCGTACGCTGCGCGCGCTAATCGCGTGTAAAATGCTGCGCAGTAAAGATGCACAATGTTTATCTACCTTTATATCCACGGAAAAGACCCTGGGAACGAGGGTTGAGATCATCCATCACAGCTGACAGTTATCTAAAACTTTCTGATCTCAGCTGACAGTTAAAATATTCGTCAATTCTCAGCTATCAGTTAACCCCATGCACACCCTCTTTATCCCCGGCATGTATTAAACTCGTCGTTCTTGGTTCTACCGCGCGTTTGATGGCGGTCTGCTCAGACAACGGAAAAATATAGTTTTAATACGGTTTGAATACGCAGGCGTACGTTATTGAAAGGCTGGAAAGGGGTCAAACCCTTCAATCTTCAGGTATAAACAAGCCCTGATTTTTTCAGGCTTTTCCTTTTCTTTTGCTTAAATTAGAAATTCACTGCGATGACCTTCCTCAGTTTCATCTTATTATTCTATTGTTATTCGGTTGGTTTATTCCAGTGGTTTTATAGTTTTTAATTGTAATCTTATGCTCTGTTATCTTGTGAGATTTTTTCAGCTGTTATTTATATTTAATGCCTGAAGAAGTCAGGCTGAGCCTGTCAAAATATTCAGTGGAAATTCAGTTACAGTTTATTCCCAACTGAACTGCCAGCCTTTCTGTGTTTAGTTGATCGTGTGTTCTGATCGTCCGGGTGAGAGTTTGCAGCACTGAAAAGGACTGTTGTCGGCAAGGCCCGCGCAGCAGTGGGGTGCTGAAACGCGTGAGCCAAGTTCTCGGGGGGGGGGGGGGGGGGTGCCTTTCCTTTCCTTTCCGAATGAAAATAATTGACGAAAAATGTCCTTAGATAAACGTTCAACACTTCAAACGTAACTGATGATTTTTAAGTACACTTCCTGGGTCATCGCGGCCCCTTTCAAGGTTATTCCTGAGAATCATATTGCGCATCCACATTGCGCAGAATTTTATGCCTGGACATAAACAAAAAGATGGCTTTTCTATGCAGCTTGGCTTTCGAGAGAGAGACATATCATCGTTTTTCTCGGAAACGAGTTCCGGGACCTGTAATTTTTTTCTCTTGATTTAAATGTAGCGATCACCTTGTTTCTATAAAGTAAATTTAAAACAATTTCTAATGAAAAAATTATCGCGAAAGTTTAATATTTAGCACTCGCGAAAGATAATTGTGGCCTCCAGAACACTACGTGCATGTTTGAAACATAATGAATCCCTGTCGATTGAATATCCGTGTCTTTCATGAAACATACGTCACTTTGCTCTTGACATCAATACTATACATCCGTTGCGTTTTTGAATTTTTCGATTTGCTTTCTCCCATTTTTCTGCTAGCGCTCTCACAAATTGCGTACAGTGAACGGTTCAAATGAAGACGTTTCTGAAAGCTGATAATCTTAGGGATTATGGGGTATGTTCAAGGTCTTCCTTCGCCTAAACGAATACCGAGACCTCCTTTATATTTTAAAATTTAAGTTCCTTCGAACACAAGCTGCAAAATGGGAAAGTTTAAATGAAAATCTGTCGTAAGTTCTATTTCGCAGGACAAATTTCTGTGTTTAACTGCTCATATTACACAATTCTCTTATTGCAGGTTACGGAAATATCGCTCCGCTTTCTGATGGTGGAAAAGTGTTTTGCATGGTGTTTGCAGTGTTTGGTATCCCCATGACAGCCATCATGTTAACGGCCATTGTGGAACGATTACTCCAGTTGACAGATTTCCTTGAGAAGTTTCTGTGTAGTACATGTACTGTGCGCGGGATTCCTCCAGCTTACTTGCGCTGTCTTCACCTCTCGCTTATCATGTGCGGTGTTATCATTCTTGTGATAGTAACACCCGCCATATTTTTCATGATGTTAGAAGACTGGAACTATTTTGAAGCGCTGTACTTCTGTTTTATTTCGCTAACAACCATAGGACTTGGTGATTTCGTGCCCGGCGAAGATCCCAAGTGGCGAAGAAGTGAATATCGCTCACTATACAAAGTATGCTGTGTGTTTTTCTTCATCACTGGGCTTACGTTCTTGCTTCTGATTCTTGAGCTTTGCGCGAAAGTCCCGGATGACCATCCCGGCATGCTGTTCTCGTGTCATAAGCCATTCCTCAGGGAGGATGAGTCAGAGGTTTCGTCACCAGACACTAAACTACGCGCGCGATACTCCGTGTCGAGTCGGGGAAGCAGCGCGTCATCCACGCAGGAAAATGACAGACCTCCCAGGAACACTTATGAAAGAATATCAAACCAAGATAATTGGAATAGATAATGACGGTAATGAAAACAGATCTACGGGCATGACACTATAGAATTGTTCGTAAGGAAATTAAAAAAAAACTGGAGCCCAGGAGTAGAAATGAAAGCTCAACCATTAATATAACTTTAGTAAAAAATATTTTTGGTATGGATGACATTTCTTCTTATATTATTCACGCGTTGCCAAAGGCTTTGAAGAGCTGCTCACAGCAAATTAAAAAGAAAAAAAAAATTGTTACTTGCATGGCAATGAAGAAAAGTAGAAAAACAAAATAATGAGCGTATTTAATTTTATAACACCACAGAGGCCAAAACTATCTCCACTGGAAACTGAATTACGCACTATTTTTGGAAATACAAATTAACAAAACCACCGATTAACAATCGTCTCTCGAAGAAAATTAAATCGGCCAAGAGCAATGAAAGGCACCTGCAAGGCGGTGCATTTAAGAAATACGGGTCAATATTCGCTATCGTCACGCGTGTGAGGGAATAAAAATTAAGTCAAGGTACTACACTAAAGGAACTGTAAAATTAATGTTTCTCACAGGCGAATTTAGTGAAGTCCCATTCCTTTTTTCTATTTTTATATCAGGGTTTTGGAGGGGCCAGCTTAGAAGTATCTGGATATAGTTTCACTATAAACCGAATGAGAAATCGTAATTTATTTTTTCAGTTGGGTTATGTAATACAGATGAGTTTATTTTCCATGGGAGGGAGGGAGGATTTATTTACCAAGACTAGTTGGGGGGAGGGGTTATTGAATTTGTCTTTTCTTGGCTGACGACTTGTACTTAAAGCAGCTTCGTCACGATATTTTGAGTCATTTCTTTGACAACCCAAATTACCTTCAAAGTGTAGGAAACCTAAAAATAATAGTTTGTTAAAGACGAAAAAAAAAAACACAGGAGTGATACTGAACCAAAAATGAACAAGGGTGGCTTAGCATGGAATAGATTGAAAAAAAGTAGGCTAAATTTTAAAAGCGCACTTATTGTGACGTAGCTCCCTCAAAACTGCAGCATTCTGGTGGGTGAGGCAAAATATTTTTTTACCGTGTCCAATTAACATTGTCAAAGGACTTACATGGCGTTAAATGCAGGAATGGCTCCGGGACACTTAGATTTTTTTAGACTTTGATTTTTTCGTCTAATAAAGAGAAAAAACAAAGTCAATTATAAAAGCACAGGGGTGGAATCGATCCCGGGTCACCCAGAACACGAGCTATTCCTACTAACCACTACACTACCGAGGCCCGGCTGCCGAACACCGAAAATTTTAACATTTTATTGTGTTACCCTTACCATTCTTGAGAGCTAACCGCATAACCGCAGTGCTTAGTAGGCTAACCGGACTGCTTAATAGGCTAAACCGCAGTGCTCAGTAGGCTAACCGGAGTGCTATAGTAGGCTAACCGGATTGCTTAATAGGCTAACCGCAGTGCTCAGTAGGCTAACCGGATTGCTTAGTAGGCTAACCGCAATGTTATAATAGGCTAACCAGGGTGATTTTGTAGTCTAATTTAGCTAACCAAACTCGTTCCCAGGGCATTCCGAGCCCGGAGCCATTCCTGCAATTAAGCGCTACTAAGGACTTGGTAGGTCGCCATGATGTGAAACTAGTCTGGGTATGTTTACACGTGACCGATTCCAAATGGCCCCGGCCCGAAAATCGGACTGGATTGGCCTCCTTGGTTTACACGTGACCGTTCTGGAACGGATCCAAAACGCGACTAGGTCCAGTTTTGATCCAAAACCATGATCAGTTCCAAACGGGTACTTGTACACAGAAGCCGATCCACATTACAGCCATCTTTCACGCGAAACGCTAAACCGGTCGGAAGCGAGCAGGCTTGGTCCAGTCCCGAGTAAAAATAGCCTCATATGACACGCTAAAACATCGTAGGGAAATGGAATTTGAATAAATTTCATAGCTATACTGAAAATTGTTGTTTTATATCATCCGAGGCTTATTAAAACTTGTCCTCTAAAAATCAATCAAACTCTTACCTCAACTGCGACGCCAGCGACCTTAATCTCGTTGCTGGCGCAGCGAAGTCCTAGGGGAAGGCTTTTTACTCGCATTGGATGAAGCTCTCTCGACAGATAGGTGCGCATAGCGTGCGAAGAACGTCTAAGTGCGAAACCATTCAAATGAAAATATGTTTTACCTGTATCTTCATTCTCATGCAAAACAAAGTCATTTCCATATGAATAGTTTCACACTTAGACTCGTTTTGAAACAGAGGGAAAAGGGAACTCGGAAATGGGTTATTAACAATAATTGCTAAAACAACAGTTCATATATTTCCAAATAAATTTATTCGATCCACAATATAACTTCATTCCATCAGATTTAATAACTAAATAAGATATTAAATAGTGTCATAGTAATAAATAGTTAATACATCTTTCTTTCATAACAAGGATGGCTCTTAAATTTATTTTCAAAATAAATAATTTGTTTGATAATTTTCTTACACTCTAGGCCTGTTCTTAACTGACTTTTTCAACCTGCCTGCTAAAGAGGCTTAATCACCATGATAACAGCTTGAAGCCCAACGATGAAAACTTCTGATCATCAAGTGTTTTTTTTCTAAGTAGGTTTAAAAAGTCAAGTGAGAACATCCCATGACATTATTTTGCAACCGATTTACACGTATATCATTGACTAGTTTGTTGCAAAATTTCTATTTTCCTCTTGAGTGCTGTACACTCGTGGTTCTCTCTCACTAGTTTCCATCACCACCCCCCCCCCCCATCTATAATGTCCTACAATAAAGTCTTGGAAATCAAAGAAATGATAGAGTTTTCCAGATAACTGCACAAAAAACACACGTTACTGCATAGGAAATCACTGATCTGGAAGAAACCAGCAAAATGTTGTAGTAAATGGTTCCACACAGCACACTTTCTGCAAATTGTTGCAGATAACAATAAAAGTCACATAAACCCAAAGGGCTAACAAGCATTATTGCTCAACAAATTGTCATGCTGCCTATATATGGTCATGAAGCGATTGTTATCCATCATCGGTACTGGACAGATATCCCGCGATATACCTTAAGTGACGATAATTAGGCGGAAGTCTCGCAAAGCGCCACATAATGGAAACTTTTCTAACTGTAAAATGCTCTTCATTGGCAATTTGCAGAATAATAAAACAATCATTATCCTGCAAAATATTGTCTGATTTTAGGCATCTCAGCCTATGGCCTCATCGGCCAAGTATCAGGCGAGATTCTGCACAATTTTGCAGGATAATTATTAATTATTTGACTGTGTTTGATTGTATTTTTTCTTTTCAAGCATGTTGACTCTAATACTCTAATACATTAATATACATATGTGTAGTAGTTTACAATGGATTTCAGGTCAAAATGATTTTCAACTAGTCTGATATGTATTTTTCTGGATTTATTACATCTTAAAATCATTTTGGCTTGAAATTCAGTTTCAACATATATTTCCTTTCTAAACCTACTTCAAATGCAAGTGTGATTGTTGTTTATGCAAAATGAAATCAAAATTTCAAGAAAACAGTGAAGCATCTGACTTAAATTTTTTAAGGAAAACACTGGTGGTGCATTTAACAAGGACATATATCTCCTGAAATATGATATTTTTCTCTGTAATGTGAAGATTCAATCTAAAGGAGGTGAACAACAGAAAATGCAACAAGGGAAAAATTAGTTTGTTTGCTTCCAATAAAGCTCAACATACAATAAATAGTTCAATTTTGTGAAGAATAAAAGTGTCGATAATAAAACAAATGGGTTTGTGATTTTCAGAAATCTCAAAAGCAGGGCGAGTTAATTTTTAATTCACATTTGACAGTTGCCTTGGAATTTGAGGCCCCCATACATGAAAAACTGTCACTATTTGGATTTGTAATAAGATACTTTGTAGTTTATATATTGTAATTTATGTTGTGAACTAAAACTATGCAAACAAGGAAAAGAATTAAGTAATGTTCCCCGTAAGAAGTAGGCAGAAATCACCAAGCGGATGCAAAATCTTCCGTTGTTAACTGAATAAAATTCCACCTTTTCATTGGCTGTTGTATGTAACGGCACAAAATTTGAATTTATTTGTATCACTGTCATGATGAACAAGCGTTTTAGTCAAATTTGTAACAAGGTTTGCTTTACTGTATTGAGAAAAACAACCCATAAAAACTGTTTCAGGAGCCTGGTCTATGGGGAGGCATTTTTCCAGTTCCCCATATGCCATGATAATGAAAGTCGTCATGGAGAAAAGAGGGTTCTTGGAATCCAAAATAGTAAAAAAAAAATTATTTCTTCACCACTTTGTTTACATTTTTTCGCATATTCAACCAATCAGTGACGGCCACTTTAATTCAGTTCATTATTCCATGCGTTTGCACACTTCTTACATGGATCATTACTTAATGTAAGATTTAAGGAACTCTTACTAGCAATCTATCACTGGACTATTTATTGTGACAGATATTTTTCAAAATCAGCACAGAATGCACTCTTGCAAAAGTTGAAGATACTGTAGTCAAACTGGGTTTAAATAAGTCTACATGTTTAAAATTAATTAGTGTTTTGAAAATACATTTTAGTTACAGCCAAGCTAAGAAAACCGTGAACACCAGAAATGTTTATGGAATGTTGACACTCAAATAAAGTTTATTATTATTATTATTATTATTACTTTTTAAACTATTGTAAGTGAGAAATGAAGTTTTTAAATAGAGCAGAAGAGGAGAGAAGAATATCGCTTTGTATTTTTATAAGTTCTGTAGTCTCTGGGGGTATTTAAACGCAAGATCAACAACATTCTTTAAGTCTAATGCACGGCATTCACGGAAAACAGCTTCTAGTGTTAAATACGATCTAGTTTCAATTTTAAATATTTTTAGTATATATGATGTGTATTTTAATAGGCTGATGAATTGATGATATTGATGTTTTTTTTTATTTTTTTAAAAATACTATGTAAAATGTTTGTATTCACAAGGTGATGGCAATAAAGTATTATTATTATTATTATTGTGTTACAATGAAAAAGCTAACACAGCGTGAGAATTCTAATCCACAAACAATAACAGCAATTATTTTGTGGTTTTGAGGTTTGTTCGCGGGTCCTGAACTTTGTTGTAATTGGTCACTACACAATTAACATTCCTAACATATTTCAAGTGTTCACAATTTTCCTAGCAGGGCTGCAGTCACACCTCAAGGAACAGTACACGATTTAAAAATATACATGTAATTAAAGCATGGATATGGTTCAGACTGATTCAACCACATACTTTAACAATTGTCACCATCGAGAGTATTTGACTCAATCTACAGTACAAATCTGCATGCTTAATTGCTACATTTCCAATGATGAATGTCATCACCAGGTGACCCAAATATTAATTTTTGATTCCTTCAAGTTCAACAATCAAAAAGGAAACAAAACATCTGGAGTTTTAGAAGTCAAAGTTTGATCTTTAACATAACTATCACTTGAAGGAATCAGGCATAATGAATCTGCCCCTCTTTGACCCAAACACCACTAGAAGGTACAGAGAAAAATACTGCCATGCCTTAATTAGCAGGCAACTGGCAATCTAACAGTTATTTAACTTTTATTAGTTATTATTCAACAAATTGTTCCATTGCCCATATACGGTCATGAAGCAAAATGTTATACATCATCTACACATGACAGATATCCGGCGATATACGTAAGTAACAATGATTTGTCCGAAGTGTTACAAGGCATTGCATAGCCACAGCTTTTCTAGATGTAAAATATACGTCAATGACAATTTGTTGAATAATAAAACAATTATCCTGCTCAATTTTGCATAATATTCTTGCAGAATATTGTCTGATATTAGCCAATTTGGCCTATGGCCTTATAGGCTAAGTATCAGGCGATATTCTTTGCAAATTTTGTTTCAGGTGGCTTACAATAGTTTAAAGTGTCCCATCTTTAGCTAGGCTGATGATGCGGATGAAAAACATTAAGGATAATCTTGTAGAGTATTTATCAGGGGACAGAGTCAGATCAATATGGAGACAAAATCTGTTGCCATGGCAACACCACAAGAGGTCAAAGACAACCCATATTTAACATTTTTAGGCTAATAACTTGTCTTATGTCAATAGGTTACAGATCTACCCTAAAGTTGTGAAAAATAATGTACCTCTGAAGCCTATTGACAGAATTTTGAAAAGTGCAGAAATGTTTCTTTCGTCAACCCAACAAAAATATGCAAAAACTTTCACCAAGTAATTTTAAAGTTATTAGCCTGAAAAGGTCAAATATAGGGCATCTTTGACCTCTTTTGATGTTTAGAGGGGGTAAGTTTCTAAAGAAACTGTGGTGCTGTGTCGGTGGGGAGAATAACAAGATTATTTGGTTATATCAACTAGGTTGATAATGTGAATTGGCCACCGTAAAGAGATTCGAGAGCTGACGTTTCGAGCGTTAGCCCTTTGTCGAAGCGAATTCGTAAAACAGGACAGGAATGTGTAAGCCATTATAAGCCACCTTAACTAACAACTATGTTTGCACAAAAAGTTTCTTTGTTTCTCCAGTATTTGAGAGATTAGCAATGTTTAGAAACCGTAGTTCAAAAAAATATCCACACCCACCTCAATGAAGGTCCCTGGAAATTGGGAGAGGGGTCTCCAAGGCCAAAAACGTTTAAATAGCAAAAACATAAGGCTAAAGGGGATGGGTTTCAGGACACTCTCTGTAGGAACAGAATGGATAATTTCTGGCAGAACACAATAACTCTGTGAGCTTGAGGTTTCTATTAACAATTACCGGTACTCGGTGATCTCAAGGGTTCTGTTGGCTGACAATTGCTAAAGGACAACTATCAAAGTAGATACCAAGAGCAAGCCGTCAAATTGTTTTAGCGTAAGCCAGTGGCCACTTTGCTCAATTAAACAAAGAGCATCATCAATAAAACTAATTAATTGACCATTTCATTTAGTCAGTTTTGACATCAGCGCTGACCACAATATGAGATGCCAATGTAGCCAATCACATTGCGAGTCTACCAAAATAAATAGCCGGTCAACTGTAAAATGCCATCATGAAACTACTATTTGAAAGAAGCTGAGAAGAAAATCACTATGATTGCTCATATTTAAGAGTATCGCAGAAATCATAAAAAAATTTAAGAGGTTATATGGTTTTGGGGGGCGCTGTGTCAAAATTCTAGACATTTGTATGGATTTTGAACCATGTTTCACAGTCCATAACTTGGTCTCTTTTCAACCTAAAAACTTCAAACTTGGTCAGATGACCAATTTCAACGTGATCTTTTGTGTGGTGGTGTCAAATTATTGATTGGTTAAATGTTGAAACTCGCCCCAGTTCCCTGCACAATTTCGGAATGGCCTATTAGATTATGAGCTCGAGATTTCTATGGGGTGATAGTTGATGAGGCCGAAGGCTGAATCAACTATCACCTCATAGAAATTGCGAGTTCTGCGAAACGTTGCTAAAGCGTGAAGACGCCACCATTTTGAAGACGACCTTCAGCCACTGCACTCTAATAGCTGATAGTGTGCAGTAGCTCAGCCAATCAGATTTTGGCATTTGCATAAGTATACTAGTAGATTTTTACTACTGATCAATAGTAAGTGCCTGTTAAGCCAATGTGTAGTTTCAGAGAATGTCCATTCCCCCCCCCCCCCACCCGCAAAAGGAATTGGAAATTCCTGGGAGAAGGGGGGTCTCAAAGACCAAAATATTTAGAGAAATGTACAAAGCTTAATTGGAATTTCCAGAGGGGTGGGAGGGTCTTAGGAAAAATCCCTTTGAGGGGGAGGTATGGATAATGGAACAACACTGTCAGACTTGTGAGAATGAGGTAGTAAGCCACTGGTTTACGCCTTGAAAAAAAGTTTTAACAGTCCTTCATTTTACCCTTACTAATAACTCACCAGCAAAAACCAAACCTGGAGCTGGTTGTAAAACGTAATGCCTACATCTAATTACTCATGGATCATATGCCACTGATCAATAGGGCAATGTGGATTACATATCACCTGACTCCAGTGATCAAATTCTGGTCCATCACCTGCCGCTGTGCTCAGTACGACTTGGCCAATCCGCTCATGGCATCCGCTAGAATCTTGAACCAGCACAGTAAACATCAGCGTCATGTGGTCCAGCGCCAGCTTTCCTCCCAAATCAAATGTAAACGTCTGAGCAAACTTGGGATTGACTGTTTTCTTTTTCACACGGGTTTTCTTCTTAGCGACTCGGTGGCTCGTAGAATATAGTTCTGTCTTAACATATGGATCTGGAAATTAGATCAACAGAAATATTTGGTGCTTTGACACTGCATAATTTATAGCGTTTACTGTAAACAATACAGTGAAATCTCCCAGTGGCCATTTCTCTTTATCAGTTATACAGGGATATTAACAGACACCTAGGTATGTCCTTCACACTATGAAACAGCCAACACATTGTGTCCTAAAAATAGTTATGGGTGGATGAAAGATGCTGTACATGTGTGTACACCGAATGCAAATATGGCGGAGCACTCAGTAGTCGCCCGGGACGAGTCGCTTGAAAGCGAGGCTAGTCAGTCTTTCTTGACAAGAAAGTCTTGCTTTGTTTTGTTTCACACTCCCTTTGCGTTTTTGTGTTCCTGGATGCCAACAGAAGGGAGTAAAATCTTCCATTACAGAGAAAGTGTTTTTTTTTTCAGTTTCCCCGTTCACCTTTGAGGGGAAAACAGACAAAGAAAACACGTGCAATGTAGCTCAAGATCGCCAAAGGAACTGTTCAGCCTTGAAGATCTTAGAAAATGTGTAAGAGATCGCATTCATCTCCGAGTCGTTGTCATTTGGCTCAATGCTTTCAATGGTTTCAATGACGGGGCAGTTAAAGTTTATTCGCTTGGTTATTACATCGCAGCATTTGTTTCATGCGATTCCGTGCGAGTGGGCACGGTCGTAAACAACTTCTTCCATTGATACATTAAGAGGAGCTTTTCTTAACCTTGGGGAAGGTTCTGGCCATGCAAATCGTGTTGGAACATCACCAGGCACCACATGAGCTCGTCATTTAACCGACTTTTCTAAGATCTCCTGTACTGAAATGATGATGTAGCAAACAAACTTTAGTTCCTGCGGCGATCGTGACTTCTTTTCTTCGGCTCAACGAATTGTATTAATCCACTAGTTTACCTTAGAGGTAAACGGTGAAAGATTTCTATCCCTTCTCGAGGCATTCAGAAACACAAAAACGCGTAGGTAGTGCGAAACAAAACGAACCAAATCGACAACGAAGCAAGACTTTCTGGGAAAAACAAAGCATCAAAGACTGACTAGCCTCGTTTTCATGTGACTCGTACCAGGCGACAACCGAGTGATCCGCCATATTTGCATTCGGTGTATGGGCTACAAAAGCAAACTTTGCATTTCAACTAGCAAATACTCGTATCACATATTTAATGTGAACCTATAAATTTTTATACAACACACTTAACTGTACAGAGCTCGACGTTGCGACCTGTGGGGTCGCCAATGCGACTGGATTTGGTCCGCTGGCGACTAACTTTTCACGTGTGGTCGCCAGTGTGGCCACCGCGATTTCAAGATATTATTTTAGTTATTTAGTTTTTCATTTCCTAAGATCCATGGCGAAATGAGTGAATGTTAATTGTAAACCACGAGGAATGTAATTTCTTATCACTTTCATGTAAAAAGTCGTTTAAACCGCCTTAACTATAATTACTATTTTGAAATCAGTTATCTACATGTTTGGTTGAAAGCATTGCGGTATGTTGTATGAAAAGAATAGGGAGTTAATTTAATTTACAACAGCTCGCATTATGATTGACCAGAAACTGAATGCATGTAGCGACTGTATATTTTGTCGTGGCTTTCTCTGCGAATGCGGAAAAGTCTACATCCGCGAGACGGGGAGACCCATGCAGGACAGGATTAAAGAACACGACCGAGACATCCGGCTCGCCCGTACCCAGACCTCTGCCATTTCAGAGCATGCCCACACCACTGGACACTGCCCACTTTGGGACGAGGTTAAGTTTATTGATCGTGATCAACATTGGTACACTCGCAGGGTCAAAGAGGCTATTCACACAAGACTTCATCCTAACAACATCAACAGGGATAGTGGAATCGAGATTCCTGAAGCTTGGATGCCCACGATCAAGAAATAAACTGCTTAAACGGCAAAAAAAAAAAAGAAAGATGATCGTTGAAATTATTTTTATGTTCGCTACGACCTACTTTCATTGTACAGAAAATACAAGGAAGACACTAAAGGGTTCCAAAAACGATTGAATACAAGCTTGCATGCCGTTTTGAACTCTTCCAATTCCCACCGGTTGCAAATTGAAATTATAGTTTCACACACATGCACATGGAATTGCCGCGTGCAGTCGCCACACATTAATGAACACGGAAACTTGCGGAAACCTTCAAGAAAAAAGTTTTTTCGGTCCAAAAATTTTTGGCGACCAAAAATTTGTGCTGGCGACCACATCTTAAAACTTAGGAGCCAGCTGGTCCCAAGGTTTTTTTTCTAAAGTCGAGCCCTGCTGTATCGTAATGCAGTAAAAGCTTAAGTCTGCATATGAGCCTAGTGGCCCATCAGACTAGAGCTTATCCCGGTTGACAGAGAGTATTTCTACTCCTCCCCCCTGGATGGGATGCTTGTCCAACACCAGCATTATTTCGCCAGTACCCAACATTTATGTTCCTGGGTGAAGAGAGGTATTGTGAGAGTAAAATGTCTTGCCTAAGAACACAACGCAGTGCCCCAGCCAGGGATTGAACTCGGACTGTCCGATCTGAATCCAGCACACTAACCATTAGGCCACTATGCCTCCCACAGTATGGTAATGCATTGCGGTCAGAATGAGTAGGTTCTTGGTTTGTAAGTTGTCAGTAAAACCCAGATACAATAACAACATTGAAGAAGCACTGGTATCAGGTTTTTTAACTTTGTCTCAGATCTTCCTTAAAAGAGTTGGAACTGGCGTCGATGGTGTCCTTCTCAGAGAGAGTTGACTGTTGTCAAAAGTACAACAAAACTGGCAAAATTTTAAATACCTCCTATATTAAGACTGCTAATTTTTGGCAGGTTCCTTGCTTCTAACACAGTTACAGACAATTTACTTGACAGTGGTTGATGGCAGACGGAGATATGCAACTCTCCAAGGATCTGAAAAAAAAGCAATATTAATCATCCTTCTACGTGTAGTTCTCCATTTCAAATGGGATGCCAATCTTCCAACCAGGGTTGCGTGTTGGAAAAATTCAAACCAGTGTGTTTATGGTACAATTAAGAATACAACTCATTAATTTTGGATTGTCTTACGTCACAAATCTTTGCAAAAGCCAAGGAAACATGTTTTTATGTTGTGAAATCTATCATTCAGTTAACATACTTTAACAAATTTACTACTCCCTTTAACTTTGGACTTGCATGTATTTATGACATCTTTTAAGTGTCTTGCCCACAGTAAGTGGTCAAAGAAAATGAGCATGGTACTCCTTGGCATAAGTGGTATCTTCTCAGGGTTGTCAGTAGGTTTTTGAGTAGCAGGTTCCATCCAAAAAGTAGGCAGCTATTTCCATTTTATTTCTCCAATATCACGCTCAGAACTGACCTACTAACATTCGGAGCTGCCGCCGCAGTATTTGGATTAGCCGGTGAAATGCACCGGTTGCCGGCTTATTTTGACAACCCTGTCTACTTGCCGTTTTTTTCAATTTAATTACATGTAGTTTCTATCCAATTTAGCCTGAGAGTTATAGCCACATTCTGACCAATGTTGTGCAGTTGCAATCTACTCTTCTTCAATGTATCTGAGAAGTTTGAGACTCAACAGTTGAGAGTTAACGTAGTTCTAAGCAAAATTAATGAAACTGGCCGAAGCAAATAGCAGTGGTACATTTAACTGTTTTGCTTTAAATAACTTTAACTTAAATACTACTAACAGCATTTCAGTTAAAACTCCCTTGACTTACATTCTGGAACTGATGTGGTCTGAGTTCTCTCCAAACCAAAACTTCCCCTCCAGTCAAGTCCATCCCACCTAACGCCATCATCACTTCTCCGATTACAACATTGCGTGACACTGGCTGGTGATGTATGATTAGAAAGTGTAATGCAAGCTGCCTAATCTCTGAAAGAGTGAGTCCACTGATGATAAACAGTTCATTCCACACTGGATGCAGGTTCTTCTCTATAACTGTAGTCCTGTGGTTGTGTCTTCGTGTTGGGAGTGCATAAACTCGTACGTACGGTGAAGATGTGTTGTTACGTAGGTCCTTTGGTGGTAGCTCCCGTGCTTGTAAGATCTGGTAACAAAACGAAATATTAGCAATGCATGAGAAAGTTTACCATTTAATATTAAATGTTACAGGTGAAACAATTTTATTCTGACGCGGTAAAGAGCATTTTCATTATCATAGGATCATGTGAACAGTTAAACCTGGTTCACGTGAGTAATGAAAATACAAGTGCTAAGGACCAGGGGTTTCAAAACAAGCCGGCAACTGCCGGAGTTCCACTGGTTACTTTACTGTTATGCCACCAGCTACTCTGGTCAGAGCAATCAGCTTGCGACAAACAAGCTCACTTATAACAGCCGACTACTCTTCCAGTCACTGACGTCTACTTCAAAACATTTTGAAATCCCTGAAGGACACATGGGAACAAGCACCTAGCTTGCACCTGCATTTGCTCTTTAGCTTCACATGGGAACACAAATGTAACAACACCATGGAATTTCACCTGACACTTGCTCGACCAGGCACAAGGTCATGTTGGTGAATTATGGCACCGGCACCGGGCCACACATTGGTGGGAGGTGAGGTTCTCACCACTGCAGCAACCCTAGCTCCCCCGCAAGGTTGTTTTCTTATTCAACACATTTTTAACCCAACAATGCAATGGAACAGTTTAAAACAAGATATATATGTTGTGGTTGAAATTTAAACTTGGTTTAAAATTTTTTAGATCAGTTTGATTTTTATTTCCCTCTGTCTCATGTTGAAACAAAGGGAAATCAATATCAAACTGGTTTAAGAAAATTTAAACCACGGATAAATTTAAACCACAACATATACAACTCCACAGTTCACACCAAATTAATGTGAAATTACTGCGGACATTATCACAGGAAATCTGTGACATACGGATAACAGAAACTGAATGCATGGTGACTTTACTTGAAATCACGTAAAAGATGTACAATTTGTACAACTTGAAATAACTCACTAATCACTCTCCGTTTCTCTTCTTGACCCAGGGGCAAAAGTTTACAAGAAGTCGCAAGAGTGCCCCTGGGATGCTACACTTAAACAACTAGTTCCATGACCCATTCAAATGCTTGCTTATATAAATTTTTCCAAGACATGTCTCTTTGACATGAGTCTTCCTTTGTAAAATGATTCGGATGTTACTTCCTTTATTTTAGTTTAATTCAAGTATTAGGAAATCCCATGTATTGTCATGGAAATACCTTAATAAATTGTTGTCGATGTTACCTCTGATTGGCCACAAAAATTTTTGTGGCCAATCAGAGGCGAGCATTCGAATGGGTTGTCGAACTACTGTAGTCGTTTAAGGGTAGCTATATAGCATCCCAGGGGCACTCTTGCAACTTCTTGTAAACTTTCGCCCCTGGGTCCCTGAGGATGAAAGTATCTCAAAATTCGAGAAAAGCTTTTCTCAATGCTCACCTTGATAAACAGGTCACATGTTGTCTGTTTATACTGCAAAGAGACATTCAATCTACCTAGCCCACTCTGCAAACTTTTTCGCTTTGTATCCTTATGTGGGTGAATGACTTGGGAAGGTATGTTCATAGGAATCTTAGAAAGAGTTGCTTGTTTACTTTGTTCGCCACCTTCAGCACCAATGCTTGGTTTTCGTCTTTCTGCTAAGTTTCTGTCAGTGCTTCCTTTTCTCTCTCTGCCTGACCTTGATGGCACAGACACATTATCTAAGCTACGAGAAGGTTTTGGAGGCCTCCTGATGGGCAGAACTTGAGAATCGGAGTGACTCTGCCCGTTTGGATCTACGTCACCTACACGCATTTTTGTACTCATATCATCCCTTGATTCTACTCTGGTAATTGTGATGAGGGGTTTAACAGGAATAGGCCTGACAAATTCAAAAGACTTGCTGCTACTTTTTGGAAAATTCCTTGGAGACTTGGAGACATCTGAACTCTTTCTCTGTTCATATATACTTTCAGAGCTGTCTCCACTTGAAGTGCTAAGTTGAAGAAGGGAAGATCGCCTAACTGTTGGCACATTAAGAGCCTCAAAACTACCCAAACTGTGTCTCTTTTCTGGCAACCCTGCATCATCAGGGGCTGTCCGATATGAGCCAGAATCCTCACTGAAAAATGATTTCTCTTCTATTGGTGAAGTCTGCGCTGATGTTGCACTACTACTATTACGTGTTCCATGATGAGAATGTTGTACAAATTTCTGCACAATTCTTGGTACAAAAGGCGGTATATATGGATCATGGGAGGAGTCCTTGATCCTCCACAGACGAGGTTCCTGTAGACGGTCGTCTTGCTGCTTTCGACGACAGCAGCAATACACCATGTATATTGATACCAGAACTACTAATGGAATTCCTGTTGCTAAGCCAGCCACCAAGGCTACTGAATAAAGATTAAAACAACTACAGTTAACAGTATCTCTTCAAATCAAATTAATTGTCACAAAGTATAAATTGTTAGGTTTTATTTTTTCAAACCTGTTTGATGTCAATTTTCTTTTTCCATTTTAGATTGTAATAATTAATGGCTGAGACAATGAAAAATAAAAGAATCAAACTGTTTTGAACAATTTGGTAGTTCCTCGTCCTTGTGAGACAAGGCATATAACAAGAAAACATATTGACCCAGGCCAGGGTGTGATAGTGCACGTAACATTAATTTGATCAGCACATATTCAAATGCAACATTGAGATGTACTTATTTACCTGAGTTATTCATTATCATTGGTCAAAGGCAACATCAGCAGTTTAGATCAGTTTGGCAACCAACAATTGATCTCCTTTAAAACAAAGAAGGGAAAATTACACATGTAGCACTGCACAATATTGCACAGTCAATGAGCCACAAGCACAAGGAACCAAATAACCTACTTATTCACCTTTAGGTTATTAGTTTCCTTTATGTTAGATACACTGTAACTTTCCCCTTCTAATTTTATTTCGGATTTCCATGCAAGTTAAGTAAATTACATTAATGACAAATAATAAAGGCCAGTTTTGACTTGGCATAAGGCTAAGCCTGCACAAGCATCAGCACAGAAAAATGCGTGTTTGTTCTGCAATTCAGTGGCAGAATCCTTTTGCCTGAGCAGGCTGCATAAAACATTGCAACTTGTAAGTATGGCATTTAAGTCTGTCTGGCTCATTAGTCATAGCTGCAACAGGAACCATTAAATCTGGTTTCTGTACCATGAACCAGGTGCACTGTAGGAGTATTGCTACTGTAAAACAATTTGCTTGGACCTATTTATACTCCTGGGTAAAGAGAAGTGCTGCGAGCTGGAGTCAAGTGTCTTTCTCAATACCATGACCCTAGCTCGGGTGAATGGTGACTATGCAATCCAGAGTCCAGCTCACTAGCCATTACCAAGTAAGAACAATTTTTGAATATTTTGCCAATAAAGAAAAGTAAAGTCTACTCCACCCTGGATGGGATGCCAGTCTATTGCAGGGTTACCCCCTTGAAGGGTTATGAATTAGCACTCACCTGCTTGCCCAAGCAAGTGTCAAAACCGATGAGTGAGTGCAAATTACACATCACTTGCATGGTTTGCTGAGTATGATTTGCATATCCAGAATTTATTATTTAAAATGAGCTTAACTTTATACTTTCCAAAAGAAGTCCACTTTCCATAAGCTAAAATTTTGAAATCTCATACAATTACTGAATTGCAAACTCCTGGTTCATAGACATGCAAAACTGGCTTCTGTTTGGTAATCGTTACATGATTCATTAGCATCCTACACTGTATATATGCAGACATCCTTTTGGCAACATGGCCAAGAAGACCAAAAGGGATTGCACAATGGGAAAAGTATCCCATGTGAGGCACAGCCCTAACATGTAATTAAAAATCTAAAATTTAATAGAAATACAATAAATCTAATTAACAACTGATAATGCACTTTCAATAAATCAAATTATGCTGACCAAACCAAAGGTCTGTGATTTAAAATGTATTTACATGTAGGATCTACAGTATCATACGAAACTTCAAGACAAGCTGAATCCAGAATGTGGGCCAAATTCGCAGATGATCATCCACCATAGTTTCAAAATCTGAGAATCAGCTCAGTTTGTAACAAACTGTACAATCTGTTCTCTCTTTAAAGCTACATGTATGTACATGTAAGTTACCGTAACTGCCTATTATCCCCCCTCAATTCAATTAACAGACCACGAGCCAGACAAAATTTTCAGTCATTTACTGGACCATTCCATACTACATGTACATGCATACAGTGCCAGAAATACTATGTGACCAAATATAACCAATGATTAAACAGATAATATTTGTACAATCTAAAACAAAATTTTAGATGCAAATTTATCACTTATCATGCTCTATTCATAACAAACTATTATTTCTGAAAAGCAAATCACAGGCAGACAACAATAAATTATTAGCTAATCTTTAGGAAGTAAGTTTCTGATCCCCCCCCCCCCCCCCCAATAGATGGCTATAGCTAACTAAATGGGGTTCATTAATCGATCCCACATGTTCTTTGGCCTTCGTGAAAGTTGGCATTGGTGATTTTGGTTCAGAATACAATTTAAAAAATTTGACAAGTCTTGTGAAAACGTCTCTGTATATTAAACAAATAATAAGAAATGAAACTCCTGATTATTATAAGTTTGATTTGACTACACGTAAGTAATAAACCATCTGAAATGAATTAAGGAATTGTATTCTGAATGGACATTTAACTCGTTTTCATCGCTAACAGAGTGCCTCCCGTGCGTCATGGAATGAATACAAAATAAAATGAAACCTTTATTGCACATTGGTTACCTCTGACAGACATTTTCTGACAAGCTTAACGACCATCGCCGCTTCTAAATCAGGCATTTGTGATTGAACGAAAACAACTGCAGAAGATTTCCAGGATAGAGAAAGTCAACACGTCATTTTCAACAACCATTAAATGGGTTTTCGTTCGAATATACAATTAAGCGTTTCATTTGTGAAAAGTATAAAAATTGCCATCATCGAAAATAAAGCCTTTTTAGCAATTCGTTTCGACAGTGATTCAAATCTGCCCAAGATGATATGCAGCTGGAAGGAAAAAAGATTTTGACTTGTGGTCTCCGTTGAAACACCTGCTCGAGGCAGTGACAACATTTCCAAAGCAAAGAAATCGTTCTATTATTTCTAACTGATAGTAGAAAAACTAAAAGCTTATTAAACATGGTTAGTATGGTTTCTGAATATAAATAATCCACAATCGACGCCCGCGCTTCTTCAAACTGTACACGACCGTGACGCGAGGTCGAAACATGGCTTGATCGACGCAAAGATCTCTTCCACGATCTAGGGTTTCTTGTCAACAGATTACATGAAAAACTCATCTCTGGAAGAAAGAAGGTCAGTATATGGCTTTCTGAAGAACCGCCTCAAGTGAAAGGCACATGCACAATTGTATTAAGGCAAAACACGTCCACATATGCGATACAGTACAAGACGGAATAAATAATTGATTGTTGACATTTGTCTAGGCCTGATGCGTCGCAAAACTAATCCAAAAGTGCGTTAGCGAGTACAAGAGTATTTTCAAAGACTCTTGCTGTTTCCGTGTATTATCTATTTAAAAGAAGTTTCTGTAGGTTTTAAGAAATCTACCACTCACCCAAAATTTATTAAAGAGCTCATGAATAAAGCAAAATTGAAAATGACAATCGCTCGAAAGTTCTCATATTCATTGCTATTTGCCTATATTTTTCACTTTTGTAATGTTCATGTCTTAATAAACACTGGCTACCAATAGCCCAGAATTCAATGGAAACTAACCGAAATAGTTACAAAAGAATACTACATTCACGCCTTCAACGAGAAACAGACGAACCCATTTGATGAACAATCTTAATTCGATTTCTTTGAACACTTCACGACAACGTGGGGCCTAGTGAGTAAAATTAAAAATTTATGCCACATTTTCGAACTTGTCCTTTAATTCAGAAGTTTCAAGATATTTTGCCCATCACTAAATAGTATCCGTAAAGCTTCTCATAGGCCAGAAACCCTCCCTCGGAAATGTAACCTTAGAATCATTGACTAACATAGGCTAAACTCACTCTATTAAACCCACATTCTGAATGATTTGAGTGAAAAACTTAGTCGATTTCCCCGTGACAGAAGAAAGTTTAATTTTCTTATGCAAAAAAAACCAAACAATTTCAACGTACCTCCTAGAGAGAGTGGTCCGTTCCGATCGGCGAACAACGACATCAGGACGGCGGCCATTTTCATGTTCTTCATGCGAGAAAAGACTCTTGTGTCCCATTATAACCGTGAAACAGTGGAACAAAAATACACAAAATTCATACGGCAAACGGACATGTTCATATAGCAACAAGAATGAGCGTCAATAGCTGCTATAAATACTGAATACCAGGATCACGAAAATCTGATTTTCAGGCGGTAACTGTAATACAGGCGGTTGGGGGAATTAGTCGCGCGTTGTTGTCCGATCTGTCAAGCGAAAGTTTTCCACCTGATCGAAGCGTTCATTATTCAGTTCAAACACCCCGTATCCGCTCTTAGTTCCGGAATAAATATACTGCACGAATACATAATGAGCTGCAAGAACCAATGAGCTGACGGCGCATAATGGTAAATCCTCACAGATCTATTTAAAATTTAAAAGCATTGGCTCTGGTGATTGTGGGAAGAAACAACGTAAAACAAGCCAAACCATTTGACGAGCCGTCGTCATATCTTGTCCATTCTCATGCTAATGAAGTCGTATCTTGAAAAGTCGTCATCGCTTTACCAGCGATAAACCTGGTCAGACCAGTGTTTGAAAGCTCATCTTTTTCAAAGACGGTGATTTCGGTCTGTTATACATCTGCTGACTTCGTAAGCGGGTCCAACTACAACAACAGACTTCCTTCTCTCTCTCCTTCGAAGGAATTTCTGAAGTCGGTTAACCGCCTACACGTTGTCGCGCAAAACTCCACAAATAGCATTACAAATAAACATGTTTACATCAGTTCTACGACGCTGTTTTCTTCCCAAAGCCCAAACAGACAGGAATGGCTTCGTGATTTTCTATTGCTTCACAACGGGAAGCCACGAAACAAACCACGGAAAACCACAGAACAGAAGGCAGCCATTGGATTGTGGGATTACGGCCTGACCTTCTGAGCCTGACGTCAGCGGTCTTATCATGACAAGATCAAAGATGGCGGGCAAATTGATCTGATGTACGTACCGTGGTATCTGTCCCTTGTTTGGATTGATTCTTTTAACAATAAACAATCCTCAACTGCTGTCCTCTCGGCATGCATCGCAAAAAACAGCGGGAATGTCCTAACCCACTTTTCTTGAAGTGGTTGGAGGAATGGCGGGATGAGGCGAAGCAGAAAAACTCCAAGCTACAGTACACCTACGCTAAGGTGAGGGAAATATAAACCACAAATACGCCACAAATGTTAAATTTATGTATTTTGCCTTTATGCAAAGAAGAGACTTTGGATTACACGAGAATAAAGAAGTTTTCATTGTAATAATAACTAAATTAAGTTAATTAAGACCAATGCGCGCAAAGGTTTTTATAGTTGTAATTTTACCAATATTTGTGTCAGGGCTGGAACTAACTTTTGATCATTCAATCAACGTAATCAACATGTTTTGTAATTGTCAGTGCCACGGTGGTCACGGTGCTTCTCGCAGAGCCCATCGCGTAGTAATCGACGTGTTTTGTGGTAATCAGCACCGCGTTGAATTGGCCACAGCGAAAAAGCAGCCAAACTTCAGAGCGATGTTGCTGGCCAGGTTTTGTAATTGTCAGTGCCACGGTGGTCACGGTGCTTCTCGCAGAGCCCATCGTGCCGTAAAAGACGTGTTTTGTGGTAATCAGCACTGCGTTGGCCACAGCGAGAAAGCGGCCAAACTTCAGAGTGAGGTTGCTGGCCAGGTTGGAGAGCTCTTTGGTGATGTGATGTAGTCGTCTCTGAGATCCTTCTGGTAAGCTTTGACGTTTTTGATGGGGAGGGCCATGCTGTGTACACAAGAAAAAATTAAGTTGTCGATCAAGCTGTCAGTCGTCTTTGCCCCCACACAAGTCTCATACCTTTTGTAGTATTTCTCAACGTCTTTGTCTTTGTGTATCAGCTGCACCCTGCTGATGGCCTCTTTGGCTTTGGCTGTCGACACCAGCACGGCCAGCTGCAAACGAAGAGCCAGGATGTCAGGGCCAGTAAGGGCCACCACAACAGCGACAGCTTCCCTGCCCAAGGGCTTTGCTTCTAGCAGGTTCATAACTTCTGCATTCTGCATACACTTGTTCTTCTTCAGCCATTGTCTGTATCTTACAACTTCTTTTTTAATTCAAGAATAATTTGACCCCTTCGGGCTGGCGAATTAAGCGAGAACACCGGATAAGAGAACTTTTGCTGTTTCAACTTTGAAATCAAGCCTTTGTACTCATGCTGGGAGAGCACGCCAGCATAATCATCAAAGATGGCTTTCATGGTCTTCGCCGAGGAGGTGTAGAAAAGGACAATCGCCACCATGTTCTCCCGGAAGGAAGGCAAAATGCCTGTCAGCTTCTGGTTCAGCCCCCACACACCCACCAGCTGGCCAGTGAACCCTTTCTGTCTTTTGAGGCTGCGCAGTCGTCGAGGATTATCAGTTTTTTGGTGCCCTCGGAAAAAAAGCTCATAAGCCGCAGCCAGGCTTCAACCTTGTGCTGCTCGCAGATGATCACGAACATGGACTGTTCCTTTTCGACGGCGTGGCGGTACATCCTGTTGTGCAGAAACATCAGGCAGACCAGCACAATGAAGTCGAACGCAGTCTGTTGAGTTCACGAGGTACGTTCAGCTGCCGTGCATGGCCTGGTCCGTCATAGAGTGCAAATCGATCAAAAGCCCAAACTTGTCATCAGTGTAGAACTTCATGTGCTGCGGCATGGTTTTCGAAGAAGCAGCTGACCTCCTCCCACAGGTCCACCGATGCTGTTGCTGTAGAGCTTGTTGGGTGAGCCGTTGACCGTGATGCTGACCTTCGTCAGGTGCGGGTTAAAGTACTTTTCCAAGTCCCGGGTGCCCACGGCGTAGGGCTCGATGAAGAGGAGGCCTTTCAGGGACCACTGCTGGAGTGTGACCTTGATGTTCAGCATCGTGTCGGTGCCCTTTGTGAAGGTGATAAAATTTTCCCGGAAAACATGATCGTACAGGAACTCCTTGCTGGTGGAGTAGCCTCTGCGCACCTCGTCCACCAGCGACTTGCTGTGCATCATCTTGTACTCAATCTGGACGTTTGTCAGCTTGTACTCCAGCTTCGTCAGGTCGGAACCCCCGGAGGCTATGTGTACGGTGTTCAATTACAGTACCAGACTTGCTTGAATTTGGATATATTTTTCATCTTAAATGAAACTACACGCATGATACAGTTTGTGCTTTCCATCTGAAAACCATCTGAAACCTTCCATCTGAAAAGTGTTTACGTAGGATTCTGCTAGCTTAAACGCAGTTACGCAGTACTTCAGAAATCCTGTGCCACATTTTACAAACACGAGAAACAGTTTTTAAAAGAACTTTAAACGAGATAAAATTGAAAATGTGCAAAATCACATCTTCTGGAAGTAGGTTAAAATGCATCGTTGAAACTCAATGCTATTGTAATCTACTTTGAGTTAATTCGTAAACGTCTCTTAGATTTCAAGGCTTATTTTGATACTCCATGTCGTATTTGTGCACCGCACCAGTGCATTATGTACCCGTGTGGTGCAGAAGTGTTCCGGCACACGTAAAAATAATTTGGTGTACTGAAAAGTGTAGCCCGGATGGTGTGTTTGGGCAAAACCAGTCATTTCTTATGAAGCAAATTGAGCTTTTTCCATCGCCTTTGGATCCTCATTGTCGAACTTTGCACGCTCTGATGGATAGGCCATGTCTAGGATGAAAGGATCGAGGCAATAAATGTAAACACTCCCCAGCCCATGGTTTGGGCCGCACGTGAAGTGGAAATTGGTTGACTGGGCAACGTCGAATTCTGTGCATAATCTTTTGTGAGAAGCCATGTTGTAATGGTTGTCAAACTGGCTGAACCTCGGGTCCCCTGGCAGCGTGCTTTTGCTCTGAATCCCACTCAGCTGGTACAGGATCCGCCTGACGGTGAAATAGACGTGGAAAATGTAAAAAGGCCGCCACTGGCAGGGCAAACTCTGTTTGGTGTGATTTTCGTCGAATATTTCCCGGCTTATTCCGCACCATTTTGTGGTGCACCACACTTCGAAGTTCGTCTGCTGCAGACAGAAGGTGTGGTGACAGAAGGTGCCATTTTTTGCAGGTGTTGACATTTCATACTTTATCTGCTCTTTTTGGAAGATTTCTCTGAACTTTGTTGTGAAATGCTGGTCGGGCAAAAATATCAATTGTCATTTGAGTTGTTGAATATTTTCTTCAAACTGGACGTGGCATCTTGAAATTCAACCACTGGAACCAACAGCAAAGTGGAGGCACCCCACAACCCCTGTAGGCGACAGCTGGTAAGGATAGCCTCCACCGTAGCTGGCGGCCACCCCCAGAGCCTTTTTCATTGTGGTGCTCCAGTATCTTATGTCTGAACCAAAGACAAATGCTGGGGAGCTGCGCCCATCACTGCCGTTGAATGTGACCTGCACTGCAAACTTGGTCTTGTCGGCGTTTGGGTATTTGCCTAAAAATGGTGTCCAAGCCTTTGCTTTCACCTAGTCCACAATCCTCTTGGCTTGCAGTGTGTTCATCCATGCGAGCCTGCTTTGATCCATGTTTATGATTAGAAAAAGTTTTTTAAAAAAAAAACATGGTAGTTTTGAGTGTTGTTGTGGCACAAAACAACCACACTGTTTACTTTGACAAGTCAATTCCAAAGCCGAGTTATATCCTGCTGTTAAATTGTTCGCTTTACAACTCGTGGCACAGGGCGAGTGTGCAAAACCAAGAAGACATCTTTTGTTATCTGGCAACTACATGTACATGTATGACCCTGATGATGTTGAAAACTTTTTCAGCAAACGTTTCGATAAAGATAATATGTTTTCTGCAAAGAGCGGCATATTCGGGAAAAAAAGTGACCATTACACCCAATACAGACACCGTTGGCAGACTTAAGTTTGAATGAAAGTATGAAAAAGTTACTTAATATGAATGGCAGCAAGGTTACTGTTTACATGGAAGTTGATGTCGATGATGTAAAAACAGAAAACTTCTGTTAATACACTGTGATTTGGTCAAAACTGAACCTTTTCAACGGCAAGTGCTCAAGTGTTCTTGTTAGCTTTGACATAAGAGGAAAGCCTTATGAAAAGGTTTTATATCAGAGCGGGGCACAACTTGTGCTGCGTGACACATCAACAGGCGGGCATGTGTCAAGTTTGAACATCTCGGTAAAAAAATGAGAATGGCGACCTCTTTGACTTTCACGGCTACCCACTGTATTTCGTTTTAGAAATAAATTAAATATATCATTAATAAGCCAAGTCCTCTGCCGCCCGAGAATATTTATCCAGAGCTACCCAACTCAAAAACTTCCAAAAATTTCTGGCTAATTGAAATCAGCAAAATTGAAAAACAGATAGCCGATGAGGTTGAGCGTTACAGGCTGGTGCTGAAAAATACAATAAAGCTCGGAAAGTGATGAACTATTCCGTAGCCGGTCTTGGTGTCGCAACAACAGCCCTGTCCTCCGGAGCCATTGCAACAGTAACCGGTGTTGGTATTGTAATTGGGGTGCCTCTGGGTGAGATCGGAGCTTTGTGCGGCGCAACAAGAAAATCAAGCAATAGGCAAATAAGCACTTAGAATCCATGCTCTGGCTGTTGCAAAACATGACTCGATAAACAGCTCTGTTTCCCAAGCGCTTGATGATAACACTATCTCAGACACGGAGTTCAAACTCATAGCATGTGAAATGCAGAAATATCACCAACTCAAAGAAAATTTGCGGTCGAAATTCAATCAAACCAATCCACACGAGCCAGATCTTGAAAAGATCAAAAACCAGATTCGGCAAGAGTATCTAAAAAACGTGCGACGTCCACCACAAATTTGAACTAAAATTTGAGGAAAAAAACACAAAATTCTATCTTAGTCTTACTAAAAACAGATGAACGCCTCGATACCTGTTCCACTCCTGATTTTAAAGGAGTACCAGGTCCTCTTGACCACTCGATCGATCGGAAATCTTTGTCAAGAACAAGGATTAATCAATGCTTGTTTTATTTTCCTCTGCCTCTTTCATCGCTTGGATAAATTCATATGTTATTCATCTCATTCACCAGTGGCAGCGAAGAAAGTTCAGCGATAATAAGGCAAATCGTAAGAAACATCGCTTCGATTTCTCTGAATGATTGGGAACTTCTGGTGTTACAAAATGAGCTGTCCTACAGACAGCGTGAAATGTGCAAAACAATGGAATACATACCAAACCTCCCTGGCAACTGGAAATATATTAATAGATTTTAAATTTACTTTTCAAACAGTGAGTTGGTAGGGAATTTTGATGAGTTCTATTGTTTTGCACATGAAACGGTTTTTGTTTCAGTGGCTATTAACATGATATTTATTTTCTAAAATATCTGTATCATAATCTCTTAGGAAAAACCCAGGCACATGATTTCATCTTCCTAATCCAGTTATACAAGTAGAGACAATGGGGTTTCGCCACTACCAGGCAGGGCAATTTGGTGTCCTCTCTCTTCGCACATTAAACATGTCATGGATAGCCCAATTTTTTTTGCAATCTTGGCATTTTCTACAAATTGTTATCTTCACAATTTGTTCCCGTTTTTCGAAAAAAGCGCATATGAAAGCACCTCGTGGACCTCGTCCCAGCCCATTGCCGATCGCTGCCTTATTTTTTGGCAGATGGCCTCCTTGAGTATAATCTCTTGGAGCTATGGGGGGAGGGTTTGGATTGCCTTTACCAGCATTTGCAAACAGACTCTTGCAGTTTCCATTTAAAACAGCTGGTGCCAAACTCTAGTTGTGGTTGTCAGAGTCACACTCCATCTTTATATAATAATATTTGAAAAGTTTCCCTCGATAAGATTATCGAGCTCTTCCTCAGTAAGATTATCAAAAATTTGTGTAAGGTTATCATTCAAGCTCTTCCTCAGTAAGATTATCAAGCTCTTCCTCAGAAGGATTATTGAGAATTTGTGCATCGGGGTGAAAACTTTCAAGAAGCTCTTCAATTTCAATGTAAAGCTGGTGGTCCATTTCGTATTCAGCATTGGAACTAATTGTTACAATTTTGGTGGCAATCTTCAAATGGGTGTATTGTGGTAGCCTTTTGCGGGTGCGAGTGAAACCGCTGGGGCCAGGGGTGTTCCGCAGTGGCTGCGCCTCCACCCCACACACAGGAACGGTCAGGGTTATAATCAGCATTTTACACAAGTGCCAGACAAGTGTTTGCAAAACTCGGCTACCCTTGGGAGCCCAGTTTTTTAAAAGTAACTGTATGTGGGACTTGTGTGAAAATGCTGAACCAGAACCCTCACAGTTCCTGTGTGCATTGCTTACCTCAGTTCGGGACCATATGGTCCGCGTTCCTATTGTAGCTTGTAATAGTATTGTAGCTTCAATTAGATGTACAGTGTCACCAGGTGGGCCAAAACACATGCAGTTGACTAATTCAACCCTTAACATGCATGTTATCATTTGTGCAAAGTGAAGTTTTCTTCTTGGCACAAATAACCTGTTGTTTCCGAAGTACTGCCTAAAATTGTGTTGAAATTGAAGACTTGTTTAGCATTGAAGGGTACTCTGTCTGTACATGAACACATCCGGGTTTTCTATCTAAAGGGACTGGGACTGAGAGAACAGGAAACAAGCTTTTTCTCCTCTAATTTATGCCAACAAACATTTCAGTTCAATTTGATTATGATCGTGTTTATATTATGCACGCTGCACTACAAAAATGTTACAGCAAGTAAAACATGGATAAACCTGGATGGGATGCTAGTCCATGGCATGGTTACCCCCAGCAGTAAATTCGCCGGTACCCATTTATACACCAAGGTGAAGAGAGGCACTGTGAGAGTCAAGTGTCTTGCCCAAGAACACAACGCAGTGCTCCGGCTAGAGGCTCGAACCAGGGCCATGCGATCCGGAGTCCAGCTCACTAACTATTAGGCCAGTGTGCCTCCCACAACATCAACAACGACAACAACTTTTGAAGTAGCTGGCAAAAATTGGAAGTAGCCGGACCAGTATTATAATTGAAAATCACAAAGTAGCCGGCACAAACAACCCAAGTGCATGTAGCTGGTTAATTCTGCTGGCTGCTGGCTGTTGGGGTCAACCCTGTTGATTGTTTATTTCTGGTTATTTCTGAGCAGGAGGAAACAGACAACTCAAAAACCACTTACGGGAAAATATTTTTTAAAATATAATTTTAGACCGGAAGAATCAAACTGTAAACAACTGTTTAATTGAGTTCTTTTTGGATCAAAGTTCGGCAATATGGCGAGATGTACACACTAACAGACAGTAAAAGTATTTCATAAAAATGTTGTGTAAAAACCCACAGATAAATCGCTGGTCAAAATCTAGCTTTATATCTGCAAAAACAATCTTTAATTTCATTCAACTCATGGCCAGTTCAACAGAGGTTGGTGCAAATTATGTACTTTAGGTTTAGCCCTCCTCACCTCCCCCGGTGGTGGTCAATGCCATATTATATCCTCCATTTGGCAGCTTGAGGCTATTGTCCTGGAAGTCACAGGCATACTTCGTTAGCACTTAGCTTCCTGTGTCTGGGCAATCATATAATTATAATGAGAACATTTTTACCATTGTGCATATATTCAACTTTGTTTGTTACCTTAGTTTGTAGACTTGTACAGTTTACAGTACATGTAGGTCGTTCTTAGAACAAGGTGCATGGTTGAGGTGGCATGAACATTTTTGTTTTAAGAATGGTTTGTTCTTTCAGGCTGCCGCAGCTGTGAAGAAGTATCCATTACCATTAAGCTCTGGAGAGGAAGCAATGATTCTTGATAACATTGGCAAGTGTTTTCTGGATGTATTCTGAAAGCATTAGGAACTAAGGGTTTGCAAAAGATGTTTTGTCTTGAACCTAACAATCGTTATGCTGCCCTATGTGCCACATAGGCATGATGGGCAGTAAGTAAGTAACAATCCGTATTAATAGGCCTCACATTCTCGCCTAATAAATCTGAGTTACATGTACAAGTAGATGAAAGTTGAAAATTTATTTGCAATTCTGTTTACAATTCCCTCAGATTTGTGTGTTTCATTTTTATAGCAATATGACGGTTTTCAAGAAGCAAAATCCTTTTTGATAACTTAACCACAGACTGACGTGTTTAATAACCCCGGTGTCTGACCTGTCAGCAAGAAAGCATTTTGGAGAGTTTAGACTGAAGAACAAAATTTGTTTATCACTGGTTACCAAACGTTGTCTGACATCCGAATTAGCATGTTTTTCATGACATTTCAGCACCTAGATCCAATGGATAGTAGTTATTGGGTCTCAACCAATCTGAATTTTATGGCCTCCTGTGGCTACAGAAATGTACAACTTAGGCATGTTCTTCTAGCAAGTGCTGTTTTCAATTACTCCTCCCTTTTTGACGCCTGATTCTTAGCCTCGGGCAGGACTTTTTTACAAGGCCAGCTTTGGGATTCCTGCATGTCAAACTTTCGGATAATAAACATTTTGAGCTTGATTTGCTAACAGTTACATACTGACCGCATGTCTATTGAATAAGAAAAGCTGTTATGCAACAGTATATTTCAGCATAAGCTTTATATAAATGTGTCAAGCTTATTTTATTTAGCAACAATAACAACAACAAACACAACAACAAAATTTTATTCATTCAAAAGTTAACCACACATCAAACAATTTAATCAGTAATTTTCTTTGTTTTTAATCAGGTGGAATGATTGCCCGGAGGCTAGATCAAGCCATGGCAAAGCATAATGCCAGAAATCAACAAGGTGTGTTACATTGTGCTGAAGTGGTCTGAAGTGATATAATTCTGAAATCATTTATGTTAACATTGGCAGAAGTACAGTAAGTAGAAGATATTTATCAGTCGCACTCAACACTAATAAAATCTAAGATAATTATTTGATGGAAACTATCTTGAGCTCTGTCCTAGGGGAAACTAAGGAATGTTTTTAACCATCATATTTCAGGGGTTTCAAAATAAGGCGGCGACTTCCAGAGTTCCACTGGCTACTTGAGTGTTATACCGCCGGCTACTCTGGTCGTAGCAATCAGCTTGTGACCAAAAAGCTCATTTATAACAGCCGCCTACTCTTGTAGTCGATGACGCCTACTTCAAAACATTTTGAAACCCCTGATATTTTGGAAACCAGATCTCCTATGGATAAGCTTTGTGCACCAGTTTATTTAATTGCAGAGTCCTTTCAAGGTTTCACATCACAGACATAGTTGGCAAGTCATATAACTGGAACAGAAAAAAATGCTAATAAAAACTGAAAGGGCATATAGATCAGAAAATTTCAATCAGTGCCAATAGGTAAAGATCAAGACTATAACAGGGTTGTCAATAAGATTTGAAGTATGCGGAGATATTTGAAAAGTAGACGGCACTGGCGGCCCTTTTTTTAAGCATGTTTGTAATGAATGCTTTTTTTCCCCGCTTATCTCCGCCAAATTGTAGCCGGTGAAATTGTTTATGTAGCCGGCGATATCGCTGGTTACCGGCGCTTATTGACAACCATGCTATAAACGCCTATATTTACAGAACTTCTACATTTTTTCCGCTTTTACATGTAAACAGCATTTCCATACACCAGATATAAATAAGGCTGTAGATGTTATCTCTGATACTTCAAAAATGGAAGTATTCCTCTTTCCCTCCAGATTAAGGAATTATTTTTATATTCTAACCCATGATTAGTGACTAGTACTAGAAGCACACACAATTACTATAATTATATTTTCTAAAGTAGGCTTTCCCCAAATAAATGTTACCATCGAGCATTTCAAAATGCTCCAAAATGACTTGCCTCCAAATACCATCTTCAGCATTTTAGATCTGTGTTTAGAAGGACCCTTGTTAAGGTGGCTCACAATAGTTTTCAACACATTCCATCCATTATACTTTGCAGGGCTGAAAATGATTTCCGTAGTCTTTGGTCACAATGACTGGCCAAGTAAGTTGTAGCTCGGTCACACCTCGTTTCTGGCCGGACAAATAAAAATGTACTCTGCAAAGTTAGGTCCCTATACTAAAACAACATTTCTGTCGAACAGCAACTCAGACTAGTTATCTGTTTTTGCAGATGGGATGAATGAATGAATTTGTAGAATTGTTTCTTTGCAATTATTCAGGACGTGTGGTCCGGTGTTGACATCAATTATTACGATAATGCGGTGGGCAAACTGAACAAAAGGAAAAAACTTGCTGAAAATGTGATGCATATCCATGTGTGAGATTTGAGCCGGATGTTGTTCGTTTTGTTCGTTTTTTTTTTCACTTTGAAAACCTAAAATTTACTATTAAAGGTGGACAAGAGAAACGAAGTTGAAATAAACGTTATTTGATTTAAACTTTCACACAAACTGAAGCAAACAACCTGGGTAAAAAACCAAGTATTTTCAAATTTCAAGCTGTGGAATCGTGCATGTATTAATTTTATTTCAGCCATGTTTATTCAGCCAATATTGCAGTTGTCATGACATGTGCCGCTACAATTTTTAAAGCCTGTTTACACGACAACAAAATTTAGCCCAGACTTGTCAAGAAAATGGTCCAGACCCAACGAGTTTTGTAAAAGAAACAGTCAAGTTTTCAACTCTTTTTCATAATCATAACCTTTCTGTTATGATTAAGTTTTTCTCTGTAGCAATCGTGACAAAAAAGGGAATTTAAGAAAACCACAATCGTGGCAACGGCAATGGGAACATTGCATACATACAGTTACATATAGTTCTTGGTACATTTCTTTGCCTTCCTCTGCAAAACAATAACACGAGATGACCAAATTCTTTGTTGTCTGGACAACATGAACCATAAAGGATAATTTTTTAAATTTCTATTTAGAATTTATCGCTGTGTTCCAGATTCAGTTTTGGGATAGTTTTCATAGTAAGAAACAGACTAAATGACTTAAGAGTATTGTGAAAATGTAAATTCATTTTTTAATAGACGTTGACTTGTTCTCAGCGTCATCGTTGTGGTTTCTTAAACTCCCTACTGTCACCTTTCACATTCATTTTTGCATTCGGTAATAAAACTTCAGCTTGTGTTTCGAGATATAACGCAGCAGAACAATGAAAATGACAGCAAATGAAACACAAATAAACTTGAAACTAATTTGCGTGGTGGAAAAAAATGAACAACTTTTTAACTTGAATCTTGCGAATCCATTTTCTTTTCAGAGGGGTAAGTTTCTAAAGAAACTGTGGTGCTGCGTCGGTGGGAAGTATAACAATATAATTTGGTTTTATCAACTAGGTTGATAATGTGAATTGGCGACCGTAAAGAGATTCGAGAGCTGACATTTCGAGCGTTCCGACGAAGGGCTAACGCTCGAAACGTCAGCTCTCGAATCTCTTTACGGTGGCCAATTTACATTATCAACCCAGTTGATAAAACCAAATTACATCACTTTAACAATACAGCTAGCGAGGTGCATTGACTACATTCTGATAGTAAACAACAACACAAAAACTTATTCCGCGATATGATCGAATGTGGACGTCAACATGACCGGCAATGCGAAAATTTGACTGGTCAAAAGCCCAATCAGGACGGCCATTGTCCGTTGACTGGCCGTTATTTTCAGCCCTGCTTTGTTGGGTCAGTACTACTTTACTGGTGCATGTTACAATATTGGTGTGCACGTTGTGACTATTTTTGTGACGTTACTGGTTACCAAAGCAACAGTATAGCCTCTTTAAAGCACCTTTAATTTCAGCTTTAAGTATTTATAACTCAAAAAGAAGCTCAATGATCTCCTGATACAACTATTTGCAAAGTTAAGACATACCTAGGAGCCAGCTCAGAACCGGCTCTGAAACCACTTCTAGGATTTTTTTACCTTTTCAAAAAGTTGCGGGGCAGGTTGTATGGTCACCTGGAATGTCACGGAAATAATCAAAATTTGTTCACCAATGACTGGGCATTTGTTTGATACATTATTGTAATACCAACTGATAGAGAGTGCTCGGTAGAACTCAGCCATCAAAGTGCAAGAGCTGGAATGTGCTGGAAACTGTGAGCCACCGCCTGTAAGTGTCACAGTTTCTTTTGTGGTTTAATTTCCAGTGAAATATTTGACTTTCAGAGGATGTAGATGATGAATCAGAAGATCAGGACTATTCAAGTGGCAAGAATCCTATCCTGGACTCACTGAGTGTCCCACCTCTGCCACTTGTGGATTTGGATGGTGAAGCTATTGAAAAACCACCTCCAAAGGTACATTTCATGTGCAAAAAGATGCACTTGATAAGAAGCCTATTTTACATTCAGTTAAGGACGGTCCCGGCTGATGACTATGCGTGAAAAGTTGATCTTACCAAGGGCTATTGAAATCCAAAAGAAAGTTTGCTAGCCATGCAAACTTTATGGATAATTAGGTTTGAAATCTGGAAAAGTGGTGACGTGACAGTTTTTAAAAAAGTAAATGAATTTTCTTGCAAATTCCCATCCAGTGTGATCAATGCATTGCATGATGCGCAGAACATGTGCACAGTAGCTAAAGGAGGTGCCATCCTAAGACTAAGATAAACACATAAACACATTAAAACTTAATTAACCCATCAAGTTACATAGTCATTCAGCAGGGCTATTAACTCTGGTACTGCTTTTCTGCTCTTCTATTTCGTTACTGATATATTGGGCTGCTTAGCTTCTAGCTTCATTGCATTGCATTTCATTCATTGTATCATTGCAGCGCTCAAAATTGGCAGTTGCCCGGTTGCCCGAGACAGCCAAAACTTTGTTCAAGCAACCAGTTTTTAGGAAAAATAAAGGGCTGGTTGCCCGAGATCGTCCGGTATTTGCCAACCTGGATTTTTTTCTAATTTTCAGCACTGTCATTGTTACATAATTTGTGGAATTCTTCAAAAACATAAGTTGTGATTTGGGTGGAGTAACACACTCAGATAGAAACCAGATGTTTTCCATCTAGAAGTGCATATGTTCATAATGACATGTCTGTATTTGAGGAGGGACGAAAACCAGAGAATGTGGAGAAAAACCCTCAGAGCAAGGAGAGAACCAACAACTGTACTAACTCAACTCACATATGGCACTGGACCAGAACTGAATCTGGGCCACATTGGTGAGAAGCAAGTGTTCTCACGACTGCACTATCTCTACTCCCTTTTGCTAGAACTTTGAGTGGAATTCATCTTTAGTGAATAGTTCTGGTACTAATAAATACTGTAACTTTATTACTAATTATGATAATAATAACTCAATGATTTTCTTTCAATGGTCATCTGTTTCAGAAAAAGCAATCCAGAAAGAAAGTTGCCCGTGAATATGTGCCAGCCTATAGATCAGGACCATATGCTTTGATGTTGACACTGTATCAGCAAAGTCAGGTTAGAATCAGAGGAAATAATTATATCTTTGCAAAGCAGTATCTTTACTTTACTGCATACAAGCCTAGTGGCCCATTAGGCTGGAGCTTATCCTGGTTTTCTTAACATGAAGTGACTAGGAGTTTATTGTAGTTTTAGTGATATGCTAGTCCGACACAGCTGATACCCATTTTAATACATCATCTGGGTGAAGAGGGAAGAGGGCACCATGAGACCAGAACATTATTTTAAAATTAATGTCTTGCCACAATTCAGCTCTGTTCCCCGACATAGGTTCAAACTCAGACTGTTCGATCCAGAGTCTAGCATTGCAATATTTAAATAGAACTCTTGACCTCTTACTAACCGAGCACAAGGGCTGTACTGGGGAATATTGGCACGAGGTCGACCAAGTTCCAATATTCCCCAGTACAGCTTCAGGAAGCCAGGTCAGTAAGTAGTTTATTTTATTATATATATAGCGACAATTTTAGGTAATAAACCTTGCAGATAGAATTCTATATCTGCTATATTTTCACATGTGAGAAAAGCGATACGTCCAATCAGCTTCGCGTATAGCTTTCTTCACATGTGAAAAATATAACCAATCAGCATCAAGAGTAGAACGACCTAACCAATCAGAGCGCGGGAATTCAAATGGTTTCCAAAGAGGCTGTGAAAACAACGCGCTGCAAGTTTGCAAGCTCACGAAGACAGTTTATGTTTTGGCTACAAATTTTGTACTTTTGAGAACTTTATGGAAAGGAAAGCCATCAGAAACACGCCAAGCAAAACCTTAAGAACACAGTTATGATATGGAAATGCTAAAATCATTCAACAGGCGGAGCGAAGACAAACTAAATGTCGATAAGGGAAAGCCAAGAAATGAAAGACTTTCATTGTAGCTTTGATACAACGCAGCCGTGGACGTTCTAAGAAAATTCAAGCACCCTTGGGAACACCAGGGTAAAGTAAATATTTCACTTTTGAATATGGATTTACGTCGTAATTATTGTTTAATGAACCGACTCCTTGTGTTATCACAACTTTTGTTCAAAACTTCGCCAGTTGATTTGCGCGCAGTTGTTGATTCACTTATGGCGACGTTTCTCAATGCGATAGCAAAAGCTTTTCTTTTAAAAAGTATTAACACAGTGTGTTTTACATCGCTATTTAAATAAAGTTCTTGTTTACTATAGCTTGTCGTCGCCGTAATTTTTGTTTTCTATTTAAAAGAGATCTCGCTTGGAAAGCCATCACAATGCATTTGCAGCTTTGTTTTCCTCGTAGCGCTGCGTTTAACTCTTTAATTCTATTTCGTCACCACTGCCACAGGGATCCCATGAGATTGCAATGCGCACGCACACGTCAGTGCTTATCGCGTCACACCGCCAGTAAGAAGCAAACTTTTGTGCTCAGTGAAATTGTAATATTTCGTTTTGTTTTCCCTTCAAAATTCGTTTCACTTCATCAATTTCGGAGAAAGGATCGTTGACGAAAGGATAATGAGCGATACCGAGAAAGGGGAAACAAATACCAGCGCAGATTGCAGTCGCCACGAGGAGACAGAGAGCTCGGCCACCATGGCGGGCTTTCTGAAAGGCTTACAAAGCTCGCTCACAGAACTCGTCAAGGCTTCAAAAGCCCAAACGGACGCTTTCAACAACCTGAGAGAAGACATCTATCTCCAGTCTGATACAAATAACGACGATGAAAGCGTTGCTGAAAGTGGGACAAACAACTCACTTGACTTGCTTGAGGCCACAAATCAACTGCTCGACTCGAGCAATGGCCAAAGTCCAAAGTCCCCTACTGAGACCTCGCCGCCTGACGCAGGGGCGAAGGATGATTTTCTAGAAAGCCTGACCCAGGCATTGCTACCAAACAGCAAAAAATCTCCCGACATTGAGGGGAAGATTGCCACTCTGGTAGACAATATTCTGACTGGAGAATTGTCTCAGGATTCAGTCAAAGAGAGAGGCGAGAAGTATCCGCCGCCGGCAAATTGTAAATACCTCACCACAACAGTGGTGAACGAAGAAATTTGGGACCTGTTGTCACGGAAGAACAGGTCAGTTGACTTGGCTTTCCAACGTGTACAGGAGCCACTTATTCAAGGGTTATCCTCACTCACAATCTTAGCCGACCGGCTCGTGAAGGATATTCAAAGCGCGAAAACTGTGAACGCGCGGGAAACCCTAACACACGTGATGGATAGCATTGCCCTCCTTGGACATGGCCAACTGGAAACTTAACATGAAGAGGCGAGAAATCATAAAACCAGACCTTAATCCGCCTTATACCCGACTATGTAAGGAGGAAATAAAGCCAACGACTAAATTGTTTGGCGATGACTTAACTAAACATCTTAAAGAGATGTCTGAAGTCAAACGAGCCGGACAACAGATGCAAAAAGCGGCCAGTGGATCAGCCTACACGGCTAAAACCTAGAGTCACAGGGGACCGCGGTCCAAACCCTATGACCGACCCCAAAACAATCGTTTTAATTCATACAAACGACGTCCTTTTTTAGGACACGGCCGAGCATCATCCCAGACAAAAGCGACCAACCAAAAACAACCACACAAGACACAATAAAAGACCAGGTAAGGGATATAGTTCATGCTACAAGCATTAATTTAGATGAACTGCACAACAGGGTCGAACTTTTTAAAGCAGGGCAGGTTAAACTTCATTTGCCCTTTTGGGAATCATTGACTAATGACCCAGTGATCTTGGATGCCATAAAGCATCACCATATTGAGTTCGAGGCTGCATACCCTATGCAGACTGTTCGACCAAAGAAAATCCATTTTTCACCTGCTGAAATTACAATTATTGATGCAGAAATTGCTAAGCTTGCTCACAAAGAAGTCCTTGAATCAGTCAATCCTGTGTCTGGTGGTTTTGTATCAAATATTTTCATTCGCCCTAAGAAAGATGGTACTTTCAGGATGATACTCAACCTAAAACCACTTAATGAATTTGTTGATTATCATCATTTTAAAATGGACACATTCCGTACTGCCCTCAAGCTTATCCGACCCGGATACTTCATGGCATCTGTAGACCTAAAAGATGCTTATTACTCCATTCCCATAGCAGAGGAAGATAGGAAGTTCCTCATGTTTGAGTGGAAAGGGAAATACTATCGGTTTACATGCTTACCCAATGGGTTATCATCTGCCCCAAGGATTTTTACCAAAATTCTCAAACCTGTGTATGCCCATTTGCGTTCCATTGGACATACATGCATGGGGCATATAGACGATCCTCTCCTGGTTGGTCAGTCTTTTAGTTCTTGTCAGGACAATATATTAGACACTGTAAGTTTATTTACCAACCTTGGCTTCACTGTCCACCCGGTGAAGTCTGTGCTCCAACCCCTGCAAAAAATAGATTTTCTGGGGTTTGTCCTGGATAGTGTCACTATGACAGTAACCCTTACCGAAACAAAAGCCATGAAAGTTAAATCTGCTTGTGAAAATTTGCTATCCCAAGAAACAGCCAGCATTCGTGCGGTCGCACAGGTTATAGGCTTCCTTGTCTCCAGCTTCCCTGCTGTGGAATTTGCTGAGATGCACTACAGGCATTTGGAGTCTGACAAAATTTCTGCCCTTCGGGCAAATAAGGGGAATTTTGATTCCCCAATGATCCTGTCTGCTCAAGCTAGGACAGAACTGTCATGGTGGATAACAAATCTCCTAACTGCCTCAAAACCCATTAGCCGCAGTAACCCTGACCTCACTCTAACTACTGATGCCTCAATGGTAGGCTGGGGGGGCTGTTTGTATAGACACCTCCACCGGGGGATTTTGGGACCTTGAGGAACAACAGCACCACATAAATTACCTTGAATTGAAAGCTGTTCTTCTGGGTCTGAAATCACTTTGTGCCACGTTACACGGGAAACATATCCTCATTCAGTCAGATAATACCACTATGGTAGCATACATAAATGCAATGGGGGGGCATTAAATCTGTACCATGCAATAATATAGCTGTTGCCATATGGGAGTGGTGCATCGCCCACAACATCTGGCTCAGTGCCACCCATATACCAGGGATTGAAAACACCCAAGCTGACAAGGAATCTCGAGTACTCAAAGAGTCCACAGAATGGTCCTTGTCACACGAAAAATTTAATGCTATACAGGAACGTTGGGGCATGTTTGACATAGACTTATTCGCCTCCAGACTAAACTTCAAAGTTGCTCAATACGTGTCATGGCGACCTGACCCTGGAGCAAAGTTTATCAATGCTTTTCTGATGAATTGGGAAACTTATTATTTTTATGCTTTCCCCCCCTTTAGCCTAGTTGCCACCTGCCTTCAGAAAATCGAGCAAGACAACTCAACAGGGGTCATCATTGTACCCCTCTGGACAACACAACCCTGGTTCACACTTCTCTTGCACCTTCTGATAGACCACCCCCTTGTCTTTCACCAGTCCGACAGGCTACTATTCCTGCCTCACAGCAATGCAGCTCATCCTCTCAGCAAACGGCTGCAACTAATGGTTTGCAAAGTATCAGGGAATCCTTCCAACAGAGAGCTATTTCAAGCAAAGCTACCGACATCATTTTACAGTCCTGGTCAACTGGTACCCACAAACAATACACCCCATACATCAAGAAATGGCATGACTTTTGCTCTAAATGGAAAGTTAATTCATACAACCCACCTTTGAGTACAGTGCTAGATTTCTTAGTCAGCCTACATGAACAAGGATTATCATATGCCACCATAAACACAGCAAGAAGTGCCTTATCTGCTATCATTCTTCCCATTGACAATGTCAATATTGGAAGCCATCCCATTGTAACCCGTTTCATGAAAGGCATTTTTAAGAACAAACCGCCTGCTCCACGATACCAAACTACGTGGGATTTAAATCCAGTCCTCACCTATTTGTCGTCACAGCCAGGACCAACTCAAGCCAGTCTTAAATCCTTGACTCTCAAACTGACCATGTTAATTGCACTTGTTTCTGCACAGAGAGGTCAGAGCCTCCACATGCTTGATATACAGTTCATGAAGGAAGGTGACACTTTCTTTGAGTTTACATTGCCAGAACACATTAAACAAAGCCGTCCAGGATACAAAGTGCCCTCAGTGTTTTTACGTGCCTACCCTGAAGACCCGACTCTTTGTGTCTTTACTCACCTGAAAGAATATCTGCAGAGAACAAAGCTACTGAGAGGTACTGAAACAAAGCTTCTCCTTAGACATGTTAAACCACACCACCGGGCCTCTCGTGATACCATTTCAAGGTGGATCCGCTGTGTAATGGCCGATGCTGGTGTTGATGTCACCACCTTTAAACCTCACAGTACCATGGCAGCAGCAGTATCAAAAGCTAAGAATGCATCTGTTCCAATCAAGGAAATTTTAGACACCGCAGGTTGGTCCTCACAAAGAACCTTTGACCGTTTTTACAACAAGCCTCTTCAAAAGAATGGAAGCTTTGCACAAACTGTGCTAAACATTGATTAACTTGACTTGTTTTCTATGATCCCCACTTATATGGGTGACTTTCAAATTCTTGTTGTTATAACAGTTTATCATATGCCTACATGTAGTCACCTTTTCTATTTGGTAACACCTAATGTAGGACATTTTTTGTGATTAAACTCACGTTTGTTTTACATTTTATCTTCCTCATGTGAATGTCTGGCTTTAAAGTCTCATGGGATCCCTGTGGCAGTGGTGACGAAATAGAATTTTAAAATTAAACGAGACTTACCTGTAAGTTGAAGTTTGATTGGAATTCTATGAGTCACCTACTGCGACAAGGGATCACATGCCCACCCTTGGGCTATACTAGACCTCCCTAGCACAGTGTTACACCATTAACACCTTGCTACACAACCTGTCACAGCAGCAGACCTACTTGGTACAATTTTATGTTTACTGACATTCACATTCGGGCTTCGAAGACTGACGTGTGCATGCGCATTGCAATCTCATGTGATCCCTTGTCGCAGTAGGTGACTCATAGAATTCCAATCAAACTTCAACTTACAGGTAAGTCTCGTTTAATTTTAAAATTATAGACCAGAAAAAATCGCTTTAAGTTTACAATGTTGAGTACTCGTTATATATAATAAACAAATTACAGCATAGAAAGTGCTTTGTACGGATTATTATTCACTCGTCGCAAAACTTTGGAAAACTCACTCGTTCGCTGCGCTCACTCGTTCGTTTTCCAAAGTTTTGCAACTCGTGAATAAAAATCCGTACGTCGCACTTTCTATGAAGTAATCTATATATATGACACTCGGGTCATATATGCTTGTTAAAAAATTAATGCACTTTTGGTGCCTTAACTTTCGAGGTTTTCCACCGTAATGTGTTTTGATGCCGCAGACAACTCAGAAAGAACAAGCTACCACGATTTTGAAGACATTTTTTTTCTTTATTTATTTATATGAGTATTTTTATAAGTTTTCTTTCTGCAATTCTAGTAGTTTTAAAATAAATGATCTAACTTTGGAAAAAATACACGACTTAGGACCATTTCTATGGAAATGGTATGTGTGGCAAAATCCTGACCAAGAAAGAACCAATCAGAAAGCTCAGATTTTCCTTGCCATATAGTAATGTGGTATATTTGTGTAATTTGAGGGCATCAAGTGGGCTCTGTGCTGTGCTCTGGTCACTTGAGACTACTCTTATAGTTCCTCACTTCACCCTGGGCCCAGTTGTTTGTGGGCAGATTAGCGTTAACCCGGGTTAAGTTTTAATCCGGGTATCTTTTTCTGTTGTTCAAAAGCATTCTCTCCGACAATTTTCTCTATTCTTTTTTTTAATTAGAGCATCCAATCATCATTGTAGACAAAAATAATTATCAAAATAATTATTCGCTTTTTAAGTTTTCATATCTGAATTAAAATTTCGCACTAACCCTGGGTTATCTTAACCCAGCTTTGAACAACCCGGCCCAGTTGTATTAATGGGTATGTCAAGTCTGTATCAGGCCAGAGCTTATCCCGGTTTCTGTAGCATGAAGCAACAGAGAATACTTCTACTTCCCCTGGATGGGATGCTAGGGTTACCCCCCCCCCCCCCCCAGCAGTAAATTCACCGGTACCCATTTATACACCTGGTTGAAGAGAGGCACTGTGAGAGTAAAGTGTCTAGCCCAACAACACAATGCAGAGGCTCGACCCCGGACCGTCCGATCTCGAGTCCAGCACGCTAACCATTAGGCCACTATGCCTCCCACTATTAATTGGTACCAGCAGAATAATGTCTAGGGGTAACCTTGTGATGGACTAGTATCGTGCATATCCCTTCCAGGGCAGGAATAGAAATACTCCAATTTGCTTTTTTCTATGGAAACGAGGATAAGCTCCAGCCTGCTGGGCCACTAGGCTCCCTCAGGGTTTGGACGGCATCTTGGACTGGCTGGCTGGCACAAATAGCCTAGATCTCATGTGTGTGCTTCCAGATTTCGATTTATGTCGAACTGTTTTGGCGGTTGCATTGATTCAAGCAACAGCTTCTTTTCATTGGAGATTCAACTTCTGTCCATGTACAGAGTTCTGACGCTCTACTGTTCAAATCAGCTTTGCAGCAAAGATTGTACAACTCCTGGTGCGAATGTATAACAGCAGATTTCGATCGGTGCCATGACAATCCTTGTAATCGTTTGTGTTTGCATTTTAGCCTGCATGTGTTCCCTTTGCTGTGTTGATTTGTTTACATTTTTCAATGTTTTGGCTGACAATTATCAGTCTGCGGTTTTATATACACTGATTGTAACTTTGTATCAAAGTGTAATCTTTGATTATTACTAGTCTTGTTAAAATGGGGTCTCAGGGTTTTTTGGTAGAGAGTAGAGACATGTTGCGTTTGAGGTGGTGTGGGGTGTATACTTGTATGCCCCACACGAAAAGTGCCCCAATGTAATGCATTGAGATCTTTGTGAGGTGATTGAACAAAGGGGATTAAAAATTATGTGAAATGTGGGTTGTATATAATTATGAGGACAAGAAGAACCCTAAGGTGTTCTGAGAATATAGGGGGTAAGTTTCTAAAGAAACTGTGGTGCTGCATCGGTGGGAAGTATAACAATATAATTTGGTTTTATCAACTGGGTTGATAATGTCCATTGGCCACCGTAAAGAGATTCAAGAGCTGACGTTTCGAGCGTTAGCCCTTCGTCAGAGCGAATCAAGGAATTGTGCGTCGTGTGTTTTTTATATACAGAAAGATGGAGCTTCGCTATTGGCTGGTGCCTGGTAACGTGAAAACAACGGAATAAATTAGTTGAATGAAAAGCGTTCGTTGATACCGTGAGGATTAAGAGTGCCGATTGAAAAATAAATTTTTGTTTTAGAGTTTTACGGCTTTCTGTGTTTCCTTGGTGAAGGGAAAGGCCGCAGACTGCCATATGTTGCTTAGAATGATTTGGGAGATTGAAGTGTCTCGCGCGTTTCAATGTATTTTTGTCGTCTTTCTCTACGTCACGAAGGTGTTCTCGGAATCGGTCGCCAAGTCGTCTGCCTGTTTCGCCGATGTATAACTTTTTGCAAAGAGTGCAAGTTATGCAGTAGATGGCATTAGCTGAGGTACAGGTGAAATGATCAGCGATTTTGATAGATCGCTTGGGTCCCGATATTTTGTCAACGTTGTGAATGAAAGGGCATGTTTTGCATCGTGCGCGAGCGCATTTAAAAGTTCCGGGTTGATCACTAGTTTGGAATGCACTTCTGACTAAAAAGTTACCTATGTTTTTGTTGCGTTTGATTGAAATTAATGGAGGTTGCGAAAAGATTCTCCTAGTGTCGGGATCATTTTGAAGTAATTTAAAGTTTTTGAGAATGATGGATTTAACTGCGTGGTTGTGAGGGTGAAATGTGAGGGTGAAATTGTATGAAATTAATGGAGGTTGCGAAAAGATTCTCCTAGTGTCGGGATCATTTTGAAGTAATTTAAAGTTTTTGAGAATGATGGATTTAACTGCGTGGTTGTGAGGGTGAAATGTGAGGGTGAATGGGATTCTATCGTTGTTTTCTCTCTGTGACGTTTTTAGTGCTGACTGTCGATCAATTTGTTGGGCGCGATGATGTCCCGCTTGAACAACAGAAGCAGGATAGCCGCGTTTGTTGAAGAAATTACACATTTCCTCTGATTTTAAGGAAAAATCAGAGTCGTCACTACAAAGACGGCGAAGTCTT